>OZ022265.1:41550574-42750574 GCA_963978885.1 Nemotelus pantherinus | reverse complement strand
ACGAAAGTGATCTATTAAAAAAAATATTCAAGGGAGTTATAAGCTGCTCCACACACTTGCATAAAAAGATTGGAGGAAGAAGATCGGGCCCAGGACCTTTGTTGCAGTTGAGTTCTAAAATAGTTTTACGTATTTCATCGCGAGAGATTTCTAAATGGTTGACAAAAGCCGTTGGAGTTGAATCGGAGGGAGAAAGGTGTGAGTTTGTTGGGTCTGGCGCATTAAAAACTTTTTGGAAACTATCTGCAAATAGATTACATATCTCTTTAGGAGAAGAAGACGTTGTATTATTAAGAAACATCGACGATGGATAACCAGTAGTTTTTCGCTTCACATTAACAAAATCGAAGAATTTTTTCGGGTCGCGGACTATATTTTCGCCGGTTGACCTAATGTAAGTATCATAAGCCTCACGAGACTTTGCTAAAAATTGCTTAGCGACTTGATTATACTCTTCCTGAATAGCAGGACTAACGTCAGTATTTTCTCTAATCCGCTTATATAGTTTGTTTCTACGATTTCGCAAATGCCTAAGGTCTCTATCAAGCCATGGCTCAGACAATTTTTTTTTTATCTTTGGTACATATCTTTCAACGGCGTCAAAAATTTTAAAAAATTCTAAATTCTAGTGCTCCCGAGTTCGAATCCCGCCGTGCTCTTGGATGTATTTGCTTGTTTTGTGTTGTTTTAACAGCCGGTGACTGAGCATAATATCAGCGCTCCATTAATTAGGTGTCACATTAAAGCTTCAGTGGTGACCAATCATAGCACTAGCGTTTCAGAAAGTAAGAAAAAAATGTGGCACTTAAAGAATAATGGAATAATTGATATCGGCTTCTCCCATATGTGTCTCCCTACCACCATAGCTAAGCATTCACTTCAAAGGATAATCCTCTGAGCTTTGGCATTATCATCGAATTTTTATATCGCTTTTTGTTACCTGTTGAGCATCTATGAAGCATATATGAATGTCAGCTTTTCACCCAGAAACGTGCTTTTCGTCGATCTCTGAACCAGCTTATCTTCAGCAGAAACCTTGTCTAATTTTTGTCCTATTTCCCAGCTACTTCGCCGTCTAATTTTCGTATGAGCTTATAACTCTTAAATTACTATTTGGACATCCGTTTTGGATCCGATAAGTAGTGGCAACCACTTCTGACTAAAAACATGTCCGTAAGCCTGACTGCAACAGTCAATGTCGTGCTATATCCAATAATGTGCGGATCATTCTCTCTTCGCAATCACCTGACGTAAATCCTATCGAACTTTATGAGATCCTCTCGAAAAAAATGTTAGACCGATTTTAATCAACCATCAATCAATCGTAACAATGCAAGCTAAAAATTCAAAAGTCTCATATTACAGTATCCCGTATTACCAAATCCCGATTACGAAATCCCGTATTACAAAATCCTGTAACATACAATCCCGTAAGACAAAATCCTGTATTACAAATCACCGTAATACAAAATCCTGTATTACAGAATCCCGTATTACAAAATCACGTAATACAAAATCTCGTAGTTTTGCATAATATTATATATTATGCAAAACTACAGTCTGAAAGACACCAAAATTTAAAAAAAATGATAAGAAAAGGTCTGAAATTGATAAAATCGATTATTTGGGAAGAATCGCGTACAATATGTATGTAATTATGTTGAAATTTATTCCAAAATAAAAACATGAATCACTATGTTTTTGTTCTTTCATTATATGAATAAGTTTCATGCGGGATTTCGTTCCATAAGATTTTGAGTTTCGCGATTTTAAGCTTCGGGATTTTTAAATACAGGATTCGGGATCTTGGAATAGGGGAATTTCGAAATATACGAGATTTTGTTAATTTGGGATTTTGTGATTCGGGATTTTGATACGATCCCCATTTTATCACCCCATGTGCGACACATAATTTAGCCGAATCAATGCCGAGACAATAAAATACAATTGAACACGTTTGAGGTAATCCGATCAAATGCTAATAATAAAAATTATTCTTAAATTTTCTTACAAGTCTTCATGGTCAATAATAGAATATTTCAAGTGTGTGAATTCGTTTTTGTACAATTTTTTAATGCTTTCTTGCATTTTGTTTTTAAATCTTTATCCGACAAATTTGGGCTTTTTTTACATTAAATATAAATAGTGGAAAACATTTCCTGATTGCGCTAATAGTATTTTTACTAATGTTCGAAGAAGAACATTAGTATTAAAATCACTTTGGCGAAAAATTCATATTTCTATATATATATATATATATATATATATATATATATATATATATATATATATATATATATATATATATATATATATATATATATATATATATATCATCAAAAAATTTCAGTGAAAAAATCTCAGGAACGCGCCATCCGATTGAACTGAAATTTTCAGGACACATTGGTGTATATGCAGAATAGTGGTTAATAATTAAATTAAATTAAATAATTATATTAAAAGGTTAATAATTTTTAACCCTTTGGCGCCGGCGGCCATTTTAGTGATATTTTTAATATACCTATTATTCCGTACACAAATAATTTGTGCAAAAATAAAGTTGACGAAATAAATTTCGAACGTGTTTTACATGTGAATCGGATAATGTTTTGGAATTTTTTAACCCCATGTGTGCACTGGGTGCCTAAAAAAAGAACGGGAAAATTGGAAAATTTTTAAATTGCGATAACTTTTGACAGAGCTATTCAATCATCACGAAACTTTCAAAACATATTGGTATTATTTAGTTGTAGATTTGTGTAGGTTTTAATGAGCGTGCTTGCAACCCTGTAGCTAGGGCAGGTACTGAAAGTGAAAACCTCCAAATCATCGTTTCTCTTGAAAAAATGCCGTTTCTTCAAAAAAAAGCCACTCATATGTAAATCTTGTGCTTTATTTACATAGGCAAAAAATAAAATTTGATATGGTATAACGGGCACGCCTGGTAACCCTTGCCCAATTTACCTATATTTTTAGCATCAAAAACTTCTGTTCACGGAAACTCACGATCCGATAAGCAGAATTAATTGAAATTTGCAGAATGTATTGGTCTTAAATAGGACCAGGTCTGATAGAAGTGATTTTGAAATGCGGGTGATTCTGTGCCAGTGGTGCCATCTTGAAAAATCACTAAAAAAGATAACTGCTTTTAGCCCTATAAATTCTGATTGAATCGTTCGATTTTGACGAAATTCACACAGTAGCTGAACCTTACTTCGAACCACGTTTAGTAGAAGTTTGACCGAAAAATTCGGTTGGAGCTGCCAGCTATGATAATTTTGGTGTCTTAAATTTGAAAAAATCAAAATTTGGAAGTGAAAACATTCAAACCATCGAATATCCTAAAAATGTCCGTTTCTTACAATAAGACCAATCTGTATACAAATCTTATGCTTTATCTACACGTTCAAAGTTAAACTTTGGAAATTTCATGTCGGACAAGAACGGTAACCCTATTCCAGTTAACCTATATTTTTAGCATCAAAAACTTCTGTTCACGGGAGCTCACGATCCGATAAGCAGAATTAATTGAAATTTGCAGAATGTATTGGTCTTAAATAGGACCAGGTCTGATAGAAGGGATTTTGAAATGCGGGTGATTCTGTGCCAGTGGTGCCATCTTGAAAAATCACTAAAAAAGATAACTGCTTTTAGCCCTATAAATTCTGATTGAATCGTTCGATTTTGACGAAATTCACACAGTAGCTGAACCTTACTTCAAACCACGTTTGGTAGAAGTTTGACCGAAAAATTCGGTTGGAGCTGCCAGCTATGATAATTTTGGTGTCTTAAATTTGAAAAAATCAAAATTTGGAAGTGAAAACATTCAAACCATCGAATATCCTAAAAATGTCCGTTTCTTACAATAAGACCAATCTGTATACAAATCTTATGCTTTATCTACACGTTCAAAGTTAAACTTTGGAAATTTCATGTCGGACAAGAACGGTAACCCTATTCCAGTTAACCTATATTTTTAGCATCAAAAACTTCTGTTCACGGGAGCTCACGAATCAATAATCAGATACAATTGAAATTTACAAAATGCATTGGACTTAAGTAGGACCAGGTCTGATAGAAGCGATTTTGAATTGTAGGCAACTCTGTGCCAGTGGTGCCATCTTGAAAAATTACAAAGGAAAAAACTGCTTTTTGCCCTATGAAATGTGAAAAAGTTACCAGATTTTCATGAAATTGACACAGTAGCTGAACCTTACTCTAAGCTCTGTTTGATAATTTTTGTATCTTTGGTTTTGAAAATTCGCTCAGAAAAATAAAACTTTTTGCCCTATAACTTCCAGTGCAGTCATGGAATCAATACGAATTTCATACAATTAATGGAACCTATTATAAACATTATTCAAGCCAAATTTGGTTGAAAAGCCACGATAGGGTTGGCAGCTATTGTTGGATTTGTGTTTGTTGGCAATATCTTTATTAAGCGGTTTTATCGTAGAATTTTCAATTGGTAATAATATTGTAGTGACAATAAACAGCAAATATTAAGCTTTCGATTATTTGAAAAAACTCGCTGCAGGTAACCCTATATTTCTTTATACTCCTATAACTTCGAATGTAATATAACAACGTGAAGCAGATGTGATATATTCTTGGCTTTGATACTGGCGAAAGGTTGCCAGCACGAGTCGGTTGTGCTACTTTTGTATCAATAAATGCTAACAGTTAGTATTCATGCCGGAAACATTTACAATGAAAATAAATAACCGATGTTTCAATTCCCAAAGTTCTGCAAATTTTTCGGATCGCAGCCCCAAACACCAACTTCAGTTACAGTGCTGCAGGCACTGAGCATTTTCTTCATTGATGTTATATGAGATGCAGCTTTCAAAATTTTGTGAAACAAGCAACTGATAACGAATATAATTAACCCGTGTTTCGCTCTCATAAACGTTGAAATTCATGCCAGTGGTAATATCTGAAACATTCTACCATATGAGTTATAATGCATTCTTGAGACCAAAGTAAAACGTGGCATTTGAAACAGTTTGGCCGTAATAAGCAGCTCATGTGGAGGAATATGCACTAAAAACCTGCACGATACTTCTACTGTTCTTCGAACATTAGTGTTTCTAGCGGTTCAGGTGCGCTAGAGTTTTTTTGATTATTGTAACCTTTTCTTTTATAATAAATACAATATTATGAAAATTATTGCACTGTAATAATTCTCTTTGATATGATTGTAAATACGGGCAAGATACTGGTGTTAGAATTGTTTGTTTGAATTGAGAGTGAGAGTTATAATGCATTCGTTAAAAGACACGATATAGTACCTTCCGTTTCGTAGTTTGCTGATTCCTTCTTCATACGGCATCGCCACTAACTTAGACTAAATGGACTTTATAGTTGGGCGTGAGATTCCCATAACATGTATCGCATTTACCCTAAACCACAGAGTATACAGGTTTTGTGGTTTGATAAGCGTTGGGATTTTTCAAAAAATTATAAGAATTGTTCCTGTGAACATTATCAAGCTTATTATGAACAATTAAAAGTAAGAAAATATCGGACTTTAGAAAAAATCAAATATCGCAGCATTTATTGGCGCATATGCTATGCACATTGCACCCTGGGTCCTGTATTTACATTCTAAATAGTGCATGCTCCAATGTAACATAGTGCAGCATTTGTGCATTTCACATTTCATATAGTGCATTTCACATGCGCTATGTATATAGTACCCTGAGCTATAAAATATAGCAAAAAGAAAAATTCCCGTATTTTGCGGGCTTTTCGTTATGCACAATTTAACTTTATGAGCAAAATCTCGGCACATCATCTAATTAAAGTAGAAGAAATTAAAACAATTTATCAATTTGCATGTGGCTAGTGGCTAAAGCGTCAGGTCTTTAAATATAGGATCAAAGATTTAGTTTTGGATTTATTTGATTTAAAGTTCGATTTATTTTTGATTTAAAAAATAGATTGGTATTATACGAGTATAACAATCAAGAAAATAGGAATTGTCTAAAACGGAGAGAACCTCGTTTTTGTTTTGCTTTTTGTAAGAGCTATAGTGCATTGCTTTGAGGTTTACAATAAATGGCGCTAGGCACTATAGTATGTACTTAGCGCCTCTTCCTATGATTTGTTCACCCTTGATTATGATGTAACGCGCTATGGGCTATCATAATTCAGAAATCAACTATGCATATGGTGCCAGAAGTTTATAAGTTTTGGTGTCTGGCGCTATTCTTTTCGAGGTACTTCGATCATAAATTAAATAGCCAGAGGAAACATATTTAGGCCATATTTTACATTTAATAGTATTTTGGGAAAATATTTGCATTGCTTATTTTTTTATGTATGAAATATTTTTCAAGTTCAAACTGGAGGTTTTCTTTGTGTCCTACCTATTTTCTTTCGGGAGTCCCCAGTAAGTTTATATTCAAAATGTATGAAGTATATTTTGTATACAAGTTCTACAACTACAACTACTTCTAAAACTACACCAACAAGTACCCTTCTAAATTACTTTCTTCGCCGTTGAATAGTCAATATTGAGCTAATAAATAAAATTATAACCACTCACATCTCAATAATGTGCCACTTAAATGTTGCTCTCTTATCTTTAATAAAGTAATTGCCATACAAACACCATCTCAATAGCACTTACATTATTTTCTCTTGAAATCTACTTGCAGGTGACATTTTCAAATTCGAACCTGAGGACATTGAACGTTTAAAGAAATCATGCGAGTTCAACGATAACATTGACATCGAATACTTCAACTACGATGAAATCAATTGCCAATCAAAGAATCAATCGCCATGTTCGTCACCATCCTTGGATCCCTGGCTGGCATTACATTTTCACGGCTCGCCATCAACGTCGTCACCAAAATACGAGAACAATTGCATGGAAGATGTACAAGAAACACAAAGGCTTCCCTCAATCACAAGCACTTTTGGTTCACACATGGGCTCGCACTTGAACAAGTATCAACCATTGTTGCTGGACAATGGTAACAGTGGCGGAATCTCTTGTCGTACATACGACTCGTACTCGCATCGTCCTGAAAACTATAACAACGATTTCACCAGTCCGGAAAAGCCGAACCGAGAGCATAAGGACATTTGGACAATTAATGATACGAAAGCTGCTAATAGTTTTGTTCAGATTGAAGGGAGCTTGAAACTGGAGACTATCGCAAGTGACGGGAACAATATCGTTTCAGTGGTAGAAGCAAAGGACGAAAGTTACGGATTGGAGTGCCAGTGGACGGACTGCAATGAGATGTTTCGTAACCAGAGTAGTCTTGTGGCTCACATTGAGAAGAGGCATGTCGAGTTGAAAAAAGGCGAAGAGTTCTCGTGCTTCTGGGGTGACTGTCCAAGGCGATATAAGCCGTTCAACGCACGCTATAAGCTGCTCATACACATGCGAGTTCACAGCGGCGAAAAACCAAACAAATGTCCGGTAAGTACAAATGCGATTACCGTAAGTTATTTGTATAATTTGTATGCAATTTGTAGTTCAAAAACTATATTCCCGGGATGGAGTCGAAACTCTATCTCATCAGAATATTCACAAGCAATAGTGTTAAATACAACTTATGTGCTTCTTAAAGGCATTAGCAAGCATACTATATTTCCTCCTCTTCACAGAGGCAACACAGCTATTATCATAATTACTTTTCGCTAATCCCACGATTAGTCATCGCTCCGAGCCGAGTGTATTAAATTTCAATAGAGATCCGCCCCAACGTTCCGCGAAATATTTTCCACATAACGTGCTCGCTAGCTAGTTCTCTCACGACTCCAAGCACACCGACTCATTCGTTTTGCCATCACAAAAGTAGTGAATAAAAATTATACTAAAATTTTGTTAGAATTTCTTAAATGTACTTTTGCCAATATAATCCCCAGCATTCTAATGAAGGCACGAACCGGGATCGTTGTCGAGAAGAGTCCTCTGCTCGGCGCATCAGGCCGCTATTTTTCACTTCCCTGTATCCTTTCGATATGTATACCAGGTTGAGTATATTTGTCCTTAATCTCAAATATACGAGAAGATATTGCAAATCGGATAGGGATGTCGGAAAACGTGTGTTCGTGGACTTGAATTCGTCTATATTATACGTGTACTCCTATATTCAGAAACATGTATGCAAATTCGAATGATTTTATGTTATGATAGATATGAAAAAATGTTTCCTTTAGCTGTCGATTATATGTATTTTCCCAGGGATAGAATTTTGAATCGATTGAACGACAAAAAAATATGGGCAAAAAATTGCAGGTAGAATCGAAAATTGCGTGAATGGGTCTGGATTATATTTGATAAAACGTAAAACTGTAGACATATTCGTGATATTTATGCGGGTATGATGCAGATGAAATTACTTGTAAAGCTTATGATTTAGGCAAGGAAATAATGATATTAGGTTTTCTTATGCAGAAAAGCAGACACGTAGGTTTTGTGGTGTTTTGGAAAATATAGTTTTCATTGAGCAATAATGTTTTAATAATTTGGTTATTTTGATCGATACCAATTGCAAATTTTGGGAGATGTTTTTCTAATTCTGGAGGTAAGATCCGCAGAATTGGCGGAAGAAGTAGAGAAGAGAAGGTAAATTATCTAACAAATTAAACTGGTTTCACTCAATTCAGTGCTGCCTTGAACCTTAAGCTCAGTCAATTTGTCAGAACATTCCAATTATTCTAGTGCTTATCTGGACTCAATGAGAGTGAGTGAGAGTGGGTTGGCAAAGAAGCACCTGGCTTCTCGCCAGTCTACTAGAGTTACCGCTTTCAATTAATAAAGTCTAGGATCAATTATGGCCGATTAGAGGCTACCACTCCATACACTCAGCATGTTAATCAAATAATTCGTGTGTGATACGCTAATACGCTGAGTACCTGCAAAAGTATTGTTCCTAGGAGTCTGCCCTTTTCATGTATGTGGGCAAAGGTAATCTGTGCAACACCTATGCGGTACATACATCGTCCTAGATGGTTTTGTCCAGTCACGGTTCCTGACATGGCTCAAAAATTCTTCTTTCTCTTGTTGCAGATAAATCCTGTTGTCCCATGGTTAGTTTCTTAGAAGCAAATCTTAGTATGCCTGGCTACATCAGATAATAGCCTTTTGTCTATCTAAGTATCGACAACCCATTTTAAAAAATATTATATTTGTATACAGTCGACACATTTAATATGGGTTCGGGATCCTGTAGAAGACGCGTTGAGCTTTGTTTTGCATGAGCATCAATAATCTCGCTCCATTCAACTCTGTAGAATCCCGGTACTCAGAGACGATGGACCTTATTGAATTTAGCGACAGACGGCAACTACGCCCTGCATTCTAAATTAATTTTCGAGGTAGTCAGGTGTCTTTGTGATGCCAGCTTCGCAGCTTTACTTTCACTGTAAATAGCGATACGCCCTCTCCTCCACTTTCCATCGATTGCCTAGCAAGCAGCTCTTAAGATTACCAATACTTATAAGAAGCGAATAGAAAGCCCACCCGTCCTTCGATCAAAGCAAGTAGACGACGGCTCCATATCTAAAATCTTTCTTCGAGCCTTTTCTGAAGAAGATCTCGAAGTATTGCCTGGTTTAGATATTTAGATGCTCCCAGTCAATTCTGCTCAACTAATTGCTTCATATCTTATCCTAAAATCTGATCCTGTTTGAAGTTTTGGAAGTCATTGCGAGAACCGAAGGGATCTCTTACATCATACTTCTTATAGAGCCGGGCCCATATCATCCTTGTCACTCATAAGCTAAGTTGAATTATTATTATTATTATTATTATTATTATTATTCTTATTATTATTATTATTTATTGTTTAAATCAAAAGATACAAATCCAATTAAAGATAATACAAGGAATAAACTTATATATATATATAAAGAAAAAGAAAAGAGACTATAAATTAAAACTAAACGAAGTATAATAAGGCGGTGAAATTTAATCATACTTCAACACAGATATGACATCAAAAATTTAGAGAGTTATTTTATTTCATACGATAAAACGCATCCGCTTAATATATTTAAAAAAATGCGTAACGAAGGCGGAGGAGGATCAATATTTAAACAATTATGTTGTCTAGGCAAGCGTAAAAATGGGGAGTAAAAATATACATAAGTGCGAGCAAATGGTACGTTGAGGGTAAATGAAGACCTGGTAGAATGTACCCGGTCACGAACAAAAGACTGCGCTCTGGGGATATAAGTAATAGAACCAGTAATCATTTTATATAGGAGACATTCGTCGAAATACAATCTGCGAGAAAGAAGGGTAGGGATTTCAAGGATGGAAAGACGCATACTATACTCACAGTAGGGAATACGGAACTTGAGGAATAGTGAGCGAATAAATCTACGTTGTACAGACTCAGCAGCATCAATTAAGAAACGATAATGAGGACACCAAATTTGACAACAATATTCGAGGACACTATGCACGAAGGAGATGTACAGGCGTACACACGAGGAAATATCAGTAAAAGGTCTGGACGCTCTTAGGATGAAGCCGGACAAGCGCGAGGCCTTGGATGTGATACGCAAAATGTGGTCATCAAATTTTAATTTAGTGTCAAACACAGCACCAAGGTCCATGAAACTATCAATTGGATTGAGGGAAGAGCCAAGGGTAGAATAGGGAAACGTCCTGTGGGATAATTTACATGTGAAGGACATCTGGAAACATTTAACAACATTAAGGGAAATACAGTTGACAGAGCACCAGATACCCAGAGCAGACAGGTCATCTTGCAGCTGGGAGCAGTCATCCACTGATTCAATCACCCTGAAAATTTTCAGATCATCAGCGTACAAGAGACACGGGGACTTGAAGAGAGAAGGAAGATCATTAATAAAGAGGAGGAAAAGGAGAGGACCAGGAATCGACCCTTGCGGGACACCACAAGTAGGATAAAAGGAGGAAGATGAACAAGAGTGAAACGTTACAAAACAAGCACGATCACGAAGGTATGAGGAAAACCAGCAACGGAGCTGACCGGAAATATTGAAACCATCAAGCTTTGAAACGAAGATTTCGTGGTTCACGGAGTCAAAAGCCTTGGCAAAGTCTGTATATAATACATCCACTTGCTTTTGCTGGTCGATAGCGGAGGCAACAGTATTGGTAAACGAAAGAAGGTTGGAAACTGTTGACCTACCTTTGACGAAACCATGTTGCTCAGAAGCGAGAAGAGGTTCAAATAGGGGGTAAACCCTATTGTAAACAACTTTTTCGAGAAGCCTACTGAAGCAAGATAGAAGGGATATGGGACGATAATTGGAGACGCAGGATGAATTTCCGGTTTTAAGGATGGGATAAATATTTGCTGACTTCCAGGAAGAAGGAAACGTACAGGAAGCAATACTAAGGTCAAAGAGGACAGATAAAGGAGCACACAAGGATGATGACAATGACTTTGCAAATATGTTAGGTAAGCGGTTGGAGCTCAGTGTCATGTTCTGAACATGAATGTTAAATGGGCGCAGATTCAGAAGCACATCAAGGGTTGCACCAGGAGTGATGTTCAGGGCAAAACAGGTATCTGAATAAACAGTTCTTTTTAGTGTGGATAGTTTCTTGCGAACATACATCAACTTCAGAATTGTCCACCACTCCGTAGATGCAAACATGAAGCCTCAGCTCTTAAGTTTCATCGCAACTTGCTTCCATCAGAGAAATTATAGCAATGTACAAGGGGTGATTTAGCAGGGTATCTCAAAAAGAAGTCCAGTTCAGAGGTGATGGCGTGAAAACATATACAATGCGGTTCGCATCGATTGCTTAATGCCAATATTTCGGAGTTAGTAATTTAAACTAAGCTAGACTTGAACTTTAAATAATTTCACTTAGGCTCGCTACTGTATAACATAAAAATAACAATATAACACCCAAAGTTTTTTCACATTTTCATATTTGTCTACATCCCCTTTTTAAATCAACGAACATTCGTTTGAACTAATCTACATTTAAGTTTGAAAAATTTGGAAACGCTCGCTTTTCTGCCAGGGCCTGATTTAAGCTAGCAACCAAGAATAAAGAGAAATAACCCATCATTCCACGCCAGGTGGAATTTCCCTTACATAAATATGTGGAAAACCATTTAAATGGTCAAAGCAACCACTATTCGTGCAGTTGGAGACCATGCACAGAGCCCGTCACTGCTTTGAGTGAAAACAGTCATTTAGAAAGTTTAACTACATGTATACCACAGTTTTTTTTTTTAAATTTTGACATCAAACTGTAGGTTTTGTTTTTGGCCCAAAGTTACTGTTTTATGTGTGCTCCCTCTAAGAACGGTTGGTGTCTGAGGTAGAATTTCTGGATGAAGATCTCGGGATTATATAGCTTCACAACTAATCAGATACAATTTTTGAACTTCACCAAGTTCTAACCACGTCCGTTAAATGCAAGAACAAATCAAGCTTGGATAACCTAATTCTGATAACCTAAAATATAATCAGCAACACTCATGGGACCTTCCTCTCCACCTCCACACGTAGAACAATTTCTTATACGGATGATTTATCCGTAAAGCCTCTATTAATGCTCGGCCCGGTGGTCCAAATACAACATTCCGTCTCGTGACACTCTGGCGCGGCGGATGAATTTCTACTCCTCGTTGACGTCCGAGCACGTTGCCAACCAAGATCGAAAAAGACCTCCGAAAAAGCCTAGATGCAAGCTCTTGTCAATGGAGAGCAGCTTAAAGAACCTCTATTCTTCCTATACAGGTGTTTTATCTGGGTGAAAGTTTACGGTTTCTCGAGAATTCCGGACCAAGCCAGTCGCATTCCTGCTGCTTCGACATTGCGATTTTGTGGCCATTGGTTTAGAAGCACTGTATGGCGGCCCGTAGCAATGAAATGTTCCATTGCTATGCTCTCGTGATGATACAGTTATCTAGGTCACTGTGGCTCAATCCGTCATAACGGCTCAATCCGTCATAACGGCCATAAATACAATTAAACGACCAAAGATTTAATGTTGTCGAGTGGAGATTTCGCAAAAAATGAAAAAATTCCGTTACTACTGAGTTTTTTTTTGCACAAGATTACTCCTAGTTATTTGAATTTATGCCAATTGCATAATCTTTGCAGGGCTAGTATATTAATTTCTATAATGGCAGTTTAAGTCCGCCTTTCATTCCGTAGCATTATGTACATATAAGTAACTGGTTCTTGGGGAGAGAATAATCATTTTCACTTTTCATATTCATTTTAGTTCAACGGATGCAATAAGGCGTTTTCTAGACTAGAAAACTTAAAAATTCATCAAAGATCTCATACTGGTGAAAGACCGTACGGCTGCCAATACGAAGGTTGTATTAAAGCGTTCAGCAATAGCTCTGATAGAGCAAAACATCAAAGGACTCACTATGACACTGTAAGTACCGCCAGCATTAAATTTCCTTGACTACACATTTGTCAAGTCAATATTTTCTAAACTGTTCGTAATTAATTACCGCCAATTGTCATAATTCAATTTTCCAGAAACCATATGCCTGTCAAGTACCCGGTTGCACCAAGCGTTATACGGACCCGTCTAGTTTGCGGAAACACGTCAAAAATCACTCTGACCGGGATCAGGCAGCGATTAGGCGAAAATCTGCGGCAATAAGGAATCAATCTAACAGCAGCAATAACAACAACAACACGAAAAGCAACCCGGAAAGTTCAGTTTCCGCTTCGAAAATCCGTCGACATTCCGAATCATCAATTGCATCGACCACGGGCGCAGGAAGTTTTCAATCACCGTCATCGGCAGTAGCAGCTCAGCCTAAAACTCCGATTTCGTCTGCGTATCCTTACCATAGCGGTGATTATTTCATTTTTGATGATGTTTTCGGTGAGGTCATCGGTAGCGACCACTCGGTGCCTGCAGCCACGGGTAATCCAAATCAATCTCAGTTCGACCACACTACTCAAGGTGTGCTTGCTTCCGTTAATGCCACCATTCAGGCCAAATCAAATCCGCAAAACAATAATCTCGACCATCTGCTTGGGCCGCAGATCCATGCTGGCCCCGGCCAAACGAGTAATAATTCGATGA
Source organism: Nemotelus pantherinus (assembly GCA_963978885.1). Taxonomy (NCBI): domain Eukaryota; kingdom Metazoa; phylum Arthropoda; class Insecta; order Diptera; family Stratiomyidae; genus Nemotelus; species Nemotelus pantherinus. The sequence goes on along the minus strand of OZ022265.1, from coordinate 42,736,533 downwards.
ACTTTAATGAGCTTTCTAACTGCATCGTTACCATTGAGAGTAATCAAATTTCAAATCCGGTAGCGACTGAATCGACAAGTCCGCAATCCAGCCACGGGACTGACCAATCCTGCGACCATGACTGTGATCGCGATCTGTTTCGAAGCCATTGTTCGAACTCACTTAAAGCCGTGGATAATTTCGCTAATCAGCCGACTGAACGATTATCAATTATCCAGGAGCCGGATGGTAGCGGCCAGGACGAAGAGGAGTTCGTATCGTTCGAGTACGTGAAAAAGCTGCTTGCTGACAACGATAGTACCGCCATGGACTATCTGGACGATGTACATCTCGAAAGCAACTTTGATATGAACTATTTAAATGATATTATCTGAGCTTAATCAAATTTAGTGTCGACCGCGGTACACTGAAGCGAGAAAGTAGACTTCTACGTGAATCGGAATTGAATTCGGACGATAGAAAAGAAAGATACGATTGCCTCAAAGCAGTGCTATTGCCTTAAAAATGATCTGAGAAGTCGTTTTCTACTATCATCAGATTTTCTGGTGTTATCGATAAAATGTGAATTATTGACTAAATTCAGTTGGGTACCATCAGAGCTTATCTGAACTATAAAAGCTGTGACCAGTGACTTATACCACCCAATCTCTACACCAATACTTCAGTTCAGTTATTTTGAAATTCACTCATTGGTTCTATTCGAGAACTTGATTACAATATAGCAAATACGGTCCTAGTGCAATTAGCGTTAACTTAAGCAACTTAATAAAATTTGCTCGACAAACGAACGAACAAATGTTGTGTCGGTTTTGAAAACACAAATCCATTTGTTCATGCACACACGTTTGTTTATTGTGTTTGCTTTGTGTAGAGTATCTATGTACAAATCTGCATACTCATCTGCAACAACCGACGGGACATGCCGTGCAATTTAGCTTTGCAATTTACAGATACAATTTCGTTTTAATCTATAATTTAATTTTTCGAGAGAGAGCAACAAAAATAAATCTATTATTTATGTTTTATACTCGTACGGTGTCTGTGCAAAGAGAAAATTGAATTTTCAATTGGAGTTTATGTTTAGGGTTTTTATTTGGTCTCATTATTATGTTATGATTTTATGAGTAAAAAAAAACGATATGAATGGAAAATGTGAAAAGACAGAGATTTTCGTGATAATGGTTTTGATAAAAATTAGTTTATAGGAATGAATACAAATAGTTGAGTAAATGATCGAATAGTTTATAAAATGAAACGATATATGTTTTTATTACGACGCAATATAGTTTAGTTATTGAAAATTCGGAGTTTGTTATTTTTGTATTGAAGAAAGATTTCGCAAAAGTTGTAAAGTTGGCTCTGCAAATGATCACCGTGCAGTACGTCAGTGTTCAATATAGATTTCATCTTTGAGTAAAAAGATATGAAAAGTCGAAACAATGTAAGTAGGCTGTCTCCATTTTTGGCGAAGACTCAGACATATTATTCGGGGTGTATATGATGGGCTTGTGTGTGTGTAGTACACACACACAAGCCCATCATATACACACTGTGTACATCATCATTTTGCCTGTCGATCATCCTTTTGCCATCTTGAAAAAAAATCCAACTGCGTTCAAACTGTTGCCAAATAGCCGCGATCAAAGACGCCAAGGTGTCGATAGAATTACTAACGTAACGGATTAACTCTAGTCAAAAACTACAAGATCTCCTTCAGAAGCTGAAAAATAAATTTTATGGGAAAATGAACTGTGAAACTACATATTTGTATATATTTAAGCAGCGGGAAGCAAATGTTTATCTGAATGATGTCTCACTACTCAGTTGCGTTTGCTTCTTTTAATCAAATTTAATCTGTATCTCCACTAACTTCTAACTTCCCAGCGGTTTTGAGAACTTTTCTCAATCACCTATCATAATAGTTTTGCAAAAATCTGATATTGATTAGTCGGTTCACACTGATTTCGCTTGCGTGTTGCTAATTTGCTTACATTTGGGTTGCATGAATAGCAAAATTTGACAGTAGTTGAATTTGTAGCTTTCATATATGTAGTTATAGACGGAAAACTAAAGAAGGAGAAGTGTAGAAAAAGAAAAATATGTACATAATCTCGTGACGTGTTTTCTGTATTTCTGGCACTTTTAATATCCTTATGCTCTGTGAAAAATTAAACGCAAAGTTTTAACCAACGTGGCTTTAATTAAATAGCTTACGCATGGAGCGACAAATTCAGACTAACTCTCATTCCATTTAACTATACAATCGTAGAGATAAGAACTTCAATTATGTATAAGTATAAGTGTATAAATTCAAATTAATGTTCATTCAATTTAACAATACAATCATAGAAATAATAGCTTCGTTTATGTACAAGTATAAGTGCAAGTAATTCAAGAATAATTTTCAACATCCTCCGGCCGCCGATGATGAGCCAGAAACCTCCAGAGGGTACAAGTGCTGTACCGCACGACGTGTAATGGTCCCATTGGAGAACCTAAGTTCACACGCTCGTATCTTGCCATCTCGTCCAGGGAACACGTTCATTACAAGGGCCAGCTTCCAAAACAGTCGTGGAGTTGAGGCATCATAAACGAGTACAACATCTCCTGCCTTTATGTCATAAGAAAAAGTCTTCTGCGTATGATGAGCTGATCTTAGCTGTTGCACGTATTCTGCCTTAAAACGTCGGAGGAAAGAGTTGAAAAGACGTAAGCGGCCCTTCCATGTTTTTCGCAATTCGTGCTCTGGGCCATCAAAAGTTTGCAAACATAACATAGCAGGGAGACTCCCAAATAAAAAATGTGCAGGAGTTAGCGGAGACAAATCCAATGGGTCATCTCCAATATAAGTTAATGGCCTCGAATTTATAATAAATTCCGCTTCAGCTAGATAAGTTTGCAGCTGGTCAATCGTAAGTGTCGATCGTCCAATACCAGATTTCAGTATATCTTTAGTACTTTTTACTAATCGCTCCCAGAAGCCGCCCCACCATGCGGCGCGTTCTGCTATAAAGTTCCAATTTATACCCTTGTGACTGATGTAATTTTGAAAATTTTCAGATTGTATAAGAATGTTTACTTTTCGCAATTCCAAAGCTGTTCGTTTGAAGGTTTTAGCGTTGTCGGAAAAAACTAATTTTGGAATACCGCGCCGAGCGAAAAACCGTCGAAATGCGGAGATGCAAGATCCTGCTGTTAAGTCCATTATCAATTCTAGGTGAACAGCTCGTATCACAGCACATGTTACCAACATTATATAAACCTTTCGCGTGGATTGATCAGTCGTACTATTACGACCGTATAAAGGGCCGGCAAAGTCTACTCCTATTGTTTCAAAGGGCCTTGAAGAGTATAACCTTTCCTTAGGCAACGGAGCGAATGGTTGAGATGCGTTCTTTCCCTTTAGCCTTCTACAAATGTTGCATCGTCGAAGAATAGCTTTGATAGCTTGCCGACCCTTAAGAATCCAATATTTACGCCGCAATTTCATTAGGACAGCATTTACACCTCCGTGCATTACGGTTTCATGAGCGTCCCATATAAGCAAATTGGTAAAATGCGAACCTTTACAGAGTATGACAGGAAATTTTTCATCGAGATCGAAATTAGATTCAGACAGACGACTACCAACTCGAAGCAATTGCTGTTCATCCAGCATCGGGTTTAATGTTAATATTTTGGAATCTCTGGGGCAAGGTGCCCCTTTAACAAGTGCCTCTACTTCGTTCGGAAACGCGTGCAACTGTATGATTTTGATCCAATAAATTTCGGCTCTCCGTAATTCCGCTGCTGTTAAATGTTCTCTTTCAGGCCTTTTGCCACGTAAACTGCAAACAAAACGTTGAACATATGCTGTGACTCTTAGCAGCCTTTTATAACGGCTAAAGGTCTCCAATTTCATAATTGGCTCAGTTTCCTGTATTTTGCTACCGTTGAAAGTTATCAGGCAGAAAGAAAAGTTATCTTCATCTATATAATTTTCTTGAGCCGGCCAATTAGTGGAAAGCTCTTTCAACCAATCGGGCCCGGAAATCCAAGAACTCGACTTCAGCAGAGGCTTGGCAGTTTCGCCTCTGGTAAGAAGATCCGCGGGGTTGAGGTTTCCAGGGCAGTGTTTCCAGCAGTCAAGTTTCGCAAGCCTGCGAATTTCGTGTACCCGATTTTGAACATAGTTATCTTTCCTGTGCTTATTGCTACGAATCCAAAAAAGTACAATTTTTGAGTCTGTCCATAAATGCGACGAATCAAAATCAATTTGAAGGTTTGTCATCAAATAATTCAGTAATCTTGATGCTGTAAGCGCCGCGGTAAGCTCCATCTTGGGCAAAGTAAGTTCTGTTGTCTGGTCGTTACGTAATGGGGCCAATCTGTTTTTCGAGCACAAATATGATACGCCTATAGAAGAATCTTCATACTCACTTCTGATGTAGGCGACCACGCCATACGCTTTAGGACTGGCATCCGCGAAAACGTGTAATTCTTGTCTTGACCGTTTCCTTTCGAGGAACGTACAGCGAGGAATTGATATATCCTGCAGAAGCGGTAAATCAGTTATGCATCTATTCCACTCTGCTAACAAGTCGGACGGCAAGGGTTCGTCCCATTCCAACTGCTTCCGCCAAGTGTCTTGAAATAGTAACTTCAATCTAATGGTATAGGGTCCTAAAACTCCCAATGGATCATAAATTTTCGCAAGCGTTTGCAGAAGGGTGCGTTTGGTTACATTAATGGGGATTTCGCTTATTATTTTTTCCAAATAAACTGCTAGTTCATCAGAAGTAACGTACCAACTCACCCCTAATATCTTCTGCATTTGACTTGAACAAATGTCATTCGCAAAATTTGCTCTAAGTTTCGGATTGTTAGACCTCCATTTGCGAAGATTCATGGAGGCTTTCTGCATTACCTTACACGCTTCTTTATAAAGACAAATGCCTTCATCGATGCTGTCTAAACTCAACACTAAATCGTCCATGTAAAATGAATCGCACAATTTTTTACAAGTTTCAAAGTATACCTCAGATTGTAACTCCAAATGTCGTCGCAAGGTAGCGCACAACGCAAACGGGCTACATTTTACTCCAAAAGTGACGCGTTTCATACGGTACGAGGTGATCGCAGGTAAAGGTGTATCATTCTTGATTTTCTCCTTAAACCAAAGGAAACGATGAACATTACGATCTGATTCTGCTAAACTGATTTGTAGAAATGCTTTCTCTATATCTGCCGTCAAAGCAATACGGCCCATTCGAAAATTCAATAAAATTTTGAGAATATCTGGCAATAAATTTGGTCCTGTTATGAGTAGGTCGTTTAGCGATGGATTGAAGCCGGTTTTTGAAGATGCATCAAAAACTATTCGGGTCTTCGTTGTTTCCTTGTCCAATCGATATACAGGACGATGTGGCATATAGTAAACTCTTTTGCTATTTGCATCGTTATGGCACACTTCCGCTACATCCGACGTTATTAACTCCCACATTAAATCATCATATTCAATTAGTTGCTCAGGAAATTTCGATATTTTGTTAATCAATTTTTGAACCCGAACCATTGCATTTTTGTAATTACTCTCCAGCACACAATTGGCATCTTTCCATAATAATGCAGTTTCGTATCGCCATCCGTTCCAGCGAATATATTTATCAAAGTAAGATAAGTGACAGGATTCATTCGTTTCTGGAGAAATACCTAAGCATTCAAGGCTCCAAAACTTCTCGACGATGCATTTCAAGTCATCAATTTCTTCATAATCACTCACTACTAAGTTCACAAGAGACGAAGTTGTTCCTTTGTCCGGAGAGTTGCCCACTGGCCCTTGGACGGTCCAACCGAAAATTGTCTTATTAGCTACTAAATTCTCGGTTACACGAGTAACATCTTCCTGCATTACGGACCAATACACATCAGCACCTAAAAGCATTTGCAGGTAATCATTGTGTTCGTTAAACCTGTAGTCATCAGCTAGCTGCAAGTTTGATAAACATTCCGATTGGACATCGGGAAACGGTAGTATATCCGCACATATCTCCGGTACTACGATAGCTAATACTGAAATCGACTGAGTTTTTGTGTGAATGCTTGTTAGTGTAACTTTCACACGATCAAACGACTGGGGAGGTAGTTTTTGAGAGCAACCAAACGGCATTATTTGCATGTAGACTGTGTCAAATATCGGCATGTTCAAGTGCTCTACTAATCTTCGAGTTATGTAGCTTCGTTGCGAGCCGCCATCCAATACAATTCGAGCTAAACGAAAACTTCCTTTTCTATTAGTAGTGGAAGACACGAATACACGCGCAGTTTGCAGTAGAATTTGAGAACCCGTTTGGCATGACGGAGAGTACAAAATTGCCGATGGTTGGGCTAAAGACTGTGTTTTCATTAGCTTCGAAGACGAACCTGCATCAGATTGATCACCAGACCGATATTTTGAATCCGCTTGAAACTCAGGGTCGCATACTGCTGTCGCATGATTTCCCTTGCAGGAGCTACATTTAATCCATTTGTTCTTGCAAAATTTTGCGCTGTGACCCCGTCTCGTGCACTTGAAACATCGGCCTTCCGCTTTTAATATAGCCTTTTTTTCCGCTAGTGTTTTAGGGGCATCACAAAGCTCGGCACGATGCTCGGAAGACTTGCACAAAATGCAAGATAACTCAGTTGTAGGGGTAAATAAACTAGTGGCGGTTTTGTGAATGTTGACATTTGCTCTCTTGATGTAATTAGACCCAGAACGTTCAAGAGACTCGACCTCTCTTCTAACCAAATGAAGAATATCGTGCAAGTGTTCGCTACCAACACAATTCAAACTATTCTGAGTATTTGACGATGTTTTATCATTCAGCTCACTTGCCGTGTCTGTTATATTGTCTTTGCTACTGTCGTTTACACGATAAAATTCTACTACCAATTCATGTGGAAGTGCTTTGATAATAACAGCTTTTAGCATTACAGCATACTGAGAAGTAGGAATTCCAAGAGCAGTGAGAGATCTTGTGTGCGTCGTTACGCTATTGTATAGTTTACGAAGACCAGTCACATCGTTTCTGGAACTTATGTGCGGAAGAGACATAAGTTGTTGCATTGTATAATCCACTAGCTTGCTGTTATTCCCATACTGCTCTAGCAAAAGAGATATGGCAGCCGCATAATTTGCATCAGTGGGAGTAAAACCACCAATACAATCTGCCGCTTTTCCTGTTATATGGCTCTGCAAGTAGTTGAACTTTTCGGTACCGCTAAGATCCAAATTTTCATGCACTGCACTCCTGAAAATTTCCCAAAATGGTAACCATTCCTTGAAATCCCCAGAAAATGTTTTAAGTGCCAGTTTAGGTAATTTCGCTGAGCTGGCCTTACCGCTGGGATTTCCTGCACTTGCCGAATTGATGTTGTCGTATTGGAGTCCATGAAGTTTCTTTAGACGCTGCTTTAATCGGGCCAATATACCAGCAGCTTTATCCTCGTATTCAAGGATAGCCTCCAACTCTTTCTGCGTGTCTTCTGGCTTAATATTGCCCCGTATATCTGCGTTTACCTTGTTTAAACCATCGCGAGCCACGGTTATTCGCTCGATATATGACACTAATTCCTCCTCAACATTATCCAAATCGTGCATTTTTCGAACATTTAACATTCTTGATTTTCTCCTTAAACCAAAGGAAACGATGAACATCACGATCTGATTCTGCTAAACTGATTTGTAGAAATGCTTTCTCTATGTCTGCCGTCAAAGCAATACGGCCCATTCGAAAATTCAATAAAATTTTGAGAATATCTGGCAATAAATTTGGTCCTGTTATGAGTAGGTCGTTTAGCGATGGACTGAAGCCGGTTTTTGAAGATGCATCAAAAACTATTCGGGTTTTCGTTGTTTCCTTGTCCAATCGATATACAGGACGATGTGGCATATAGTAAACTCTTTTGCTATTTGCATCGTTATGGCACACTTCCGCTACATCCGACGTTATTAACTCCCACATTAAATCATCATATTCAATTAGTTGCTCAGGAAATTTCGATATTTTGTTAATCAATTTTTGAACCCGAACCATTGCATTTTTGTAATTACTCTCCAGCACACAATTGGCATCTTTCCATAATAATGCAGTTTCGTATCGCCATCCGTTCCAGCGAATATATTTATCAAAGTAAGATAAGTGACAGGATTCATTCGTTTCTGGAGAAATACCTAAGCATTCAAGGCTCCAAAACTTCTCGACGATGCATTTCAAGTCATCAATTTCTTCATAATCACTCACTACTAAGTTCACAAGAGACGAAGTTGTTCCTTTGTCCGGAGAGTTGCCCACTGGCCCTTGTACGGTCCAACCGAAAATTGTCTTATTAGCTACTAAATTCTCGGTTACACGAGTAACATCTTCCTGCATTACGGACCAATACACATCAGCACCTAAAAGCATTTGCAGGTAATCATTGTGTTCGTTGAACCTGTAGTCATCAGCTAGCTGCAAGTTTGATAAACATTCCGATTGGACATCGGGAAACGGTAGTATATCTGCACATATCTCCGGTACTACGATAGCTAATACTGAAATCGACTGGGTTTTTGTGTGAATGCTTGTTAGTGTAACTTTCACACGATCAAACGACTGGGGAGGTAGTTTTTGAGAGCAACCAAACGGCATTATTTGCATGTAGACTGTGTCAAATATCGGCATGTTCAAGTGCTCTACTAATCTTCGAGTTATGTAGCTTCGTTGCGAGCCGCCATCCAATACAATTCGAGCTAAACGAAAACTTCCTTTTCTATTAGTAGTGGAAGACACGAATACACGCGCAGTTTGCAGTAGAATTTGAGAACCCGTTTGGCATGACGGAGAGTACAAAATTGCCGATGGTTGGGCTAAAGACTGTGTTTTCATTAGCTTCGAAGACGAACCTGCATCAGATTGATCACCAGACCGATATTTTGAATCCGCTTGAAACTCAGGGTCGCATACTGCTGTCGCATGATTTCCCTTGCAGGAGCTACATTTAATCCATTTGTTCTTGCAAAATTTGGCGCTGTGGCCCCGTCTCGTGCACTTGAAACATCGGCCTTCCGCTTTTAATATTGCTTTTTTTTCCGCTAGTGTTTTAGGGACATCACAAAGCTCGGCACGATGCTCGGAAGACTTGCACAAAATGCAAGATAGCTCAGTAGTAGGGGTAAATAAACTAGTGGCGGTTCTGTGAATGTTGACATTTGCTCTCTTGATGTAATTAGACCCAGAACGTTCAAGAGACTCGACCTCTCTTCTAACCAAATGAAGAATATCGTGCAAGTGTTCGCTACCAACACAATTCAAACTATTCTGAGTATTTGACGATGTTTTATCATTCAGCTCACTTGCCGTGTCTGTTATAGTGTCTTTGCTACTGTCGTTTACACGATAAAATTCTACTACCAATTCATGTGGAAGTGCTTTGATAATAACAGCTTTTAGCATTACAGCATACTGAGAAGTAGGAATTCCAAGAGCAGTGAGAGATCTTGTGTGCGTCGTTACGCTATTGTATAGTTTACGAAGACCAGTCACATCGTTTCTGGAACTTATGTGCGGAAGAGACATAAGTTGTTGCATTGTATAATCCACTAGCTTGCTGTTATTCCCATACTGCTCTAGCAAAAGAGATATGGCAGCCGCATAATTTGCATCAGTGGGAGTAAAACCACCAATACAATCTGCCGCTTTTCCTGTTATATGGCTCTGCAAGTAGTTGAACTTTTCGGTACCGCTAAGATCCAAATTTTCATGCACTGCACTCCTAAAAATTTCCCAAAATGGTAACCATTCCTTGAAATCCCCAGAAAATGTTTTAAGCGCCAGTTTAGGTAATTTCGCTGAGCTGGCCTTACCGCTGGGATTTCCTGCACTTGCCGAATTGATGCTGTCGTATTGGAGTCCATGAAGTTTCTTTAGGCGCTGCTTTAATCGGGCCAATATACCAGCAGCTTTATCCTCGTATTCAAGGATAGCCTCCAACTCTTTCTGCGTGTCTTCTGGCTTAATATTGCCCCGTATATCTGCGTTTACCTTATTTAAACCATCGCGAGCCACGGTTATTCGCTCGATATATGACACTAACTCCTCCTCAACATTATCCAAATCGTGCATTTTTTCCTCGCACACTTTAGAGTCTGAGCTCGTAAGATAATCGCGGGCCGAATTCGTCAATTTCGTTAATTGACCCCGATACACAGCACGAGTCATAGTATCCATCGTAGCTACTTTCGATCGATTTGTTCAATTCCCGGGTTTCGGCACCAATATGAAAATTAAACGCAAAGTTTTAACCAACGTGAACAAAACAAATTGCAGCCTTTTGTAACGGCTAAAGGTCTCCAATTTCATAATTGGCTCAGTTTCCTGTATTTTGCTACCGTTGAAAGTTATCAGGCAGAAAGAAAAGTTATCTTCATCTATATAATTTTCTTGAGCCGGCCAATTAGTGGAAAGCTCTTTCAACCAATCGGGCCCGGAAATCCAAGAACTCGACTTCAGCAGAGACTTGGCAGTTTCGCCTCTGGTAAGAAGATCCGCGGGGTTGAGGTTTCCAGGGCAGTGTTTCCAGCAGTCAAGTTTCGCAAGCCTGCGAATTTCGTGTACCCGATTTTGAACATAGTTATCTTTCCTGTGCTTATTGCTACGAATCCAAAAAAGTACAATTTTTGAGTCTGTCCATAAATGCGACGAATCAAAATCAATTTGAAGGTTTGTCATCAAATAATTCAGTAATCTTGATGCTGTAAGCGCCGCGGTAAGCTCCATCTTGGGCAAAGTAAGTTCTGTTGTCTGGTCGTTACGTAATGGGGCCAATCTATTTTTTCCTCGCACACTTTCGAGTCTGAGCTCGTAAGATAATCGCGGGCCGAATTCGTCAATTTCGTTAATTGACCCCGATACACAGCACGAGTCACAGTATCCATCGTAGCTACTTTCGATCGATTTGTTCAATTCCCGGGTTTCGGCACCAAAATGTGAAAAATTAAACGCAAAGTTTTAACCAACGTGGCTTTAATTAAATAGCTTACGCATGGAGCGACAAATTCAGACTAACTCTCATTCCATTTAACTATACAATCGTAGAGATAAGAACTTCAATTATGTATAAGTATAAGTGTATAAATTCAAATTAATGTTCATTCAATTTAACAATACAATCATAGAAATAATAGCTTCGTTTATGTACAAGTATAAGTGCAAGTAATTCAAGAATAATTTTCAACATGCTCTAAGGATTAGGTTGACATTCCACTTTGTCTGAACATATATGCCAAATTCTATGAAAACTTTTATTATATCAAATAACATATTAAAGTATGCGTTTGCAGGATTTGTATCATCATTAACCTGGCACAACAGCCCGACGTCGGGTCTTGGCCCTCTGGATCGATCTCCTCCAATTGTCTCGATCACGTCACCACGTCCTCCAGTCTTGTAGCCCCAATAGTTGCTCGGCATCCTCATATACTGAACTCTCCCAACGAGCTCTTGGTCTTCCTCTTTGCCTCGCTCCGTCGACTCGTCTTGCGTTCATTACACGTTTTGGCATGCGTTCGTCCCAGCCCACTGTATGCGTTGTGATTTGACGATTTTGGAGACTTCCAGCTCATGGTACAGTTCGTACAACTCATTGTTGTACCGGATGCGCCATCCATTTCGGTCGCGAACAGCCCCGAAAATCCGCCGTAGGACTTTCCGTTCGAAGGTGGCGATCATATTTTTGGAGGCTTGGGTCAGGGTCCACGTTTCGCAGCCATAGCACAGCACAGGTCTTACGATAGTTTTATAAACGCGGAGCTTAGTCTTTCTGCGCACATACTTCGATTTCATAATGGGGAGGACTGAGAAGAACGTCTTATTTGCTAGTTGTATCCGTTGCTTGATTGCGTCAGTTTCGTTGGCGTCATTCCATAGATTGCTACCCAGCTAAACGAAGTTGCTCACGAATTTGATGCTAAGGTCTCCTGCGGTGTCAAGTCTAAGCAGAAGTGCTTCTGCATCGGTCAGTTTTCGAACCATGATGTTAATGTCATCCGCGTACACTGCCAATTGTGTTGACTTAAAAAGTAGCGTGCCGCTGGACTTCAGGTTCATTGCCCGAAAAGTGAACTCAAGTGCCAGGTTGAAGAGCGTGGGCGCTATTCCATCACCCTGCTTCAGGCCAACCAGAGTTTGAAAAAGGCTCTGTCAGTCTGTTATGGTTCCGGACCTGTGAGACGGAGTTGGTCATCGCCATCTTTATAAGTCTCACTAATTTGGCTGGTATACCAAATTGCAGCATGATGCTATATAGTGCGCCTCGGTCGATGCTGTCATATGCTTGTTTAATTTTGACAAAGATTTGGTATACGTCGACGTTGTATTCCCAGCACTTTTGCAAAATTAACTTGATCGAGAAGAGCTGGTCGATAGTGAAACGAACAGATCTGAAACCGCCTTGATACTCACCAATGATTTATTCCGCGAACGGTTTAATTCTGTTCTCCAAGATTTTCGACAGCATTTTTTAGGGACTAAGGAGATGCCTCTGTAATTCTCACACCGCAGTTCATCTCTCTTTTTATGTATGGGACAGATGATGCTTCTGCGCCAATTGTCTGGGATCACCTCAGTTTCCCATATTCGCAGCAGTATTTGAAGTAGCGCACTTAATAAACCCAGTAATTCAGCTGGAATCTCGTCAGAGCCCGGCGCTTTGTTCTTTTTCAGTGAATGCAAGGCGAGATCAACTTCTTCTACTGTCGAGGATTGTGCGGATCGGGGTTGACCAACGGTATCGTCATAGAGCTCAGCTTCAGCTGCCAGGATGTTTGATGGCGGATTCAGAACCTCTTTGAAATAGGACGCTCATCGTTTGCTAATACTTTTGGTGTCACTGATAATACTTCCATTTTTGTCATTACAGAGGCTTGTCCTGGGGTTGAAGCCATTTTTGATAGTGTTTACTAGTCTGTACGCTTGTCTGGTGTTCATACTAACTAGTTTGACATTAATGTTCAGCAACTGCTCGTCAAAGTATTTCCGTTTCTTACGCCGAATTATTCTATTGGATATTCGCCGTAGCTCGTCATATTTTTCCTTTTTCGCTCTGGTCGCACGTTGGATCCATTGTCTGTAGGCCTCATTTTTTGCGTCAACTGAGTTTCTGCATTTTTCGTCAAACCATTCATTTTGCGCTCGTCGGGCTTTGTATTCTACAACGCTTTCTGCCACATCCTTGATTGTATTTTTGAGTTCTTCCCAGAGCTCGTGGACACCTGCGTTGCTGGAGTCGCTTAGCATTGGTGAAATTCTTTCCTCAAGCGCGGTCGTATGTCCCTGAGCCGTATAATCGTTCAGCAGATTCTCAACCGTGAAGATTTTGGGAGGACTGAATCTCGATTGGTGCACTGAGGAAATTCTGCACCGGTGTTTATTTATTTATTTATTTATATAATAAGGACGTGGTTGATTTGGTTGACGGTATGTGTGCCTGGAGAATTCCAGGTCTTTTTATGAATGCGATGGTGTGGAAAGCAAGTTGAGCTTGCAACAAAGTTGCTGTTGCAAGCGAAGTTAATTAGACGATGGCCGTTATCGTCGCATTATTCGTGGAGGCGGTGTCCTCCAGTGGTCCCCCGATGCCAACTTTCATTCCCGACTTTTGAATTGAAATCTCCCAGCAGCGTTTTGACATCATTTGATGGAAGTGAATCGAAGAGAGTTTCAAGGCAGGCATAAAACTCGTCTTTTACAGAGTCTTCTTTTACTTCGGTGGGAGCGAGCACATTGATGAGGTTGAAAAAAGCGTGCCTTGATGCGAATCGCACGCAGCCTTTCGTTTACGGGTTTGAAGTTTGTAACGCACGACTTGAGCTGCCTATTTACTACGAATGCTACTCCAAACTCCTTGTGGCCCGATGGTTGGCCGCTTGTAAAAATTGTGTGCGATTTCTTGTCGTTGATCTCGCAGCCTAACCAATTTGTTTCCTGGACTGCAGTAATGCTCTGTTTGTACTGTTCGACCTGATGAAGGAGGGCCTTTTCGGCATCCAGTTTGTTCAGGGAGCGTACATTTCAGGTTCCGAGAGAATAATCCGTTGTGCGTTTGCGTGGTCGTCGTTGTTGATCCGTCGAACCGAGCCTTTTGTTTCTAGGTTTCTTGACAAAGGAAATTTTCACAAGGATGAGTTGTCAGCACATCGTTCAACCATTTCCATGGGGCGCCTCGATGATAGTTGATTCAGGAGACTTGACTCGTGCCAAAGTTCACACAACTATGTTGCAAGCCTGAAAACGTGGCTAATTCTCCTTAAAGACCTGAGACGCTTAGGTGTGATTCAGCCATCAGGCTGCAACTATACAAATTTAACTGAGGATAGAGTTACCTCGTTGCCTCAAACCCACCTCCTTTCTCCGGGCTTGGGACCAGCATATCACAAGTTAGACTTGCGATCGGCGGAGTTGCAGAGTTTATATAGGTACTTGTGTTTGTATAAAGTGCGTATGCAAGATAGCACGTTTCGTGGGGGGCTGGGTTTCGTGATATTCATACGCATGCCTTGTAAAATGAAACTGCAATCCCCTGAAATGATATTTGCTCTTAAGAATTCGTCAATTAAAATTATTCATTTTCAAAATTAAAAAAGCAGTAGTGGTGCTCAGGAGGCTGACGCTGAGATTTTGTCGAAGGTCATCACATATCTATCCACCTACCATAATCATTTTTAGCATAATCATTCGCTGAGATATAATCAACAGAGGCCAAATGATCGAAGACCTAGGAATGTATAGGATAACATAAAGTAGAGTTTCTTCTTGTGGCTCATCCTGGGTAGGATTGATTGATCTAGGCTCTATATCCTTTCTCTGTTTATAATAATTGCTTTCGTCTTCAGGATATTCTTTAATCTGTCGCGATCGCACTGGAAATTGTAGCATTCTAGATCTTATCACCTTCAGGCGGATTTAGAGCAAAATCTGCTTCAAAGACAGCTTCGAGTTAATACAATCATCTCCGTCCAATTCAAATTTTAGCAATCCACAGAACGTTCTCAGTCTCGTCACTATTAAGTTGCTGATGTAAGCTCAGTGACTCTTGATTAGCACCGATCCTGCTCTGGGGACATATTTCAAAAAGGGTCTGTGACAGCTTTTGCTGCTGCGATCATGCTGGTGGCTACATTTTCAGACTGAGATAGCGGATCTTAAGGAGGGAGGATCCATTTAAAACGGAGCCCGAAAGCAACCAAAAATTCAAACCAGCCTAAAACCCTTAACCTAGCATGAATGATGACAGACCGTCCAATGTCGAGGAAATATTAGGATGGCTTTGATGCCAAGGGCGGCCACAAACACGGCATGCTGAGTTATGGCAAATGAGCCAGTTCCGAAAACTGTTGCCAACTTAGATACTTAATCTGGTTGATAGAGCTCTGATGAATGATATGGAAATAATAGCTTCATCTCTCTGCTTCACGTGATTTCGGAACTTTGGTAGCCAAGCCTAGATCAGTGAAAGCTCAGAATTCTGTTGTGGCAAACGAACCAGCTTGACAGTGAATTCCAACACAATGATTCCGCTTGTGCAACTAGAATGTCAACAATCAAAATTTTTAGTTTTGTGGCTAAAAATACTCTAACCAAAAACTGTTTACGAGCCGACTAGTATTTCTCAAGTGATATGACAAATAAGCCACTAACATTAAAACCACAAAGTCTTGTTACTTGAAAAACATGAAAAAAGTTTATTCCATACGAATCGCTTTTGTATGATTTACAAACAGTAAATGCCTTCTTTCGTCAAAAAATTCTACCTATACAAGAAAAATCTTCAAACATATATAATGTAGCAAAAATTTCTTAGCAGCGAACCCATCAAAGGTAACTTGATATTACTGTTTACAAATTAAATACAGTTGACGTCAAATTAAATGTTTTGTATGAATTGCTATAATACTAAATACTTCGGAAACAGAAAGAGATCCCTTACGAGACCGTGCTTAATATGGATTAAAAGGAACGATTGATGAAACAAATAATAAAAAAATCTAAGCCTTCGGATCCGAGAAAGAACATATTTAAGAAATTTAAACTCATGGCGACTGCTTCAAAGTTGGCACGACTACTCAATGAAATAGTCAAAGAGTGCCTCATGATTGATGCCAGCAAAAGAGGAAAAAAAGCTAAAAACTGGGTCAAGATTAAGTCATGGATCTAAAATACAAGCTCCGACAGCAGAGACTAGTTCCGTTTTACATCGGAGTGCCAAATATCTCCAACAATGCTGCGACAGCAAAGGCTTACACAGCTCCATATTCAATATCCATCTTCAGCACGTCTACAACAGCGCAGATCTACAGCGCTTTGAATTCGAACAGACAACTAAAAAAAAGCGATCTATTTTTGCAGGAGGATTTAAAAAACGCTTTTCAGCAACCGCTCTATCACTCTTTTAGGAGTTACAACTAAGTTAGAGTCAGATACGGAGTCAAAATGTGGTGATAGGGCTAATGTTGGGACCTTCACTAAGTTCGAAGACTGTTTAGACCTCTTCACTCTGGAAATAGAGGAAGAAGGGCCTCTCCTCTTCTAAGTGTATCTCTCGATAGTTATCTCCCGACTGATGGTCATTTTACATACTACGCCTGAGAAGGATTCAGACTCGGCCCACATTCATAAAGGGCAGAGCACTGGAAATTAATATTTACAATTCTAAAGCAGCAGCAGTTACCCTGCTTCTCCACTTGTCAATTACAGGGAATGAGATATTTTTGGTCATAAGTAGAAAATACCTGAGTTTAGTAGAGATTTTCAAAAATGATTTTTGTGACAAGGACAGCAGTAAAAATAGATCGGAGAACATGCTGGTATGTTTTCTGTTTTACGACACTCGATCGTAGCATAAATTCCCAGTAGGTTATCGTTGAAATTGTATTTGTTACAGCTGCAAAGATTTATGTGTCTCTTATTCGAGGAACAAATTCTAATGCTCATTATGAAGTGTGGGGTAGGTTAAAAAAATGGCACTCTTTGGCTTTATCTTGGCTATAAATGAACCAATCTTCTTCTCCTTTGATCAAAGGGAGATTTTTGAAATTTCCTTAGCCAGTGGGTCATGGAGACATTTTCTGGATAGATGGAGTGCCCTCCAAAAATGTTTGATCACTTATCATAGGTGGATATATTTTGGTGTGGATGACCTTATTAAGATGGAGTAGATACCGTTCATTAACACGAAAAGAAGGGACTAGTCGATGTTTCAATCTGTGGTCCGATACTGACTGTAACCTTCTGCGGGCATCATTGACTGTTACCAGGATCTGGATCTTGTTGTGAATATTCTTGTTAGCACTCTTAGCTCTGCAGTTAGAATATTGTGCTCAAGCTAAAGGAAATCCAAAATCAAATTTTATTATTTTATTATTCATTGTAGGGAGAGAGTGCAGGAAATAGTAGTAATACGAACGGATTTAACCCTAGAATGGTACCGATGAGTAAATTTTACTCACATAGGGTATACATTTTGTCGCGCACCAGCCAGTTGGCCACTCCAACTGCCATGAGGCTAGAAGCTATATAATCTTTTTATGTTTAATGATAAAATAAAAAATGTACATAATACTATTGTTACCATCTTTTTAGTAAAAACATGTACCTAAAATCATCCAAAAATTTACCGTACCATTCAAGGGTTAATTACTTGTCATGGTGCTAATCAAAGTTGAAGGGCTCCAAATACACCATGCGTCAGACGAAGGGATTTTTTTGGAGATCCTTCGGTTTTAATATTAATAGCATCTGCAATGCCTTTAGCCTAGTACGGAGGGCTGTTGAGCTCTGATGGCATCTGAAATGATTCGAATGCTCACAATTTGCTTATCTTTCTGAACTATGTATACTGTGCATAAAGTAAAGTATGCCATTAGGTTATTGTACCTTAAGCTCCCTCTAGCCACTTGAATTTCCGGATCCTGATGTCGACATTCTGGCTTAAATTAATTGGCTGATAGGATACACATTACTCTGGCTTTAGGAGATCTATGATGAATGCCCACATTTTCCTCACTATAAACTGATAGAAAACAAGAATCGTGTTGATTTTTGATGCAGGAAAACTATCGGACGTCAAATTTAAGGGTTCACTTAAGGGTTAAAGCTTAACTTAATCTTGCTAAAGATTCTTGAGATAATCATTGATTATCAAGAAGGCTAACCAATCTTACGTTGATCCGCATTTTATGAGACAGTGGCCCGTGAGAATAGCTACAGCATAGCAAAGAGCGCTGCTGGTTAAATCTAACATTGCCTGGTCTGAGACCCAACCATGAAGGTTGGGGTTGAAGGATTGTCTTCTGACCAAAACTTCTTAGCATCCTCAAGGTATTTTTATCTAATGGCTAACTTGACTGAAACCTCCAGTAGCAAGGTGCCAAGCGTTGTCAGTTCATCGGCAAGGTGTTATGTCATCAGCCTTACATGTCAGTCTTAGAGAGCACTCCTAATAAGATACTTTTTGTCTTACTTCATTAGTTACAGACCAATCTACTAGTACCGAGAGCTACTAAAAGGTAAGTAAAATTCATTAAGCCCTTGCCTCGCGAAGCGTCCGCTCTGCCACGGATGGCTCCTCTTCAAACTTTCTTCTTGCCTTACTTCTTGCAAAACGAGTATCTTTTGATGCATTTTTCATAAAAGAATTGATCTTTAAATTAAAACCTTGACAAACCTTAAAAAAATGGAAACCCTAAAATAAAGGCATCCAATACATTTCCAGCTTTGATGACGTTTGCACTTATGAACCTTTTTCTAAGGAACTATTTGAAAAATGTTAGGTATTTTTTTCTGTGTCCTTGTGTAAATCGAATATCATTTAAGAAAAAATGAGCAATGGCATAGCTATGTTGATTGGAAGTTAGAAAAGTGAAAAAATTAAAAACTTCATAAATAATTTAAAAATATTTTGCGTTTTTCGAACGGTGAAATTGTAGTGAACTATATTGCAAAACCAATGACAAAAACGAGAACAAATATTGATCTAGAGCCTTAGCAAAAGGTACATGAACATTGGTAGTTTTGTATGGGATTCGGAGCGACCAGCTGCCTTCTTTAAACAACGAAATGGTAGGCTGGTTGCAATGGCTGAGGAAATGTGCCATCTTTGATATCACAACGGGCCTCTATTATGCCTATGGATGTGTGTCATTTGGCCGGATTCACCGCTTGATAGGTACTTTATCCAACTATCTACTTAAAGATGGTAAGTAACATCCAACTTCTGCAACAAATGGTCAAAAGTAGATTCTTTTCATACCGAATAAAATTATATAGAGCCATAGACAAATCGGTTCTGTTCTCTAGTTCAAACTACCGTAATTTGATGCAAAAAGAACGGTAAATGGAAACATGGGATGAAACGACCGTTTACAGAATCTATGAATCAATTCTCAGTGTCCTTCTGTATTCCTGATAGTTTCAAATCAAATTTTCAAAATACGAGTACATGTTATATGTGTATACAAAAGAAATGTTTGAAATGAAATCATAATAAATTATATGAGCTATGAGCAGAGCCGTCTTTGCTCAATTTGGGGCCTTGGGCACTTTAAAAAAATGTGGCCCTTAAGACAGAGGGTTATTAGCAACAGGCAATAGAAAAGAACAGGAACAAGTAAGCGAAATTCCAGATATATTTATCTGTTATTTTTACTAATGTTCGAAGAAGAACATTAGTATTAAAATCACTTTGGCCAAAAATTCATATTTCTATATATATATATATATATATATATATATATATATATATATATATATATATATATATATATATATATATATATATATATATATATATATATATATATATATATATATATATATATCATCAACAAATTTCAGTGAAAAAATCTCAGGAACGCGCCATCCGATTGAGCTGAAATTTTCAGGACACATTGATGTATATGCAGAATAGTGCCAGGTCTCACAAAAAGTAAATAATCTTTAACCCTTTGGCGCCGGCGGCCATTTTAGTGATTTTTTTAATGTACCTATTATTCCGTACACAAATAATTTTTGCAAAAATAAAGTTGACGACATAAATTTCGAACAAGTTTTACATGTGAATTGGATAATGTTTTGGAATTTTTTAACCCTATGTGTGCGCTGGGTGCCTAAAAAGAGAACGGGAAAATTTGAAAATTTTTAAATTGCGATAACTTTTGACAGAGCTATTCCATGATTACGAAATTTGCAGAACATGTTTGTTTTATTTAGCTGTAGATTAGTGTACGTTTTAATGATTTTGCTGGCAACCCTGTAGCTAGGGCAGGCACTGAAAGTGAAAACCTCCAAATCATCGTTTCTCTTGAAAAAATGTCGTTTCTTAAAAAAAAAGCCACTCATATGTAAATTTTATGCTTTGTTTACATAAACAAAAAAAAAATTTGATATGGTATAACGGGCACGCCTGGTAACCCTTGCCCAAGTTACCTATGTTTTTAGCATCAAAAATTTCTGTTCACGGAAACTCACGATCCAATGAGCAGAATTTATTGAAATTTTCAGAATATATTGGTCTTAAATAGGACCAGGTCTGATAGAAGTGATTTTGAAATCCTGGCGATTCTGTGCCAGTGGTGCCATCTTGAAAAATCATTAAAAAAGGTAACTGCTTTTAGCCCTATAAATTCTGATTGAATCGTTCGATTTTGACGAAATTCACACAATAGCTGCACCTTACTTTAAACCACGTTTGGTAGAAATTTGGTTGAAAAATTCGGTTGGATCTGCCAGCTATGATAATTTTGGTGTCTTAAATTTGAAAAAATAAAAATTTGGAAGTGAAAATATTCAAACCATCGAATATCCTAAAAAATGTCCGTTTCTACAATAAAACCAATCTATATACAAATCTTATGCTTAATCTACACAGTCAAAGTAAAACTTTGTAAATTTCATGTCGGACAAGAACGGTAACCCTTTCTCAGTTAACCTATATTTTTAGCTTCAAAAACTTCTGTTCACGGTGACTAACGAATCAATAATCAGATAGAATTGAAATTTACTGAATGCATTGGACTTAAGTAGGGCCAGGTCTGATAGAAGCGATTTTGAATTGTAGGCAACTCTGTTCCAGTGGTGCCATCTTGAAAAATTACAAAGAAAAAAAACTGCTTTTTGCCCTATGACATGTGAATAAGTTACCAGATTTTCATGAAATTGACACAGTAGCTGAACCTTACTTTAAACTCTGTTTGATAGAAATTTGGTTGAAAAATTCGATTGGTGCTGCCAGCTATGGTAATTTTTGTGTCTTTTTGTGAAAATTCGCTCAGGAAAATAAAACTTTTTGCCCTAAAACTTCCAGTGCAGTCATGAAATCAATACGAATTTCATACAATAAATGGAACCTATTATAAACATTATTCAAGCCAAATTTGGTTGAAAAGCCATGATAGGGTTGCCAGCACGAGTCGGTTGTGCTACTTTTGTATCAATAAATGCTTACAGTTAGTATTCATACCGGAAACATTTACAATGAAAATAAATAACCGATGTTTCAATTCCCAAAGTTCTGCAAATTTTTCGGATCGCAGCCCCAAACTCCAACTTCAGTTACAATGCTGCAAGCACTGAGCATTTTCTTCATTGATATTATATGAGATGCTGCTTTCAAAATTTTGTGAAATAAGCAACTGATAACGAATATAATTAACCCGTGTTTTGCTCTCATAAACGTTGAAATTCATGCCAGTGGTAATATCTGAAACCTTCCACCATATGAGTTATAATGCATTCTTGAGACAAAAGTAAAACATGGCATTTGAAACAATTTGGCCGTAATAAGCAGCGCATGTGGTGGAATATGCACTCAAAACCTGCACGATTCTTCTACTGTTCTTCGAACATTAGTGTTTCTAGCGGTTCAGGTGCGCTAGAGTTTTTATATATTTAAAGTCACATTAAATCAATAGGTAATTATAATCCGGAAAAATAACTCTTCAATCATTATACGCAGGTTAGTCATTAAAAACTCTATGTTGATTGAAGGGGTACTTTTATAGATTTTAGACAATCATAATCACTTCTTCAAAGTCTATCTCTTTGAGCGCATTATATTCTATGGACATCAGGGACAAATTGGTCAATCTGTCTTGAAGCATTGTACTTCTTAATTCATTTTTATTCTTTTCAATTTCGAGAAAGAGCGTTCCCTACTGCAGTTAGTTACCATCATGCTTAAAAAGATGCTCAATGCAATTTCTACATTTGGAAAGATGTCTTCAATTTTATATATTTATTTACTTATTTATTTATTTATTGTCCAAATCCACAGAACAAATCCAATTATAGATTAGACAAGAAGAAAAAATAAAAAAACAGTAAAAAAAAATATATGTACTTTTAAAAATATATAAGAAAAAGAAAGAAAAATAACATAAAAACTAAGAAAATCAATAAAATTCTTCTTTCAAAAGATGATATGTTCCTGAAAAACTATTAGTTTCTTCATTTTCACTAGTTTGAACACTTTTCAAGTATTCTGTTAAATCCAGATATTCCATTTCTAACGTTGTTGTGATAGATTTTAGTGAATTCTTTGCAACTTTTCTCAACTCTTCGGGACTCAAAGTTTTCAAGCGAGATAAAAAGTCGAACCGATGACTTATTTCCTTGTACGAATTCAATCGCTATTTTAGATGAACGCTCAAGATACCAATTATGGGAATAAAAGTTCCTACTTTGAATTTCTCTTTTCCATTTAGTTGGACTAACGACGCAAAGCCATCAAATGATGCCTGACGTGAGCTTCTACCTCCTATTTATCGAGATATTCATAGGTCTTTGCAGTCACACTCCGGATTTTTCGCACGATTTGAAGTCAACAAACTTATCCCTTACGTTAATTATAAAATCATCAAGTGAAGCTAACAAATTTGTTGCAACGTCCATTGTTATAGTTTTTTTTCTGAAGGTAAGTACTTGTTTTGTCTATTCTTTCCAATATGGTGTTCTAAATTTCTGCCAGTAAAATAAATTCTAGGTTTTCCATTTTTTTGGACAAACTAAGAGCTTCGTACTTAGTTTCTTGTCGCTGCTCTGCATAATTTGTTTATGACCTTGATGTAAGGCGCTTACTGCATCAGCTCCCGCATACCATCTAGATTCAGAAAAACTTTTAAGACCTTTTTTTGAACCTAAATATTCAGTCAATTTATTCCATTGTTGGGTAGAATCCGAAAAAAATTGTGCACTTTCCGAACCATTTGAAAAAAAACTTGTTCCCTCTAGTACACACGCAGTGGCATGAAGACCTACCAAGTTTAGAAAATGTCCTGCACATGGTACAAAAGTAGCTAACAGATTCACATTTCTCCTTGATTTTCGCTTGCAGACCAGCATATTTTCCTGACATATTTCAAGCATTGCTTTAGTTTTGGCCTCTGCAATCCTTGATTTCCTAAAAATTTCAGGATGGTTTCCGCTAAACATTCTGTCTTAAGTTCATTTGGAACACGGTCTTTTACGTATCGAATTATAAACGTTAACTGGTCAGTATGAAACAGATCGGGCGTGCTGCCAACGCTAATCGAAAAATATTTAGTTGATTTAACTTCATTTATAATATTTTTAGGACCTGTTCTTTCATTACAAACATTCGCCGATAAATAAGAAATGTGTCTCTCTCCAGGATTTCCAAATTTATTTAGGTGGTCTGCAAGAAGTTCATCAAATTCATTTAATTACTCTACACATCCTAAATAATTTCCATTGTTGGGAGATCGAAAGATTTTATTGTCACCTCGAAACGGAAGTCCTCTCGATGCGAAAAGTTTTACAACTGCAACAACCCGTTTAAGTACACTTTTCCGGCAATCCCCTTCTTTTTGATATTGACATAGCAAGTCTGTATCTACTCTACTAACTGCTTTACTTTGTGCCAGATAAATCATCATAGATTGCCTATGAGCAGGGCTATTTCCATGATGTATAATTATGTGGTTAATGTTTTTCCAATCATCACATCCACCTGGAGAGCCTAGGTTTAGATCCGAAGGGTTAAATCAGCAGCAAGCTAAACAAAATACAGATTTCTTCGAAGACGAAATCAGCAAACATTTTCTTTCAACACTTTAATTGTTCTTTAGTTTACGATTAAATAATGCTTTATTGAAATACCTTATTACTAATTTTCTATCTTCTTTGTATTTGCAGTATCTGGACGCATCAGAATAGACACAATCTTTTTTCGGTAAACTTCTCTTTAAAATAATCGGCAGGGTTGTGTGAAATATTTTCTGGATCTGATAATTGCTGCAATTAAAACAGTTGTTGGTGAAGTTATTGCATTTTTTTCCGTAGAGACGGGTACCTTCTATACAATGTAGTTAAATCACTTTTTCTGAAGTGATAGGACTTAGCGAAGAACAAGTAGCTTGTGAAGTTCCCTGATATCCCGCAATCTGCTGTTGATATGATTCATTATGTGGATGGTTTATTATTTGGTTACTACTAACATAAGCTCTTGGTATAATATATGATGTAAATTTTGGTAATTTATCAATTACTTCATTCTGATGTGCAGCTTTTTTCCTTTTTTCTCAGCCACTAGGATATGACCGTTTTGTCATTTTGTATATATAGATATAGTATTCAATATATGCTATTTAATTCCACTAAAAACAATCACAAACACAAAATAAAATATACCGTTTACAAGTGCAATCTTGAGTGAAATGAATTGAAATTTTTGTCGTCCCGAACAGAAATGCCGCCTCGGCCGTGCTTTTCAAATAGGAACAGCCGAGATTAAAATGCCCTAATCATACA
Organism: Nemotelus pantherinus; assembly: GCA_963978885.1. Lineage (NCBI taxonomy): Eukaryota > Metazoa > Arthropoda > Insecta > Diptera > Stratiomyidae > Nemotelus > Nemotelus pantherinus. The sequence continues at coordinate 42,711,712 of OZ022265.1, read as the reverse complement.
TTGAAGGGGTCGCAGATCGATTCGTTTATGTTTATTCCAGTCATGCCCAAACTCACACAAGCCAAAATGTGCATTTGCGACAACAACTGTTTTTACAATTGATTCATTCACAAAAAATTTAGGGAAATCACCTACAAGTAAGCAGATGGAGTTGCCAGTTTTAGGTCTATAGTCATTAATTATAGTCAGGTAATTATTAAGAATAGTAAGAATAGTTTAATGGAAATAAGGGGCCCAATATATCACGGGGCCCTGGGCACTTGCCGAATGTGCCCATGCGCTAAGATGGCCCTGGCTATGAGGATACTAATTTCAAAGTTCAGCTCAATGGTCAGCGTGCGTCCAAACCAGTTAATAAGACATTTTTATTTATATGCTTGCAAAATTTTAATTTATTTAGTTTATTTTGTTATGTTTTGATTGCATTAGTTTATCTATTCATATTTTCAATCGAAATTAATTTGAGTAAGAGTTTGTAAAAATTGGATTGTGGTTTCGGTTAGCTGCTGAATTGTGTATTTTTTAAGTTCGAAATTTTCTAATCATTAGTTTTCGGATTTTTTCTTTCAAGAATAAAACTGAGATTATGCATTTCTTATACGAATACCCTGGTATCTGGTCAAAATAAAATTGATAAAGTAAAATTTTGATATAAGCTAGAAAGTGATCTATGCTTTTAAGTGGATCGTCATCAAAAACATTAAACATTAAGAGACTAGACAACAGATTCATAACATAAATTACAGATGTAAAATATATTAAGACATTATCTACTCTCTCACCACTGGACTTTTTTCTTAATGGTCATAGCTTCATCATTGGAAAATATTGCTGCTAACTACAACAACAATCCATCAAACTGTCTATATATCAGCAAGCGAATGGGAAAATGACTTCCCATCTATCTCAAGTTTCGTGCTCGCATCAGTATGAATCACAAAACTCACCAAAAAAATAGCAGCCTCGATTGCTAAAATTTTTTCGCCAATATCAAAAATATCTAGTTGCACCTTCCACGAACACACACAAAAAAAATCTCATCTGAGACTTGCGTCATTGAATTTAATGCTATTTTTTCGAATCTAGCATTCTCTCATCGCTTAGCCAACGAGGCAGACATCAACAAAAAGAGGACACAGTCCGCATATTACACCGCATCTAGATCTGTGCATCTACACTGTCTGATAGTATGTCTGGCGTTTTTTTTTCTTGACGTTCCTGTCGACCAGATGTGTCATTTTAGGTTTCTCGAAGACGCATCATAAAATTAAGTAAATGTCGTTAGTCATCATAGAAATTCAAATTATTAGCTATGAATTTTCGAAATCTTGACGTCTTTAAGTAGTGTTCTTGTATACATTATGCAGACACGAACCGTTAACCATCAACATCAGTAGCGAATGTATCTTTCACGCAGTAGCCTTTAAACTTGACACTATGCACTATCTACTTGAAAATAACTAACATAAAAAAAACGAAAACAAGAATGAAATCTGCCTAAGTTCCCACACCCTAAGATCGTGAAATCATAATTCACAGCTGAGCGGAGTGCCAGTGTATGGTGTTCAGGCTAATCGTGTGAGCTCAAGGATCAAGGATCGGCTTCCAGTTTTCTAGTTTTTTTTTTACTCATTAGTTTCACTTATTAGATAACGAGTCATCAACCTACGGCTGTTTTTATTTATAATATTTATGGGTCTCGTTGAATTTTTAATGAAAAGGCCAAAAAGATGCTCAAATGGTGCAAGTTATTACCAATTGACAGATATATATGATGTTTATGGTAGCAGCGAAAATTGGATCAGATTTCTTGAAAAAGGTCGGAGTTCAACGACTTTCTTTTCATTTTAGGAGCAGGTTGTTGATGTGGGATAGGATGTGTTTGCATTAGGTAGCTGTATAATGTATGCTTGGTATTACTAATTTGTAGCGTGAGAATAGTCTCTGGTCGGATATTTTGGGATTTTGTTTCAGTACGTACTTATTCTTATTGGTTTTTGAAAAAATATATGTTATATTGCTGACAGCTCAACATTTCCGCATTGGTGAAATCAGGTGAATTTTTATTTTTGGAGCTAACGGTCCTGATTGTAGGCCAATTTTACAGAGTTTTTGGAAGGAGAACTGATAGTAAAAGACTCATATTGCTTCTTGTCTATTTCCGACAAAAAATTTACAATAATACGTATCGCTAATTGACATAAACGATTTCAAAAGTGTTTTTATGCTGCATTACATTACTTATTAAAGCGAATAAATAGGGCAAACAGATATTAAATTTATGATTCGTGATATTTCGTTCGCCTATTGCGTACTAAATCATACGAGAACAATTTATCAGAATTGATTTACTGTATATGGAAGCTACTGGGCATGACAATTTTTTCCAACTTTTCATTACACTCATGCCGCAAGATTGTCAGAAACGAATCGAATCTCCATATATTTAACTCTTACGCAAACTCCATTATGGGTAACATAATTAAAAACCCATTAGGTTATATTGAGTAAAAATCCGTAGTGTTTTATACCTACATAATTTAACGCTATCCAACAAGCTTATGGGCAGGGTGGCATGTAGTGGACGCACATTGAGTTGAGAAATTTTAAAAAGTGCTTTTGAAATTGGTTCTATCGAAGGGCCACAGTCTGCACATACAAAAAATGCTAACAAACAAATAAATATGGTATTCGATTTATTTGGTGGGTTTTCTTGGCTTTACTTCTGCGTTTCGAGGTTCTTAGTAAACAAAGAAAGTTTTACTGACGTGCATAATATAGTTTTTGATATCCTATTAATTGTATAGGTAAATACTCTTCTCTTCACTCAAATCGTTACCTATTACCGTACTTATTTCTTGAAAACATAATGTATTCAACTCAAGCCTCTAGACCTGCGTATCTGAGTAGCAGAGCTCAAAAGCTTTATGTTTCTTTGATACAAGCATCAGTATACTGACCGTCATTTCCACAACATCCACCCAACCATAAAAAACTCTCAACGCATTTTAAGCAATCACGAAAAATATCCTGTGAAGTTTTCATATCTGTATCTTATGCTCACTTTGAATGCTAAAATTTCGAATGGAGCCATCAGACACACGATTTTTTTTTTCTGTAATCGAAATGAAATTGCAAAGCCTCAAAACTGGCAAAAGTGAAGTTTGTAGAATAGCGAGAAAAATTCGTAACCGTTCATGAAAGCAAAGGGAAAACTTCAAATACGTTCGCGTGGATGGATGTACTCGAACAGACGAAGCGTCTATGATAACTCGAGCAACAGTTTGCCAATCTTTATTCAATAAACATTTATCATACAAACATGTCGAATTTATGGACGGTTGAGTATGTGTTATTGTCCTGTTTGGGTGGATCATGGGAATGTTGGACGCTCGCTATTTCGCTTAGTGATCCCCGGGCTTATGGTGAAAAGGAAATGAACACGGTTGAATGGAAGCCAGTTTATTGCTGCCAAAACCGAAACGAAGAGAGTATGTTACGGTTTGTACGGCTGATCCCAATATGTATTATAACGTTTCACTGAATGGCCATCAACATAAATATGAAGTCGATGGTAAAAGGTTTGTTCATATGTATACTATATAAGCAAACGAAAAAAATTTCAATCGCTGTGAATTATACATGGCCAAACGTTAGTATCTATTTCAGTTGTTTGAACTTTTACCGGATTTTATGCATTCTTGTAAGCGACTTTTAAATTGAGATTTCAGAGTATTGGGTCGGGGTTAGAAAGACATTGGTTTGAATATGCGACTAAAGTGTAATGGGAATAAAAGTGCGATCACTAGTTTATGAGAAAAATAAACACTTGGAGTTATAAGATTATGTAGGCAAAAAGGTTTTTTTTTCAAATGAAGGTTTCTTTGAATATTTTGTCGAATTCAAAGTTTAATTTAAGAGGGGCTTGTCTGTTTATTTTTACTCAATTTTTAGCTCATTGAGATATTAGCCACATTGGCAGATATTACAAGAAATCGCCTCATGAAAGCTTGACTAAAGCTGAAGGCACAGCAAATCAAAAAGTCATTTGTTTTTCGGTAATCAGTTTAATCGCAGTATCTGCTTAGTAATTGTCAGAAGAAAGGATTTTAAGTAGAAGCATCGTATCTCAACGTTCGCGAGCTTTGGTGCCCACTGAGTTTCCGTATCTTTCAGTGAATTTTTTTATCATACGCGTTCAGTTTTTCAACACTTTTTCATGGTTTTTAGACACAAGCAGATTTCGAAACAGGTTCTTACTTGAAAAATCAACCGGAAAATATCAATAGCGTGCTTAACTCACTGGCAAAACGTCAGTTTCCGACCGTAAATTTGACGGGATCTTCACTCAAATAGGCAAAAAAATAAGATGAGACGAGAAACTAAGTAAAAATGCTGATAATCTCATGAAAACTAAAACTAGACAAACCTGCAAATGAATGAAAACCTCTACGAGAGGCTTCCAATTGAAGGTCTCTGCAAAGACAAAGAAAGAAAGATAATCAATGACGAAAAACAAGTACACTAAAAATAGCGTGGCGCTAAAAACCATAATTTACGCAGTAGAAAAGGGAATAGTGATAAATTATAGCGCCTGCCACTATAGAACAAAACGAAAAATTATAGGAGCAATATTACGTAGTTCAACTTGGAAAGCTATATATATTAATTTCTTTTAGTTAAGTATTTATTCTCAATAGCATTTATTTATTTATTCAAATCCCATCTGACAGAACAATCTAACTATAAAATGAGATAATATACAAAAACAATTCTAGCGCACCAGAACCGCTGATTATCGATGATGCAGTAGAGAAATCGTGCAGATTTTGAGTGTATATTCTATCAGCTGTATTACGGCCAGCGAGTTTGCAACTAGCACTGCAGCTAAAAGTCTACCATAACTGCTTCCCGTCAAAACTAGCCTATTTTATGAATCTCGTCTTCAACCAATGACTTCATCGAAAGTTACAGGAAGAGAAAGATGTTTAGGGCTGCCATCCGAAAAATTTCCAGAACGTGGAAAATTAAAGCAAATGTTACTGATTTTCATTGAAGATTTTCGTCACATGAATAATTAACGTTAGCATGACAAAAACGCCTAGTATTGGTAGCCTCTTCTCTACTGGCACTAAACCCAAAAATATAACAAATTTGCTTCACGCTGATGTCAACCTACCTTGCGAATTTCGTGTCGATCCGATGACGGCGAATTATAAGCGTACAAAGAAATTTAGCGGTACCGGGCTCAAAAATTTTCAAATTCTCGAAATCTTAACATTTGCTGTTTATTGTGACTACAAGATCATTATCATTTGACACTTTCATGATAAAATCCCTTACTAAAGATATTGCAATAAATACAAAAACAATGTCATGGGTTTTCAACCAGATTGCTACTTAATATTGCCTATAATAAGGTCCATTTACCATATGAATTTTGTTTTGATTTCAGTACTGCAGCGGAAGCTATAAGGCAAAATCTTTATTTTGCTGAAAATTTTTGAAAATTCAAGACATCAAAATTATCATAGTTGGCAGCTCCAACTGAATTCCTACCAAATTTGTCTTGGATTAATTTTCAAGACCTGTGTGAATTTCGTCAAAACTTGGTGGCTTAATCAGAATTTACAGAGCAGAAAGTAGTAATTTTTAGTGATTTTTCATATATGTTTCTTTCGTACTTCGCAGACAATTATATATTGGTATACATTACTGTGTTCAGATAATATTGCCTAGTTCTTGTCGTCAAGACTTGTGTCCAAAGAAAAGTATAGAAAAAACTTTGGTTGGCGTCATTATCTGTTTGTAAGGAATGATCGTAGATTTTCCTTAAATTTAACCAAGTTCACAGATTTGGTTACATCCTAAGGATCCTAAGGTAAGGTATTGTTAATAAGCCAAAGACTGTTGCACTAGATCCATTTTCAGGCTATTTGTCCTAGCTTTTTTAATTGCAAGGTTATTTGCCGATCCTGTGGCTGAGTGAGTTATTTCTCCAACATTTCTTATAACATATGGCCATTTGAGATTTTTGTTAAATATCTTATATATTAGTTTTCCTTATTACACATTATTTGTTGTATGCTTAGTAGTCCTGTTTCACGATACACATGTGAACTTGGATTCAGAGTTGGCATTTTGAATATTATCTCGATAGCCTTAGTGATTAGGTCAATGCTTTTTTTTATGTTTGCTTCCACAAAACCGCTACATAAGAGACGTTTGACAAAATAAACGCATTGTAGATGTCACGTTGTAGATGTCTGATGCTATTGATATGTTGTAGCCAAGATATTTTCTCATCTAGAATTAAACCTAAGTATCTAATTGAGTTGAGCTTTTCCAATTTTATTCCATTGATTTGTATGGATGGATTAATTTTCTGCTTGTTTTTTCGTTGGAATAATAATTATTTAGTCTTTTGGATGTTTATAATTAATTTACTTTGCTCGAGCCAATTCCAGTATTTTCCTAGGTCATCATTAATATTTTGCTGAAGATTTAATTCATCTTTACCGGAATACAGCAGTAGTGTGTTATCAGCAAATAAAGCAATTGTTCCCAACAGATATATGTCCTGTACGCTGTTAACGTACAGTAAAAACAGTAATGGTCCAAGAATTGATCCTTGAGAAATGCTGATGTTTATAGTGCATACTTGACTTTTTTGCAGGTTATTGGTCGTAATGATACGGCTGTTGAAGAGATAGTTATTTATTAACAGCTTGAAGCTGTGATGGATTACGTATATTTCGAGCCCTGAGGCAGGATGTCATGGTTAATGGTGTCAAAGACCGTTTTCAGTTCCACGAAGATTGCCGCTACATAGTCACCCTTATCCAATCCATTCTTGATGAAATGTACTGCATCTAATGTTGCTGCTTGTGTACTACTGTTTTTTTTGAAATCCATATTAAAATTGAGATAGTCTTAATAAATTACAGCAATTGTTTTTGAATGGCTCTTTCAAATATTTTACTTACGACACTTGTGACAGCTATTCGGCGATAATTTGATAGATCTGCTTGGTTACCATCTTTTAATATTGGAGTGCTTTTTGCCAGTTCAAGGCAAACAGGGTATGCGCCAGCTGCTAAGTGTTGATTTATTAATGTAGTTAGATAATCCAAAATATGTTTTTTTTTAGCAATTGAATATCTTCCAATGCTTTACTATCCAGACCAAGAAAAACCTTTAATTTACGCACGCTAAAAAATCATTGTTCTACCCTTAATATATTTTGCAACTAATATACTTATATTAAAAACATTGCTTAACATTAGTATATTGACCTATAAAAATTATTATATTGCCAACACAATGCATTCATAAAATTTTATATATTGACATACGTGTGGTGAATTTCTCTGTTGCAATATTATATTAGTATGCCAATATTTAAAATTAAAATGGCAATAAGTTATATTAACATCTTACAAATACAATTAATATTAACATGCTAATATATTATATTAACGCCTGTATTGGCTATAGTAGCATGTCAATATTTAATATTAATGTCTTAACATGCAATATTAGCATGTAACAATACTAGGTTATGCTTTGTCGTTTGTTTGATCTGGTTTTTCTTTCAAATAAAACCATTTGTAAATTTATTAATTCTTTATTGATATTTATTTAACTTAATGAAAACAAATTATTCAACATGAAAAGGACTACGATTTTTAGTTATACTAACATGTAAAAATTGATTACTACACCAAACAAAAATAGTGATGAATTACTAATGAAATTTAACGAAATTATTGGAAATTTAAAAAAAGAACTCACAAAATATATATTATTGTAACTTTTGCTTAAATACGAAGTACGTTCTCTACGAATTGAGTGAACAGGAATGGTCAAGAAATTGTCTTCAAGTTTAACTCTAAATGCGTGGAAATGTGAAGAAACCCGTGGTTATTTATGGTTTGAAGGCATATTCAAGTTGTTGGCTCACAATTCAAAAGTTTCATTAATCCAAATTGAGGCAAATCATCTTCATAAGTTCCAGTTTGAACCACAACATCTTTTTTTAAAACTAAGTTTTTAAAATAAATTTACTTAGTTAGTTTAAAGGGAAGATATATGCAAAACTTTCTGCTTATATCTGGTAAATTAAGTGTGATATTACTTCCAAATCGTATATTTGTATCATGGAGCTCATCATAATTTAGTAAAAGGTTAGCAACATTAAGTTGATACTTCGTTAAAAGTGTTTTAATTAAGTTAACTCTTGAATTGCAGGACGCAGCATATTTTTTAAACGGTTGATGAAGAGCCTCAAATCTCATACAGGATAAATGTTTTAAGGGACCTCCCGGGTAACATTTGCCGATACTGAAATTCAGTACTGATAATCAGAGCTCTCTGGTGACTGTGAGTTCTGATAAATGCCAGATAGAATTACGTTAATCGTAATTGGAATATTTGGTGGGGATAGTATGTATTTAATTCTGTATAGGTACTGAAAAACGGACGATATTCATTTGTATTGACTTTTTTTCTCTTTGAAACTTCAGTTTGGAATTTCGGTTCTCAGTCAGTTCTGCATCAGAACTGAAATTCGTCTCTTTATGTGATGTTTCTGCGTATCTCGAATTTTAAATTTCGGGTCTCAGCCAGCTCTGCATCAGAACTCAAATATTCATGTGCATATTATTTTTCTGCGAATTTCAAATTCAGTAATTCTTAACAGAAGTAGTTTTGCATAAAAATTGCATATCTGATACATTCATCATTCAGTAAAAATTGGTTAAGTGCAAAAGTTGTGTCAGAAATGTCGTTCCGAGTATACCAGTTTTTGAGTGATAATGCAATAATGGCTCTACCCATATTTTGGGTGAAAAATGGCAAGGTAAATAATTTGAAAAATATAAGCTATTGCATTTTTATTACATTGTGTATGTAGGCACCTTACAGTCCTGATATGCGGAGTGAAATGAAATTTAAAAAAGTTCCAAAAGCAACTTGGCCACTTTATGATGTAGTACCCATCGGCACGAAAACCTACGGTAAACCAGAATTATTTATTATAAATAGATATGTTGTATATTCACAGAGAGCTATGGTGCAGCATTAAAAGCTGAACAGATATTAATGTACGAGTCCGACGTAAATACATCAGATATCGATAAAATTAATACCGCCACGATTCCCAAAAGACGAAAAGTTGACAGCAGCCGGCATTTGGATGATAGCAGTGACGGTACTTGCGATGATCTACCTGCAGTGCCACTTAAAAGGATAATTCCTGTACATGATGCGGAAGTCATTAATAAAGAAGTATCAACTGATCGTTTGACTTTCACGCTGCGCTGAACAAACTTCAAAAGGATTGACACCACCTGACACCACCAAGTCATATATACAAGCAGACGAAGTTACTTTCTCGCAAGAAAATCTTGTAGACAGTGGAAGCATTGATACTTCTTCCATAATTACTGTTATAACCATTGACGGCGATGAAATAAGGAAAATCGTTCGTGAAGAACTGGAAAGTTTCAAAAATGAATTACTACAAACTTTGAGAGGAGGAGCTAGTATCATGATGCCATAGTGGTGTTCAAAAAGTAATGAACGACTTAAAAGTAATGGTTACTCAAAGTAACGAAAAGTAATCATTACCGGAAAACGAAAGTAACCATTACTTTTCTCACAATCGTTCCTTCGTCGTTCTAAGGCCAAACGACACACAAAATGCATTTCGTTACCGAGTCAACGGGCAGCAATGATATCTAAGCTTGGGGTGATCTAGAGACCGGTCTCTACTCTCTACGTGTGCAAAGTAATGGTTACTTTTCGTTCCTTTGAGGAATGAAATGAGTAACGAGTAACGAGTAACGATAATGAATTCCGACCATTTCGTTACTTTTGAATTCGTGATCGAAAGTAAGGAATGAAATGAGTAACGAGTAACGATAATGAATTCTGACCATTTCGTTACTTTTGAATTCGTGATCGAAAGTAAGGAATGAAATGAGTAACGAGTAACGAGTAACGATAGTGAATTCTGACCATTTCGTTACTTTTGAATTCGTGATCGAAAGTAAGGAATGAAATGAGTAACGATAATGAATGATACCATTTCGTTACTTTTGAATTCGTGATCGATTCACAAAGTAAGGAATGAGATGAGTAACGATTTCGATTGCTGGATGTTTGATGGCTTTTGAATTCGTTATCACGAGTATTTCGTACTTGCAAGTGTTTTCGTATCGCGTATTTTTGTATCGAGTATTTTCGTACTGTCGAGTATTTTCGTACTTGGAAGTATTTTATTCAAATATTCAGAAAGTTTTTAGGGTAAAAGTAGCTGAAATCGGACCAAATCGGCCAATTTTGGGTTAGAGTGGTTTGGGACATAACGGGCCAAGACCTATTGCTGTGATACAAAAATTTCGGTTTTGTAGGGGAGTGAGGGGTTTTTTGGCCATAGTTTGGCAAAAACTGCCGTTATGGCGCTTTCGATGATTGAAAGTGATCGGGGAGTACAATAGTAATATTTTAAGGGCGAAAAAAATGTTGATAGGATGAAATTGGGCAAAAACGTCAATTTTTTCCAAAATCTTTTTTTTTGTCTAGGGTAAATTCGGGAACCTTTCTCAGTTGTTTCGGGCAAAATTTTCATACAAGTCTGGGAAAAAGCGGCCTAGTTTCGAAGATTCGGTAAAATAAAATCCGCCGGAAAACCGTCCGGGAAAACTGAAAGTAGCACTTAAATTGCTAAGGATTAACAGGTCGAGATCCTTTTTGGGTCGTCAGTTGGCTTCTCTGGCTGTGCTGAGGCCATCCTCGGGACTGCAGGTTGCCACGAGGGTATCTCCAACCCCACCGGGGTTGTAAAATTTACGAGACCGCGGGAGGTAAGATGCCCCTGGACTCATGTCCAGCCTTACCGAGGAGGTTGGCCCCCTAGTGGGTGCATGTTTAATAAGCGAAACATTTTTTGTAACGCGTTTCAAAAAGTATGAGTTCGGCGATGAATCAGCTTTGACTGTAGTGAAAGAGAAGGACGAACTGAAGGAAGAAGCTGAACAAACTAACATGCAAGCTTCAATTGATGTCATTCAAACTTCAAGTAATGATCTTGGGACTGAAGAATCTACAGCCAGTTCAATCCCAAGCACAACAACTAGACCTGATGATTAGATTAGATTGTGGTCTGTATTAGAAACAATAGTTGCATGTGCCAGATCAACCCCAACATTCGGAAGACCCTCATTTAAATATGACAATTCAGTGAAGAGCCCAACAATTGGAGGAATCAAAATCCTCTTAAATAGTGGGAAACAAGGTCACAAACTTATCCAAGATTAGGAAAGTTCGCGAAAAAATATTTAGGAGTACCAGCAACTTCTGTGTGAGAGAATATTTCCAAAAACAGGCCACATAATATCGGACAGGCGAAGTAGACGAAGCCCAAAAAATTTGCGGATGATGGTTTATTTTAATTTCGAATAAAAAATTTTTAAATTTTCCTTAAGTTTGGTATAAAGTTCCTTCTCTATTGGTATTTGTCAAGAGCAATTTTTTTATATTCTTAAAAATAAAACTGTTTTCTTACTAATTAATCTTTTTTAAATCTTTTAAGAATGTCATGCTCATAAGAGTACATATTTTCCGTTGTTGTCGTAAGGGTACACATTTTTTTGAGCTGTCCTAGCAGATAGCAGTAATAGTAATGAGTAACGATATAAAAGTAATGATTACTACGATTGAAAGTAATGATTCGTTATCATTACTCAAAAGTAACGAAATTTCCCATCACTATGATGCCACATAATAGAGTCGATTCAACCAGCTTTGAAAAAGAAAATAATTTTCCGCTTAAAAGTGTCGAAGAATTAATATTATTCGACACACTGAAAAAACACATAGCGCCAGACGCCATAATTTATAGACTTCTGGCGCCATGTACATAGTCGATTTTGGGATTGTAATAAAATATAGCGCCATGTACATAGCGTGTGGGACCATAAATGCTGCGCCATGTTACATAGGACCACGCGCTATCTAGATTCTGATATTATGGCGCGGGGAGCCATATTGCATAGCTCAGAGTACTATGGACATAGCGTATGGGGTCATAAAAATGCGCTATGTTACATAGCTCTGGGTGCCTTCTGGATTTTTTTCAGTGCATAATGCGTCATGAAATGGTATTTTGGTTTGAATGAATTTCCGGTCAGATTTATGTACAAAGAGTGATGCTCACTTATTAAATTTTCTAATAATAAATTAGTGTTTTGATCAACTACTTCAAAAGAACAACATAAATTTAGAATTTCCTTGAATAAAAAGTATAATGTTCATTCAGGACATTCCAGAATTTTATCACCAATAATTAGTGCGAAACTTATGACAAAAGTTTTCATTTCTGAAGCTGATAGTTTCAATTTTGTTCTTGTTAATGCATCATTATTAAAAATTGGTGGTTTATTTTTACAGAGAGGACCGTAATTAAAAGTTAGCATACGATAATTTAATTGCTGCAGAGTAAAAAGATTATGCTGATTGATAAAAGCGTGTAATAAAAAGGACATATCGTAGTGACATACTCCCTCTAAAAGGTCGTGCATAACATCTACACTAAAATTTTTTACTACATGGAAGCTATTTAGTGTATTCCATACAGAATTTTTTTTAATACCGGCTATTTTATAGTCGTTTTGTGTAATATTTTCTCTGTAATTAACGATATTTCGTAAAAGTGTACCATTTTCTCTAGCTGCTCTTTCTATATTACTACGTTTTTCTTTACAAAACCTACAATAAAAAACAAACTGTGAAAGTTTTCAGTAAATCCCATAATAGAATTAGCTACAGCAATAAACTCCGAATAGTTGGGTGGTTTCGTAATTTCAAGAAACAATTTTTTATTTTCGAACTTCACTTGAACAAGCATATTTTGGACACAGCAGAGACGAACCGAACAACAACTCACGCGCTACACAAAAATTCAAATGATGTGAATTAATAACAGACAACAACAAATTCCTACGTAATAACCTATATTATGCTTGTCCTTGTAACCGGTTTAACTGTGTATATCTTTCCTGCAACAATAAACTCCAAATAGTTGGATGGTTCCTTAATTTCAACTAACCATTTTTATTTTCGAGCTTCACTTGAACAAGCACATTTTCGACACATCACAGACAAACCATGTAGCTTGTGGCCATTTCAAAAATATGTTGCAGGCGTTTTGAGCGTTAGCTTTCACGAAGAGGGAGAGAAAAGAACTGCGTTTGAACGCTTTAATTTTGTATCATATTTGGTCAACAAGAATTTCACCACCCTTGGTTAATATATTTATCTTGGCATAGTAACATATTTATGTTAAAATGTTAATATATTTTGCCGAAATACGTTGAAAGATGCTCTTAACATAAAAAGTTAGCAGTCTTAATATATAATGTTAAACTGCAAATATAATATTGTAAATTCCTAACATAAAATATTGAGCTGTTAAAATTATTTATTAGTGACAATGATTTTACTATAACAATGTTAAGATGTTAGCATATTTTTTTCGGTCATTTCTCAGCGTGCCGTTGTCGATTATTTCAGATATTTGAGCAGGTCCAGTGGGACGTAAGTGAATTGAAGTAAACACATTAGGCTCAAAATGAATACTCGAACGTGATGAACTTTACAGTTGTTCAGTGATTAGTGTACCAATGGTGGCGAAAAAATTGTTTAACTGATATGCTACTTCGGGCTCTGTAATGGATGTTCCATTTATCAACAGTTCTTCTATGCACGTTGATGATTTGTTATTTTGCTGTTTTGACAAGAACTCATTTACTAGTTGCCAATATCTGGAGGTTTTCCCGACTGACGCTTCAAATTTATTCCCGTGGAAATGTTTTTTTGGCCTCCAAGATAGCTCGATTCGGTTCTTTCTTCATAAATATATAGATCTGCTTCTTGGACGTGGTCTTCGGATCTGCTTTATGTTTTTTGTAAGCAATTCGTTTTCAATTTGATGCATAAATTATACCCTTAGTGATCCAAGATTGTGCTAGTACCCGAACTTGTTTCGTTATTCTTGCTCTTCTTAGCTTCCGTTATCTTCGCAATCAGATCATCACAGTTGGAAGTTGGAGACTTTTGAAGATTATTTATGAAGTTCCTGAAGGAATCTGTATTGATGGTTCAGTTCATTGATATCTCTTTCGAAAGTTATCACCATTGAACATTTTCTCGATTCCATTTTAGGCACTTAACGCACACATAGGGTTGAAAAATTCCAAAATACTATCCTATCCACATTTAGAATACGTTTTAAATTCATTTCGTGAACTAAGTTTTTTTGAAAACTATTTGCCGGTAAATTATAAGGATATTTATAATACCAGTAAATTGGCCGCCTGTGCCAAAGGATTAAAGATAACTAACATTTGGGACTATTCAGCATGCGTAGAAATGTATCCTGAAATTTTCAGCTCAATCAGATGGCGCGTTTTCGAGAAATAGTCACTGAATTTTTTGATGGTATATATGTGTGTATATAAAGAAATATATATATATTTGTATATATAATAGAAATACGAAATTATGGCCCAAGTGAATTTGATACTAATGCTCTTTGAATTCGGAAAAATTGAACCTAGTGTCATCTCAACAGCCTTAACTGAATCGTTTAATCGTTTAATCGTTTGTGTTTACGTGCATATGTATGTATATACATTTTAATATACTCATGTCAACGATTATAATCGTATCAATCACGGACATCAAATATAATTGTTCGGTATATTTAAATCAAATTATTTCAATATCATAGCAAGCAATAATTGCATGTGTATTTAGATTACGCTGATATTACGAGTGTTATAACGAGTGGCTGCGTAACTACGTAGCAAGAATAGTTTTCATGAATACAAAAGTGCAAGAAATGGCTGAATATTTCTTCATTTTTGACAGGGTATTTTGTCACCTATGTAGATACTAACAAATTGCCTCTCTTGTGAGCGCATTGAATTTTTGTAAATCCATGAGAATGGTCTGAATGTTTAAGGATTATGTAGCTCCTTGTCATTTATGTTGACATCCGAACAAGTCTAAGCAAAAATTTTGTTCCGCTGGAGCAACTTGCATAGATTCTTCTAAAAATGTAGTCAAATCATCTCACAATACAAGACAAAAGTGATTTTTGTTATATTGCATGTTATCACTGCACCGGCTCATATGTATGCAAATCTATATGTCTCATGCTTATAATATGCAAGTAATTTCATAATAAGTGCATGAAATTTCATGATAAAGAATACTGTATAAATATATAAATATAATATACTGCATAAATATATAAATAAAGAATACTGGCGCTGCAAATCAGTCCGTGTTTTCAGTTTTCAAACTGACAAAAGTTCGAGATAGTTAAGTGAAGAATCGTTCGAACGTAGAATTAATTTGAAAATGTCAAATACGAGATCTCTTTCCGTTCTGTGTTTGGCACTAGTTTGTTTTGCAATTGTTGCTTACACCAATGCGAATGAATCTATTCGATATATTGGCCAAACAATACCGAACAACTGTACAGCATTTTATAAGTGCGACCAAAATTATATCGATCAAAACAAAAACTGTTTGAGATGGAATGTAAAGATGATTACGTGTAACCGTGGGCAGATACGGATTCGAATCCCCTCATATGTAGAAGTTGTGACTGAAGAATCTACCCAGCTACCAGACCGCATGACAGGCGTACAGATTACTACAAGAGCACCGCACCTGTTCATAAATGGCTCAACTATAAATGGAACAATTTCTGGTAAGTTTGACAACTTGTTATTGAATGAACTTGACCAATTTGCACTGAAATAATGTTTTGCACTAAAACGCTGTGATTGGTCTAAAGCGCTACCCCTATACAGAAATGACTTTATTTGGTGCATGTTTCATTGAGTTTGGATCGCGATGATGTTGAAGCAGTTTCAGATTATTTTCCTTTTTGGTTCTGGTAAATGCAACACACAAAACTGCTTTTGTGAAAACATAATGTGAATCCTAGTTTCTGAGTCTTCTTTTATTCTGGGTCTTCTACCATTTTTATTTTCTACAAACATTGTAGAAATATCTCCAAAACATTTCGGAAATATTTTCGATACATTTGCGCTTAGTCTCAAACCAACCCAGGCACACCAAGTCCGGGAAGTTCATTCGTGGTTAAGCCTAGTAATATAAGCAGTGAAATAACATGCCTATATTGATAATAGATGGCATTAGTTTGTGAGTCAAATGCGAGCACTAGTCAAATTTCAGGCCGGATGTAGGTGATTGTCGAAAATGTGTGCTCGAAAGTAATTCAAATGTAAATTATGCGATCATGTTTTAATCAGTACAACAATAATAAAAGAAAGAAATTAAAGATATTTTCAGCGAGGAAAATTAATGAAATGAGTAAACAAATTTATTAAAAAATCAATGTAGATTTACGCGTAACTGGGACGACAGATTGACTTGAATCGGCATTGAATTAACAATTTCATCGAGAGCCTCAGTTTTTCGCATAGCAATTGAAGCGTTGGTTTCTAAGCTTGAGAGTGAGGCAACAATTTGAAAGTGTATGATAAAAATCTATTGATCATTAGTGCGATTATGTACCATAATATTATTATCATCAATGTGACACAACAGCCCGACGTTGGGCCTTGGCCGCCTGGATCGATTTCCTCCAATTGTCTCGGTCATGTGACCGCGTCCTCCAGTCTTGGAGCCCCAATAGTTGCCCGGCGTCCGCATACACTGAGCTCTCCCAGCGAACTCTTGGTCTTCCTCTTGGTCTCTCTCCGTCGACTCGTCTTGCGATCATGATACTTTTTGGCATGCGATCGTCATTCATGCGTTGCACGTGCCCAGCCCACTGTAACCGTTGTAATTTGACGATCTTGGAGACTTCCAGCTCATCGTAAAGTTCGTACAACTCATTGTTGTACCGGATGCGCCATCCATCTCGGTCTCTAACAGCCCTGCAAATCCGCCGTAGGACTTTCCGTTCGAAGGTAACGATCATATTTTTGGAGGCTTGGGTCAAGGTCCATGTTTCGCAATCATAGCACAACACAGGTCGTATGATAGTTTTATAAACGCGGAACTTAGTTTTTCTGTGCACATATTTCGATTTCATAATGGGGAGGACCGAGAAGAATGTCTTATTTGCTAGTTGTATCCGTTGTTTGATTTCGTCAGTTTCGTTGGCGTCACTCGATAGATTGCTAGCCAGGTAAACGAAGTTGTCCACGAATTTGATGCAAAGGTCCCCTACGTTGATGGTCGTGTGCGCTGGCGTCCTTGTCCCAGATTGCATCATAGCTTTCGTTTTGTCCTCGTTGATTCTGTTTTTTAATCTTACAGGTGTCAGTCCGGTTCATATTATCGATGTACCCTGCATAACAGGGTACCTCCCAGATCGGAATGGAAGATGTCGAGAAGTATGGTAATACAACAACTGGCTTCTTTTATTCTTATATTCATACGGATACACAGGATCACCTGTTGCAGCAACAGTACAACATTTTATAATGACTTGCAAATTGTTCTTTCAATTTTGTACGCATAGTTTTGAATCTCTGTTCATAATACTCTGTACTCTGTTCCATAAAAATGTGCACTAATAAGTAGATAAACTATAAACTTCATCTATAGAATAAAGATAAAAATAAATATGAGAGTATTGTTTTCATAGATAATATAACACTGATGACACTCGAATGTTTACTTAGTAGCTTGAAAAGATAAGCTAGTTACATAAGCAAGTGCAATTTCACTGAATTTATTGCAAACAAAGTATGATTGCGTGATTGTTTACAAACACAGACGGACAAAAGTATTCGCCACTCGACGTATATCGACTTTAATTGTTCATAGCATTTTCCCAAAAAACATGTATATAGGAGAATTCTTTCGAAAATACTATCTCGGTATTTTCATTATAATATTGTAAGATCATAATTGTAAATACCAATTTCAAATGTAATAACGTCTTTTGCCAATAGATGGCACTATAGCATGCTAAGCGATCATATGAAATGTCAACAGAAGAAGAAGAAGATGTACGATGATCACTCAATAAAGAATTGTGAACTCGATCGGACGTGTTATTGTTTGCTTGTGAAACGCATATTTTGGAGTATTACAAACGAAAATTTTAGGGTTTTACAATATCTTATACGGAGCAATATGTCTTACTGTCACCATTCCAAAAAAACATCGAATTATTTAGTTATGGTGCGAGTTTCGCTTGGACAAAAGTATTCGCCACTTGCATTCCTAGTTAAAATTACAAACAAAACAAAACAAATTTACCGCACTACTAGCATCCAATTGGAGATATTTTCCAGTCAACGACATTTTAGCATAGCTTACTGATCGCGATTGCGTTTGTTAGGAATTTTCCGAGTTTTAAAAGT
Organism: Nemotelus pantherinus; assembly: GCA_963978885.1. Taxonomy (NCBI): domain Eukaryota; kingdom Metazoa; phylum Arthropoda; class Insecta; order Diptera; family Stratiomyidae; genus Nemotelus; species Nemotelus pantherinus. The sequence continues at coordinate 42,693,290 of OZ022265.1, read as the reverse complement.
AAAAATGGGTCGAAAAGGGAAAGAAACCACTGTAGAAGAGCGGAAAATAATTTTAAATTTGTTTATGGACAGTGGTCACATCAGTCAAGTACGCACTGTGAGCTGGTGTCTGATGAGAATCAGTGCATACTTTCGAAACCACTTTGTCAAAAATAAAATGTTCAATGTAAATAAAAAAATTTCCAATTCCAAAAACAATTCCAACAATTCCAAATTTCCAAAAACAATTCCAATATAACTTGGCACTTAGCAATGTTGAGAGAGAGCTGGTTTTCATTGCACCAATGATCAAGTGAATCAAGTTTGGATTGGAGAAAGAGTGCATCGGATTTAGATTTAATGATATGATAGACTTTGAGAAGTAGATGAGGTATATTTGCTAGGACGTCAGATAGGTCAGAAATAAATATGTTAATGAGAAGTGGGCCAAGATGGCTACCCTGTGATACACCAGAGATAGCAGAAATATTTTTCGATAAAAGTTCTTGAAATTTTACCAGCTGAGTTCGATTTCCAAGGTAAGAAGTCAGCCAGCTAAGCAAAGATCCACCAAGTCCGAATTTCAGTAGCTTTAGAATTGTGTCAAAAGCTTAACTAAAGTCTGTATAGACTGCGTCAATTTGGTATCCTTTCTCCATTTTACACAGGACGTCTCAGATTAGGACTGTAAAATTTGTGGTAGTTGAGCGACCTTTTCTTTAACCATGTTGTTGCTCGTTCAGACGGGAGTCAACAAGTGGAGAAAGTTTATCGTAGACAATCTTTTCAAAAAGTTTCGGAATAAAATATAAGATAGCATTACCTCCATAATTTCCAATACAGCGTCTATCACCATTTTTGAAGATGGTTGTGACACATAAAAGTTCCCAACAGGATGGAAAAACTCCTGACGAAAGTGATCTGTTGAAAAAAATATGAAAGGGAGTTATAAGCTGCTCTACACATTTGCGCAAGAAAGTTGGAGGAAGAAGATCTGGCCCTGGACCTTTGTTGCAGTCGAGTTCCAAAATAGCTTTACGTATTTCGTCACGTGTAATTTCTAAGTGGCTAATAAAAGCTGTAGGAGCAGAATGAGAGGAAGGGAGATGTGAGTTTGATGAGTCAAGAGCAATAAAAATATTCTGAAAATTATCTGCGAATAAATCACAAATCTCATTAGGAGAGGAAGAAGTGATATCACTGAAGAACACCGACGATGGATAACCAGTAGTTTTCCGCTTCACATTTACAAAATCAGAAAATTTTTTCGGGTTGCGGATTATATTTTCACCTGTTGTCTTAATGTAATTGTCATAAGCCTCGTGAAACTTTGCCAAAAATTGCTTAGCAGTTTCATTATATTCATCCTGAATAGCAGAACTAACGTCGATATTATTTTTAATCCGCTTATAAAATTTGTTCCTTCGATTTCGCAAAAGCCTAAGGTCCCTATTAAGCCATGGCTCAGACAATGTTTTCTTTTTTTTTATCTTAGGAACATGTTTTTCAACGGCGTCAAATATTTTGTTATAAAAAGTGGAAATGGCTTCCTCAAGATCTAACGTTGAAAGAGTATTCGTCCAATCTATAGAGTCAAGGTGATGGTGAATGCTCTCATAATTAGCATTAAGAAAGTGGTATACAATTGAATTATTGTACGCTCTAAAATAAATAGAATCAGCAGTGTGGTGTAAACTATTTGAAAAAAGATGCTCTGCGTCATTAGTTGGACTTACCACTACTTCGTCATAGACGTTTGTAAATACAAGATCCAACCAATGACCGTTTTGGTTGGGAGTTGGAGAGACTTGCTGCAAATCGTTGCCATAAAAAGTACTCGCTAGGTTGAAGTCATTGGAATTTGAGAGGTTAACAGGGAGAAGAAATGCGTCGTTTTCATCGGGGATAAAACATAAGTTGGGACAATTGAAATCCCCTAGGAATATTATTTTGTCTTTTTCATTCAGAGACGTTCTAATCGAAGATATTAATTCACAGAAATGGTTGCAAACTGATTCGTCCGATCTGGGTGGGATATAGGCCAAACTAATGTAAAGGAAATTGTTATTCAAAGAAACACGAATAACAAGGTGTTGGAACAATACATTGGGGGTGATGTCAATCATCTCACTTGAAATAGTGTTGCTAACTGCCAGTAAAACCCCACTGCCTCACGATTGACCTGTGGAACAATGGTCGCGATCATTTGTGTTGTCAAATAAAATTTATATATAGTGGTAACTTTCTTTATTTATATATGGTGGTAACTTTTCGGAGCACACTTTTCCATCTACCCTGGAGTGTGATAGATACGTTTGTTTGCATGTTTTTTTTTATGCGGCTCTTAAACATAGAAAAATAAACTCAAAAACATTACAAGTCTTAATCAAAATCGGATAATATCAACATGCCGTTGAGAAAGAGGATGCTGTAAGTAGCAAATGTTTAGATCAATATATTTCAAAAACGGTTTTAGTTACAAGAAAAAGTTCTGACATTTTTTTGCTGGAATTTTTTGGAGCTACAAATTCGTCATACATTATTTTTCTGAAGACGTGGCAGTTACTGAGATATTTAGGAAAGGTAATTTCTGGTGACCTTAGACCCCGTATAAAAAGTAACGCAGCACTCGGATCGATGGGGACTTTTGACATTTTGTTCAACACGCCAGTACCAAGATTCACACCAAAATTCAGCTTTCCCCTAATTTTTCCGAAGTTTCGCCTTTTTTATGTCGGATTTCACTGGAACATTAGGCTCAATATGAATACTCGAACGTGATGAACGTTACAGTTGTTTAGTGATTAGTGTACCAATGGTGGCGAAAAAGTTGTTTAACTGATATGCTACTTCGGGCTCTGTAATGGATGTTCCATTTATCAACAGTTCTTCTATGCACGTTGATGATTTGTTATTTTGCTGTTTTGACAAGAACTCATTTACTAGTTGCCAATATCTGGAGGTTTTCCCGACTGACGCTTCAAATTTATTCCCGTGGAAATGTTTTTTTGGCCTCCAAGATAGCTCGATTCGATTCTTTCTTCATAAATATATAGATCTGCTTCTTGGACGTGGTCTTCGGATCTGCTTTATGTTTTTTGTAAGCAATTCGTTTTCAATTTGATGCATCAATTACACCCTTATTGATCCAAGATTGTGCTAGTACCCGAACTTGTTTCGTTATTGTTGCCCTTGCCTTAGCTTCGGTTATCTTCGCAATCAGATCATCAAAGTTGGAAGTTGGAGACTTTTGAAGATTATTTATGAAGTTCCTGAAGGAATCTGTATTGATGGTTCAGTTCATTGATATCTCTTTCGAAAGCTATCACCATTGAACATTTTCTAAATTTTCTCGATTCCATTTTAGGCACATAACGCACACATTGGGTTGAACAATTCCAAAATGCTATCATATCCACATTTAGAATACGTTTTAAATTCATTTCGTAAAGTTATTTTTTTTGAAAATTATTTATCGATAAAATTATAAGGATATTTATAATACATATCAGTAAATTGGCCGCCTGTGCCAAAGGATTAAAGGTAACTAACATTTGGGACTATTCAACATGCGTAGAAATGTATCCTGAAAGTTTCAGCTCAATCAGATGGTGCGTTTTCGAGAAATAGTCACTGAATTTTTTGATGGTATATATGTGTGTGTATATATAGAAATATATATATTTGTATATATAATAGAAATACGAAATTCTGGCCCAAGTGAATTTGATACTAATGTTCTTTGAATTCGGAAATATTGAACGTACTGTCATCTCAACAGCCTTAACTGAATCGTTTAATCGTTTGTGTTTGCTTGCATATACATATGTACCTGTATATGTATGTTTATTTTAATCTACTCATATCAACGATTATAATCGTATCAATCACGGACATCAAATATAATTGTTCGGTATATTTAAATCAAATTATTTCAATATCATAGCAAGCAATAATTGCATGTGTATTTAGATTACGCTGATATTTCGAGTGTTATAACAAGTGGTTGCGTAACTACGTAGCAAGAATAGTTTTCATGAATACAAAAGTGGAAGAAATGGCTGAATATTTCTTCATTTTTGACTGGGTATTATGTCACATATGTAGATACTAACAAATTGCCTCTCTTGTGAGCGCATTGAATTTTTGTAAATCCATGAGAATGGTCTGAATGTTTAAGGATTATGTAGCTCCTTGTCATTTATGTTGACATCCGAACAAGTCTAAGCAAAAATTTTGTTCCGCTGGAGCAACTTGCATAGCTTCTTCTAAAAATGTAATCAAATCATCTCACAATACAAGACAATAGTGCTCGTATGTATGCAAATCGATGTGGCTTATGCTTATAATATGCATGTAATTTCATAATAAGTGCATGAAATTTCATGTTAGGTGCATGAAATTTCATGATAAAGAATACTGTATAAATATATAAATAAAGAATACTGACTCTGCAAATCAGTCCGTGTTTTCAGTTTTCAAACTGACAAAAGTTCGAGATAGATAAGTGATAGTTCGAACGTAGAGTTAATTTGAAAATGTCAAATACGAAATCTCTTTCCGTTCTGTGTTTGGCACTAGTTTGTTTTGCAATCGTTGCTTACACCAATGCGAATGAATCTCTTCGATATATTGGCCAAACAATACCGAATAACTGTACAGCATTTTATAAGTGCGACCAAAATTATATCGATCAAAACAAAAACTGTTTGAGATGGAATGTAGAGATGATAACGTGTAACCATGCGCCGATACGGATTCGAATCCCCTCATATGTAGAAGTTGTGACTGAAAAATCTACCCAGGTACCATTCCGCATGAAAAGCATAGCGATTACTACAAGAGCACCGCACCTTTTAAATGGTACAGATGTTGGTAAGTTTGACAACTTGTTATTGAACAATTGGCACTGAAATAATGTTTTGAATCGAAAACAATGGTGGCAAATGTTTTGCGAGTTTTTAGCACACTAAAATGCTGTGATTGGTCTAAAGCGTTACCCCTATACAGAAATGACTTTATTTGATGCATGTTTCATTGAATTTGGATCGCGATCAGAGATTTTCCTACAGCCCCTAACACCCCCCTAATACCCCCCTGGAAAGTGCATACACCCCCCCCTAACACGGACAATTTTCCTACACAAAGGAACCTTTGTGTCCTTTGTTCCAAAGGGACACCCCTCCTAAAATTCTGAACACACCCCCCAAGAAAAATGCCTAAGAAAACCCCTGATCGCGATGATATTGAAGCAGTTTCAGATTAGTTTCCTTTTTGGTTCTGGTAAATGCAACACACAAAACTGCATTTGTGAAAACATAATGTGAATCCTAGTTTCTCAGTCTTCTTTTATTCTGGGTCTTCTACCATTTTTACTTTCTATTGATGATCTGATTTCACTGATATCAGAGGGCTTGAAATCTGGGTAACTGAACTGGTACTACCTCGGTGCCAGACATGCCCGGAAACATTGTAGAAATATTTCCAAAACATTTCGGAAATATTTCCGATACATTTGCGCTTAGTCTCAAACCAACCCAGGCACACCAAGTCCGGGAAGTTCATTCGTGGTTAAGCCTAGTACTATAAGCAGTGAAATAACATGCCTATATTGATAATAGATGGCATTAGTTTGTGAGTCAAATGCGAGCACTAGTCAAATTTGACGCCGGATGTAGGTGATTGTCGAAAATGTGTGCTCGAAAGTAATTCAAATGTAAATTATGCGAACATGTTTTAATCAGTACAACAATAATAAAAGAAAGAAATTAAAGCTCTTTTCAGCGAGGAAAATTAATGAAATGAGTAAACAAATTTATTAAAAAATCAAGGTAGATTTACGCGTGATTGGAACGACAGATTGACTTGAATCGGCATTGAATTTACAATTTCATCGAGTGTCTCAGTTTTTCGCATAACAATTGAAGCGTTGATTTCTAAGCTCGACAAAGAGGGATCAATTTGAAAGTGTATAAGCAAAATCAGTTCTTGTTCATAGTTCTAGTAATTTTAGCCTTGGAGGTAATTAGTGTGCTAATAGTATTAAATGGCGCATTTATGAGAGCTATTCTAGAATTATATGAATGTTTCAATTCTCATAATAAGACTAATAAAGCTCTTATTGTTTAACTTTTACAATGCTAATAAGTGTACCCAAGTACTTTTGTAAAGGTGTTATTGTGAGATAAAAAATCTTTTTATAAAAGTTGCACTCTCCGTACAAGAGTCGCTAGAAAGATATCTATGTCGGCACCAAAACGTGCATTTAGTCACACTTGAATAGTTTCTGTATTTAGTCATCTTATCAAGTGCCCAAACTATCTACATACAATTGAGCATACAAATGCATCAAAATTAATTATATATTATGGTTCTTCCCTTCATAAATCATCATATCATAGCTTAACCTACTTAACCAGCGTGTCAACTCCGTAAACATATACAGTTCGAGACTTGCAGGAAAACAGCCTGAATTTCTATGTTTGTCCTACGTAAAAACGAAACTATTGTCCTCAGCAACAGATGTAACATGCCCAAAACTTGGTCCGCCGTCTGTATCTGGATTCGAACCAGTGATTCCACACGTCGGGAGCCAGTGCGCTGCTGACTAGGCCTCAAAAGGCATCGTGGTTCAAATAAAAATCTGGTGTGAAAAATTACATATTTTAGATAAAGCGAATTTTAATACATATATACATATGTCAGCCTCTACTAGATTTATTTACTGTTTTTTAATCTTACAGGTGTCAGTGCAGTTCATATTATCGATGTACCCTGCATAACAGGGTACCTCCCAGATCGGAATGGAAGATGTCGAGAAGTATGGTAATACATACAACTGGCTTCTTATATTTTTATATTCATACGGATACACAGGATCACCTGTTGCAGCAACAGTACAACATTTTATAATGACTTGCAGATTGTTCGTTCAATTTTTTACGCATAGTTTTGAATCTCTGTTCATAATACTCTGTACTCTGTTCCATAAAAATGTGCACTAATAAGTAGATAAACTATAAACTTCATCTATAGAATAAAGATAAAAATAAATATGAGAGTATTGTTTTCATAGATAATATAACACTGATGACACTCGAATGTTTACTTAGTAGCTTGAAAAGATAAGCTAGTTACATAAGCAAGTGCAATTTCACTGAATTTATTGCAAACAAAGTATGATTGCGTGATTGTTTACAAACACAGACGGACAAAAGTATTCGCCACTCGACGTATATCGACTTTAATTGTTCATAGCATTTTCCCAAAAAACATGTATATAGGAGAATTCTTTTGAAAATACTGTCTCTGTATTTTCATTATAATATCTTATACGGAGCAATGTGTCTTACTGTCACCATTCCAAGAAAACATCTAATTATTTAGTTATGGTACGAGTTTCGCTTGTACAAAAGTATTCGCCACTTGCATTCCTAGTTAAAATTACAAACAAAACAAAACAAATTTACCGTACTACTAGCATACAATTGGAGATATTTTCCAGTCTACGACATTTTAGCATAGCTTACTGACCGCGATTGCGTTTGTGAGGTATTTTCCGAGTTTTAAAAGTAAAAATGGGTCGAAAAAGGAAAGAAACCACTGTAGAAGAGCGGAAAATAATTTTAAATTTGTTTATGGACATGAAACCTATCAAACCTGCTGGCTCTTGATTGTTTTATTTTTATTTATGTTTATCTTTTGAGTTTTTCTTTTAATCTTACACGTTAATTATCATACCCAGCCGTGTACAGTGGCTGGGATTATCCTAGCAATAGCCACTTAAAATCTACCTTATGCTATGACTTAAGTCTAACTTATACCTAACCTATAACTAAAACTAACTTAGCCTAATTAGACCTAATTCCTTATCCTAGGTCTTACATCTAGCCTCTTCTAATTGTTGGGAGGCCTACATAATTAAAAAGCGCATCCATGAGCTGTCGTTTACTCGCTACTTTCGCGGGGCGCATAAATGGCTCATTAGAGCCACCTGTACGCCCAAGTGACCGTACCAGTCCGTTCTCATGTCCGTCTGTCTGTCCATAGAATCTTGTCGTTAATTCTACAACCCGGTCCCTAAGTGGCTTCAGTCCCAACTCCTCATACAGGACAAGGTTCTTCGGCCACTTTTTAGTCACCGGGTTGTAGAGCCTACCAGTACAGTAGCGGAGGATTCTCCTTTCGAATACCTCCGCTTGTGCCATGGCAGTTTTGGAACAGGTAATCCAGGATGGGGAAGCATAAGTCAGGATAGGCCGGATCAGAGTCTGGTAGCAAATGGACTTAGCTCTGGTGGTCATGCCCATCTTTTTGGCAAAAAGAGGTCTGATGCGTTGAAATGCGGACTTAGCAGCTTTGATTTTACGCCGCACATAAGGATTAAACTTCAGGAATTCAACACCGAGGTACTTTAGAGATGAGATTGGAGTAATCTTAGAGGTTTCGAACGAGACAGCGAGTTTTTTGGCCTTGTTGCGGATTGTTTGAGATCCTCGATACTTAGAAGGATTGCGAAATACACAGAGTTGTCTTACTGCTATTTGGTTTGATGCCCCATTCGTCAAAATAAAGACTTAGTTCCGCCAAGTAGTATTCCAGGCTCTTCGCTGCTTTGAGCGGGTCTTTGCTCGATGCGAATAAGAGCGTGGACAGAATAAAAAGGTTAAAATTTGCTAAAGAGTATATTAAAAAACCAACAAACTTCTGGGATAAAACCATCTTCTCAGACGAAAGCAAGTTTTGCTTTACCGTTCATATAAACGGATCCGTGTATGGAGGCGAGTAGGAACTGAGTTCGACAAAAAGAACATTCAAGTAACGGTGAAGCATGGTGGAGATTCGGTGATGGTGTGGGTTTGTATGGCGGCATCTGGAGTGGGAGAACTGGTATTTGTTGACGGTATAATGAAAAAAGAAGATAATTTAAATATCTTGAAGGAAAATTTAAGAAAAAGGTCCGAAAAATTGGATCTGGCTGACGATTATTATTTCCAGCAGGAAAATGATCCCAAGCATACTGCAGAAATAGTATGTTTGTTGATTCTCTACAATACACCTCATACTCTTAAAACTCCTCCCCAGTTACCTGACCTCAATCCCATAGAACATTTATGGGATTCCCTCGACAAGTCATTAAGACATCACCATATTACTTCAAAAAGTCAGCTGAAATCTATTATAAAGGACGAATAGGATAAAATCAGTGCAGAAAGTTAGTATATTCAATGGGAAGTCGTTTAAGGGAGGTAATTAAGCAAAGTGGAAAGTCAACCAAATACTAAACATTGCTAACATTCCAATATTTGTTAACTTCTTTAATGTATATTAGGATATGGCAAATACTTTTGTCCAGGCAAAATTTGAATTCTAACCGTTTCATATATATTCTTAATGTCAATAAATGTGGACTAAGTTTTATTTTAGAAGAATTGTTTTTGTAAGTACAGGGAGTTTCTGTTTCTGTAATCATTAAGTTGCTACTGCTTTCTTTGGATCTTTTATAAATGTTTAATTCTAGCGGACAAATAATGACGAATACTTTTGTCCGTCTGTGTAGCTCGAAAGCCAACAAATCACAGTCTCCTGGTAGAGCCATAGGCGTGTACAAAACTTTGAAATGAAGAGGTTATTATATTCATTTTTATTGTAAAATTGGAGCGAAAAATTTTACGGAGGGAGACCAACGCTGTGCAGCAGATAAGGCGAGGTACGATATATAAATTTGTAGAATTTCGAATAAAAGAGCTTTAAACTTCAATGAAATAGATGCATTATGTATAATTTGAATGCATTTGGGACAAAAAACAATTTGGGACCTGTTTGGAAAATTGTGGTATCAACTGAAATGCAGCACAAAATGTTAAAGTTATGCAGTAGTCAGGACGATAGCCTCCTTTGCTCTGGCAGGCCACAATATGCGCAGCTATCCCCTTTGCCTTAACTTGTGTTAATGCCACTGAACGGAGGTGGTGCTACTGTTCTATTATTGCATACATTACTCGTATATTAAAGCATATTTGTACATATATGTATGCGCAACTACCCAAACACCATATATGTAGGTATCACAGATTACACTAGTCGACCATGGTTTTTGTTCTGGTATGAAACTTTTATAGTTTGGATTTTATTAATTAGTATGTCCCTATAAATATGTTTAAAAAATTCTATCAGGTCCTACGGTCATAATATGAAATTAAAAAAAAAAAATACCCACAAAAATGTTCAGATTTTTCATTTAAAAAATGAATTTCTTTACATTAAGAGGTCGTAGGTCCTATCTAATGGTCATTTATTCGTACCTTGGGTTTTATTGTGGTAAACTACCCACATTTTGATTAAAAGCTATGACAGCTGTTGTTTTTGTTTAGTAAAGTACCGCTTATATATCAATATTTTTATCACTGCTACTTTTTAACAGGCGACCCTATATGCTAAAGAAAACTAAAATACAGTGTATTTTTCATTGTTTAACTTTTTCATTAACTTTCTTTCCGCTTCTTGTCTTTGCAATCAATTGTCCTTTTATCTATTACCTATGTTAGGCTAAACATACAATAGATCAGTTAAGCAAGCGAGTAACAGGTAAAAAGAAAAAGAAAGGACCTAAAGGATAAAAAACCCTAGCACATCAGAACCGCTAGAAACACGAATGTTCCAAGAACAGTAGAGGATTTGTGCAGATTATGAGTGTGTATTCTAACACTAGCTACTTAAGGCCACTACCACAAGCTACTTCTCCTACTTAAGACCAATACACCCTATGTAATATTAGACCATAAGCTAATTTAATTTCGATGACTTCATCGAAAGTTAGAGCGATCGAAAGGTGTTTGGGAAAAATGTCCGAAAATTGTCCACATTTTAGAAAATTTAAACATTGTTTACTTATTTTTATTGCAAATATTTGCGATGTGAATACTTAATGTAAACATTTATTGGTACAAAACTAACAAAAACGCCACGTGCTGGCATCCATTTGCTAGCACATCACATCTGCCTCACGTTGAAACCAAACAATTCTGCAAATTTCGTATTGATCCGATGACTACATTGGAAGTTATAGTGAAACAAAGAAATTTAGGGCTACCACCTGCAATAGTTCTCAAATTTCCTTGTAATATTTGTTGTTTATTTTCACTACGAGATCACTATGATTTGAAAATTTTGTGATAAAATCGCTCACTAAAGATATGCAAAAAAATATAAAACCAACCATAGCTGGCAACCCTATTATGGTTTTTCCCATAAGATAAGTTTTGTCTGCAGTAAGTGTAATTTACCATATGAATTTCGTTAGAATTTTATAACTGCACTGGAATCTATAGGGCAAAGAGCTTTATTTTCCTGAGCGAATTTTCAAAATTTAAGACACCAGAATTACCAAAGCTGGCAACTTCAATCTAATTTTTCGACCAAATTTGTACCAAATGTGGTTTAAGTAAGATTTAGCTATTGTGTGAATTTAGTCAAAATGTGGTAACTGAGTCAGAATTTATAGGACCAAAAGTAGTTGTTTTTCTTAGTAATTTTTCAAGATGGCATCACTGGTACAGAATCGCCCACATTTCTAAATCGCTTCTTTTAGCCCTGGTCCTACTTAAGTTCAATACATTCTGTTAATTTCAATTGTATATGATTATCGGGTCGTGAGTTCCCGTAAACAGAAGGTTTTGATGCTAAAAATATAGGTAAATTGAGGAAGGGTTGCTGTTCTTGTTCGACATGGAATTTCAAAAGTTTTACTTTGACTGTGTACACAAAGCAAAAGATTTGTGTATGAATTGCTTTTTACTAATGTTCGAAGAAGAACATTAGTATTTTAATTTTAATTTATTTACCAAACAAGGCAACATACATTAACAATTCAATATAACAACATAACAATTACATACAAATTTTTTCCAACACATTAGAAAACAAAATACAACACAACTTTTTATTTTAGTTACTTTACTTTACTTTAATATATTTTATTTTGATTTTAGCTAAATTGATGGGCAAATTAAGTGGGATTAGGATGTTGATAGGGTCTTTAATAAGTTTGTTCTAAAAGTGTGTTTAGAGATCCCCGAAGCGTAGTTGCTGCTTATAGAGTTGAAAATTCTACAGCACCTATTTATGGGCTCGTTATATGCATAGTTAGTGTGGTGATTGAACTCCTTGAGCAGAGTTGCATACCTAGTGCGTCTTGGTTGGTCATTGAAAATAGTTTTGTTGGAGAGAGCTTCAACATTGACTGCACCACTTATAATATTAAAGGTTAGGCATGAACTTAACAGTGTTCTCCTAGAAGAGAGAGGCATTAAATTAAGTAGGTTCAGTCTGGTTTTGTAAGAAGGAAGATGTTGGAAGTCTTTTGGATCATAGAGGTCCCTCAAAGCGAAAAGTAAAAACTGTTTCTGAACAGATTCCACTCTCTCACTATGTAGCTCAAAAACTGGGTTCCATATTATGCAGGCATACTCCAATAGAGGACGCACCAGAGTGATATATAATGACTTGGTAACCCATATATTCTTGAACTCTTTAGCACGTCTCTTAATGAATCCGAGCTGTTTATTAGCCCTGGCAAGGATTTTGTCATAGTGGAGATTGAACCGCATCTTGTTGTCCAATACTACCCTGAGATCTATAATATGATCAACCCTATTCAATATGGTGTTGTTAAGGCAGTAAGAATACTTTTTGATCGTATTCTTACGGGAAAAGCTTATTACATGACACTTGTTAATGTTAAGATTCAAATGATTCTCATTGCACCACTGTTCGAGAGATTGAAGCTTTGATTGTAGAAGAATTGCGTCAGATTGCGTGTTTACGCTGTGGTAAATTTTTAAATCGTCTGCATAAAAGAGATGGGGTATACCAAGCAATGTCTCAGAAAGATCAGAAATGAAGATGTTAAAAAGCAGGGGACCTAGATGACTGCCTTGCGGTACTCCAGAAGATGCGAAAACTCTTTTAGATAAGTGGCCCTGGAATTTAACAAGCTGAGTTCGATCGCGAAGATAAGACTGGAGCCAATCAAGAAGAGACCCTGATATACCAAAGTTGCGAAGCTTGTATATTAGAGTTTGATGGTCAACCCGGTCGAAAGCCTTACTAAAGTCCGTATAGACTGCGTCAATTTGAATAATTAAAATCACTTTGGGCAAAAATTTATATTTCTATATATATATATATATATATATATATATATATATATATATATATATATATATATATATATATATATATATATATATATATATATATATATATATATATATATATATACCTGTATATATATATATGTATATATATACATACATATATATATATATATATATATATCTATATATATATATACCTGTATATATATATATATGTATATATATACATATATATATATATATATATATATATATATATATATATATATATATATCATCCAAAAATTTCAGTGGAAAAATCTCAGGAACGCGCCATCCGATTGAATTGAATACATTGATACATTGATGTATATGCAAAAATAGTGTCAGGTCTCACAAAAAGCTAATAATCTTTAACCCTTTGGCACCGGCGGCCATTTTAGTGATATTTTAAATATACCTATTATTCTGTCAAAACACAACTTTTAAAGTAAATAAAGTCAATTTTACCTATTATTCTATACACCTATTATTCTGTCAAAAAACAACTTTTAAATTAAATAAAGTCAATTTAATGAATTCTAAACGTGTTCTAAATGTGAATATAATAATGCTTTTAAAATATTTAACCCTATGTGTGCGCTAGGCGCCAAAAATTAGATTGGGAAAATTTGAAAATTTTTGAATTTCGATAACTTTTTACTTGATTATCAAATCATCATGAAACTTACAAAACGTATTAACGTTGCTAAGTTGCACACTTGGTCAACGTGCTGGTAACTGTGTAGCTACGGCAGGTACTGAAAGTGAAAACATTCAAACCATCGAATCTCCTAAAAAATGTCCGTTTCTTACAATCAAAACTTCTTTGTATACAAATCTTATGCTTTTTCTACACAGTCAAGGTAAAACTTTGGAAATTTCTTGTCGGACAAGAACGGTAACTCTTTCCCAATTTACCTATATTTTTTAGCATCAAAAACTTCTGTTTACGTGGACTCACGAACCAATTATCAGATACAAATGAAATTTCCAAAATAGATTGGACTTAAGTAGGACCAGGTCTGGTAGAAGCGATTTTGAATTGTTGGCAACTCTGTGCCAGTGGTGCCATCTTGAAAAGTTACAAAGAAAAAAAAACTGCTTTTAGCCCTTTGAATTCTGATTCAGTTACCAAATTTTCATGAAATTGACGCACTAGCTTAACCTTGCTCTAAACCGTGTTTGATAGAAACTTGATTGAAAAATTCGATTGGTGCTGCCAGTTATGGTAATTTTTGTGTCTTTGGCTATGAAAATTCGCTCAGGAAAATAAAGCTTTTTGCCCCATAGCTTCCAGTGCAGTAATGAAATCAATACGAACTTCATACAATTAATGGAACCTGTTATAGGCATTATTCAAGCCGAATATGGTTGAAAAGCCACGATAGGGTTGCCAGTTATTGTTGGTTTATGTGTTTATTTGCAATATCTTTATTAAGCGACTTTATCGTAAAATTTTCAAATGGTAATGATATTGCTGTGACAATAAACAGTAATTAAATTTTCGATTATTTGAAAAATTTGCACTAGCAAAAGGTTGCCAGCACGAGTCGGTAGTACTATTTTTGTATTAATAAATACTTACAGTTAGTATTCATACCGGAAACATTTACAATGAAAATAAATAACCAATGTTTCAATTTCCAAAGTTCTGCAAATTTTTTGGATCGCAGCTCCAAACACCAACTTCAGTTACAGTGCTGCAGGCACTGAGCATTTTCTTCATTGATGTTATATGAGATGCTGCTTTTAAAGTTTTGTGAAATAAGCAACCGATAACGAATATAATTAATAAGTGTTTTGCTCTCATGAACTTTGAAATTCATGCCAGTGGTAATATCTGAGACCTTTCCACCATATGAGTTATAGTGCATTCTTGAGACCAAAGTAAAACGTGTTGTTTGAAACAGTTTGGCTGTAATAAGCAGCTCGTGTGGTAGAATATGCACTTAAAATCTGCATGATTCGTCTATTGTTCCTCGAACATTAGTGTTTCTAGCGGTTCAGGTGCGCTAGTTTTATTTTTGGGTTTGTGCCGACAATTTTTGTTATCCAAACCACTTCTTTGACTCTTTAACTGGTACTATTGACCCAAGGTCATTTAAAGAGTACACCTCTTCAATTATATACTCCACTTCCCTGATTATTCCATTAAAGCTAGTTGTTCTTCTCCAAGATGATGCCACCATTCACGTCGTTTCTTCTGTGGTTCATTTATAAATGACCCCATTTTCTATGGCACCCACTTGAAGTGGAATTATACATACATATGTATGTCTTTTTGACGTGTCAGAGACTTTCTTTAACGCCAGGTCGAAGATTTATTGAAGATGCTGTGTGGCCAAAATAGCAATCCACTTGCGGCCTCAATAGCAGGGATCAGTAGTGTTTAATAAGTTGCCCGACACAGGGAAAGTAGCCCATCGATATTCGTATAGGCATAACAACTCGAATCACCTGTATTTGACTTGCAATCCGTTTACAATAACCATTCGCCAATCAACGGTCGTCACAGAGACCACACGAAGGAAATGCGTTGCATTCACAATATATCTTTCGTTTACCAAATTTATTGAATTTATAAGTCTTTATCTAATAGAACTGTTGGTATTATTACTAATTCCAATACACATAAATGACTACCAAAAATCTAGCTGCTCTTGATTTCGATTAAGAGTTTTTGTAAATTCTAGATCGAAAGTTTCTGGACCCCAACCAAACAATTAAAATTGTTCCGAGCGAACAGATAAAAATAACTTTGTACATCAATCAAACACAGGTCGTCATAGAAAATCTATCAGATGCTTCCAAATTTCCCGGGAATACCCTTCATAATCGATAAGACCTACATACACCATAGTGAGTTCAGAAATCCCACTATGAGTGCACTCATTCCAAATGGTACAGTTCACTTGCACAAGAACAACAAAACCGATACTACTTACCACGCACAAGGTTACGCGATAATGAATGATTTGGTCATAAAGATAAGACCACAAAATTAACTGTTCAACTCATCGGTAGAATATCTGGAATAAAAATTTTCGGCGAATAACAGATAACAGCTGTAAATTTTTAGTAGTTTATAAATTGACGAAAACCAGCAAAGAATTAAGTGGAAATTTTCGCGCTGCTGGGAAGTACACTTTGTTCGTAGGATAAGCAATTTGTTTCGGAAAAAATGGTTTGCTTGCGATTAAGTTTTAGTTGCTTTCTTTTTTCGTGTTTATTTATTGTCAAACATTGTAACGGCAACGAAACCCTTCGGTACGTTGGTCAACCAATACCGGCGAATTGTACGGCAATGTACGCATGTGATCCGGGTTATACGCTTGGAACTAAAGAGTGTTTAAGATGGCGGGTCCAGAAGATCAATTGTAATCGACGTTTAATGCGTATTGAAACACCTTCGTATGTGGAAGTTGTGACAACGCGGCCTAGAGGTCGTTATAGAGGTCCCGTAGTGACGACAACCACTACAACAACTAGCGCGTCATATTTGAGGACAACAACAGAAGGTGCGTAATAAATTTTCTAAAAATTTTCAATAGCTAGGATAACTTTAAGAATGCCAGTTTATTGGAAACTCTCATCTCATTCAAACAATTGTCACGCTACAGCCCATCTTTGGAAGTGAACATGATGCATAGATAATTTTTTTTTAAAATGAAAATTTTTGAGTATGAAATGTTTAGTTCCCAGCCTCACCTAGATCCTGATTTTACTCAGGTATCTACTCAGAACTAGGTTAACTCAAAACTCAGTCCGCCGTCTGTATCTGGATTCGAACCAGTGATTCCACACGCCAGGAGCTAGTGCACTGCTCACTAGGCCCCGGAAGGCATCGTGGTTCTAATAAAAATCTGGTGTGAAAAATTACATACATATATTAAATAAAGCGAATTTAAAAGCATCTACCTTCTTTAACGTTTAATACATATACATATATGTCAGCCTTTACTAGATTTGTTTACTGTTTTTTAATCTTACAGGTGTCAGTCCGGTTCATATTATCGATGTACCCTGCATAACAGGGTACCTCCCAGATCGGAATGGAAGATGTCGAGAAATGTGGTAATACAACAACTGCCTTCTTATATTTTTATATTCATACGGATACACAGGAACACCTGTTGCAGCAACAGTACAACATTTTATAATGACATACAAATTATTCTTTCAATTTTTTACGCAAAGTTTTGAATCTCTGTTCATAGTAATCTGCACTCTGTTCCATAAAAATGTGCACTAATAAGTAGATAAACTATAAATTTCATCTATAGAATAAAGATAAAAATAAATATGAGAGTATTGTTTTCATAGATAATATAACACTGATGACACTCGAATGTTTACTTAGTAGCTTGAAAAGATAAGCTAGTTACATAAGCAAGTGCAATTTTACTGAATTTATTGCGAACAAAGTGTGATTGCGTGATTGTGTACATAGCTTGAAAGCCGACAAATCACAGTCTCCTGGTAGAGCCATTGGCGAGTACAAAACTTTTAAATTAAGAGGGTATTATATTCATTTATATTATTGTAAAATTGAAGCGAAAAATGTTACGGATCGAGACCAATGCTGTGCAGCAAATAAGGATGGGTACGATATACCAATTTGTAGAATTTCGAATAAAATAGCTTTAACTTTCAATGAAATAGATGCCTTATGTATAATTTGAATGCATGTGAGACAAAAAACAATTTGGGACCTGTTTGGAAAAGTGTAGTATAAACTGAAATGCAGCACAAAATGTTAAAGTTATGCAGCAGTCAGGACGATAACTTTCTTTGCTCTAGAAGGTTGCAATGTGTGCAGCTATCCCCTATGCCGTAACCTGTGTTAACGCCACTGGACGGAGGTGGTGCTACTGTTCTATTAGTGCATACAGTATTCGTATATTAAAGCATATATGTACATATATATGTATGCGAAACTACCCAAACACCATATTAGTAGGTATCACAAATTACACTAGTCAACCATGGTTTTTGTTCTGGTATGAAACGTATATAGTTTGGATTTTATTAGTTAGTATATCCCTATAAATATGTTTAAAAAATTCTACGGTCATAATATGAAATTTAAAAAAAAAATTCCCAAAAAAAATGTTCAGATTTTTCATTTTAAAAATGAATTTCTTTCCATTTAGAGATCGTAGGTTGTATCTTATTGTCATTTATTCGTATCTTGGGTATATTGTGGTAAACTACCCACATTTTGATTAATAGCTATGACAGCTGTTGTTTTTGTTTAGTAAAGTACCGCTTAGTTATCAATATTTTTATCATGCTTGTTTTTAAGAGTCGGCTTTATATGCTATAGAAAACTACAATACAGTGTGTTTTTCATTTTTTAACTTTTTTATTACCTTGCTTCCCGCCTCTTGTCTTTGCAATCAATTATACTTTCTTCTTTTAAAGCGCGCTTTTTCCTTTTTTACCGTTGTTAGGTTACACATACAATAGATTAGTTAGGCCAGCGAGCAACAGGTAAAACGAATATGAAAGGACCTAAAGGATAAAAAAAACCCAAGCGCACCAGAACCGTTAAAAACACTAATATTCGCAGAACAGTAGAGGATTTGTGCAGATTTTGAGTGTATATAGTACACCCTATGTAATATTAGACCCTAAACCAATTTAATTTCGATAACTTCATCGGAAGCTATAGCGATAAAAAGGTGTTTGGGGCTGCCATTCGAAAAATGTCCACAGCTTAGAAAATTTATACATTGCTTACTTATTTTCATTCCAAATGTTCGCGGTGTGAATACTTAATGTAAGTATTTATTGGTACCAAAATAACTAAAACGCCTCGTGCTGGTAGCCCTTTGTTAGCACCGAAGCCAAAAATATGTCACATATGCATCACGTTGAAAACAACCTATTATGCGAATTTCGTATTGGAAGTGATAGGGATACAAAGAAATTAAGTCCTACCACCCGCAAAAGTTTTCAAATTGTAATATTTGTTGTTTATTTTCACTACGAGATCAGAATGATTTGAAAACTTTATGATTAAATCGCTTACTAAAGATATGCAAAAAAACCAACTAGTTCTTTTTCCATAAGATTTCTGCTATGTAAGGATCATGGAAAAGCGGCATCAAAGGAAATGAGCTCCTAGCAGACTATTGGTGGGCATATTATCTGGACAATCCAAACTACCATTACAATAGAAAATTCAAAAAATATAATATCGTGTGAATAAAACGAAAAAATAAAGTAAAATTTCGTACATTTTTTGGAAAATATTTTTTTCTCTCATATCTTTGACCTAACCGATTATTTTTTTGGTTCGGACTGTACACTATCAAATCAACAAGAAAAATATAGTTTGGTTTCAGAACAAAAAAAAGAATCCAAATAGTTAATTAGTGTTATTGATGATGAGTGTTCCAAAGCACATTTTTTCGCAGCAGCATTGACTTTGGAGAGTGTTGCTTCAAACGATTCCGATCACCAGTCGTTTGCAGGGAAAAAAGTTCAGCCTACTAGTGATGAGGTCGGCCTAGCCGTTTTATGATTCCTGTTCTCTTGAGCTATATCTTAGAATTATCAATGGTAAAGTAATTTTATTTGAAGTTGAACCAATTATCAGGCGTAGTGATGGTTTTGGGCCTGTTCCAGCTTGAAACTGATAGTTTAGTATGAATAAGAAGCTGGTGGAATATGTTAGTGTAGGGGCTAGCTATAAGTGTTGATGATAAATGTAGCTCAAAGGTAGCAAGCAGCTTCGACTTTTATTTAAAAAAAATATTATTGAAGACCTCAAATATAGCTTTGAATGAAAAGTTGACACTATGCCAAACTACAAACTAGCAAAGTTATGGTACAGCTGGAAAAAGGGAGGAAGGGTATCCCGCCTCGCTTTGGAGCCACCAGAGAGGTAAGAAAGCCTCACATACGACCCAAAAATGCTAAGTTTGGATGAGTTGTTAAAACCAATATATGATGGGTAGCTCCTGACTTGCAGATATTGCTGATATAGGGAAACAATTGTGGCCAGTTAGGTAAGTTATCAGAAAAATGCCTTGAATTTGCTCTCATACCAAAATGCTCCATCTTAAATTGAGTTTCCAATCTAAAAAAATATTCGCACCTATAATAAAAAATCAACTTGTGCTATTATTTCAATCTGAAAAAGCTCATTTGTTTTCAATTATCCAATTATTCCCTCTCTGGCCTTGCCTTCTTGTAAAAACGCCTTGAATTGTCTTGGTAGAACGACTCTGTCCTCCAATTTCGAAATCTGAGCAGCGCTGAACAGGTTTCGTTTACATAATCGGACCAGCATTTCCTGGGTTTTTCTATTGGCTTTTGACACTCACATTTTCCATCCATTATCTTTTTATCTACTCAATGCTTACGGATGCTTCGCAACACAGGCCTTATTATTAGTTTATAGACTTGGAGGTTGGTTTTCCTGCGTAATCGGCTGGACTTCAATATAATCAAAACAGAGTAAAAGAAATTTTCAGTCATCGATCGCCCAAGCCCAAAGCCTCCTTCATATTCCCGATTCAGCGCAAACACCACAGTCCATAATTGATATACTCCTGATCTCGGGATTGTGATAATATGCACCTGATACCATAATGCATAGCGAAAAATTCATAATCGTAGGCGCTCAGTATTATAATGGGCAAAATCTTGTAGTAAAGTTAATTATAGCCCTCATAAGAAGGAAAACAAAAGTGGAGTTTCTTATGTAATTTTCCACGGAATCCATCAGGTAATTTTCAATCAATACTTTCCATTTTCATAAATTTTTCGTTTTTTTTTTGCAATTTTTCATGCACTTCTTCGTCTGGTTGTTCATAAAACTTTTCAAGCTATTTTTAATGTAAACGTTCATTGAATTTTTCATTCAATTTTCAATGTTATTTTGCTTACTATTTCCCATGGAATTTTCCATGTTATTTGTCAGGTGGCTTTTCATGGAATTTTTCGTGAAATTTTCCATGTTGTTTTTCGTACAATATTTCCTTGAGTTTTCTGCTCAATTTCTCAAACATGTTTTTCACAGAGTGATTCCTCTAATTTTTCATAGAATTTCAATTTTTCATGAAGCTGTGTGTTCAATTTTCTTGTTCTGATTCATTCAATTGTAACTTTTCATAATATATTTCATCGAATTGTCCATGAAACTATCGATACATCATTCATTAAATATACTATTATACAAATTGTACAAATTATATCTGGTAGGTCTGGTAGGTGAATCGACCTCATGGCATCAAAAACAGCTTCTCATGAGCTTTTCTTTTTTCTATCAGCACATTCTATAGTTCAGCACGTGAACTACCAATGAGGAATATAATTTCTGTACTAGTGAATTCACTGGTACAGGAGTGTTGTTTCAATGCGTCTGTTCTCTTCTCTTCTGGTTAGAGGAGCAAAAATGAATGTAAGTCAGTCAAAACGACTTTAAACAATTTTCGACCATTAACATCATGCGTAAAGTATTTCACATTTTCACTGATAAGCTTAGGTTGAAGTTGATTGTAGTCTTGCGCGAGAAATGAGCAAACTTTTTTCCAATACTGGTAGGCTTAATGCTGTACTGGGTTATATTGGAGCATTGGATGAAAGATTCCGCAAGTGTGCGAGAGGTCCAAATCAATAATAGTTATTGGCGGTGAATAAGTTATGCGTACTGGCAAAGAATCACTTGCACATCCATCATGAATAAGCTGGCATAGAGGAGCAAAGAAGTTACCGTTAGAATTCGCTGAGCCATACTTTGTAGCTTTTCTTTTAGCCATCAGGGCATCTCCCCCGGAGGAAAAACACGTGTCACTATCAATAGGTCTGTTCCCGTACTTTCAGTTGCTGAATTTTCCTGAATCATGTGGTGGGGAAAATTCATAAAAGTACGGGAAAGCTATCATTGCATTTCCTGAAAATTGACAACCAAAAGTGTCAGTTATCGGTTTTTGGAAGAACAATAGTGATTATAAAGCCACCGTAAGCGGTGATAAATTATCGCCACAAAAATATTCGACCTTCATAGCAACATTTCACAAAAAATATGTTGCTTGCCGCGCACATTTGAAAATATTTACTCGCGCTACACCGTTTGACACTTTTCAGTATTTTTCGGTCGCTCAGACCCAAAGATAAAGAAGAAGTGGATTGGAACTGTAGATTTCCGTGCGGCACCAGTTTATATTAGTATGCGACATTCTCTCACACAAGCATACCTAGCAAAGGCTGTAGATGATTTAAAATTTGTAATAAATGTGGGGACAGGCAATTGGCGCGCAAGTTTGAATCGTAATTTTTATGATGAATTAATTTGATATATAATAGGTCTGCTCGCGTACCTGAATCTATTATAATATATTTTAAAAAAAGCCAAATTTTGCCATAAAAAGAAGCCAGGTGCAAAAATCTGTTGTGCGGATAACACTAGTTTTTAAATATTTGTCTTATAGTCTCAATGATTAGCGCTCTTATTTGTACAATACCGTCTCTAAGCTCACGTGTAAAACTGTCTTTTCGTAAAAATTCGTAATATATGAGAAAAATAAGAAATCATCAAAGTATCTTAAATTCTATGTTTAAGTATCATAAGAGAGCGATTTGCAAGTGTTTTCTTAAAAACCGCTTCCTTAAAAACAGGGCTTGGGACTGGCTTTGGTCGAATTAAAGCTCTAACTTGAAAACCCATCGTATTGCTCGGGGCCATAGAGACGCAAAGGTATACAAGTAGACGCGCTATGATTATTTTCATACAATAATACATTTTTCAATGCACCTCCTTCTTTCCACACTCTGCGTTCAAATTATATTTCACAATTACATTCTCGTAATATGTTTTCATTTTCACCCACAAACATGTATTCATCTTAATTTGGAAAAAAAAAAAACATTCAAAATAATATTTGTGACTCCCAACAACCAAACTAATTGATACGCCTTTGATAAAAATTTAAGAAAACTCATGTTGTCAAACTAGCTTGTCATCGGTCGTGCGCGTAGGTACGGTATCCGCAAAAGAATACCAATTGCGTTGGTAATTTTTAATCTATGAACTTAGTGTTGCATTAGTCCTATTCTTAGCTTAATTTTTAGTGCTGTGAACTCGTTTTTGAACCGAAAATCGCAAATCCGATGGTATGAGAGCCGATTGTAGTTGCACAACTCTCTACCATGCAGATAATTTCCCAGTTTCAGTTAGATTTTTTCGATGCCGTTTGGCATCTTCCCCACTAAAGTAAGTAATCATGTTCTAACTTTATCATGAACCACTTTTAAGGCATAAGAATGTTGTTAATGGGCCGCAATTCGAAAAGATCCATTCGGCAATCATTTGGAATCGGACTTTGTTTACATTGATTTGACAACATGAGTTTTGTCAAAAGGGAGAGGGGATAGTATTCTGCAAGAAGAGCTGGTGCCATACACGAACGCTCATGTACGTGTATACCGCCCATCCATTTCTTCTATATCTTTGCTCAGACCCTACTGAAATTTCATCGTACTTACTGAAAGAGGGGAAATTTTCAGTTTTCAGTAAAACGGAGTACAGGAATGGCTTCATTGCAATTAATCGCGATTGATCGCAATTAATCATAGTACGGGAACATACCTAATATACTAATTTGCAAGTAGAATAGAAAACCGATTTGCAATGACTCAAGGGCTACAATAAAATTTAAATTCACTGAAAATGCCGCTAAGTGTGATCTCGATGAGAATCAAAACCGAACTGCCAGCACGAATAATGTTTTAGCTTTTATATTTACAAAATCTCATCACTCAAATAGTGTATTTCAAATTACATGCAAATTCGTATTTGACCTTTTCATGTTGTTCTGTCTCATTTGCTTTAGTAAAAATTTCGAACGTGAAATCCGAATGATCCCTGGTCATTTTCCCTAAAACTTCCATGAGCTAGATTTCTATAGCATTGTCCTGTGAAAACCAGAGTATTGCCTATAAATTGTATCATTTCCACAAGCGTCATGCACTTTTCTTGCAACTGTTTCTGTTAAGTGCCCCGAAAAAATACCACAGTATTTTCAATTGACAATGAGTTTTATTCTAAATATTATTTTCTCATTTGTCGACATTGATGCAAATACAAATTGCACTGATTCTTACTAAAAATGTCTTTGAGCTCGAATATAAAAGGTTTTACATTACCATTTAATTTTTATTAAATTAATAAGGTACTTTGTTTTACTTCCTTTACCCGATTTCAACGCACATTTTTCTGTAGTTAAGTGCTTGTATGACTGGACTAATAATTATTATTCAATTATACGATCTCTCATAGTTATGCCAAAAATATCGCAAGCTAACAAAAACCTCTCCAGAAAATTTATCTGAAACTATCCATCGATCCCATTCTATACAAAATGGGACGAAAATTATTCTTTCAGATTCGATTCAAACTTCTCTTCGCTCTCAACGTTATCACACTCATAGCTCAAATGTCTCGAGAGAGATATAGTTTTACCCAGTATCTGAGCCATAATTAAGTACGTAGAAGACATTCTAATGTTATAAGAGCATTCTAATTGACCACTTCTTTGTAAGGACACTTTCAGTTCACTAAAAGGACATAAAATGTGGCCGTTGAGATATCGTACAGATGAGTGTCTGTATATCACTGATGGTATACAGATAGCAGCAGAGTGCTTTTAGATTTAAATATCTATTTGAATTCATGAGAAGATGAATAATTATGTTGAAGAGGAAACGAGCATAATATTACCAGATAATTTTCAGAGAAGAAGGAAAGTTACTGAGTAATTGAAGATTGGCCAAGTGATTTCAATGGATGAATGTTATATTGCTATGTTCGTAGCTTATGTATCTACATCATGATTTTGCAAGCTATTCTACTTGCAAGTAGATCGAACTAAGTAATTCGATTTTATATATTGATATGCAATCTGAAATTTCGATTGCCTATAAAAATTACGTTTCAAAGGCCAATGCGATCGGTGACATTTGATGGCATTTTCAGTTACAAATGCCGTGAAAAATGTATCTGTTGAAATTGTAAAATGCATACGCAAATCAGTCAGGTCAAAATATCAAATAACAGCGGAAATTTTGCATATGTATTGCATATATATTCAAAATTTAGGAATTGTTGCGATGATATAGACTGAAACTATCTATCTGCCCCCACACAGATCCATAAATATCCATCAGAAAATCACGATAAAAACTTGTTATGGCTCATATCACGGATACATTTGATCTTACAATGGGTATAATAAATATTTGACTTGTGTTTCGAATCTAAAGCCTAGATACTACTTGTCGATCTGAAGAGAAACATAAATATAGTAGGAATATATTGAATTACGTAAACGAAATTGTATTCTACCATGTAACTCAATCTTAGCAATGATCATACTTACATTGAAATTCTTACGAGCTACGAAATGGCAAACATTTTTCTCGCCATATTGTATCTTGCATATCTGTCCCAGCAAATGTATTCGTACAAAGTCGCAACTTAAGATGAGATAAACCGTGCTGTAAGCTTGCACCTATTGTAGTTTTTCAGTATCGATGCCCGTAGGCTATAGGAAAGGTGTTGCTTGGCGATTGAAAACTGGGCCAAGGTCAAGACGAGAGCTTCATTGGAGGTCGCCTTTTAAAGTTTTGCCTGTGTAACAAGCAGCTCACCAGCAATACTCATATGATCGACGGGCCGTTCCAGCACAATTCAGTTTGTACTTTTCGAACCACGATCGATCGCAATTATGGTTACCACGATTTCAGTTGATATCTTCCCTGGTCCATTAGTCAGATTCGTTTTTTTTCATGCTAATACATTTGATTGTATTTTGTTTCGTTCATCGAATTTCGTATTGCCAAAATTTCAGTGTGATGTGTGTGTTAAATTGGTTCGGACATGGTAAATAAATCCGGTGGAGCACTAGTGAACGAGAGTCCTGGTGATGATTCGACGGCGGGGAATATTGTCCGAAATATCGATCATTATAATCCGTCGGTGCGTCTATTAAATGTTGCAAAAGCTGAAGATGGTGCCTGTGGATTTCATTTATCGCGTAGTAAATGGGATCCATATCCATGGGTGATTTAAAGTTCCAATACTAGTTTTCTTAGTCTGTTCATATTTTGTGCTTTAAGTGCTGTGTTTTACATTCAATTGAAATGATTAAATCAAAATGCAGAAAACTGATGTTGTTTGTTTTAAAGGTCAGTGCAGTTGATAGCAACGCTCCAGCAGAGGCCAGTGGTCTGAAAGCAGGTGATTGTGTTTTAGAGGTAAGTGTAATTCTATTATCACAAAACATTTTACTAAAAGTTTTGAAATATATTTCTTGTCCGCAAAGTACATTTAGAAACTAAATAAGTTTCCTGGTTTTATTAGTCTTTGTTTCTCGTATAATCATCGATCAATACAAATGGAGCAAAAACTTGAGAAACCAAAAAAAAGGTGGCAATCGTCATTGAAAATGAATTCCAAAAATAACTACCTCTTGGTAATGAAACTGGTTTTGAGTAAACTTATTCTGCTATTGAGACAAAATAGACAATGTTAGCAAGAAAATAATATAAAATGTTCAAACTTACGTTGGACTGTGAGGTTGCTGAGGTCATCAAAAAGTGTAAGAACGATAAAGATAGTTCTATACGGTTATCTAATATTGATGATTTAAGGAGTGCTTATGGCTAGTGAGAAATAATTAAGCTCCCGTCGTATTACTCATTGTAATTTGCTTAAGCTAAATTAGCCCTATTTGACTATTTACGTCGTTGTTCTCATAGATTGTCGAGTGCTCGAACCATGTCAGAGCTAGGGTGCTGGTAAAAGGCGGTACCTATTACTTCAAATTCGATGGTATCGAAGGATTTAATGAGAGATCAGAAATTTAAGAAATTAAATTTATGAACACGCACCAAAAACAATTGTGATGTTATAACTTGGTGTAATAACATTTTGTCCGGCAACGAATCAAGTTAATGCTAAAATTTCGACCATTGATTGAAACCAGGGACCTGTATTTGGTTTATTCTTTTATTTCATGAACCATTTTGTATCGACTCTAGTCGAGAGAGATCCGTCGCGATAAAGCTTAGCATCAGAGATCATAGCCTAGATACTTCTGGCGCTATATACATAGCAGGATTGTCATAAAACATAGCACTTGACACCATAAGGCATGACATCTTTATATTTTAGCTTGCGAAGCCATGTATTAAAGACTCCAACGCAATGTATTGTATCCCTGATATAAAGCAAAGTATAAGCAAATCTGCTACTGTTTTCAACAACTTGGGCACTTTATGTATTTGTTAATTTGTTCAAATGTTTAATACAGCAGACTTGCAGTCAATCACAGGTTAGAAAATAATAATGAGAGAAAATTAATCAAGGAATATGAGGATTACATTATGCGAACACAGTATAAGAAAAATAATTAAACAATAATAATTAAAATTTAAAAATCTAACGAGACAAATTGAAATTACATTTTAAGGTTTTATATTTTAAAAAGTTTTTTTATGTGAAAAGAAAGAAAATGGAAGTGGACCAAGTTTAACATCGTTATGCTGTCTAACTATGCGTAACAACGGTGAATAAAAATAATTGAACAATAAATATTAAAGAGGATCTGTTAAATCGGCTTGATGCTCAAACATAAACCCGGCTGCGTAGATCACAGAAAACAGGGCGGTAAAGCAGTTTGAAAAGGAGACACTTGCCTAGTAGCTGCCAACATATATTTATCCAAAAATGCCAGATGGGGAGATCCGGTAAAATTATAATAAAAAATAATACTTTCTTAGTTCAATAAAATAAACAAAATTTGATTTGAAAAAATTAACAAAAACAAATTAGAAGCTTAAAAATTACATCTCAAGACGATTCTAAATCTATAACAGTTACATCAAAATCTTCTCATCAAAGTTACATCAAAATCTTCTCTTATGTAAATTTGTACCAACATTTTTCAAAAAGCGATTTGGAATTTGGGATTCATCGAGATACAGAAATATTACTTAAACAATGCCCCTAGAATACTGAAAATCAGTAGTTATGAGAATTATTTTTAATGTACACCAATTTTTTCCTAGCTTGTAAAAAGTATTTAAATTTTAAAGGCGATATTTTTTACTAACAAGCTAGATATATTTAAATTTTTTGAGAGATATCAATATTTTGAGAGTTTTCATCTCTCTTCTTCAGTGTCTGTCGGTCTAATCTTAATGCGACTTAGGTCCTTTTCTCATATCGTTTACTTTAAAGTATTGATTAAAGCTAATTATCTTTAATCATTTGCTAATAACCTAATTGAGTACATTTTAATTATAGGTTAGGTTGTACTGGCTGGCACATGGCCACACATAAACCTACTGGTCCGTAGTGATACCAGATAAATGGAACTCGAGAAAAGAATTCACTCCGAGTGGCCATCAAAGGCCCAGGACTTTTTCACGAACTGAAGGATGTCCTTCAGCTTCTGCTCTGCCACGTGCGAGAGATCCACCAGCCAGGGCTCACCGAAGTATCGCAGTCTGGCTCTCCCCAGTGCCGGGCAGTGACACAGGAGACGCTGGATAGTTTCTGAGACCCCCTGCTCTTGACATCTTCTACAGGTGTCGCTCGTTAGGAGTCAAATTTTTATAGCATGTGCTGCTACAAGAAAATGACCAGTAATGATACTAACGAGTCGTTTGCAGTCAATCCGCGTTTACTTTAGGAGGTACTTGGTCGATGCGAGATTGCATGACCCCCACATGATTTTGGCTACCCTGCAGGTCTGAGTTGCACCACGTCTGCGCGCCGCACCCTGCATCATTTGGGAGTCGATTAAGTACTTAATCGTTTGGATAGGAGTAAAAATGTCAACCGCTCCCAAAAGGGGAAGACTAGCCCCATACTTGGCTAACGCATCCGCCTTCTCATTTCCATCAATGCCCTTATGACCGGGAACCCAGAAGATTCTGACTCTTCTGCTGTTACCCAGCCTGTTCAGGGCCTGAATGCAATCGAATACACACTTCGATTTGTAAGTGTGAGACATCAGTGCTTTTACCGTCACCTGTCTGTCCGTAAAGATATTTAATACTTTACTAGTAGTATATTTAGCGTCTACGGTTTTACGTATCGCAAACACTTCCGCCTGGAAAATGCTACTGTGGTTCGGAAGCCTGAAAGCTGCTTCCATAGCTGCATCTGCAGAATATGCTGCAGCACCTACTCCTGCAGATGTTTTTGAGCCGTCAGTGTAGATGCTAAGAGCTACAGGGCACTTTTGTCGATTCCATTCCTGCCCATCTCCCACAGTCACTCGATATCCCCGTTCAAAGCACAGAGTGGGAATCAGATAGTCAGTTGTTCCTGCGTAACCCCGTTCAATACTGCTGTGGCCAAAGGATCCTGACTCGAAGTGTCCTGATTCCCTAAGCCTGACAGCAGGTTTTGCGGCAGTGCCTCTAATAAAGAGATCAAGCGGAGGGAGATGAAGAAGGGCGTTCAGAGCAGACGAAGGTGTCGAGGCTAAGGCACCTGTAATGCAGAGAGCCGTCAACCACTGAACTCTATTCGCCATACTAGCGAAGGTGATTTTATTCACTGCTAGCCACCAGACCAAGCATCCGTAAACAAGGATCGGCCTAACTATCACCAAGTAGATCCAGTGCGTTAGAGCAGGGCTTAGACCCCACGTTTTACCCAGCACTCTCCTGCTGGCATAAATCGCGTTGCTTGCCGGCTTAACTCTTTCCTCTAAATTCGCCTTCCATGTGAGCTTGCTGTCCAGAATAAGACCCAAGTACTTAGTTTGTAATTTGAGACCTAACCTGGAGCCGCCCAGCATGATATGGTCTAAATCAGGGGTTTTATACTTTCTAGTGAAGAGCACTATATCCGTTTTATTTGGGTTAATGCCAAGACCCACGAAATCCACCCAATCCTCAACCAGCCCTAGAGAGTACTCGATGAGCTGACCAAGGGTATGTGGAAACCTACCCGAGACTAAAATTGCTATGTCGTCAGCGTAAGCCACAACCGTGAGTCCCTTGCTTTCCAACTTTTTAATTATATATATTAATAACATTTTTATTACATTTCGCTGTTAATTTCCAACCATAAAATGTGTGTTTAAATTACTGAACATTGGTGATGCACAGCCTCCTTGGTCCGTGTTTAGTCGTCTATTCATCGGTGTTTTCTATATGTTCAGGCTCTTGTATGCGTCCAGTTTTCGTACTTGCTGTACCTCCTTAATCACCTCCACGTTGTTCCATGTTATATTGTGCTCCTCCAGAATGTGGCTGAATGTCGCTGAGGCTGCTTCCCGCTTATGTTCTGCTAGTGTAACACCGCGGAGGAGAGACCAATGCCTCAGAGTTACGCGGAGGTCCCAACCAACTTCATTAATATATTCAAAAAAACACCAGCAATTTCTGTTCTAATTTAGAACTGATTGAGGTCAAAAAATCTGAACTAGAGGCATGTAGAAAAGTAATTAACACAGGGAAATTTCAGTTCTCAACAGAGGCAAGTTTTATTTCACAGCAGATCAGTTTCCGGGGTTCCGAATTGGGGGAGGTGGTCATTGAAGTGAGACGACTGGAGACGCTGAAGAACGCCAAGGGTCAATACGGGTTGTTGTGTCACATTGGCGATAAGCTGGCCAAACCAAGGCGATTCGAACACACAGTAAGGACTTCACGTTTCTGGAACTATGCTTGATCAAACACATATGTAGCTGTACATTCTCCCAGTATACACAATACAATAACAATATTTAAAAATATATACAATAGAAGAAAAAACACTTGTCCTCCATGCCGATTGAACTAGCTCCATAAACTCAAAGCTTTCTAATTTTGTCAGTCTACTCAACCCAAATCTTTTTTTACACATCTCCACTTCACTGTCTGTGGAAGACTAAACTGTAAGTTTGTTTGCTTATCGCAAGCGCGAACGACGAAACTACGCAGTTCTGTTCTACGTAGACAAGAAAATAGACAACTTCCATATTTAATATTACGTCTGGGTGCAGAGAGTATCTGTGCATAGACGAGTATACTAGAGCATGCAACACTTTTGTATAGTTTTACCCCTAGTAATATTCAAAACAGCACAACGAATGCAATAGACTACTTTTAGGTTAAATGGGCCTTTCCAACCTCGTATTCTTGATGCACTCCTCAAACCGGTTTTCTGGGCAAGAGGCAGAAGAATCAAGGGGAATTCTCTACAAAAAGTGATGCACTTGGAGAGAAATTTGCATCACGTTTGAAACTGATTGAAATTGATGCAAATCACTAACCCAACTATAAACACAGTTCACGGGTCAGGAATTTTTCATGAAACACTCAAGTCGAAATGAGAAAACAACAACACGCACACATTCATATGCATAATCGGTATATGAACGGTTCCGTTGCTGAAGAATACAAGTGTGGAAATGGTGATTGTTGTCAGCCGTGAGCCGCCAAGGAGAGCACACGCAAAAGACAATTCAACAAACAGCAATTTTAATTGCTAACAAGCCGACGGGATAATTAACTTGTAATTAGCAGAGAACCAGCCGTATTCTACATCACAGGTAGATTATTCGTGGGGCGACATCACCGAGAGAAGAATTAGGGACGTTTCGTTTATATCGATTGGACGAGCCGATAATAAAGCAGAGAGGAAGCCGTTTCCTACGCATCAGGTAGAAATCCGTGGTACGACATCGTAGAAGACGACTCGATTACTTCGTGTGGACCGAATCAAGCGTAAGAGTTAGATTTAGTTTTCAGCATATGTACTGGCGTTACTTTTCAAGTATTTTTCTATTTATTTTATTTTTACTTCTTTCTTAAAAACCAATTAATTTCTTTAAAATACCAAAGAGGCTAGAA
Organism: Nemotelus pantherinus; assembly: GCA_963978885.1. Taxonomy (NCBI): domain Eukaryota; kingdom Metazoa; phylum Arthropoda; class Insecta; order Diptera; family Stratiomyidae; genus Nemotelus; species Nemotelus pantherinus. The sequence goes on along the minus strand of OZ022265.1, from coordinate 42,661,266 downwards.
AAATTAAAAAGAAGCCAAACCCATTCTCTGGGTTGGCCTTAGACTAGGATAAGCTAAAATGAGCCATATAGACATGGGTACACCCCCCGTTGCTTCAGATTTACAGCACGGGCCCCCTTACAATCAATCAGCACAGTTTCAATCTGAGATATCAATGAAACTGAGCATGCTGTTAGATGAGCTAAAGAAAACTCAAGAGGAACTGGCTGAGCAACGACGTCTCAATGCCGACCTAATCAGGCAAAATAATGAGTTGCTTAGCAAACTTAGCCAGAAAGTTGTGAAAAACAACAAATCCAAATCTCCAAACCAAAAAAGAAGAAGGCTTCAAACCTCCTCATCGGAGACAACCTCTTCCTCCAAATCGGAAAAAGCCATTTCTTCGGGCACAGAAGACTCTTCAAGCTCAGAGGACAGTTCCTCTGACATGTCAGTGTTTCTAGAAAGCCAGGAAATAAACGATGAACTTCCCACAACCAGCCCAAAGCCATCCAAAAAACAAAACAGCTCAGTATCCCTCTCAAATGAAGACTTTCCTTCTCTAAATCCAACAAATCAGTTTAAAAAAACAGCCACCTCTAAACCTTCGGCAGCACCGAGAAGAGTAGATTCTCCACCGAATCCTCGGAATCCCATTCCATCCGATGAATCAACAGAAACCCCGAAGGTTGTTCCAATTATTCTTCGCCAGCCTGAGCAATGGACAGGGCTAGCACGAGTGCTAAAACAACGAAACGCCGAGTTTGTTTCAGCAAAGAGAGTATATTTAGGCATACAAATCATGCCAAAAACCCCTATCGACCATAAGAAAATTACCAAAATCTTCACGGAACTCAAAGTTTTAAATAAAAATAGACCTAGAAAGACAGGGCTTCAACCCAATAGAGGTATTTTATCTTAAAACCAGGAAGGACCCCCCCAAGCTTATCAAAGTTCTTCTCCCAAGGGAAGAAAAACACATCTACAATATTCAGGCCATCTGCCACCTAGTCTGCCAAGTCGAGGCTCAGAAACCGAGAGCCGGCCAAGGGCAATGCCACAACTGCCAACAATTTGGCCACTCTTCCAACAACTGCCACGCACAATCCCGGTGCGTTAAGTGTGATGGACTCCATCACCACACACACTGTGATAAGCATCCGGAACAAAAACCGAGGTGTGTTAACTGTGGCGGGGAGCACCCCGCAAGCTATGGTGGTTGTCCTAAAAACCCCAAAAATATTAAAAAATCCTTCGCTCAAATAGCCCGAGCTAATTCTAGCACAGCCCATCCAGCGGCTGTCCCTACTAACCTACCAAAACCTCAGTTGAAAGCCACAAATCCTCCAGAGCAAATGGGGCAGTTCCTGGAAGTCATGCAAGTCCAACTTCATTCAATGATGAAGGACTTAATAGAAAAAATGGTTCTAGGCATGTTTAAAACTCAGAAATCTCCAGCGGTGTATCAATCATCTAAATGAATAGAGATGATCGAATTTCTATACTCTCTTGGAATGCGAATTCCATTCTCAACAAAAAAGGTGAGTTGATGCAATTCCTCAGTGAGCGGAGGGTTGACATCCTACTTATTCAAGAAACATTTCTTAAACCAAGTAATCAATTTCGTCTCCCAAAGTACCATGTGTACAGAAACGATAGATTGACAGGCAGGGGAGGAGGCACTGCTATTCTTATAAGAAGACATATCAATCATCACGTATTAGACTGCCCAACCCTCAACGGTATGGAAGTTACTGCAATTAAAGTGCACTCAAACTTACTAGATTTTACTGCCATCGCCGCATATCGACCTCCCAATGCACAACATTTTGCAGAAGACTTGAGATCACTTTTCGTTCTTGAAGGTCCCATCTTCCTCGGAGGAGATCTCAATGCACACAATCGCCACTGGGGATCTATTAAAAATAACCTCGCAGGTAGAGAACTGTTTAAATTCGCAGAAGAGTCTGCATGCTGCCTTCACATCCCCGAGGAGCCCACCCACTTCGGTCCAATGCACAGTCACATATTAGATATCGGAATATCCAAAAACATCCCTCAAAATGTCCAGATCAGTGTTCTAGACGAACTGCCATCGGACCACAAGCCCGTACTCTTCTAAATTCAGGACATTTTTGTCATCTCTCCGATAAAAGAAAAACTTTGCACCAACTGGCAAGCATTTCGTGTCTCCCTAGCTAATGACAATAGTTTCACCACACCTAAAACTACTCAAGACTTAAATAATTCTTTAGAAACCCTTACCAAGTGCATTTCCCAAACAAAAGACAAGTATACGTCTACAATCCCAATTAAGGATAAACAAGATCCTTACGAGCTCCCACACTCTATCAGAATTCTCATTAGAAGGAGAAATCAAATTAGGAGACGCGCCAGAAGTACGGGAGACCCACGTTTACGAAAAGAGGTAAACCGTTTAACAAACGTTATACGCGATCAAATCAATCGTTTCAAAAATGAGCAATGGGAACTTTTTATGAAAAGTATGGAACCCGGTAGTGACTCATTCTGGAGGTTGTCCAAATATTTCAGGACGAAAACCAAACCCTCCATGCCTCCCGTCCATGGATCGACTGGTCTGAAATTCAGCGATTCAGACAAAGCCGAAGCATTCGCGGATACCCTTGAACTGCAATTTCAAGAAAACTACTCCTTAGACGACGATCTAGAAAACGAGGTACTCATGGATCAAGCTGCTCTGAGAATCATAAAATCAAGGACCCCAAGAGAAGACACAATTCCCCCCACTAGTCTAGAGGAGGTAAAAAATCTGGTACGCTTTATCAACAAGCGTAAAGCCCCAGGCCCCGATAAAATTACCAACCTTTGCATCAGTCACTTACCTGACAACGTCTTACAGAATCTAGTAGACATCATAAACTGCATTTTCCGTCTGAAAAGATATCCAAATTGCTGGAAACTAGCCACAATAACTGTCCTCCCTAAACCCGGTAAAGATTTGACATTCCCTCAAAACTGGAGGCCTATTAGCCTTCTCTCATCTCTGGCTAAAATTACTGAGCACATCTTTCTCTCTCGACTAAAGGAGATAGTTCAACTCAATAACATCCTGCCCGATGAACAATACGGCTTCAAGTCGCAGCATTCTACCGAGCTCCAACTATCTAGAGTCACCCAACATATTAGAACAGGGTTCAACAGACGTCATTCCACAGGTCTAGTTATGTTCGATGTAGCCAAAGCTTTTGACAAGGTTTGGCACGCAGGTCTGATAGTCAAACTAGACAATCTACAAATTCCCAAATCACACTCACAACTTATTGGCTCCTTTTTACATGGAAGAATCTTTCAAGTAAAAATAGAAAGACACCTCTCCTCAAAGCGCCACATTCAAGCTGGCGTACCTCAAGGCTCACCTCTCTCACCAATTTTGTACAATCTGTACACCGCAGATATCCCACGTTCAAATAGAACGAACATATCTCTGTTTGCAGACGACACATGCATCTTTTACTCCTCAAAGCAAGCACATTCTATCACTACTAATCTACAAAACTCAATTGACCTCCTCTTAGAATACTTCCAAAAGTGGAAAATAAAAATCAACAGTGATAAAACTCAGGCACTCTTCATCACCAGGAGGAGAAACCAAAGGCCACGGTTGCTTACAGTTGACGGGGAAACTATAGCTTGGCAACGAACAGCCAAATATCTAGGTCTTACGTTCGACAATAAACTTCAATGGACACCACATATCGCCATAAAACGAGCAACCATAAAGAGTACCATTAAATCCCTAATCCCACTTATCAACTCCAGAAACTTTAATATGACAAACCGAGCCCTCCTCTACAAACAAGTCATAAGACCACAACTACTATATGGTTGTGTAGCTTTCGGTCAAACGACCAAAACCAATATTAAAAAGCTCCAAGCAGGTCAAAACATCGCTTTAAGAATGATTTTTAATATCCCAAGATATGTTAGGAACTTAGGTATACATAAAGACTTGAGATTAGAATCAGTAAAAAAATACATCCGCGACAGAGCTCTTAAACTTTTTGAAACTGTCGACAGACATCCAAACAGGTCCCTAGATATTCTGAAACTCCCAAATAATCTTTATCGTCCCATTTATCCTAGCCTAAGGCAACTTATAGAATAAAGCGGAAACGCCAAATTTTCAAATTAAAATGAATAAATAGTAACGCCAGCTACATTGTTGGAGCTAAATAATGCTCACAGCCACGAATGGAGTAAGAGTGCAAAAACAGCACTAGCTCCAAGCAAACCACAGTTCACAGTCAGTGGTGATTGTTGTCAAACCGGTTTGAGGAGTGCATCAGGAATACAAGTGTGGAAAGGCCCAATGGCGGCCAATCGGAGAATCTTACCGAAAGACACATATAGGCGCATTAGACGTCAGTTGTGATGATAGGCCACTTTTAGTACTAAACGTTTTATTTCTCCCTTGCAATCTTGAAGGAAAAATTATAATACATGTACGTTGTCATTTTTCATCTGCTGATTTGCAAATTTAACCACTGATAAATTCAACGCATCATTATTTAATTTATAGTCATTAATAAAGGCTGAATAAATCCATTTAGGTTTAAATCAGAGCCACCAGCCACTAGAATATGTTTTCCTTAAATTATACCTTACCATTATCATCATTATCGTTCCATTTTATTGAAGTTTCAACATTTCATACCGTTTCAACTCCTTGAAAACCTAAAAAGATGTTCATTTTCCATTAAGAACAGTCCTGTTTCTGCACCTCGAATAGAAACGTTGTCCATTTACTGATCAATTCAAAGTGCTATCAACTAAGACTTGTTCCTTAGTTGGAATTCATAATTAATTTTCTGAATTTCATCAATTTCAGGTGAATGGAGAGGACGTTGTCGGACTTCGAATCTCTGAAGTGGCGAATCTTGTGAAATTCAAACCAGACTATGTCGGTCTACTTGTTTGGAGTACGGGAGCGGCTGATTCCCGTTGTAACCCAGAGGTAAGTTAACGTTTGCTATTTTGCATTAATACGACATCGGAGACGTTGTTCCATTCTGATGGGGAGTTAGAGAGGGTTGAATTGAACTAATGGAAATGAATAGTTCCGAAACGACAAAGAAACGATGATTTGAAATTATTGATGTGGAACCACACAAATGTAGACGGGTAATTGATTGATATTAATTTTAAGTTACTTTTGAATTTATTTTGGAGAGTTACGATTATGACTGAAATGAGGGGTGCATTTAAAAATGTTCATCAAAATTAGATCAATTCATCCCGAACTGTGTTTTCACGTTTTCACGTTCGAAGCATCCATCAAAAAAGATTCAAAGCAGAACATAGTCGATAGTTATTCAGACCTCAAAAAATAATTGATAACTGTGAAAATTTTGCGTTATCCACTATATTTCAGAGTATTATTACTGCTATATTTACTCATTTCTACCATATATGAATTGTAGAGCATTTGCTGCGGTCCGATGCCTTTAAATCTGGAACGACTCTCAGCCTGTATGCAAGCAATACTCACCGGAATAGAATGTCCTGTTTGCATGGATACAATTCCACCGCCTGCAATTCAGTGCAATAATGGACATTTACTGTGTGCTAAATGTCGTATGCGGTCAGAACGATGTCCGATATGTCGGGAGCGCTATAGTCACGGGCGTTCATTAATTGCCGAACAAGTTTACAATTCGGTAATGGACGCATTCTGTTTAAGAAACACTCAGGGGAAATTAAGAGAAAGACTGTTCGGAATCAAGCGCAAGCCGAGCATATCCAGATCGCTATCGGATGTTAATAAACAAACTAGATTGCAGAACCCGACAAATAAGTTTCTAGCGAAAATCATGGGCAAGGCAACGTCCTTGGACAATTTGAGTTTTAAAAAGTTTCCGGCTAATTGTCTTGACACTAACGAAATTTCCGAAACGAAATCACTATCGGCGAACGATCTAGCCCAGCAAGCTGCTGCCGGCTTCATTTCAATTCCTCGATGTCCGTCCAAGAGCCGCCTGAGCTGCGATGGAAATACTGCAGAAACTTCTAAAGGACAGATATTCTCCAAGCGCCCGACAGCCTCGTTAAATGCATCAGCTGAGTACAATGGTGGTATCGGTAATGGTGATGATGAGACCTCGCCTCTGTCCATCCCGGTCCCGAAGCGAATCGAAGAGGATATCTTCTATTGTCCGTCTGGCGAGGATTGCACTAAGAAACTCAATGGTAAGTAAGATGGAAACATCAGTTCTCTGCTCGGAATTATTCTAATGAATGCGCTTTTATAGAATGTTGAAAGATAATATTGCTGCAGAATTTTAAGCTCTAGTGCAACGATTTAGACGCATTGATGCAGAGAAAATCTTGGAGAAAATATTTTAATTTCGATTCAGATAACAAGTCGATTTGGTTTGCTTCGAGAATTGTTTGCTTTTAACGGATGGTAGTTAGATGCTATGTATAAGACAAGTGCTTATGGGCAAACGAAGATGTTTGTGTATTTGACTTGTGAGCAAAACATAGCCTTCCCACCGTAACCATATTGGGTGTAGGACTTTGAGGGGTTTGGTCTCCATTTGCTAATCAGAGTTTCCGTCAATATTGTAGTTTGTAACAGTATGTATGTAAATATTTGTATTTTCTCTGTCCTGTAGGAAGCTATGGAGATAGGACTGTAATGATAATCAAGTTGAATCGAATACACATTTTTGTCTTCTTTTGAGTTTTCAATTTAAGCCGCTTATTTACTAGATATTTCTAAATGTACGAGTTCATTCTTAATCGCATGCTATCTACAATATTTAACTTAATCAAATGCTAAATAATTTAGTAAAAACTATTCTGACCGATTATTATTTATTGTCATTATATTATGTATATAAAGAACATGCATTTTGATCCATCCTGTTAAATAGCCGAGGTTTGTCCATGAACTATTTCGAAAAAAATATATATTCTCGAACTACATATTATTATGCCTACATGTAATGTAATGTTGAATTAACTAATTCTCCCGCACTAAGACTAAATATTCCCGCACTAAGACTAAATATTCAACCTAGTCGTTGTAAACACTTTCATTTTTCAATTTTGGTCATTTCGTTCATAAATGGCCGTGTAGTTTCTTAAATTCGACTAGGAAGAAGGGATTCCAAGAGATCATCTTCAAAATTGGCCAGTGTTGTAAGTCCACTTTGAAGACTTATGCATCTGTAGGCAAGTTTTCGAAAATGTAATTCATCGATCCAAATATTCAAGACAAGAGCCTGAATGGAAATTGGAATTTATTTCTTAGGAAAAATATTTTCTGAATTGAATTTCAATCACAACAGCTGTCATTTCGAGTTTTTAGTAGCCCTTCAAGTGAAGTTGTTACATCGATTGCTATTATTAATCGAGCGAGCTTGTTTGCTATTTGTTGGAACAAAGGTTTGCAATGAATGATATTACTGCTAAATTTCTATTTTGGCCAGCTTCAACAGAGCAAATACTTCAGATTATTGGTACGGTTCAGATGAATACAATTTACTGTCCCTGGCCAAAAAATTATGAACACCTAAAAAAATTCACAATTTTTGGATTTGAGTGCATTTCTCAACGTTTAATCTTTATTTTATCAAAAAATCGTTTACAGAGATTATAGAAAAATATGTTTGAAGTAAATTCACTTTTTTATAACTAACACTTAATTAATATTTAGTGTTGCCACCCTTAGCCGATTTAACCGCTTCGATTCTCCTCGGCATACTTTCTATGCAAGCTTTGATGCACTCTTTGATTTCGGGTGCCTCATGCCATATTTTTTTTATGTTTTCAATTAAAATTGGACGGCTGGTATTCTTTTCTTTATAAACAAGCCGCTTTAGCTCATGCCACACGTTTTCAATTGGGTTCAAGTCCGGTGAGTTTCCTGGCCAAGGTAAAACAGGGCTATTTTTGTCGGACATGAACCTTTTTACACTTTTGGCAGTGTGACATGAAGCACCATCTTGCATGAAAGTGTATGGAACTGTCCAAAACCCGATTTCAGCAAAATAAGGCATAGCGACCGTCTCCAAAACCTTTAAATATTGGTCTTGTCACATCGTTCCCTCGACAAAATACAGGGGTCCCGGTCCGTCGGCTGTTATGGCTCCCCATCCCATAACAGAAGGTGGATGTTTTACAGTCTGTGTAATACAGGACGAGTCATATTTCTCTCCTGGACGCCGTCTGACGAATTGACTGGCTTCTGTCAGGCATTGGAAGGTCGATTCGTCAGTGAAGACTATCTGAAAAATATTGCATTAAATTGGAGAAATATTTAAAGAGCAATGAAAAATACCTTTTTCCAGAATTCATCGGACTTTTGTGCATACTCATTAGCAAACAAAAGTCTCTTGTTTTTTTTATTTTCATTTAAACGAGGCTTTTTTGCTGGTCGCCTGCATCGGAAGCTTGCTTCTTTCAACCTTCTTCGTAAAGTTCGCTCCGATATATCCACGCCCGCCTCGGAAATCATTTTATTGAGGTCACGTAAAGGTGCCCTGCGGTGTCCAGCAGCAATGGAAATAATTTTCCGATCACCCCTGGGCGTAGTCTTTTTTGCTCGATTCGAACCAATGGGAGACAGATTTTCTGTCATTTTATTTTGAATGTGCTTAACAGTACCCGGCGAAACACCCTCCAAGCGAGCTATTTTTCTTAAGGAACGGTTTCCCGATCTCAGGAGTGCAGATATGGCAGATTTTTTCTCTGCAGTGATATCTGCTTTACGTCCCATACTAAATTTTCATAAATAAATAAATATTCGTAAATTGTGTCCCTTTTTGGCTAAACTAAAATTTCAAGTATCACCAATTGCATTACTTACGTAAGTATTTAATGTTTATTTCACTAAAATATGAAATTTCAAACGCAACTAACAAAATATTCACAGAAAACAATACGAAAACAACACACTCACTGATTCTTGTACACTTGAAAAACTGGCAATTTTCACACCTTTTGCCAGGCATTTATACTTTTTGACCTGAAAAAAGGATCAAACCATGATAAATTCACGGTAAACTAATCAGGTAATCCCGAACATTCAGCAATTAAACGCCACATGCGTTTTAACTAAGAAAGACTTAAGACAATGCAGCAAAATGATGAAATTTGCAAGTGTTCATAATTTTTTGGCCAGGGACTGTAGTTTTGTTAGTATAAGCACTCGTAATATTGCAATATTAGGAAATCATTTCCAGTTTCTCCGGAATCCGAATGCAAACATATAATATGCATAAGTTTCCCAGAAAATATTGTTGCTTCTGTTCTAAAATAAAATACACTCGGAGCTTACGTGCTATGTGTGTCTGCTAGTAGGTTTAGATACATATTTGTAGATCTTAAATGCTTATCGGAGTTGTATTAATTTCAGCTATTTATTAACACTAAATTAAGCTTCATTAAAACAAATCTTGCTGTTCAATACTACTAGACTGCCCAGATTTACGACGAAATCAACACTATTCAGTCCAATGCAGCAAAGCTAGTAAGCGTTTCTTCAAATTTTATTCTTGCAGGAAAAACTTCATTAAGTGATTAACGAGATTAATCGGGTTGCATTACTGCCCAAGAAACTGAAGTCTAAATCGAATAAAGGTTGAATCCGACTATCTTTTGATTGAGAAAATCTATTTTTAGTCAGCAGCGTAGAATATGTAGGGTTACTTTGTTTGATTTTCCTCATAACAGATAGACAAAACCTCTGCAAAAGTGGTATTAACATAAACTTTCTCACTATTATATGGAGAGTTTTTTGTTACTATCTCTCTATTCACTATAAAAACCTGTAATCGTTTGGTTTTTTACAACATTTCTGTAGGTCAAATGTTTTCTTTTCGATGCTACGATTACTTGCTTTGTTATTCTGTTTCATTTCTGCATCGGACAAACTTTGCTATTGTCGCTTTACTTTTCGCGTTCTGAATGATTACTATTAGCCCCTCGAAAGTGTCGACTTGAGGCTATTATATTGGCTATATTTATTTTCTAGGTTGTGTTTATTTTTTGACGACAGATAGATAATTTCAGTTTGTTCGTTATTGTCTTGTAATCTAAATTTAACTAACGCTCATGTTAACAATTGTAATCATTTATTTGAGGAGTGAGTAAATGTTGTCTTGCTGGTCCAAAAATGCTCGATCTCCTTCCGATGGTGTTTTATAACAGGTTCCAATTTTTATGGTTTCCATGTTGAATTGAAGTTCTGCAATAACATTAGCGGATTCTTCTCTGGAGCTGATGAGCTTTGACTGTATGTTATTTTCCATGAAAACTGCTATGTCACCAAAAATGTTTTTCAGTCTCATTTAAAACAATAACATAGGTTTTTTTTGGGTTTGATATAAGAGATGCCCAAGTCATCGAACTTATTACGAATGTTACGAAAATTGATCAAATATTTAGATCACTGTACCTTGCTAGTATTTAGTCTGATACTCATAGTTTATATTCTTTCGGTTTATTGTTGACTTTCATTTGCGTTCCAGGCATTCGTAACTGTCGGCTCGGTGACATGTTTTCGCGTTTTTTTACGATTCCCGGTAGACTTTGCGCAAGCACCGTCCTTGTCTTGGCAGTCAGAATACTTATGATCAAAGCCTTGGGATTTAAATTTTTCCATTAGTTTTTCTCCTGGTTCGATGAACGCAATTCATTTTTTTGTTTCCCTCAATTGCTCCATAAATACTATTTCCACAGTATTGCTGGGGTCGATGGAGTGATTTGACCCGAAAAATACCTACTTGGGATTCTCTGTGCTGCATTTTTTACGAAGGGCTTTGATCATAACTCTCGGCAGTCTCTGTCTAGTCAGTTCAACATCATAATATTTTGTAATTGTTTTCCGTTTATTTTTGGCCAGTTTATATTTTATATAATCATAAAAAAAAATTAAATAACTCAAAAATATCAATTAAGGAGCATAACACTAATTCAGATGGACGATGAATCTTTCTTTGAGCATGACTCTTATACAATATCCAATCTTGAGTTTAACAATGATGAAACCGTACGAGATGAGTAAAGCACCTTAAATTTGAAAAAAAGCCAAGTTATGGTGTGTCAAGTGTGTCATTTTTCACTTCCTCTACGGCAAAGCAGCTTACTTTGAAAATTGGCATTCGAAATTAATGAGGGGACACGCATTCTCTAAAATTGTTGTTCCGATTTTACTTTTAAGTGATATTAAATGACAAATTTTAGCATGCAATCAAAGAAACAATATTCAATGTGTCTCGTAGGATATGAACCCGTTGAGTATGTGGAAATGATTAATCAATAGCCAATTAATATATTTCAAAATTAATTTACTTCAAATAACTTCAAAAGTAAATGGGAAGTATTAAACAAAACGTCTAAAAATCTTTAAAAGAAAAGAAGGAAGTTATAGTATGTATATGTGACATCGTTAGATTAAATTAATAATGGTTTTAGGAATTTATGTTCTGCTAAACCAAAACAATCCGGCTGTAAATATTGTCCTGCTGCAAATGTTGCAAAATTCACTGACACAAGTATTATATTGTGATATTATATTTATAATTTAATAGATTGCTAGTGTGGAAAGCGCATGACTGACCATTGAGAACAAATATTTCTCAAAGTTTTAAAATGCCGCTGCATGCGCAGGTGGGGTGAAGGGTGGTTATTGCTCTTCTGTTGCATTGCTATCCTTGACATTTTTTCAATGAACTTTAACCTGTACAACATCTTTCTCGTGACTTCAAAGTATGTCACTCAATATCAAGGAAAACGTATGCTGACTTTCACTGTTTGCCACCGCTATTTCAAAGTCCTATCCACCTAGATCTTAATATTCGAGAGCTTACAACAAAGAGCTCAGTTAACTGTCATAAATAAAACCTAAAGCTAATTAAATCATCGTCGCGTGCAATATGCTTACATCTTTTGTACCAATTAGATGAACGCTTTTGATTTTTACTGAAAAAGGTGAAAAATAGTATGTGAAATGAAAACTGAAAATGTTTGAAGCTCGGCTGTGATAATGTTTTGGATATGCCTTAACTTACATGAGCACTGAATTCTTAAAAGTAAACGAGGATTTTTTGTTCAAATTTCGATTGATGCTAGCCTTTGATAAACACATTAGATCATTACGAAACTCACACGAAGTATTAATGTAAAGCAGGAATACACGTCCAGTTTTCAAAACTCCGCGTTCCATAAGAACGGTAACTCTCCACCAAATCGTCTTTTTTAGCATCCGTTATTTCAGTTAATGGGAACTCACGACCAGATCATCAAATCAATATGAAATTCACAGAATGTATTAGTCATGTGTAGAAGCAAATATAATAGAAGTTTAATGTGCTGGCAGCACTGTGGCTATGATGGTAGCTCAAAAAACGCTCGGCCAAATAGAAGCTTTTAGCGCCATAATTTCCGACCTAGTTACGGTAACTTTTGTCAGTTTTCGCAAATTGTTGGTTCAATAATATTTGCAGATAATTATGATATTGCAAGTGAACTCAGCAAAAAATGTTTCGGTTTTTTTTTTGAAATTTAGAAGTTTTTCCGAGCGGTAACCCTTCAAATTATTCTCCTCCTATCTCCTCTTAATGCCTAGTAATATACTCTTCGCGAAACGAATTCAACTGTCGAATCCCATACAAAAGGAGCTTCTCAATTCGTCAGTAAAGCTCTTTTTGTATGGGACTTGACCGTTGAATTCGTTTCGCGAAGCGTATAGTACTAGGCATAAGCAGTAATTGAACCAAACTGAAATCCACAAGATGCGCCGGTCTCAAAGTAAGGCATATTTGGTGTGCTTTTGCTTTTGGTAATAGCAAAGGGCTACCACACCAATATTTTCCTCATATTTGTACCATCAGTCGGTTTATTTTATTAATATTCGTTTGATCACCGTGAGCTTCGAAATTGTGACATCTTCCTTAGCAATTGTAGTTGTAAATCATTACAGTTACAACTTCTATCGGACTGATGCAAACAATATGTAGACGTAGGCAACATATATATAAAGTAAGTACAGAAGAATGGGGATACTCGTAAAAATGAATGGGGATACTCGAAATGAGCGTTCACATGGAAAACGCTTGCCAGCTCCATGGTAATAATTTTAGAAACATAATTTCTGCTGAAATCCATAATGATTGGATAAGATTCGACACTATTCTTTGAAAATAATAATTCTTAGCACATTCTGAAGCTCATTTTACTTTGGATCGTAGCCTTCTTTATTCAATTCAATTTGCATCCAAAGTAGTTTACATAAACTGCATTTTTAGTCCCTTGGCAAACTACTAGTTTGCACTCTTGCCTGACTGTTTTCGTGTTTGCAATTATGACTTTCTAATTACTACTTTTCTGTCTTAAAGGGAGATATAGTTTTCACTTTATACTCCTCAGTAGTTTTCTTCCGAAGTTGACAAAGCAGTGAAATCTAAATGAATCAACATTTCTCAGCAATGTAATTATGATAATTATAAAGTTAAATTGAAATCAAAATTTTAAGCACCAGAAGATGTTTGAATTGAACATTCATACAACTTTAAAGCACATTCAAAAGTTAAACTTGTAACTATAGTGATAACTTTAATAATGTTTTCGTAGAAAATGTGCCAATTATCTAATCTATTTTCGACAGCACTTCACAGGACTCACAGCTAATATTTGAAATGATGTAGAATATGAGAAAATAATAAGCAATCTACTGAGCTCCTGCTCAAGTATCGAAATAAATATTTATTTTGGTCTCAATCAATCAATGCAATTATTACTTGTAAAATATATATTTAGATTTTTGTATTGCTGGCTCTTGTTTGGAATGTTCGGCAAAGATTTATTACGAATTTGATTGCAATATGAAGCTTTTTATTACTGCAAAGTTTGAATATATGTATTTTAGAAACACTTGATAACTATGATTTTTATAAATACAAATCAAATGTGACTATTATGAATTTTTGTTGTTATAATAAGAGAAAGATTTATCTCAAATTCCGTATTTAATACCACTGCCATTTGGAGTAACTTCAAAACATTTGAAATCTTTAGCTCTTCACTATTTGAAAATCCTTAAAGTTTACTTAATGGCCCACTTTATGAGATGAGTTTTTTTTACCTTGAATCATATTTTTGCTCAATTTCCAGATATTTTCATTATTTTTAATTTTCTCTTTACCATTTTTTCTTTCATTTCTCGGATCGTTTGACTTCGTCAATTCAAGCACAATCACTTCAACATCATGTCACCGCACTTCACAACACGCCAATTGTATCGTTCGGAGCATCAAGTGCAGAAATAGCATTACCACCGAAGACACCTATTGAAGATGCATCTCTAATTCTTCAGCTCGACAACAAGCAGTTCTGGCTGAAGCTGAAAGTCGATAAGTAAAATCATAGTCGTAGCTATTACGTTGCATGACTTGACTTAGCTGATAGAGCTCTCGGCTGACTGGCTTGACTTTTCAGTTTAGTTTCTCAGCCACGCTATGATGTTTTGTCAAGTACTACAACTTATCTGTTGAACCGTTGAACTGATTCCACTTTTCTTCTTCGTATTTTTCGTGTTTCTCATCCTTTTCAATTTTGTTTTCATACTGATTTTCCATCGTCCTTGCAACCCGCTCGACCACGATGACAACATCGCCAACGATGATGATGACAACAACAACATCGATTTCAACAGTTCAGGAAGCATTTTCACGTCGGGCCTGGTGCAAGGCAGCGAACAAGAAAGCAGTGAGTACATGATAGAAGCTAAAATCAGGAACAAAGTGCGGGATAAACTACTCGAACGGGAACTGATAACGAGGTCAATTGTACACTCATTGACGACGACTTCGTGGGGTGATGCGCTCAAAAAGAAGCTGGGCGTTTTTTGCGATGCAGAAACGATAAGGACGACATTCAACGCCATCAGTAGCGATGCAGAATTATTACTCAGGATAGATGTTAAGCGTCGACGTGACGAATAATGAGACGATTTTTTTTTTGTAGTAGCCGTTTGTATTGCTGTCTTCGTCCCGGAAGAGTTTTCTTTCGCATTTTTAGCCATTCATAGAAGCCATTATGGGAGAAAATGGAAGGACGAAATCGATTGCCTCATTGAACTTTGAACTGGCATGTTAACAAGCTCAACTCAACACTACTTGTGCATGATTGCTGGAGACCAGGACTTAACAAAATATAAGAAAAAGCTTTCCGATAAGTGATAAAATTAATGGTGCAACATCTGCACGAGTCTTTTTTACCTAAGTTTCTTTGGGAAATAAAACATCACAATATGAAATGACGGTTCAAACATTTATTCAATTTTTTTGAAACATGTTTTCAATATTTTCTGGTGAAACAGTTTCAATTTGTGAGTGAAACTATTATTCTTTGGTAAGTATTTCTTTGTGTCCAATGTAGTTTTTAAAAATTAGAGGAATGGAACCAAGTAATGCTGGGGGCATGGTAACATTTTTCTATCACTTTAATTTTTATAAATGAATAGAATGCACCTATTCTGAGGAGTATTTCATGCACTGAATTTCATGATCAACACCATCAGAGGCTTTGCTAAAGTGTGTTTAGATGGGATCAATTTGATGCTCTTTTTCCATTCCACAGAGAGCATCCAGCGCCTGATTAAGCTTTATAGGGGCCCGGGGCTAAACAACGAAGGGGCCCTCTTAAGGGCAAAGAAAATCCCAACTTTTGCGAAAAGAGAATAAAATCCGAATTATTCAATGTTAAACATTTTTATTTTGACAAGTAAACATTTTTATTTTTACAGGTAATTACAATATACATTATAATTAAAAACATTTCTTTCTCGCCTTCTTTGCTGCATATTCCGCTATTACATCATCAAAATCAAGCGATCTCAGCAGCTCTTTTTCAATATTCAATCTTGCTAAAGAGGACAGTCTTTCGTTCAGCATTGTCGATCTAAACATATTTTTTATTCTTTTTAACGTAGAAAATGACCTTTCTGTCTTGCAATTAGCTATTGGAATAGTGACTAGAATTCTGTAGGCAATATACGTATTAGGGAATACTGAGATCATGTCATTAGCGACTATCCAATTCAATACTTTCACAGGGTTCAGTAGTTCGTCAATTGCTTTATCAGATTCTTTTGAACGGTTCGAAAAGAAACCTCTCTCTTGCAATTTCAAAAGAGGAATGAATTGCTTCAACTCGAGAAAAAAACTGTTGTCTAAATCATTTGAGTAAACTTCTACAAGTTTATTTGCTTTGATTTGTAAATCGTCTTCATCCATGACCAGCAAGTGCAGAAGAAAACCAAACAATTCAGTGATGTGAGTGTAAGCTTTGCATCGTTTTTGCAATTTAACGACTAGATTGTCTATTATCACATAGTAAGTATTGATGCGAAAGTTATCTGAGCCAGACAAAGTACAAGCTTGCACTCCTCCGTCTGCTAGTCTCTTAGTTATTTTGCGCTTGTTGGTATCAGAATATTCTTTACTAACCAAGGGACTAAGTTCCTTAGCTT
This sequence comes from Nemotelus pantherinus, assembly GCA_963978885.1. Lineage (NCBI taxonomy): Eukaryota > Metazoa > Arthropoda > Insecta > Diptera > Stratiomyidae > Nemotelus > Nemotelus pantherinus. Next base: position 42,644,768 of record OZ022265.1, on the reverse strand, counting down.
TCCCTTCAAAATCAGAAAATTTATCTCGCAAATTCTGGACGAAATCGACTAAAGATAAGAGCATCTTACTGGCAGAAATCAAATCTACTTCTACTTTCTGCAGGTATTGACTTGTAGCATCAAAACGATTCAATACGAAGTCCCAAAAAACAGTCATAAACGCATTTTCAAGCTTGATGATATTTGTCATTAAAGCTGAAGCTTCGTTACGCACTACAGGTTTCTGGTATACGTCATTTGCTATCTTCTCCAATGCCTTGTAGATACCTTCGAAATTATCTTTCAAAGCTCTAGAAGCATCTGATCGTCGTGACCATCTTGTTTTCGATAAGTTTTTCAAAATCGATTTTTCACTCACTAAGATGTCCCATCGACCAGTTGACGCGGAAAAAAATACGTATAACTGTTGCAAAACACCAAAAAAGTTGACGGCAATATAACACACCTGTACGCAACATTCTCCGACTAAATTTAATGAATGACCAGTGCATGGAACATAAAATGCCAGTTGGTTTTTTCCGCATATGCAAGCTTGGAGTCCGTTGTATTCGCCGGACATATTGCGAGCATTGTCGTATGTCTGTGCTCGGCAATTCTCTAATTCAATAGAAAGTGTTTCAAGCAATGACAAAACATCTTCCGACATGGACTTACCCTTGTGACTTTTTATTGGTATAAAATCAATGAAGCGTTCATAAACTTGATTATTTGCATAATACCGAATTACAACCGATAATTGGTCGACATGTGAAATGTCAGGAGTTGAGTCCAGCACAAGTCCCCAATACTTTGCATTTTTTATTTCATTTATAATGTGCTGCAACACTTTTTCAGCCATAAGCTCTATAAATTCTTCGTATGTAGTCTTTGATAAATACGAAACATTTCCACTACCTTTATTTGCATATAATTTAATATGCTGTTGTAAGAACGGATCGTATTCAGCAAGCAGTTCTATCATACCCAAAAAATTACCATTGTTTGGTGAACCGATTGTTTCCGTCGTTCCACGAAATGGAAGGCCTCTTTCAGCGAGAAGTCGTATGACTGATAGAACTCTTGTAAGCACTTTATGCCAATATTGCACTTCATTTGCAAATGTTTGTACCATACTTTTATCTATACGATTACTTTTTGATGAAAAATTCAAATATTGTGACATACAGTTGTAGTGTTCCTTACTATTTTCGTGACAACAAATATATTCATTGCCTTTTTTCCAGTTGGAAAATCCATCCTTAACAAAAGGATTGTCATAATCGGTGGAAAATAATTTGCATGCATAGCAAAAAACAGATCCAGCTGATTCAGAAAACATGAGCCACTTTCGTTCACACTTTTCACCATTCTGAAGTATTTTCTGAAATAAATTTGGTGAAAAATACCTATTTTGATTGTTGTACTCTCGCTTCGATGTCTTGAAACTAGAATTCTTGTTTTGAAAGTATAAACAATCATTTCGCAAATATTTATTACGCTCATGGCTATTCTCGCACAATCTCAAAGGCCACAAGGCAGGATCTCTCTCCACAGTCTCTACATCTAAAAAAAATAATAGCTGAATTAAAAATGAGTCTGAAAATATCAATTTTTAAATCATTAAAAAGTCATTATTAAAATTTAAAAATAATTATTAACAATTAAAAGCAAAATTAAAAATACGTAATCGATTGATAATAAAATAGTTTAAATTTACCTTCATCAGTCTTATCACTCTCATCGTACGAGTAAACTTTGTCAATGATAGAAACGGAGTCGTCGAGTGTAGATGTACTGTTTTTGTCACGCAAGAAATCAGTTGATGTTTCAGATGGAGCAGATATCTCATCTTGTGTCACTTAAAAAGACGTTTATGAAATTCAAGTAAACTTCTCGATTGATATGTCATATTACACACTAAAACAGTACATGTACGCGATCACGAATGCACTATGCGCTGTATATTATTTTTTTTATCGCTTTGATACACTATATAACTTCAAACAAAATATTCACAGTTGGTTATATTCTTACCTGATTGATTTTCTTCAATTGAAGGACGTGTAAGTGTAAAATATTTGGTTACACTAGGCAGTTTCTTAATTGCTTCTTCTCTCGCTTTTTTTTCTTTCTTTTTGTCATTTCCACAAGGATATTTGCGATGGGGTTGAAGAGGCAACATGGCATTTCAAAAATTAAAATATCACATGGAAAAGAAAATACGGCGTTGGGGCACTTCCAGTAAGAAATTCAATGAGCACAGACAACTGACAAGAAAAAAGTAGTTCGGACTAGAGCTCCACCTATAGAGCTTGCTTCCGACTGATATCAAACACCGTGTGCAGCAGACGCGTGCCGAAAAGTGTTATTTTGTTTTTCCGTGAAACTGGCGGCGATGCGGCAGCGAAGTTCGCGAAAAAACTTGAGTATGCGTTCCCCGAATCGCATCGTCATTTTTAAAACCATAATATAGTATTATTTCTTTTCAATCAGTTTTTGAGAGCAATGCTTTCGTTTTAACTTATATGTGATGTATTACATTTTCAGAAACCTTGCTTTAGAATATTATGGATTATGAATTCTCAAGCGAATGATTTCCAAATGCATTTTCTCAGCGGATATGTGTAGCTAGAACTAAACAATATTTTTCTATTTTTTACAAAAATATATTGACTTTTTGTAAAATAATTTTACTCTCTGACAGATACTGTAACTAAATTCTTTTCAAATAACAAAAATCAAATCCGCAGTAACCTAAAAAATTGAGTCAACAAATTGAAAAAAACAATTTTTCTACGTTTGATATAATGTTTTTTGTTATATTATTCGTAATTTTTATTCTTATTTTTCGAGAGTAAGGGGCCTCCAGGATCCCAGGGGCCCGGGGCTGCAGCCCCTGCTAGCCCTATGGTAAATCCGGCGCTGAGAGCATCTAAGACGAGAATCACGAGGTTGGGACAAGTTGACCTGCCTTTTCTAACACCCTGTTGTTCGTTCAGAAGAGGTTTTGTTAGAGATGTGAGCTTATCACATATAATTTTTTCAAATAGTTTAGGCAATGTTGATAGTATTGCAATACCTCTGTAATTATCAATTGGCCGTCTATCAACACATTTCAAAATCGGCGTCAGATGGGAGGATTTCCAGAAGGCGGGGAGAGCTCGACAAGAAAGTGATTTACTGAAAAATAAGTACTCGGGCAAGATAAGCGACTCCATACATTCACGTATGAAACTAGAAATTAGAGAAGATCTTTGATGGCCTTTGCAATCTTCTCTCTAGTGAAATACATTTCGCAGACGATATTTGGTGGGAATGTTTGAGAAAAATTAACGTTAGATAAGCTTCTACAAGAACAAAACACTTCCTTGAAATTGTCAGTGAACATGTCACAAATTTCATGAGAGCCTGACGAACAAAAGTTCCTTTGTAGATGTAGATGTAGATTAGCCTGAAGTTTTCCGTTTGGTATTTACGAAATCAAAAAACTTTTTAATATCATGAGTTATATTTTTGCCCATGATATTAACATACGCTTCAAGGGAAGTCGTCAGGAATTCTTGAGCTAATTCAATTATCCTTAATATTATCTCTGACATCAGTATCAGTTTTAATTGCGTTATAAAGTTTATTTCTTTGATTCCACAGATACCTTAAATTGTTATCCAGCCCTGGTTCAGACATTTGGGCTTTTCTCTTAACCTTTTGAGTGAACTTTTCAACGGTGCCAAAAACGAACTCATAGAATAAGGATACAGCATCATCTAATTCTAGCGTTGAAAAATTACTAGCCCAGTCATTTCTGAGAAGATAATCCATAATGGTCTTGGTGGGGCCGTAGGTGCCCCGTGCGAAGCGATTTGTTGGGCCGTAGATGACCCGCGGTTATAACTCAAAGCGACTGAGTTATTAAGAGAAGATAAGTGAAAGCGAAAGAAAAAGGACGATCCGAAGTGTCTGAACGATTGTCACGGACTGGCTTTTATTTGAACACAAGGACCCACAGGTCCTCAAACATTTACAACATCTACAAAAGAAATGAATTGTCAACATGTGGTTGAAATCCTAAGCCTCTTAAACCTAATTATCTGTTTCGCTCGAACAGGTCTTATAATCAGCATTTCAAAAATAGAGTTATTGTAAGATAGGGAAGTAAAAATATCAGATGTAGTAAAAATATCAGAAGTATTGCCAAAAAATGTTATGCATCACCAGTTGGATTAGCCACTACATGCTATTAGTAAATATAAAATCTAACCAATTTCTAATTTGGTCAGGTTTCGGAGCTATTTGCTCCAAATCATTGCCATAAAATGTACTAGCTATAAGGGAATTTCACGTGAAGCGTCAAAAAGTTAATATCATCTAGAAGTACCATTATGCACAAAGTGAACGAAATCCAGAAGCTCCACTTTTTTGCGTTGTCCGCTTCACATATTGAAATCGCTGGAGTCAAGAAAATTAAAAGGAATGAGGTTATTATCATTTTCATCATCCATAAATTTTAAATTTGGGCGATTGAAATCTGCGTGAATTATAATTTTATCGTCCTCATTAAGAGATCATATTAGGATAGAACTTACTTCATATACATCATTATTAGCGGCTTCGTCTGAACTCCAATACTTCAATGAAACCTCTGAATGATGACTTGAAGATGAGTCTTCGGTTTACCCTCCAAACAAGTGGAGTCAGTGGCTTTGTGCATGTAAGCAAGGTAGAGGCGAACGTTTTCATAGATTTTCTTATCCCTTAGCCGAGCAAGCAGATATCTGCTTTCATGATCAGCACTGGTGGTGATTGGAGCTTTAACTATAGGAGGCACCAGTGGGCCTAGGAACTTAGTTGCAGTTATAACTGGTTCACATAAAGGATTGGCTGCAACTATTATACCAGGGGTAATGGTGGAGGTTTGATCTTCGCCACGAGCAAAATTAGAGTATTGATCGGGTTTACAGACGGTGTTAATGATAGCGGATGATTTTTTGGCACTAGTATTTGCAAGTTTAGCGTTTGGGAGTTTAGCGGGGACTCTTTGCTTTGGGAAAATTTTTCTTTTAGTTCGCTGCGTAAAATTCTTGTTCAGAGATGAGACTGCTTTGAAACTGACGTCGGAGGCTGTGAATAGCTTGGTGTTGGAGAGTACTTGGAAATTAACATCATCAATATTACAGTCAATGTGAATAGGATCACTTACCCGAGAGCTTTTCGACTTGGGATCCAGATTTTTAAAATCAATATTCTTGGTGTCACCTTTGCCATGGTTAGAAAAGGAACTGATAGAAGGTGTAGTTAAATTACAACTTTCACCTTTACTAATTTTATGATTATTAGTAGCTTTATTTTTCCGATGACCAATAGTTTGCGTCTGGTTTCTCCAATAGCGGAACGTTAATCCTTTCCAAGTCATTGTTGTTTGCGTAGAAATATAGTCATTGTTGTTTGCGTTGAAATCGGTGAAAATTGCCAAATTTCCGATTTGTTCGACTGCGTGTTTTTAATACGTTGCACTCTTTTATTAATGCCCCTTTTTTGAGAAATTTGTACATCCATGTAACGGCTGTAGAGTACAGAGGTCCCTTCACACCCGGTTTTTATTATTATCATTTAAGTTTTAGTTATGCCGAGATGAGCTGTGTTAAATAGTCTTATTTCGTCAATGCGGTGCCGCCATTTGTCATCTAATCAAAAAATGCCGAAGTTAAAGATCATTTTTTGAGTGTTGATCAGCTGGATTTGTCGCAAGAGAGGTTTAAAGAAATTAGAGAAGTTAAGGGATAGAGAAGTTAAAGGAGCAGAAATATTTTGAACAATAGCGCCTACAAGAAATTCCAAATTTAGCAAATTTAAGCAATTTGTAGCATCTTAAATTCAAAAGAAAATAGTTCGAACACATACATACACTGTAATAATCTTAAGTACTATTAAGAGATTTGGCAATTAGCCGATATTTTATTTATTTATTTATTTGGTACGTATTCAATACAACAGGCAAGACTGCCCAATTACAGATTGGATACCACGAACAAAATAAAATAACAAGAACTAAATGATAATATATAAATATAAGTATATAAAATAATTAAAGTTAAAATAAAATAAAGTAATAAAAAATAAAAGTAAAAAATTCAGTAAAGTAAAAAAGAAAGAAAAAAAAATCCATTACAAACACGAATGTCCAATTCTACAATAATAGACCTAATAAAAAACAGTAAGTAAATGAGTAAATATAAATATAAGTATGTAAAAAAAAACAAATAATAAAAGTGGTAAATTAAATAAAGTAAAATTAAGTAGAAAAAAAGAAGAAAATTAAGAAAATAGAAAATAAAACTAATTAGAAAAATATAGAACTATATATAAAAATAAAAATATACAAAAAATTCAAGTAATAAATAAGAAAGTAAAGTTAAGTAGAGCAAAAAAGAAAAGAAAGATCCATTATAAACAAGAAAATTAAACAAATTAAATAGGATCAAAAATTTTACTACGAACCATATTTTTGAAAATGGCAATAGATTGTGGAAGAGGACCAAGTTGAAGACTATTGTGAGTACGTAAGAGTCGCAAAACGGGAGAGTAGAAGAAAGTGTCAGTACGAGCATACGGCACTTCAAATAAAATAGAGGACTTGATTGGCCTTACGGAGTCCCGCTCAATGAACAAAAATGCTAATGAGGATGAAAGGTAGCCGCGACAGATTTTGAACAGGAAACACTCATCCAAGTAAACTCTGCGCTGCTCAAGGAGAGGAATGTTGAGAAGAGATAGACGCTCACTATAAGGTAAATACGGCAGACTATATTTAAAAAGTAAAGTACGTGTAAACCTGCGCTGAACTGAACAGCGTCAGCGAGGTATTTGAAACGAGGACACCACACTTGACTGCATTATTCAAGTACAGAACGGACTAGGGTGATAAACAGGTGGACACAAGTAGAAATACTAAATGAATTGTGGCAGGAACGAGCCACGAAACCAGCAATTCGAGAAGCTTTTCTAGTGATAGTGAGGACATGAACGTCGAATTTCAGTTTACGATCAAATGTGAACCCAAGATCTGAGAAATGATAGACACAAGAAAGGAAAGTACCATCAATAGCATAAGGAAAGACATGAGTGTGAAGCTTATGGGAGAAAGACATAGAAAAACACTTGGAAACATTAAGGGACAAACAGTTAATGTTACACCAACCAGAGAGAGCATGCAAATCATCCTGAAGAAGGAGAGAGTCATCAGTATTTTTGATTACCCGGAAGATTTTTAAATCATCTGCATATAGAAGACATGAAGACTTAAAAACCGTGGGAAGGTCATTGATGAATAGATTGAACAAAAGTGGTCCTAAGATGGAACCTTGAGGAACACCAGAAGAAGGGGAGAAAGGCGAGGACGAGAAGCCAAAGAGGGAGACAATACAAGTGCGATCAGTTAAAAATGAAGAGATCCAGGAAAGCAAAGGTTCACGAATGCCATAAAGCTTCAGTTTGAAAAGAAGCAGCTTATGATTGACAGTGTCAAAAGCTTTGGCAAAATCAGTATAAATGACATCCACTTGATTATTGCTGTCAATTGCAGAAGCGACTACATGAGTAAGCTCAAGAAGGTTCGTAGAGGTGCTCCGGCCTTTTACAAAACCATGTTGTTCCGCTGCAAAGACACAAAAGAGGGAATCATAGATACGATTGTAAACAAGGCGTTCCAAAATTTTGGAAAGGCAAGGAAGAATGGAGATAGGGCGATAGTTAGAGGCAAGGTTCCGATCACCCGATTTGAAAATGGGAAGAATGTTAGAGAGCTTCCAAGAGGATGGAAATTGACCAGCACAGAGACTGACATTGAATAAGATTGCTAAAGGGACGCAAAGTGAAGAAGCAAGATTTTTTACAAAGAAATTGGGAATTCCATCCAGGCCCGGGGAACAGTTAGAGTCAAGAGAGGACAAAAGCAATTCAATCTCTACTGGGTTAGTTACGATTGAGGAGAGGCAAGCAGGGAAATCAAAGGAAAAGTAGTCAGTAGCAGGAATCAATGGAATAGTGTAAACAGAAGAAAAAAATAAAGCAAAGAGATTGCAAATGTCAGGAGGGTTGGAAGCAGTAAAGGCATTAAACACTAAGGAGTCAGGAAGAGAGGAGGAAGCTTTTGAGGAGCGTACAAAAGACCAGAAAGATTTAGGGTTGTTCGAGTTTAAAGTAGATTCAACAGACGAGGAATAGTTGAGTAGTGCTACTCTAATTTCTTTCTTGGCGGAGGAACGTAAACGGGAGAAGATAGCATAATCTTCACCCGACCAAGAAATCAAAAATTTCAAACGCGCTGAATTTTTATCTCTAAGAGCACACTTTACCCTCGCAGTAAACCAAGGGGGGTCACGGGAGCGACGAGAACTGAAGACAGGAGTATGCGACGAGATCAAATCAGTAAGAATACCGTTAAATTTATATGCGTACGCTGACAAGAAACAACGTTTGTATTTTGGTTTGGTTTAACGCTGCTTTGAATTAAATAAACTTGAATATATTTTGTGTGAACTCGTGTTTTCTATAATTCATATACTACACATTTTTAATTTTTTCCACTGTAACAATCATTTATCGCTTAGTGCAGAAGTAACTAAAATTGCCGATGCTGGTGACTCTATCCTAATATAAAAACCCAATCTACATTATAAATTTTGGTCGCACTTAGACCAACCTGGATTTAGACCAACTTGGCTTCTGCGTTTACAAGATATGAGGAATCACAACTTTTATTTGGCTGGGAGATATTTCATGATGCCACCACAGCTACGTCGTTGCCTGTATATTGACTTATAGATTTGTTCCTGCTTACCGCCAATACATTCTGTGGATTTCAATTTAATCTGAAAAGCCTCTAAAGAATTTTCGCAGACACTAATTTTGGGTGCGAAATTTTCGTGAAGCATTTTCGTTCTTATGCAATGAAGAACTTACAAGTTTTTTTTGCTCTATAGTCAGAATATCAAATTTATCAACTTTTTGTATTTTTTCCTAAAATGCAAAAATTTTTCAGAAGGCTCGGTCGCTTGAATTGTATCTGTTAACGTGTCTGTTAGAGGAGAGGGTCGGCTGAAAATTCATTAAGCTTTAGAAGAAAAATTTACGTTTGTTCACATTAATGTCTCCAGTGACTTCCGTACTGATTTGATGACTTTATTGAAAGTTATCACACTTTTATGCACTTTGTATTCATAGGGGGTCAAAACATGCAAAACTTTATCTTATCCAAGTTGAAAATTTCTATAAGACTCTTGATAACAATAAACTTGGGCGAATAGTAACTGGAATTCAAATAATTGTCAATATTATTTGAAAATTAAAGTAATGTTATGTCAAAATCTCTCGACTGCATCTTGTTTCGGAATCTAATATACAAGTCTTAATTTCAGTTTCAATAAAATTCACAGTTTCTCTTATTCGTTCAAATTATTCATTCGAACGGTAATGCACAACAGAAACACATTATAACAATATTCACCGTGTCATATTTATTATACTATCTCATGCTTATTGGCTATTGGCATGTTATCGATAAAAATCGTTCCTAAGTTCATAGCTGTATTCGATTCACATACATATGTATCTAAATAAATATTACTGCTTATTCAGCAAATATACATATGCATGATTGCGTGTGGTAGAAGAAAAACAGAATAGCAATTAGGCGAACAAACATTTTAATAATACCATCAAATCATACGCTTGCAACAAAACAGGCTGTATTTTTTGATGATTTTCAAATCAATTCACTGTAAAATAACGTTTCAGCAAATTAACTTACACCGCATCTTCAGCTTTGATTGAAAATTTTCTCAAAAATCTAACCATGATAGATTTTTTTCGGGTCAACGCAAAGCTAACGCAATCACATAAAACGACTGCAGATATACAAGCGCAGTTGATTGTGAATAATCTAGGTTAATTTCGAAGAACTGTTTCAGTAATTTAAAACGTCAAAGAACTTGTCGAACATGCTAAACGTTACTAGTGCGTATAATTCAGAGCATCATTTTCTTAGTTCTTCTTTCGAAATAAAGTGGTAGCGAAAGAATGAATTTGAGAATTCGTTATGATCAGTTACTTGAGCAAACCAACGAACGGTGGGCTGGCAACCAATTAATGTAAGAAAATGTTATTTTTCGAAGTGAGAACGTGTCGAGTGAATTTCAGGTTCAGCAGAGGCTAAAGGCCCGAAGACCGTCTTGTGGAACGAGAGATGTAATGTGTAAAGCGTGAACCAGTATAATCACTTTCTTTTGGAACTTTCATTTTACGGCCGTCAACGAAGTGATCGAGAATATGAGTCGCAGTAAACTCATTTCAGTTAGTCAAAGTTAGTTGAAGTGAAAACAAAGAAATTTTCATAAATGGGTAATATACTTACATATACATACATACTTACTTTGACATTTTTGATGCGGTTTTGAAATATTTATACCAATTTTCTTTTATCCGAATATAGTAGACGAATTTGTTTCAATTCTGACCTGCAAATGGAATGCAATTTTTACACATACGTAAGCACACCTGTTCCATATCCTCATCGCTGCAAACATTCGAATTTCCCAAACTACTCGCAAGATAAATAACGATCGAAACGCAAACATTATTCGTATTTGCCATAAATTGCATACGAACGAACATTTGGAGTAACATGCCGCTACAACGGATACTAGTTGTTAATTATCAGTCTTGCATCATGACAATAGTGGAGGTCGTTGTTTGCAACTTGTTTATGCATACGAGTAGTTACAGTGCAATATGCCGAGAGTAGTTAACTATGGTCAGATCGGTTGGGTGAACTGGTAATCAGCTCATTATTTTCGCAATTGATTAAAATGACGTTTTTCGTCATTATGCACGGGAGCATGTAAATACATGCATCTGCATGCATATCTGTATTTTTGTATCTTGATAGTTAAGCTTAAATGAATTTCATGGCTATGGTTTACGAAGTCTCGAATAAAAAACTTTCAATTTCATGGGAGCTGTAAAAAAAGCTATGAGAAGTGTTTGGTTTCATGCTTTTACGCTTTTTATGTGGTTTTCGAAACATGCTAACGAAAAAAATTTCGCGTGGTTTCGATTTCAGTCATGAAATATATGATGTCGTTTATGTTGATTTCAAAAGTTAGCAGATGCAAGCTGCAATTCATTTTGGTCGAAGAAAATCATTTTAATTTGAAACAAAATGATCATAATTCTTGGCTATTTGAAAAAAAAACACGCCGTGGTATAAAACAATTGACAGCTACTCAAAAATGATTTTCAACATGCATATATTTGCAGAGTATATCAGCTGAACAGTATAATTTTTAAAGCAATATCACAAAAATTTAACACAAAATGTTCTTAATCAAGTTCAGACATTTGGTATGTTGCGGAGGCTTTCCAAAAAATTTTCATTTATGTTGCTATTTTAAAATGATCATACTTACTTCAAAAATACATGTGTCACACAAGTAAATGTCTAAAATAGTAAAATAATAGTAAAGAAAAAAAATAAATGAAACATATATGTGTGCACAAAAACAAATGCAAAAGAAAGAAGGCAACTCAAAGCAAACATCGGTGACTGCAGTGTTACTAGCTAAAGTTCGTGTCGCACTCATCAGCTAGCTGTCCAATAAGCTGAATGTGTATGTATATTATCCCCCTGCTATGGTCCCTACTAGTTGATGACTTTCTCGTGACCCTCAATAGTAAAAACCCAACTGTTCTCGGCTACGCGAATGACATAACAGTAATATTAGGAGGTTCACACATCGATACCTTAAGATCCAGTATGAAAAAAGCCTTAAATGAAACAAAGCAATAGTGCGAGGAAGAGAATTTATCCCTTGATCCTCAGAAAATTAGCATAGTACCATTCATCAGACAGAGAAAAATCGAAACAGGGGCCCTAAATATTATGGGTGCGGTCGTATGTTGCAGTCTAGGAGTCCACCTAGATAGGAACCTCATCTGGGACAATAATCTAAACAAAACAACACTGAAGGCCACTAACGCACTCTGGGCGAATAAACAAATGCTTGGTCGCAAATTTTCCAGCCAAACACTACGGGGGTACAAACAAGTGGTAAGACCTATAATTCTACTTACACTGAGATGAGATGAAGCTTTGAAAAAACTAGACAAAAGCTGCTTTTAATAGTCCTAGCAATGTTCAAGGGATAGCTTACTTGCTCATTGCAGGAGCAATGAGTTCCATCCCAGCTGCATGAATGGAAGCTTATTTAAGCCTAGAACCACTACATCTCTAAAGCAGCAAAACAGGCTATTAGCCTACAACACACCTGCAAGTACAAACCAAGACACCTAAAAGGCCACCTTAGAGTCCTGAAGGACATCATGCCCATAATGGAAATGTTGAACCTTAGCGATCAAAAAAATACCAAAGTAGCCTTCGGAAAGATGTTCAAGGTCCCTATTGCATTAAGGAAAAAATGGGAGGATAGCCCTCCTTCATTGTACAAAGGAACGAATATGTGGTATACGGACTGTTTAAATATGGATTGTGGAGTAGGAGCAGGAATCCTATGTTCCATGTGCAAAATGTATTATCAAGCAGAACTATCTACCATATTTAGAGCATCACATATTATATAGATAAGGAACACTAAAAGACTCACAATTAACTCAGAAGGGCGAGACGACTGCTGCAGATACTGTGAAGAACGGTTTATAATATATTCTCATACACTGTCCAACGCTAACAAGACTAGAGCTCTTTGGTTCTACTTTTTCCTTCACCTGGGTCAGAACAAATATTCCATCAAGGACATTAGCCAGAGGAGATACAATAGATCCAGGAAATTGCAGTGTTAGAGGCCTTCTTAGCCCTCCCCAGGCTTTCAATCAACCAATCAAGTGTGTATGACAATGTACAATAGAAACGGAACTCCAGTCAAAAATGTTGATAGTGTATTGCGTTTTAACTTATATCCCAATAAGCAAATGTCATTCATAGCCCCTGCATCACTGTACTATGGTCAATTGCAGATACCACAAGCAAACTAGATGCTGCCATATGGGCCAAACTAAAGTCCAAATGGGAAAACAAAATGGACTGCAGGATGGCCAGGACATTATGGCCATTACTTGATCGAAACAAAAGCAGGAAACTGCTCAAGCTCAGCAGAAGCTGCTTGCGAGCGACGGTCAACTTGCTCACAGGGCACTGCGTTACCGCTTCTCATACGAACAAAATGGGACTAACATTCAACAATTTATGCAAGACGTGCGAGATGGGAGAGATTACCATCGAGCACACTCTCTCTAAATAATAAACGCCTCCTTTTGGTTCTTACCACTTTCAAAAGTTAGCGGAGGTGGCTAGTATCGTCACGTTGAGTCAGCTGATTCAGTTTGGCGAAGCGGTCACTTGACAGTTCTAACAAGCCAGCGGAGGGTGGCAAATGAGCCCAAACTGGCGGCCTAATACTAGCCGCGTATCCGGCAACTATCTTTGCTACGTACCCTAAGTGTCATGTGTCTTGGAGAAAATTAGACTGAATGTAACATTTGGTGTTGCATATTGTTTATTTCAAAATGCAAATCTTATCTTTAAATCTGGTATTTTAACTATTTGTGGGGGTTTCTCCCCAATAAAATATTCTTGGTATTTGTCCCATCAAAAAATCTCCCAGAGCACTGCAAGCTCTTAATTTGAGGGAAAACCCCGAACCTGGCAAGGCTGATAATATTAGCTGAAAATAAACTATATTCTTCCTGTAGTACTGTTTTCAGGGTTGGCTTATTTATAAAATTCCGTTTGGGACTGCCTCGTTTAGAATATCCTAAAGATGCTCTATCGGATTATTATCCGCGGGCTATGGGGATGTTCGAAGTGCGAAGTGCAATGGGTATATTGTACAGGAGCTAAGTCGAGTACTCGCTGCATTATTATTTGAGTCGTTATCATGCATCAAGATATAACTGGAAAATATTATGATTTTAGTGCCTTCCCTCCACTAAAACACAGTTTACTCCATGTTTCACCGTTTTCTATAAATTATTCACCGTTGGGTTAATTACTTTTGTGTATACCGTAAATTTTAAACTCAGCTTCAAAAATGGAAATGCGGCTGTAATACAATTTTTAGCCTCTAATTCAGACTAGATTTATCTCTCTCGCTTACGCGCTCTTGCCAAATAATAAATAACATATGATATGCGCCACTTTTTTCAATTATTGAATTTTCTCTTATCTTGAATAACCCTAAAACATATGTTACTTTGTTTGCTTCGGCTTAGCGCAATGTTTTGTTTTAAATTATATTATGAATTGTTGATTTCTCCTTCTAATGACTTTTCTTTCGATTTCCCTTCTCGTTTATGTTCATTTACGGCTAAACCTCTCATAGTTGAACTGCTTATGTGCTCTTAACTGTAACAACTCTCCTGGCCCTTTTGAGTGCTCCCCCATCCATTTTACTTAGTATTGGTTTTTGTATTGGTTAAGTTCATTCTGGAACCTGTCAAACATTTTCCAGCCATACTTCCCTACTTATTTTTCTATGGTAATGCCAAAGCTCAAGGGATAGCCCTTTGAAGCGAATGCTTAGCGATGGCGGTAGGAAGACACATTTGGGAGAAGCCAATATCAATTATTCCATTATTCTTTTAAGTGCCACATTTATTTCTTATTTTCTAAAGCGCTACTGTTATGCCTAGTCGCTACTAAAGCTTTGATGTGGTACTTAATTAATGGAGCGCTGGTATTATGCCCAGTCGCCAACTATTGAGACAACACAAGACGAACAAATACAGCCATGGGTACGACGGGATTCGAACCCGCGGGTAGTAGATCGCTGCTTCGGACTGACGCGTTAGCGAGTTAAGCTACCGACTCCCCAAAATGTGCGGTATTCTTGGCTATGCAACCAAATGTACGGTATCCTTGGCTATGTCTTCGTTTCTTGGCAATATGACTTTGCTAAAGGCCAGTGCACTTCTGCCAACCTTATCAATATTTTTTAGCTTAACTTAAACTGTTTAGAAGACATCAACCTGTCTTCTAAACAGTTTTTTTCTCCAAAGCTGTCAATTCTTTTAAATATGATTTACTTCTGCTTAAATTGAATCATTATGGCATCGGTGAGTCCTTATCCGATAGTATTTCGGTTTTTTTGAAGTTTTTCTCCTGCGTCCGGTATTCTTGTGCTCTTTTATTAAACCTGTTCATCAACGATCTTCTTAGCGTTTTGGCGTCATCGTGTATACTCTACGCTCATACTGAAAAATATTTGGGATTATGGTACAGGGAGAATTTAATGCTCTTACTACATAGTGTAGTCTAAATAACTTAAACTTAAATATTTCTAAGTGTTTGGTCGTGACCTATTCCCTGAAACTCCAGACCTCTGCCCTTCCATATGTTATTGTTGGAATTATTTCCGTTGAACAATCTTATCTCTGTTAAGAATGCCTACATAGCCCTGTTACATTAGTTATCGAAGATTCACTCGCACTCTGCTATTTAAATATAAATTTCCTTACTCTCCTTATTATGAACGTTTATTACACTTAAAAAATTATTACACTTGAGAAACGCAGAGTTTAGCTTCATGACTGGTGCTTTTTCAAAATCAGCTGGGCTATCTGTATTCTTATGATGCAATTTTGGTCATCGCTTGGATTAGATCTTCTGATTTTTGTTTTTATTTCTTGCTAGTACAAACATGCATGGATTAGATCCTCTGTTTTTTTTTACTGCTTTTTACTTATATGGGTACTTACTTCCATTCTCCTGTTTTGCTTCTGTTGTTCACTCCCAACAAACAGCTTGGCCTTCTTGCATGGCTACCTGTAAGAATCTTGAAGAAGAATCAAATTCATAGCACAATATTTAAAGTAAAGTAATACCACGGCAAACTTCGTACTGGTCTAGGGGTTGAATCTGGTGGGCAGCTTCATCACAAATTTACAATCAATGTGTATGGGAGTGTGGAGTGATTAGCTCCACGTCTCACTTTACTGCTGATTAATTTAGGTACCCATTCAGAGCAAGATGAACTCAAAGCTTGATGTGCGGACCCTTGTCAGAGCCTGGATTTGAACCAGGGACACCACTCACAAGAAGCTACTCTTCTACTCACTATTACTCAGGTTTGTAAGCTTTTTTGCTTCGGATTAATTCAGCACCTGGTTCCTGTTTATTATAGACTTTAATTGAACTGTTTTATTATAAAAATGTTCTTATTATAATTCGGCAGCTTGACCGCAAAATGGAATTTGAACCAAATAAATAAATAAATGCTTTCCCAACCGATTTAATTAACAATGAATTCGTAGCCGAATAAAGCAGCACGACTTTATAGATTCCCCGCTAGTAAATATGTATATATAATTACCTCAGGCGTCAAAATTTTCATAAATATTTAAAGTTTAAAGCAGCTACACGTTATGCAGTTGCTGACGGTCAGAGAAAAAAACTATTCCGTTAGCTATTCCGGGATATATAGTGGGAAACTAAAAGCCATTGTTGTTAAATTGTAAAAAATCAGGCCACACATATTTATTTATGGCCTTAAATAATTCACGAACATTGACATTGAGTTTTTATTATTATACGGAAAATTATTCTAAATTACTGAGCCAATCCATTGTTTTTTGTGTGATACATACGAACATACTACCAAGCAATTAATCATCAGGTATCATTATAAGTCATTAAGATAAACAGTTTCATGTCTCGTGTATGATCGCGTGTCGACTCGCGGATCTTTAAGACGAAAACGCATTCATACATGCTTCATGCCAACCTCAACTTCTTCGGTAGCTGCTATATTTTTCAACACATCCCCCAAGTTTGTTCGCAACAATTATCATGTAGCCGTTATTCGTGGGAGTTTTGATGGAAATGAGGTGAAAACTGAGCAATTTCGACGCAGCCAGCCATACTTCACATGCTATTGAACTGACTGCTATACTCGAATAAATAACTACCGTTCAAAGCTACATCAGATAAATAAACACACATTGCGTACTAGCTTGGCTACCAGCCCGGTTCCGCTGACTTAAGTAACTTGCTGCGGTTGGTATCTATCTTGCAGCTAATTCGCCAAACATTATTAAAATACGGTTGCGTGGTGTTTGGCTTTTCATTTGATGATAGTGCTCAGGAAAACCGTTGTTGCGGTCGACTAACTGACTAACCTACAAACGAAAATGACTTTGGCGGATGAAGTAATATTCATTGTACGTATTCTCTGTGCGGACGACGATTCGTCCGGGGATCCAAAGTAACTTCATGGCTTGGAAGTACGTTAAAATCACACGACTTATCCAGCGATTATTTGAAGCGAAGAGTTCGATCGCGGAAGACTTAGCGTCTTTAGACTGCAGTCCAGTAAGTGGTTCTATACGGAAGGTGTGGGGCCTTGTAGTGTTTGAACTCTCTTAGAGTGGTTCTTTTGGTTTAGTATGGGAGAGATTGGACTAAAAACTAAGTGACAGTGAACTTGTTTTGTGCTTGATTATACCGCAACATTCGATATTTGTTTTGGTTTTGAAATCGTGTGTTAATAAAGGTGATATAACTTCAACTGTGACCAAATAATGACTAAAAAATATTAAAAGTGTAGTGCTAAATTGCTGAATGGAATACATACTTTGAAGATTGATGGTAAGATAGGGTTTCCCCTGTTTGCAACACTGCTCTCTTATGAAGATTAAAGCTTTTAAAACCTATAGCTACCTACCTGTCCATTTCCGTTAGTGTTAGCAAACAAAAGTGCAAACAAACTTAAGTCATTGGAGAGTCCACAAGCCCTGAGGCGTCTAAATGGTACTAGTATGTTTACACAGCACAAGAAGATACGCGTATTAGTCATCGCTGTAGATTTTTTTACAGTTTGCATTCATTGTGTAAATTACTTTCGTTTTTTTTTTGAATCGATAGCTTTGTCAGAGCCGGCTAGCATTTCAATTCAATTTCAAACTCTTGCGTTAATGATAGTTTTACTGTTAATTTTTGAACTATCCTCGATCGAGCAACTGAATCTGCAAGAAAGTGTAAAATATGGAGAAAATCGAGTACCGGTCTTATAAAGTTCCTCGCTAAACAAGGGAAGTCGGTTCGAACCATAAAGGAAGAGTAAGCTTCCGTCGCCACGGACACTTGTCTGGGTAAAACCATGACTTACAAGTAGTACAGTTTTTCTAAGCAAGGAAAGGACGCACTGGAAGACAACCCACGACCTGTACGGCCAATGGAAGTGACTACTCCGGAAATTGTTCAATTGGACGAAAAACTGAAATAAAAAGATGCTATACTGAAAAACAACCAGCTCGTAGAAATTGTTGGAATATCAGTATCTTTCAATATCTTTCTTGCAGAAGGGATCCTGTAGATCGATTTAAAAAACAAAAGCATCTACACAACTGGAGAATACTACGTTTCAGCTCTAAATCAAATGAAAGTAGCCATTAAAGAAAAATAATAGGAACATTATTCAAAGTTGTTTTCCTATTCACAAGAGTAGTTTTGCGTTGGCTGCCCTGCGTAAGCTGAGATTTGATATTTGATTTTCTTTGATCGCCGGTACAACTATCCATTATTAGGCGTGTTTTTTTCCTCCCCCTATCCATAACAGAACATAACAGACGCATCTCTTCTCTCTGTGAATTCACTGGGACAGGAGTTGTTGTTGTTTCCAATGCGCCTGTTATGATCTTTTATGGATAGGAGGAGAAAAAAAACACGTCTATTGTGGTTAATCTAATTAAACGAAGTGACCCACGTTGGGTGCCATTTAGGAAAGCAACTGAATAATGCGATGATTGGAGTTAGAACACGTTTCCTTCTTCCAAACTTCTCGGAAAAGTCAAAACCTAAGAAATCATTAAATGTGGTTATGAAGTCATGAAGTCAAATTTCATTAAATAGTTTTGCCGCCTCTCATTTGCAATGCAAAGCCAGTAGTTGGACGTCAGCTTTAAAAGTATATCTCTGGCATTATAAAGTTAATGGAAACTAGAAGTAAATATTATATTCTAGACAAATAGGCATATTTATGATAAACGTCAACGTAAAAACTGAGAAATGTTGCTGGAAGTATTTTTACAATGATAAAACATATGCAAATTTGTTCATGGCCCAACAAAGTACAAGTACATAGAATTGGAAATTTAGCCGATTTCCTTATTATTTCTAACATTTTTACAAGTTTGTACCATGCAGAAATGTACAATTGAAGCTGGAGTAGCCTAGCGGATAGAGCACTGGCTTCTTGTGTATGGGGTCCCTGTTTCGGATCCAGATTATGGTACTTGAATTCATCAGGGGTAAAGTGATTAGGTACCTGATTTAATCAAGGGTAAAGTGAATTATGGAACTAATCACTCCACACTCGTATTCACATTGATTGTAAATTTGCTTGATTGTAAATTTGATGAATTGAACATTGATTGTAAATTTGATTGTAAATCAGCTTCAGCCCCTAAGAGGGTTTTCATGGGATTACTTTTTACTTAAGAAATATACAATTATAAAGTTGCTCTAGTTAGAATACCTTAGAATATGTTTGACGAAATATCCAATGTCTTGTTATGTCTACATTATATAATGTATGCAAACAAAGAAGGAATCGTAACAAAAAGATAGAGTTGTAAGAATTTAATATTTTCTGTAGGCTGTATGAAATCAATGAATTTTCCAACTTGCATTCCAAGTGCATTAAATATGTAACCGAAACAATGTTTTAAAAAATCGATTGCTCATTGATAGTTTTTACATTATTTATTAAACTAGAGCATGGGTGAACTAAAAGCTGTAGGAAAAGACTAGCTAAAACCCGGAAGTTGAAAATGAATCATGATCACTTACCGGGCTTTTGGTCTAATTAGTTGTAACTGAGATCCTAAAAGTGATTTTAATCATAGCATACTCGGTCGAATTATTGTTGATTGAAATCACGTCTTTTCCAAATTAAAATGACAGCTCAAGGTTCGAATTAGCAGCAGCAGAACGCTAAATCCCAAACCAATTTGTATTGGGTTTTGGTAAGTTCAAATAATTTATTTTTAACGTTTCTTCATCAGATTCACGTTATTAGTAAAACGTATGTTCGTAAGAGCCAAAATAAGCGATGATGACTGATTGCGTTTAAAAGAAATAAAGTTGATCACGGCCTGAAAGTTTTATGCTGGAAGATACTTTAATTCATATTTAGCACTCGATCAAATATTCAGTAATGAAATCCAGTCACTTAGAAATACTTAGCACTTTCATGAATTACATCAGTAACTAGAGTGAAAAACACTTTATTCTTTCCACAACGTCAGTAAAAAAATAAATGAATTTGGATGGATCACGAATGTTAGCTCAATGTTTGTCAATAGTGAAATTTTCCACTTTTTTGCATTCACCCACAGAAAATATGATTGACGTACAATCTGACTTTTAATATGTTTGTTTTCACACTGATTCACGTCATAGTTTGAAGTGAAATGTTTTAGTTCTGTATG
The DNA here is from genome assembly GCA_963978885.1 of Nemotelus pantherinus. Lineage (NCBI taxonomy): Eukaryota > Metazoa > Arthropoda > Insecta > Diptera > Stratiomyidae > Nemotelus > Nemotelus pantherinus. The sequence continues at coordinate 42,624,293 of OZ022265.1, read as the reverse complement.
TTCAGTTAAATCTGTTTATGACTTTCAGTGTTGTTCTGGGCTTGGTGCAATATTTTTGAGAATATCCGTAGTTTATGCAAATGAGGATGTAATTATATACAAACGATTATTATCATGCTAAATACTTTTTTTGTGATTAAGTTCTCTACCAGCTTAAAGCCCTAGACCCGTACGAGGGTTGTCATGGGATTACTTTACCTTTTTTTAAACTTTAGTTTCCGAAGACAATAGGTAGCACAAAATTAAATATATCTAGCTTCGAAAGGAAAAATTGGTTTTTTTTTATCAAAATAGCATAATTCCTTTTGAGAGTGGCATCCGACTGTTTATATCTGGACTATGTAAATTTTTGTAATTGTGTTAACGTTCTCTTTTGGCTTCTTTCAGGTAGCGTTCTTATGGTCTACTATTGTCTTTCAGTGCTTCATAGTAATTCAATCGTCGGTTCTTGTGTAGAATCAGTTTGTTAATTGTAGAAGTTTGTGTAGTCTAGTAGATAGAAAACTGGCTTCTAGTGGTTGAGGTCCCTGGTTCGAATTTAATTTCGGACGAGGAACCGCGCACCGAGCTTTGAGGTGACCTGACTCTTAAATCAAGGGTAAACTGAAGCTTGGAACTAACAACTCCGCACGCACTCATATACATTGATTGTAAACTTAATAATGAAGCTCTTTACCAGCTTCAACTCATAGACCCGACAAAGATTGTCATCATACTACTTTGCTTACAAAAGTTGAAGCGAACAAAAAAAAAACGTTTATCTTTTGTCCGCCTTGTTAGTTGTAATATAGTAATGTGCTATATATTGTATCAAAAAAGCCTTTAACATTTCATAATAATGCGTTTGTTGCTATAAGACTGCGTTGTGTTTCTCTATAAACGGAATATACAATAAAATTTTTGCAAAAAAAATAGCCTCATTTCTTCCTATCTTTAAAACCAAACATAATTATTTACCTCATCTTGATAATTTCAGGATTAAACTCAATCGACTAAAACAACCATCTTCCCATTTCACCTCCACAGCTCATCAGTTAACTATTCGGCTGCAACTTCCTCGTTCCAACAAACTACCCATTTCAATGGATGTACACAGCTGCCGCTAGTAAACTAATTTTCCGTCTACTTTCCCTTAATCTGATGTGAATACGTCATTGGCCTAGCGGCAAGCGCTTGAGAGGACCAAAGTGAGCAAATCCAAGGACATGTTGAAACTTTGCAAAATTAATGCTTCTGCCGACGGTGTACTGGGACTGCATCTGAGTCGAGCTCCATGGGATCCATATCCATGGGTTAGCGGTATTCAGGACACATCGAGCGCATATTTGGCTGGCATCCGAACTGGTGACACAGTTCTCGAAGTGAACGGATTCGACATTATTGGACAAAAAATCCTGGACTTGGCTGCTATCATACGAACACATTGGACAAGTGGCGCTAGCGAAATACAGTTTCTAGTGTGGCGTAATAGAACTGACACGAATGTAAGTATAGAATTGTTGATTATTTTTGGTATTTTTTTTTTAAACATACAGAGAATTTTATATGAAACTGGTACAGAAAAATTTGTTAAAGTGTTGTGTTTTTCGGTTGGAGGGTCGCATTAGATGATGCATGTTAATATAATATAATTTAAAATCGATCTAAAATTGTAAACGAAAATCTCGGAATATTTTCTTAATAAATTAATTATACGAGAAACGCCAGCAATATATATTTTCTTTCTCATATAGGTACGTTAGAGTACATATATTGAAACATGAAATCATTCAAAACCAGTACTTTAGAATAATTTTCAATATTCCCTCGTTAAGGGGGAAATACATGTAACTGCTAATAAAAATCGATTTATTTTATTACATTAAAGTGTTTGAAATGCTCAAAAAATACGCCAAAAAAAAGTTTGAAGCAATAATCGTATTAGTTCTTGAGTTATAGTCACTTATAGGCAGCGTCGCTTTCCCCAGCCGGTCGAGCATACCTGCCGCGCATCCCTGCCTACTTTCTCTTCGGCGCTATGGGTGGTTCTCTAATTGTGCATTCCTACTATACTCTTATAAATCTGAAATTCTAAGGAAGTATAGATACAGATGTAAATTTACACTTGTATATTTTTATAATATACAAAGGGGCCTGTATTTATGAACCTTGTAGTAAAAACCGTTAGATTGCCGGCTTGAAAATAGTTGAAATATCAGCTTATATAGCCGCTGGGATGTTCAACAAAGGCCATACATTCCTCTTGCACCTAATAAATGATTTAGGTATCGAAAAAAGCCTCAGCTTATTTATTTATGCCAAGAGAGCCGACAACGACAGGATAGAACGATAGAACCGTCGAAGTCTTTTTAGCTCAAAAGAAGCCCGAAATGCTCGCTGTGACCTTCTCATGGACCAAAATGATATGCACGAGGAGACTGAAGGGCTGCGGTATTGACTTGGAATCGCTCACTTACGAATAAATTATAACAAAAACTAATAGTCAATGATTTTTATCTACCGTACTCTAAAAAGTAATTTTTCTCAAAGTAGTACTTTTTCAATTTCTGTACAAAATATTTCAAAAAATATAAAACCGATCCCGCTCAAATTTATACCACATCTACAGAAAAGTATTTTCTACTCGTTGAACCTCCATGTTTTTGTAATTTCGGAAAATAATCTGTTTATGAATGTTTAAAACGTAATTTTTTTGAAAAATCTAAAATTAATTTAAATTTCATATTAAAAATTTTCTGAATAAACAATATATATTTTTTAAATCAATCTGACATTAGCATTTTTTTTTCAATTTTACATGTATTTCTCCCCTTAAATTGGTAATATGATTAATGTCCGAAAATTCAGAAGCGGTTCCAGCAATCCTTTCATTACCTTTTTAGCCTCGAGTCGTTAAGCTACTATAGTCAAATTGCAGAATCACTGTTTGAATATTAGTTGGTATTTAAGATTCATTAAGGATAGTATCAATATACTGTTAGGCTGTGGTTACGAATCAAGCGAGTAGACGGTTGTGGCGAGTGAGAGTGTACAAGAGGGTTTTAAATGTACTTATACACGCGCTTGTTGAAACTTGTGTTTCATAGCCACTATCATTACTTCGCGTACATTTAAAAACCCTCTTGGACACTCTCACTCGCCACAACCGTCTACTCGCTCGATTCGTAACCACAGCCTAAGGCTTGCTATTAGCCACCATACTTATTTTTCAAATGTCATTTCCCTGAATATTGTATTCAGTCGAATATATACCTGAAGACTTAGTCTTAACTCTAAAATTAGTATATCACAAGGGCAAAAACGAAGTTGAAATATCAATGAAGCTTATATAAATATTGTTGCTATTATTATTATTTTAAAATTGTTAGTGGGTTTCGGCAATAGAAGAAATTTATATTATAATTTATAGCTTGTATTTATTTTGCACGCAAAAATACAAATTGTCAAAATACACAATCAAAATAGAAGAAGATTGCAATCGGTCTTCAGATATTTTTCGAACAAACACGTTCACTATTCTTTTCGGGCTTGCGGTAACAAAAACTTAACCAACCGTTAAAATTACATTGAAACCAATAAAATTCAAATACGGTTAAATAAATTTACAAACATTTAAATACCTTGCTAAAATATCACTCTTTGCTTTTCTTGCAGAATGTAAATCAACAGTCGCTTCAGAAATTCGTTACATGTTTGCAGAATATCGCTCAATTACTCGAATGTCCTATTTGTCTTGAGGTACGTATGAATAAACATGCAAATTCAATATAAATGGACATATTGCGACAGAAAGTGTGAATATATGTGTGTCTTTTGTGTGCCAACATGGAATGTTGACATTGTTTGTCGCAAGGACATCAAACGTTGCTAAATTTAGATTTGTTAATTGACAATGTATTACTTTAGGGTATATTGAATAAATGTTTTGGTATTTTCGGCAAAAAGCGATGAGAAAATTAGAAAATAGTATCATATTTTACAAGGTCTGTTCAAGAAAACTGAAACAGATTTGTTTCAAAAGTTTAGCCAGAAAATGAGCTGTTGAAAACTTAAAGTATGCAGCTTAATTTCAGTAAAATTTTTTGGATTGAATGCTTTGAGTAAAATATTTTAAGTATTTACTGCAAATAATATGTTGAAGATTTTGAGCGAATTGCGTTGAATGTTTTGTGTTTCGATGAATGGTTGTGTTTGCGTTTGAGTGCATCTGGCTTGCTGTGATAAGTTTTTTTCAAATCTATTATCAAGAGTGTTTTTTTGAAGGACCGAATAAATATACTTGTATTGAATTCGAAGATATATCAATGTTGGTGTACTTGCTTCTTTCCAAAATGAACATCAAGTCAGTGTCTAAGTCCAAATATTAGATGAATGCAAATGCCAATACATAACAGAATATGATTCTCAAGCAGGCCATACGAATCGCAAGCAATGAAATCCTATTTTTTGCTTAATACTTTTTTTTTTAGAGATTTCCTTTTGACAATCAACAACTTTGCAAATTGCAAAATTTTTATCGTAACGTAATTGTATTACTCATTCTCCCAGTACCTACTTAGCACCTTTGCTTCTAGGTCCTATTACTTAAAGTTAATTTTTATCCATGAGTTTTAGAAAGGTAGAACTATCTGTAGTAAGGGCGGTAGACTAAAGCGAATTTTTTTACTGTTTAACATAAAATAAAGTGAAAAAATGCGGGTTTTTCCGCTTATTGGGTTACACTTCAAGATGAAAACACTTATTTCAAATTGAATGTATCTTTATTTTCTAAGGATGTTGTTTACTGCAATTTTGCAACATCAAAACGGATAATAATCTTACTTAATAATGAAATATTCTTCTCGCTCGCATATTTCTTTTATTTCAAAATTTCCTTGATTTTTTGCTTCATAATCAAACTGTTATTGTAATTGAATATTTTTATTTTGATCATTAAATGATGATATAATATTGCGTAGATACTATTGCGTAGTAATCTTGTTTACTTTCCTTTAAAATTGAAAGGAAATGTTTTGGGAAAAGATCACGTTTCCGCTCATTAAGTGATTATTCAAAGTGCTTGTTGTGGTTGACTTATTTGATACACTTAGTTCACTGGATGAGTCCTCATAGATGTTGACTTTAATGATTTAATGAGGAATGGTTTGTATTTATAGGACATAAGGTACTCGGTGGATAATTTCCCTATGTTGATCTGATGAATAAATCAAAACATGTATAAGCAATTTTTTCAAATAGTTCAAATTCAATTTAAAAGTAAGTGCTTAGCTTCAGAACATTTATAATTCCTTATTCTGAAATCAGCTTCAAAAAGGAGTGTTTATACAACCAAATTATATTGAAGTGTTGGTCTTTGATGAAGACTTTAAAACACTTTTCTTTGGCATATTTGTACTCAGTTATTGAAGGATTGCACTAATAATAAAACTTCAAAACTTCTTTTGCAAGCAACATCTTTCATTAAAGCAAACATCTTTGACTAAATTCCATTATATAAAGAAGCTTAAGATTCAGAAACCATATTTATTTACTGTATTTTTGATCTGTAAATTGAAGCTGCAGCCAGTTTTTCAGTCAATTAATATAAATGCAACCACTAATATCATTTTCCGATCATGTCCTGCATTTTAAATGCTTCTTCATAATTTGAGGTGTGCTATTCAGCATTGCCATCATCATCACGCACATTATAAGCATAATTTACAGGTAACAGAAACTGTAAGTTAAACTCAAAAAAGCACTTATTATGATAGTAGTTTAAAGCAACTCATTTGAAGATTGAAAAACCTTAGAGTTAACATGCATAAAAAATATTTGCTTCATTTAGTACATATTTAATGAGCATAGAGTGCATTTGGCGGATGTTAAATGAGTTGCCAGACACCTTCTGATAAATCGAATTAAAAAAATGGTTTTATTTTGCCCAAACCGATCATTTTTATTCTTTTCATCATTTAACAGAATAAACTCATACTTTAGCCTACATTTTGCTATGTAATAGATTAACACCAAAAAGTCATAGTAAACTTTTGGATGGTTCGATGAATTTATTGAGGTTTTTTGAGCTTATTAAGTACACTAAGATGAAGAAATTGCTTGCATATTAGAATGAGGATCCTTTAAAGGTCTTTTAAATTCATTTTGCGTTTCACTTTTGATATATTACATTAGGTGCGTTTTTTCGCTCCGATACAGAACAGAATAGAACTATGCCGCAAAAACAACGATCTAGTATAAAACAGCAGTGCATTCGCTAAGACTGACATAGGTTGCTATATTCGCTGTGGTACCACAAAACAGCTGAAAATAAAGGGAGAAAATAACGAGTAAACACTACCACAATCGATAGAAAATAGAAAAAGAACTAACAGAAAATTACCTCTTTTAACTTTCTACACGTTATGAGGGCTTTTTCTAATTTCCTAACTACCAAAACATTCAACATAACCATGAAAAACCAAAAGCCACCTCACAGGAAAAAAGACAACTTCTCATGAGCTTATTTTTCCTGTCAGCCCATTCTATAGCTCAGCACGTGAACTACAAATGAAGAATATAATTTCTGTACTAGTGAATTCACTGGTACAGGAGTGTTGTTGTTTCCAATGCATATACTCTATTCTCTGCTGGATAGAGGAGCCTATTATATAGAAACACGCCTATTGCTTTATTCTGTTCAGTGCCGGAGCGAAAAACGCACCTATTAGGTGCGCTTTTTTGCTCCGGTACAGAGCAGAATAGAACTATGCCGCAAAAAAAACGATCTAAGGCAGAAAAGAAGTGCATTCGCTAAGATTGCTGTATTCGCTGTGGTAGCGCAAAACAGCTGAAAATAAAAGGATGAAATAAAGGGAGAACTACCTATGAAAAATAGATTTTCTGTACTAGTGAATTCACTGGGACAGGTGTATTGCTGTATAAAATACGTTTGTTCTGTTCTGTGCTGGATAGAGGAGGAAAAAACGCACCTTATATCAACGTCCTTTAAATTTCAAATACATTTTCGTGAATTTTTTAATTAGATCATTTGAGTTTCGTATACCCTCAATATACGGAACATTTTCATACTACGTCAATGAATCGTATTTTTAGCAGTATCTATTTTTCTCTGAAATTTATTTTCTTTGAATTGATAGCTGCCTTCGAATCGTTAGCATCAAACTCGAATTCATCGCCACTAATCGCATTTTATTTGTGGGACAAGTTCGTTTCCATTGAAGGTTATTGCGACTCAGAATTCAAAGCACTGTGTAAAGACTTATAGGAGCAATGATATTAAATGAAAAATGTATCTTAGACTGTAATCGCAGCAAGAAGTTTCACCATTATAATTTTGTCTAATTAATTAATTTTGTCTAAATATAATTTTGTCCGTTGGCGAAACAAAAATACAATTTTCTTTAGATTTCTGATCAGCACTGCTTGTGAATCTCTTTTTGCCAGTATACAGGGCAATAACAAGGGCATATTTGATCAGTTTTATCGGTCGTTGATTGAAGTCAAAAGCCAAAAGAATACCAAAGCAGCCTCATTAATAGGCGCGTTTTTTTGCTCCCCTTATCCACAACAGAACAATGCTAACCAGTGCAGACGCATTGGAAACAATAACAACTCCTGTTATGGAAAGGGGGAGTTGTTGTTGTTCTCAATGCGTCTGCAGTGGATAGCATTGTTCTGTTATAGATAGGGGGAGCAAAAAAACACGCCTAATGTAGCGATGACTTTTACCTGCATAAGGCTAGCGGACGAAATTCTGTCTAGGGTAAGTGGGGGTAGCAAAGCTAAATTTCCAAGACCATCTTGTATAATACATATTTATATGAAAGACGTCAGATTGTATCTCGTTGTTTGAGCAAATCTGGATTCACTAATGGAGCTCTAGAAGTTTGTGTTTCAGCGGTTGCATTTTGATATGAGTAAAGGGGTGGACTTGAGGAGAAAAGGGTAAAATTTTGGCTAGGGAATTTGAGATTACAGATTTGAAAGACAAACTACTTTAATTTGCATGTTGCTGTTTCATTTCGGTATTCTTGCGAAAAATTGATTTCTTGCATTCACGAGCTAAATGGCGTAAGTAACACCAGGCTATAGAGTATTCAAAGAGCTGCCAATCTCTGTTGTTACTGATTTTTGAAGACAATAAGTTAATCATGTTAACTTAATTCCTGGCGTGAACGCTTTTGCACTTAACACAAAGTTTGTCAAGTCCGCACTAGAAGGCAATATGCTTGCAATGCTGCCGGTTTATGCTTATATGATGTATGAGATCCTACTGAGGTTTATCGATGAAGCTGATACTCGATTCAAAGCACCAGCATAGTATCAACTCTAAGAAAACGTTAAATGATCAAAATTCGTATCTGCCTGTTTGTTTTGAAGTTTAACAAAAATATATTCACCGTCGTCGGTGATATGTAGTTGAGCGAAGCTGTGATGTGGTTTTTTAGTAAATGTAAATATGTGATTAGTTCCAAAATATCAAAACGCCAGACGATATTGAATTGTATTGAAAATATTTTCTTATTTTATTTTAATTGTACATTCTTAACCTAGCTTAAAGTTGAATTAGCAATAATTACTTAAAATCTAGCGGCCATACTATTTTGGCCTGCTGACTTTTTTCGTTTTAGTACATATTTTTTTTTTCTTGGACAGTTTTTATATTACACACTAATAATAATACCTAGCCTGTACAAGTAGTGGAGTTACCTGGGCAATCATTGGCTTAAAAACTATCTTATACAACAATTAAATTCTAACTTATACCTAATTATAATGAACTTAACCCAATCAGACCTAAAACTTAGCCTAGGTGTTACGTCTAGCGCCTTCTGCTGGAATGCTTACATAACTAAATAGCGCATCCATAAACTGTTCTTGGCACGATATTTTCGGGGCGTGTATAAACGGCTCATTATAACCACCCGTACGCCCTAGTGGCCGAATCAGTCCGTTTTCATGTCCGTCTGTCTGTCAGTAGAATCTTGTCGTTAATTCTACAACCTGATCCCTAAGTGGCTTCAATCCCAATTCCTGATACAGAAGCAAGTTCTGCGTTCTTCTTCTTAGTTTCCGGGTTGCAGAACCCGCCAGGGCAGAAACGGAGGATTCTTATTTTGAATATCTCCGCTTCTACCATGACAGTCTTTGAACAGGTAATCCAGGAATAGGTCAAGATAGTTTCGGATGAGCGTTTTATAGCAAATGGATTTAGCTTTGGTGGCCATGCCCATCTTTTTGGCAAAAAGAGGTCGCGTGCGTTGAAACACAGATTTGGCAGTTTTGATTTTTTCACCACACATTAGGATTAAACTTCACGAACTCGTAGAAATCGATTTCGAGATTCTTAAACGTTGAGCTATTAGGAATCCTAGAAGTTCCGAGCAAGACAGCGAATTTCTTGGTCTTTTTGCGACGAGTTTGGGATCCCCGATACTTAGAAGGATTGCGAAATACACAAAGCTGTGTCGTACTGCTAGTTGGTTTGATACCCCATTTGTCAAAGATCTGCCACATAGTATTCCAGGCTCTTCGCTGCTTTGAACGGATCTTGGCCCGAGATGGGCCAGATGATATTCAAATTGATAATCATACACTGAGAAAACACATGGCGCCAGACGCCATAATTTATAGAGTTCTGGCGCCATGTACATAGTCAATTTAGGGATTGTGATAAAATATGGCGCCACACGCCATAATACATGGCGAAAAGTACATAGGCCTCCACGCCATGTACATGGCGTGGCAGACTATATTACATGGCGTGGAGGACTATACTGTATGGCGTGGAGGACTATACTGTATGGCGTGGAGGACTATACTGTATGGCGTGGAGGACTATACTGTATGGCGTGGAGGACTATACTGTATGGCGTGGAGGACTATACTGTATGGCGTGGAGGACTATAGTACATGGCGTGGAGGACTATAGTACATGGCGTGGAGGACTGTAGTACATGGCGTGGAGGACTATAGTACATGGCGTGGAGGACTATAGTACATGGCGTGGAGGACTATAGTACATGGCGTGGAGGACTATAGTACATGGCGTGGAGGACTATAGTACATGGCGTGGAGGACTATAGTACATGGCGTGGAGGACTATAGTACATGGCGTGGAGGACTATAGTACATGGCGTGGAGGACTATAGTACATGGCGTGGAGGACTATAGTACATGGCGTGGAGGACTATAGTACATGGCGTGGAGGACTATAGTACATGGCGTGGAGGACTATAAGCATAGCGTCTGCTCCTATGCACTATGGCGTGTGGAACTATGTGAAATCGATTATGTACATGGCGCCAGAAGTCTAAAAATTATGACTTCTGGCGCTATGTGTTTTTTCAGTGCATCTGAAGATGATCCATTTCACATCCAACAAAACACCACGAGTCTTCTCAGTTCGATGCTCCGAACTGAAAACTCCCGAGGGATAAATAACTTCAAGAAGCTTGCTGACATTTATACATCTCCTCACACAGCATGGCTGCGAGTTATAATTGTAGAGCCATGAGCCATATTACATGGTTCATGGCACCATGTAATATGGCGTGTGGGGCCATAATTTCTGCGCCATGTAATTATGGCGCTGGGAGCTATACTGCATGGCTCAGGGTACTATGTACATGGCGTGTGGCACCATAAATACTGCGCCATGTAACATGGCACCACGCGCTATGTAGATTCTGACATTATGGCGCTGGGAGCCATATTGCATGGCTCAGAGTACTATGTACATGGCGTATGGGGCCATAAATAATGCGCTATGTTACATGGCTCTGGGCGCTATGTGGATTTTTTTCAGTGTAAGTCATAGATGCCTACTGCTTAAATCAGTCTCTGAGAGGAGATCTGCTCTAAAGTCGCGACTTTAATTTGATTCTTCTAGCATATCACACACAAAACTCCTATGTCCCTCTGTCTCTTAATTTTGTGTACAACAACTCACGTTATTTTTTGACAAAAATCAATAGCTGCAGATGATTTTGGTGTTCGAAGATAAAATTTTATGATTTGTATTATGAAACATTTGACATAAAAAAAAACGGAAAATATAGGAAGAAGTGACTGGATAACATTTATAAAATCACTTTATTTTAAACTTTTGTTTTTACTTTTCAATAAAAAGTGTTGCCTTATTACACTCAGCAAATTCTAGCAAAATAATTATTCTGTTAAATATTGGTTGGTCAATTAAATATTTTTCAACTGCTTGTGTTTGGATCTTCTCTGATTTCAAAACTAAATATAAAAATAAAATATGAATGCAATTCTTTAAGTAGGACATTATTATATTTAATACCGTATCAAACACTTTCGCTTCATCTAATCTTCACAAAATTCACACAACACAACAGACAAATTACTAATTCACACAACATACAAATTACTAATTCACGGGGTGATTAATTGAGTAAACTTTAAAATAACTTTTTTTCATTTTGCTCGAAAATTGCATTTCTGAGCCAGACGGAAGTAGGCCAGGAAGGAAGGACGACTTTATCTAGACAAGGCAAGTTTGGTATGTGATATGAGAATACTATAATTTGTCCTGTGGCACCATGTCAACTTAATACATAGCGTATGTACTACATATAGGTCGTATGTGCAAAGACAATCGAATGAGAGAGCTTGTACGATAATGTCAGAGAATGGAAGTGTGAAAGGAAATATCTTGACCACGTGTGCACACGAAAATGTGTCTAGTATGTAATATTGTGTTATTTGATAGAGATAGAAATACTGTACGAAATAGAAAATGATATAGTTCCCTTGATAATATATTGTAGGTTGTGAAACCGCCAGGATGGCAATGCTGTAATGGTCACGTACTCTGCAATAGTTGTCGACTACGTACTACGAAATGTTCTATTTGTCGTGTTACCTTGGGACCAAGGGGTCGATGTTTGTTATCCGATAAGCTTTTCACATTGTTGGTTGAAACATTTCCCTGTAACGGTAAGTGTTTAATCTTTGACATATCCGTTTTAAGTTTAAAGTATGTAACTTGGTGATAAGGTGAAATATGTGTGTAAGATCTGTAATATGTTGTTAAAGTTAAAGATTTCATGTAGCTTCTTGTGCATGTTAATAGTTTCGTAGTACCACAAGATAGTGTTTGACAGTATACATATTTGCTTAAAATAATTCCATAAAATTTTTGACTAGCATGTATAACTTGACGAATATTTTAATAATTTTTTAACTGAATTCTATATCTTTGCATATCGAAGCTTTAATATATGCGCAGGTGTTTTTATCTTGTGTCTGAATATTATAAAAATGAAAGCTAAAATAATTAAAAGCAGAAGGAACTCAACACTTGATTGCTCGTATCTAGCAGCCATCACCTTTCACTTGTCACTTGTTAACAATTAAATGGTAGCTTCGTACCCATCCTTTTGTAGCTTTTCTAGAGGTAATCCAGGACACTACTTAATGACATCATAATAATAATTTTTGGATTTGTCAACTCGAAATAACAATAACGATACAGGTTCAGATACGAGTACAATCTTGGCTTACTAAGGGTGTAATTGATGCACCGAATTGAACACGAATTGCTTACAAAAAACATAAAGCAGATCCAAAATCCACGTCCAAGAAGCTATATCTATAAAGAAGGAATCGAATCGAGCTATCATGGAGGCTAAAAAAATATTTCTACAAGAATAAGTTTGATTTGAATACCTCCAGGTATTGGCAACTAGTAAAATAACAAAACCACAAATCTTCAACGTGCATAGAAGAACTGTTGATAAATAAAACATCTTTTACAGACTTCGAAAGAAGTAGTACATCCGTTAAACAATCTGTTCGCTACCATTGGAAACCTAGTCACCGAGCAACTGCAACATTCATTACGTTCGTGTATTCATATTGAGACTAATATGTTCACTTCAATTCATTTACGTCCCAGAATTGGAAAGGATTCAAATCAAAGGTTTCTCCTGGTCTGGATAGTATAACATCGGAGGATATTAAATTGCTAAAAAATCAAATTTTAGAGCTTGTAACTACATTGATAGATCAACACATAGCAACTGGCTCATTTCATGATTGCCTTAAACTGGGGGAAATCACTCCAGTCTTCAAAGAAGGTGATCTAGCAGATACATCAAATTATCGCCCAATAGCTGTCACATATATCCTAAGCAAAATATTTGAAAGAGCAATTCAAAAACAATTGCTGGAATTTATTAAGACTAACTTAATTTTGGCATCAGTTTAATATGGATTTCAAGAAAACAGTCGTACACTAGCAGTAACATTAGATGCAGTACATTTTATCAACAATGGATTGGATAAGGGCGACTATGTAGCGGCGATCTTCGTGGATCTGAAAAAGGCCTTTGAGACCATTAAGCATGACATCCTGCTTCCAAAGCTCAAAATATACGGAATCGATCACCACTTCAAGCTGTTAATAAAGAATTATCTCTTCAAGAGGCGTATTATTACAACCAATAGCATGCATAAAAGTCAGAAATGCACTATAAATATCGGCATTTCTCAAGGATCAATTCTTGGACCATTATTGTTTTTACTGTATATTAATAGCGTATACGACATTTATCTGTTGGGACAAATAGTTTTATTTGCTGATGACACTCTATTACTGTATTTCGGTAAAAATGAGTTAAATCTCCGGCGAAACATAAATGATGACCTAGGAAAGTATTGGAATTGGCTCGAACAAAACAAATTGATTATAAAATTTTAAAAGATTAAATATTTATTATTCCAACAAAAAACAAGCAGCAAATTACTCCACCCATACTAATCAATGGAATACAATTGGAAAAGGTCAACTCCATTGTATACTTAGGTTTAACTCTAGACGAGAAAATTTGTTGGTTACAACATATCAATAGCATCAGACATAAAGTGGCGCCTATGATAGGAGTCCTGCAAAATTATGATTTTTTATTTCTTAGCTGCAAACTTGACATCTACAATGCGTTTATTTTGTCAAACGTTTCATATGTAGCAGTTTTGTGGAAGCAAACATCGAAAAAAGCAGCGACCTAAGGCTATCAAGACTATATTCAAAATGCGAACTTTGACTCCAAGCTCACATGTGAATCGTGAGACAGGACTACTAAACAAACAACAAATAATGTGTCTTCAACAAGGAAAGTTTATATTTAAGATACTTAACAAAAAAACTCAAACGCCCATAAGTTAAAAAAAATGTTGGAGAATTAAATCAGACAACCACAATATCGGTGAATAACCTTGGAATTAAAAAACCTAAGACAGATTGTTTGAAAATAGATCCAGTGCAACAGTCTTTGGCATATTACAATACATTACCTGAGGATATAAGAAAATCTGTGAACTTGGTTTAATTAAAGGAAAATCAACGATCACTCCTCACAAAAAGATAATGAAGATGCCAACTAGAGTTTTTTCTAAACTTTTCTCTGGACATAAGTTTTAACGACAAGAATCAGGCAATATGATCTGAACACAGTAGTGTATACTTAAGTGCTTCCTCTTATACCAATATATAATTGTCTGTGAAGTCCGAAAGTAACATATGTTGAGGAGTTTTGATGCACACGGACCGTACATTTTGATTGAGTGATGGAGAAAGTGGAAGCGAGGAGGTAAAAATAGGAGGTATTAAAAAAATATATGGTACGAGGGTTTTTATTGCGCCTGGTGTACATCATCCTCGGGCGTTATGAAATATACTTTACTTCTTTCAAATGACGGACCTCTTCTTCAATGTATCGGTGCGATACTTACGCCCAAAGTCAAAGCATAATTCAAATTATTTGATGCCCTGATGCTTTTCGCCTACTATCTAGCCCTGCCAAGTATTTATTTGCGGGTAGTGATAAGATATTACAAAATAATTGCGTTTCTCACCTACTATTTTTCAAGAGTTTTGTATTCACTGGCTTATATAGTTAAATAATTTTTTGTTAAAGATATCAACGTTTTCATGCATACATACAATGTATTGTAAACCTGACAATTTTTAGCATTACCTAACAGCTATTATTACCTCTTTAAAGTTTGACGTTGATTTTCAATTTCAATTAAATCCAAAATGACGTGAAACTTTTTCATTGCAGTTTCTTCGAAACCAAAAGAGACATCTGTCAAAGACCAACAACAGAAATCTAATACACTTGCTCGACCTATTGCAGCCATAAGATACATTAAACATAAAAGTAAACAAATCGTTTCTATAAAAGTCGATGCAGCAGACGTATCACAGGATGGAAAAGAATCTTCTCCGGCTCTGGCAGCCAACTGTACTGCTAGCCCATATAAAAGTTATCATTGCCCCACTGGGAAATCATGTCTAAACCCTATCTCGGCTGAGCCATATCCCTTGCAAACGGCACTGTATAGTGAATGGGATGTCTTAACCCATTTACGTCGAGTCCATCAACTATCGGTGACACAACACTACGGTACGTATGGCGAACGTATCCAAGTCCAGTTCATGAATAAATCAATTTCGTGCATTTCTCTTGCCCGGCTCACTACGGCTGGAAAAGTGAGATCGATCCTGAATGCGTCGTCCGTTCGACCTCCGACTGAAGAATCTTTACCGGAATTATGTGATACTGGAGTTCCGTCTAGCCCGAATCAGGTATTAATGTCCTCGATGTCCTCGACGACGGAGCAGGGAGAAGATGCCGGCACCAAAAGAAGTATTTTATCAAATAGAAGGACCTCGGCAGCTTCAGGTGACGAAGTTTTTGCAAATGCCATAGACAGGACTAACGATAAAATTTCCGAGGTAGAGATGTTCTTTGTCGCAAAAATATCGATACCGAGAACAGAGCAACGGAACGTTGATGGTGGCTCGAAAGGTGATTGCAATGCTATCGCCGTCGGCAATGAAAGATGTGCAATTTTCATCTGGTATTGTGGTAGCGAGGAAAATGCTAAAAAATTTCAGGCTGTGATCGAATGCAAACGTTCAACTGATGCTGGTGTTATTGCCAGTGCCACTGCTGCCACTGTTACGAGCAAATGGAAAGGTTTTATTCATCCACTGACGAAGACATGGAATTCGATTCGATGCCAGAAGGAATTTTTCGAATTGGAATTCGATGTTGCGAATTTTTTCGATATTGTGATCAAAGTTAAATAAGTTTTTGTACATTTTTTCCCCCCGTCAGAATACATGTTCTCACTCATTTCGTTTTTTAAATTCCATGTGTATGGTAAATGAGTATCGGTTCATTTTTACTGTGAATGACAAAGTGTATAAATGAAGCTTGTTGAATGTATGTAAATAAATGCTGTATTTATTTTTATCACTGAATATGTTACGTATTTTATTTGCAATCGTTTCATAGTGGAATAAATTCGTGACCTAAAAATGACTTTAGCATTGTGCTCTTTCAAATATATGATTTCCTTTTACGTTTACCATCTCAAGGTTTGTACTTGTCAAATTTAAAATGAAATTGTTTTCAATGTTGCACGCGTGGCAGGCGTTTTTATATTTTATTCAAACATCCAAGCACGACAAATATAGTTAAAAAATATAGATAAAATAACCACAAAGTGCCAAATATCTTAATATGACTTAATTACTTTCATTACAATTGGAAAATCAATAACAAGCGTAATAATTTATCAGTCAAATTGTAGTCATTGGTGATGAAACTTGTATCACTAACAAATAATTGTCATAATGTCAACAGGATAAGGGTTTTGCGGAAAATCTGTGACCATGGAAATCAGTATTCAAACCTCTCATTAAGATGATACAATCTCGACGTGCTGTTGGCTTAAGCATCATAGGAGCGTTTCGACCGAAAGTAGCGTTATTATCTCTATGCATAGGACGTTTCGTATCGTGGTTGAATTTGAAATACATCATAATCCCGGAACCAATTGCTTCTGGTTTGTTAATGACACATCATTGGAGATAATGTCTATGTGTGCTTCCTCTTAAGGGTTGGACATCTGTTTACCAGTTCTATATCTTGTGCGATTGATGGTGTAATTTCAAGTCAGTTGAAATAGTGTTTAAATCCTTTAAACTCAGTGAACTTAGAGAGTAAAGTAGGATATCTTGGAATAGTTACTATCCTATTCTTTTCTTTTTTGACATTAAATAGTTTGTTTTTGGAACTGGCAAAGTTTTTTTATCGCAACTCGTAAAACATCTGAATACATACAACTTTTACAACTCAATAAAAATAATTTGCGGTCAATCGCTACTTATGTGAGGAATCATTTTTTCTGGCTCACTGGTTTACTTACAGAACACTCTAGTCTCTACTAGTTTTGTTTACGCTCTATAGTTGAAATTTTTTTTGTCGATTTTTACTTGCTTTTTCGGATAGATGCCTTTGCATCCTTCTTGTAATTAGAAATATAGCGTGTATTCCATTAGTAGAAAAGGAAGTATAAAATGTGGAGAAAATCGAGTACCGCGCTATTATAAAGTTCCCCACCAAACAAATAAAGTTGACTCAAACCAGAATAGAAGAGATAGCATCCGTTCACGAGAATTTTTGTCCAGGTAAAACCAGGATTTTCAAGTAGTACAGCCAACTCACTTGAAATAGACGCACGACCAAAATGGCCAGACGAATTGACTAGTCCGAAAATTATTCAAAAAGTCGAAAAAGTGAGAGTGGAAGATGTTTGACTAAAGAAAAAATCGCCTACAAAAATGGTTGGACAAACACCAACACTTCAAATATTCTTCGCGATCGTCTTTGCATGATTACGGTCAGCGCCAGGTGAGTACCGCTTTAAAAACAACAGAGTGTGGAGTGCTTTTGTACGTTTTTGGACGTTTGTAGTGAAGACGAGGATGGAGTATTGAGTCAAATCGTGACTGCAGACGAGACTTGGATTCATCATTATGAGCCTCAGTTTAAACAAGATTCTATGCAGGGGTAAAAAAAATGTACACCACTCAAGAAATTAAGGGTGTAACACTCTGCTAGAAAAGTCATGGCAACTCAGAAAGGATCCTGTTGATCGATTTTAGGAATGAAAACGTCCTTGAAACCGGAAAATAATAAGTGGACAAGTATAGAATTCTTTGATAGTGGGAAGTATATTCATTTTTCTATTTGAAATAACGAATCATGATTTTTTTTATTTATTTATTTATTTATTCAAACAATCCATTTACAGACAAAAAGCCCAATCACAAATATAATAGAAACAGAAAATAACAAATGAAAAATTAAAACAGTACTAAAAAATATGATATGAAATCATAGATATGAAAATCGAAGCCACGAATAGCAAAAAAGATAAATAAAATTAATCATCAGCAAATATTGTGTTGCGAATACTACTTTTAAAGATGGCAATAGAGTGTGGAAGAGGACCAAGTTGGAGGCTATTATGGGTACGTAATAAGCGCAAACAGGAGAATGAAAGTAAGTGTCAGTACGAGCAATTGGTACATCAAAGACAACAGAGGACCTAATTTGCCTCTCACACTGCCGCTCATTAATCAAGAATGCAATAGATGAATTCAGATGGCCGCGGCAAATTTTGAAAAGAAAGCATTCATCAAGGTAAACTCTGCGCTTTGCTAGGAGAAGGAGAGTAAGGGGCGATAAGCGATCGTCATAAGGCATGTAGGAAAGATTATATTTAAAGAGTAGGGTTCGAGTGAACCTCCGTTGAACAGATTCAACGACATCGGAAAGATATGCAAAACGAGTAGACCAAACTTGAGTACAGTGTTCAAGTTTGGAACGAACAACATGTGAAAATGCTAAAAGAATTGTGGCAGAAACGTATAGCAAGGCCAGCAATCCGCAAGGCACTATTAGTAATGGTACGAACATGGATATCAAATTTAAGTTTACGATCAAAGGTTACTCCCAGATCAGTTAAATAATCCACAGAGACAAAGACGGATTCACATATTAAATAAAGAAAGGCAGAAGTTTGAGACTTCAGAGAATAAGACATGGCAAAACATTTGGAAACATTTAACGGTAGGCAGTTAGAGTTACACCATTCAGTAAGAGAGTTCAAATCATCCTGAACAAGTAGATGATCATCTGAGCTATTGGTTACCCGAAATAATTTTAAGTCATCTACATAGAGCAAACAAGAATACGATAGAACATTAGGAAGATCATTGATGAAGAGGATGAATAATAGCGGTCCTAATATAGAACATTGAGGTACACCAGAAGAGGGCGAAAATAGTAAAGACGAAACGCCAGTGAGGTAGACAGAACAAGTGCAAAAACGAAGATATCCAAGAAAGTAAAGGCTCACAGATGCTATAGTGGTTTAATTTGAGTAGCAGAAGCTGAAAATTGACAGAGTCAAATGCCTTAGAAAAATCTGTATATAAAGCATCAACTTGAGAGTTCCGATCTAACGCCGAGGACACAGCATGAGTAAATTCAATGAGATTCGTAGATGTGGTCCGACCTTTAATAAAACCATGCTGCTGAGGTGCGAAAGTATATTTAAGAGAGTTATAAATTTTGTTAAACACAAAACGTTCCATGATTTTTGAAAAACAGGGAAGGATAGAAATAGGACAATAATTTGAGGTGACGTTTTTTTTTTTTTTTTTTAACAGCATTAGGCCACCAGTTTGGGCCCATTTGCCACCCTCATAGACAATCACACACATTCGCACTTACAGCCATGGCACTGGCGGGATTCGAACCCGCAGGCCCCGTGGAACGCCGCTTTTCGGCCTGACGCCTTAGCGAGCAGAGCTACCGGGCCCCCTGAGGTAACGTTGCGTTCACCAGATTTGAAAATAGGACAAATGCTTGCCAGCTTCCAGGAGGGAGGAAATATACCAAAACTAAGACTTATATTGAATAAAATTGATAGGGGGACACATAAAGAAGATGCAAGATTTTACACAAAAAAATTAGGAAAGCCATCAGGTCCAGGAAAGTTACTAGAATCAAGAGAAGATATAAAGTATTCAACTTCAAGAGGGTTAGTCGAGAGTGAAGAGAGACAAGGAGGGATATTAAATCGACGCTATAAGAAGAGGGAATCATTGATTCAGAGAAAACAGAGGAGAAAAACATTGCGGAGAGATCACAAACATTGTGAGGAAGAGCAGCAGTGATATTACTAAATGATGTGCATTTTTTCGTTTGCACGCCATTCCAGATGAATTATACATACCTTTTTGTAAACCTAAGCAGAAAGATTGTAATTTTACTGCTTCGCTGTTCATATTTACGCCAAAGCTGTAAAATTTTATCATTTGTTCGAATTTAACTTATTATTGGTGTAACATTTTGACAAAAAAAAAACGGTTATTTGGCGAGACTGAACAAGTGTGATGTTTTTGAGACTGAAAGAGTCTGATGTGATCGTTGTTTACATTTGAATAGCAGCAGGCAAGTGCACAGTGCAGTCTATTCATTTCGTATAACAATTGTGGAACTATAGAGCATTGGCTTTGTGATAAATTAATGTACTCGTACATATATGTATATATAAAATTAAAGCAAACTATAAATTCAAAGGAGTTGCAAAAAGTTTTTGACAGAAAGAGTATTTAAATATTTTTATTGGACACACATACTTATGTGAACGAACTTTAGGGTAGAAGGAAGGATCAATCCAGAGACTCGGCAGGCTTGAAATGAAGGTTAAATTTTGATTAAGGATCAAAAGCCACACCCAAGTCTCTGTATTGATTAATGGACGAGAGATAGTTGTTGGAAAATGAATAAGGACATGAAATAGGAGAAGGTTTGAAATAAAAGGTCATTTCTTTACATTTCTTTACATTCAAAGACAAGGAATCGCGGTTACACCAGCTAAGAAGGGCAAAAATATCATTTTGAAGAAGTTTACAGACATTTGCTGACCTGATGACTTGGAACAGGATTAAGTCGGCGACCAAATTATCTGACTTTATCCAGCAACAATCTTTGATTGACAGTGTCAAAAGGTTTTGAAAGCCTTACGTTCACTTGTTCCTGATGATCTAAAAAAAGGACAACTGAGTTGTAGAAGAAGATGGGGTAAGTCATAGTAGACTTACGACTCACGAACCCATGTTGTTCCCGAGAGAGAGAATCACGGAATATTTTCTAGAGAAAACAATTTTTTCAAGAAGTTTACTAAAGTTAGGGAGAAGGAAAATAGGACAATAATTATGCATGGAGAAATTATCGCCAGCTTTGAAAATTGGATGAATATTAGAAACTTTCAAGGTACAAGGAAAAAAAAACAGATGATAGGCTCAAACTAAAGAAGACAAAGAGTGGGACGAACAATGACGATGACATGGGCCACGCATAGAAATGGGGAATATAATCGAATTCACCACTTGAATGCAGATCAATACTGTGCAATAACTTTTCAACTTCAATCGGATGAGTATGGATTAGAGAAAGTGAACGAGGAAGCGAAAAAAACCAAGGGATAAATTAGGAGTAGAGCTAGTAAAGGAAGAAAAAAATACGTTCGCAAAAAATGCACATGCATCCAGTGGAGTTGAAGAGGTAGAGCCGTTGAAAGAAACCTGGCTCGGAATGGAAGTATTTTTCTTCAAAGACCGAATTAATGACTAAAAAGGTTCGGTGTTGTTGATGTACATAAATGACTCCAAACTTGTAAAGTAATCGTACATTGCTTACCTCATTGTTATTTAAGCTGAGGAAAGCAGGGTCCGAAATTATGTAAGATCAGGGGGAAATTTAGATCTTCAAAACTTTTTCCGAGTAGCATCTTTGAGTTGGATTGTCCTCAAGAAGTGAAAAAAGATTTACAGATTAACGAGGGTGAAAGGTAAAGATATAGATATAAAATACGTTATTGAGGTAGGAATAAAATTAGGAATTTTTTGAATTTGGCTATAGAAGTAGGAATCACAGATACAGAAGCTATTGTTTGATTTGATGTTGATCTCAATGTTTGTATTGTATTTCAAGGAAAAACAAGCAATTTAATATGCAAAATACTTTATTTTGTTTATTTTTTGAAAAATTATGCAAGTTTTTATTGCTCTCAATAAATTTCAAAGCTAAACATAATAGCCAAGGTGATTGAAAATTTTTCACGAATCATTTGAATTTGACCTTTACAAGACAATAATTTTTAAAATTGGTTACCAGTAGCATCATCTTTTGCACCAGACGACTTATTTTCAACAGCCTACAGTTAATAGAATGCTTTTTAAGCAAACAAACCTCTTTCTGATAATTCATGCAATTAATGAATGATTTGTTTCATTTACTCTTAATAATTTATCGATTATTCAAAGGAGCTGAGATAGTACTGTCCTTATCCAAAGGTCATTTAATTATGAAAACTATATGGCATTTCGAAAAATAATGTGCTCCGGTTCTCTGTCACACATTGCTACACATACATATGTATAAGAATATTTCGCAGTTTATTTTATTTTTCCAGTTCCAGATTTTTCGCAATGTTTATGAAGCCAACTCTGAATAATGCAAATTTCTACAAAAACAGCTATTGCGTATTACATACAATGCAAACATTTCTTGGAGTTAAATTTCATTTATTTATTATTTAAGTTGCTTCTTTCCACTGTAGATATACTCATTCTCAATTATGTATATGGTATGAAGATAATAAGGCGATGGCTTACTTGCTTCAATAATTCAGTTGTTTATTTCATTTTGGAGTACGGATTAAAAAATAACAGCACAAATAGACGACAATTATATATTACATAGGCGCAATATCTTTATTTATTATTTTTGGTATGATAATGTTGAAAAAATAAAAATAAAATGATTTTGAAAAAAAGGCATAATAAATGCAAAATAACATCACTGGGGCTAGAAAAAATCAGATTAGCCTAGCAAAAATACCGGAAAATTTGAAAAACAGAGTGGTCTAAAAAAAGAAGTAAGTTTCGGAAAAATCACAGGACCGAAAAAAAATCATAGGAGCTTAAGATATATGATGGCGGTCTAGAGGTCCCTTAGAGATTCATTGAATGGTACAATGTTAATGGCACATTAGGTTTCACGTTGAAATATCCGTATTGTTCATGCGCTTCTTCTTTTTAAGCAGTGATATATATTGAACGTATTTTGGAGGTTTAGTAATATAAAATCAACAAAACTTTGTAATCACCTAGGATGCGAAAACCGGTAATCTTATCAAAGTCTGCTACAAAAGCAATTTCTAGATGTACCGTCTAATTTTTGCACTGACGCAATCCAGTTCCATACCATTATCATCTCTGTTGCATCCTGAGTTATGCCATCTATTTATTAAGAAAGTGCTGTCTTTGGGGTAGTTTTCAATAGGATCGTATCGAAATCCCGAATCACAAAATCCCGAATAAACAAAATCCCGTATGTTTCAAAATTCCCGTATTCCAAAATGCCGAAATACCAAATCCTATGCTTGAAAATCCCGAAACTCAAAATCCAGCAATTCAAAATCCCGAAACTCAAAATCCCGAAACTCAAAATCCCGATAGGCAAAATCCCGAAACTCAAAATCTCGTGGAACGAAATCCTGTATGAAACCTATTCATATAATGAAATAACAAAAACATAGTGATTTAAGTTTTTATTTAGGAATAAATTTCAACATAAAGACATATTGCACGCGATTCTTCACATATAATCGATTTTTTTCAGATTCAGACCTTTTTCTAATAATTTTTTTAACATTTTGGTGCCTTGCTAAATTTTTCTTCATCATGGGTACTGATTCTTCTCCATTAATTTTCCTTATCGTCGTTTTAGCTACAATATTATGCAAAACTACGGGATTTTGTAGTACGGGATTTTGTAATACGGGATTTTGCATTACGATGTTTTGTAATGCGGGATTTTGTCTTACGGGATTTTATGTTACAGGATTTTGTAGTACGGGATTTTGTAATCGGGATTTTGTAAACGGGATATTGTAATACGAAATTTTGTACCCAACCCTTTTTCAATAATACAGACCGAATCTAACTCGCCCACATGAGCTAAGCTCGTTCGAATTGATTATCAATCAGTGATGCCAATTTAGCTACATTGTAGCTAGATTTAGCTACAAAAAGAACCTGTTTAGCTACAAAATTTTTCATTTAGCTATTGGCTACAAATTGCTTTGATTGCATTAATTTTCACTAGTTTATTAATATTTAAAACACTCAGTGCTTGAAAATAATTTCTTCAAATTATAAGGAATTCGCTAATGCTTTGGGTAGTACAAAAGACTACTACTAGGTGTTAGTCTTTCTGGACATATAACAATAATAATCCTCTGCGAACAGTTTTATTTCTTTTGTTCGGCCCGAAAAAAAAACCGAGAGTTTTACCTCATTAGGAATAAACTAAAATAGGTAAGACAAATGAAATATGTTTAATATTGAATACACATTATCTGCCTAAATTTGGAGATAAGAACCGAAAAATTCAGGCGTAGACATAAAGTAGCAATAAAACGTAGACAAGGTGTTCACACAAAACCCTAGAAGATATTAGGAATCATGCTCAGCACTAAAACCAAATGTTAGAATTGTGCTAGCTATGTTTTTATTCACTTTGTACAGTGTTTCAACACAGCGAAAAATAAGACTATATTTTCTCCGTTGGGAGCAGCACTTGAAAAACAACATCGGCAACAAATCAAAGCTACAATGTGTATTTTCGTTGGAGCAAAAGTTGAAAAAAGTGTATGGTACATCGATCAAAAGCAACGCCATTGTGAAAAATGTTATGTTTACATACTTCAAATTGGATTTAAAGACATATATTGAAAATCTATATCTAGTATTTTAATTGACGAGTCTACGGACATTTTAGTGATATTCAGCAAAAATTTATTACAATTTACTTATTGTGGAACTGCTGAAAGTATTACTACTGCCATAAGCACGTACTTCGAAAACTACAACCTAAATATTACAAATATGACAGTGCTATAAGTGCTATGGCCGGAATCAATAACGGTGTATTTCAAAAATTAAGTCGCCAAAATCTTTTTTTAATATTAATAAGATGTGCTTGTCATGCCATTCAGCTTTCAGTTTCTGCAGCTGCATGATCACTTCTTCCTCAAAAGTTAGAGTTTTTACTTGCACAAATTTATAATTGGTTCTCTAAATTCCTTTGAAGATGATACGGAGTGCATAGATGAGGTGGTTGTTAATGAAGGGATAAGTATCAAGGATCACTAGCAAATAGTTAGGGCTAAAAACCCAATTCAGTATAATCCAAACATCAGAAGAATGTTATTTAGCAAAAATTATTTACAAGGATTATAACAATTACAAAACCTTTTATATCTCCTATTTCTTCAACACATTTTAAAGGATGCTTCTATCATGAATAAACAAATAGAAAGTGATTCTGTTGAACTCACTCAGCTCTTCAACGATTTTTATACTCTTTTATTCTGTTTTTCGATGTACATCCAATATTTTTTCATATGATTATAAACATTAGCTTAGTAAAACTGTTTTCCAGAATCTTGAGTTTTTTGTTGTTGGAGACACTTTTTACACTATTTAGCTACAATGGGAGCTTTTTAGCTATTTTTAGCTATGTTTTTCTTAAATTCTAGCTACAACGGCTGGAAAACAGTTAGCAACACTGTTATCAATGACATAACTTACTGTGGAATACCATAATCACACCAAAAGCTCAATCAGCTATAAGGTCTCCACCTATATAATTAACCTATAACTACAAATAACGATCGGTCGTTATATTGTTTGCGATTCTTAATTTAAACTCATTTTATCTCTATTATTAGCTGTGTTTAATGAGCACGAACAAAAAGCAGAGCATCTCAAGGCAAGTTAAAGTATGATAATTGCTCTGTCAAAAAAAGTCGAGCAAACCAGAGCAATTGAGAGGCAGAAAATATTCGAGCAAGTGAGAGCAGCTGAGAGGCAATTCTCAAAATTCATTACTTGTCACAAGGTCAACCTGTCAATTCACTAACAAAAGTCGGTTCCGTGACAGTTGGAAAACAGCTGGTTGCTTGCCCGAACTTGCTCTACCAAAAAAAGTAGAGTAAAAATCGTCCTCTAAATTACTCTAGTTCAACTTAGAGCAGACTCATGAAACATAAATCAGAGCAACTTCAAGCAAGTTGGAGCAACCGAATTGCTCATTAAACACATTTTGTTGAGATTTCTCAAGCTAGCTCAACCTAGAGCAGCTCATTAATCACAGATATTATTATTTATACATTAACAGGCAATTATCTATAAAAAAAAACACATAGTAGCTATTGTTCATGTTGAATTCATGTTGAAATATTAATAGCATAGAAACTTACTACATTAATCGTAGAGAGAAAAATCTTTCAAATCCAATACAAATCTTTTTAATCGAGATAGATTATCATTAAATAAATCTAGGTTAGAAGCAACAACGTTTGTGATATCATTAATGTGATCCGTAAAAATCAAAGAAGAATCTAATAGAATCTCTAAGTTCTTGTTCAAGTGAACGTGTAGTAAAGGCACACCATTGTTGGCATATGTACGTAGAAACGTAGTTGTTCCTTTTTAAAGTCAATAGGTCTGTTCCCGTACGACAATTAATTGCGATTAGTATCAAACGTTGTGGCGCGTTCTGGCGCTTTTCAAATGTGCACGGCAAGCAACATATTTTTTGCCTAATGTTATGAAGGTAGAATATTTTTGTAGAAATAATTTATCACCGTTTAGGATGACTTTATAATCATTATTGTTCTCCCAAAAACCGAAAACTGAAACTTTTGGTTCTAAATTCACAGGAATATTATGTCGTCATGAAGAAAAAACCGTATCAAATATGTTGCAATCATATTCTAGGAAACCATTAGGTATGTCATTGATAAATATTAAGAAAAAAGGTGGCCCCAAATTTGAGCCTTGTGGAATATCTAATGCAGGATGATTTCATTACCAAAGATCTATTTCTTACATAATCATTTAATCAGCATAGCAAAAGGCGTTGAAAATCAAATTTACTAATCTTCTTACCGACAAGATTGTGGTTAAATTTATCGAAAGATTTTAAGAAGCCAGTGGATATGGAATGAACTTGTAAGGCATTCATGAAATATTTGTAAACAAAATTTTCTTTAGATATAAGATTAGTAGGGGTGGACTTTCCAGCACAAAATCCATATTTATTGGGTATAATAGCTTATTATTATTAAGAAGCTGAACCAGAGAAAAATGAAATCAGATAATACATATGCGGAATGATAGCTCATAACGTCAGTTTTATTCCCTGTCTTGAAGACTGGTAACATACAGTCTGTCAAGAATGAGTTTACACATAGGGAAAAAATTCAATTTTTCATCTTTCTAATTATAAAATACTACTTTTTGTTTATGTAAATAATTTTTTTTTTCTTAATTATCGTTATTTGCATTATTTCCAACCGATATATACAAAAAAAGTACAACTTCAATGCAAAAAAAGAACGAAAAGAACAACGAAAACAATTATTACAATTCTTGAAGTGTCAAGAAACTCTTTACACAAAAGTTTATTTTTTGCATTACTGCAACGATACGGTAAATTTACCATAATTTTTGGTCTGTATTGTAAAGCTCTATAAATTTGATCATTAGTGTGTGATTAATTTTTGGCTAATACGCATAAATAAGTGAGATATTGTGTTTTAAAATGCCAGGCAAAAGATTATCCTTTGAGTTAGTTCAGATGATATAATATAATCACCAATTAGGTAAAAGTGCACAGGAACTGTCGGAAATGTTTTGTGTAGCACGAATGGCAGTCTATAACGTTATAAATCGTGCTGAAAATGAGAATAGATTGGAGCCAAAGTGTGGAGGTGGCTCAAAACCAAAAATATCTAAACGTATAGAGCGCCTTATGATAAGGAAGCTTGATAAAAACCCCTGGATTTCGACCAGAACACTTGCTAGGGAACTCAAGGAAGAGTGTGATGCTGCTGTTTCCCATGAAACAGTACGACAGGCCATCCTACGAAATAAGTTCTCATCAAGAGCTGCACGAAAGAAACCACTGTTTTCTGCACTAAACATCGAAAAGCGTTTTTCTTTCGCTATGATGCACCTTTTTCAACCCGTTGACTTCTGGGACGACGTCATATTCTGCGATGAGACGAAAATGATGTTGTACTATAATGATGGACCGGCTAGAGTGTGGCGCAAGCCTTTAACATCGTTGGAAAATCGAAATATCATTCCGGCTGTAAAATTTGGTAAGTTGTTCGTTATGATTTGGGGTGCTTCTCAAGCAGAGGAGTAGGAGACTTGGCATTCATCGAGTCAACCATGGACGCCCAACCATATTTGCATATCCTTAAAACATATTTGGCAAGCAGTGCGCAGAAATTCGGGTTTATGCATAACAGCAAACCAAATTTTAAGCTTAACCAAGACAACGATCCCAAACATAAGGCGAACATGGTGCGAATGTGGCCCTTATACAACTGCGGAAAAGTGTCCGCCAGCCAAGCGTGTATAAAAGTGTATACGCCAGCCAAGAGTCCGGACTTAAATCCCATCGAGAATTTATGGGCTTACTTAAAACAACAAGTCGCTAAAAGGCAACCCAAAAACCGAACTGCCTTAAAAATTGCGATTCTCGAAGAATGGCAAAAAATACCAACCACGTATGACCTGCAAAAGTTGGTTCATTCAATGAAAAATCGGTTGCGATGTGTGGTGGATGCCAAAGGTGGCCATACCAAATGTTAAATATACCAAATAATATTAAATATCCTGTAAATATGTAAATATTAAATACAATAATAATTTGTGTAAAGAGTTTCTTGACACTTCAAGAATTGCAATAATTGTTTTCGTTGGTCTTTTCGTTCTTGTTTTGCATTAAAGGTGTACTTTTTTTGTATATATCGGTTGGAAATAATGTAAATAACTATAATTAAGAAAAAAACATTCATTTACATAAATAAAAAGTAGTATTTTATAATTAGAAAGATGAAAAATTGAATTTTTTTCCTATGTGTAAACTCATTCTTGACAGATGGTATATCTGTAAAAAAAAATTTCTCTGTGCCTATGATTTTACTGCTATCATGGGAGAGTTCCATCTAATTTTTCTAACTGAATCTCCGTACTTGACTCAAGTCTCCTAATAATAGCAGTAAAATTATAGGCACGGATAAATTGAATAGAATTCTCTTCGACGGTGAATTTATGTGAAACAATCAATCTGACGACAGTCAATAAATATTTAGTCAAATGCGTTTTTTTTTACAAAAGTGGAATTTTTGTAGAATGCTTTGACAATACAAGAAAATATAGTGCTTAAAACTATGAAGTTTACAAAAAACTGATGATAACCGCTCAATTCTTGTTGAATTTCAAACTTTTATTCCCATTTTCTACACCGGACATTCAAAAACTTGGTAAAATAATGGAGAGTTTATATAGCGCCATCTATTACAGTCTTGTATTTGTAGTTAATTTTTGCTCGCAACTCGGTATCGATGTGGTAAAATCAATAGCAACATTTTTGGATTTGATTTTATTTTGAGTAAAATTTTAATGAATATTTAAATTTTACCCGAACTGCGTACTTGGATTTAAACTAGAAAATATATTATGATAATAAAGTTCACTGGTTGATCATTTGGTATACATTACCGTTTCCATATTTACATATTTAAATTCATTGCTCAGATCTTCACAAGCAATGACTTTCAAGTCTGCTCTTTTATACAATGGGCTTTTATAGTCCCACAAACACACTTTTTCTTTATAAGAATTAATTAACTGTATCACTTCATTCCCATCAACCGACTACGCTTCTCGCTCTTCACGATAGGCTAACGCTCCGTTAGCGGTCACCCATTGATTTACATAGGTTGTGACGACGAAGCGTAGAAATATCGCATCTACGACGATTGCCTTAGGCACTCCGCACACGGGTCGTTAGCAATGCTATACGTGAGAGATGCGTTTGACACTTGTCAAGCTCGCGAGAAAACGAGTGCCGTCATCCTCGTATTATGTCCACACACGGGTCGTCAAGAAAACGTCAGTATGCGTCGTAAAATCATACAATTCGCGGCATTTTCCCACCTCCCCCACGAATCGTACGTTGCCGTCATCCATCGCGCTTGCAAAAACGACTACTCATTCGACTTGAGGCCTGCAATGCACAACGCTTGAGACGCACTCAACGTGAACCGACTACGCTTCTCGCTCTTCACGATAGGCTAACGCTTCGTTAGCGGTCACCCATTGATTTACATAGGTTGTGACGACCAAGCGTAGAAATATCGCATCTACGACGTGAGCTCAACGACCCGTGTGCGGATTGCCTTAGAGTTTTTTTTACAGTTCACAGCTGTTCCACACCAAGATCAACCAACCTTGAGCATTTCGTTGTCATCTGATGAGCTCGTCAGGAGTTATGGCGACGGGAAAAAGTCTGGAGTTGTTATTCGTAAAATTTCCAAAACTTTAAGCACTTGTTTTTCATTTTCACATTTGATGTTTAACATATGAGAATTTAATTGTGATATCAGCTGGTGCAAAAATAACGAACATGCCTGGCACTGGCAACCAATTTTTAGCACCACAGTAAAAAAACCACATCTGTTTCTCGATGAAGCAAAACAATAAAACTTAGTGACAGAATTCTTAATAAAGAAATAGTAAAGAAAAAAAAAATACAAAAATATCTATAGCTGATATTCCTGTCATAATTTTTCCACCAAGTTTCTATCAAACTTGTCTGACAACTTTTATTTTGCTAAGTGAATTTTCAATGTTCAAAAGACCAAAACTACCAGATCTATCTTAATTTTGTTTCTGCATTTTATTACAATCGAATGACTGCATCAAAAGTTATAGGGCGTAAAGCCTTTAGTTTTTGAGTAATTTTTCAACATGGCATTTGCTGTGAAATTTCATATTGATTTGTGAGTTTTGATGAGCAGACGTTTTTAGTGCTCATTAAATAGGTCATGTGGTGGACTGCCGTTCTTGTGCGACGCAGAATTTCGGCAATATCAAATTGATTGGTTGGACAAAGTACGAGATTTATCTACCGTTTGCATTTTCAGAAGATTTTATTAATTAATATTTATTAATTAATTTATTAATTAATATTTAGCGAAAATGTTTCACGAGGATCTATGATTAGAAGGATTTTTTCCCGAGCTTGATTTAGCTGCAGGGCATAGGTATAGAGCATTCGTCAAAAATCATATATGGCTATTTTTGATAGACATAAGCAAGTCCTAGAAATAACTGGCATATTTACCTAGGAGTCGATAAATTATAAAAGCTGAGAACCTGTGATACTATTTTATTCTTAGGTGGAAAATAAAAATTATTTCGTGAGTGGTCAAACTAGCATTTAAGCAGCCAATGCACCATTAACATAATCCACAACAAACACAACGCAGCGGAAAATCACGTGCTTATTTGACTTATTCATCAAAATTATCAAAAAAAAAAAAAAATCATCGTTATTGTAAAGCTTTTTGAAATTTGTTCGAATCAAATTTTATGACTGGCCAAACTGTGCTCCATTGTTTCCAAATGCTAGGCAAACATTTGCATATACCGATCATAACGAGTGTTCAGGATAGTTCTTGGACGCTTTTGCTTGAGCACACACAAGAGCGCGTATTGCATGCAAAAGTTTCTGGACAATTGCTATGCACCGGCCGACCGAGGTTAAATTACACGATTCACACTACATAAACAGAAATAGTTCCGTATCCGGTCCATGTACCGAAAAACAGGATGTGGACATGGTTGGACAAGAGCAGTCGATGCATGTATTCGGTTCATCATGCTCATAACCGTCGCATATAAGTTTTCAGCAATTCGAGAGTACTGCCGAGATAATGGTAGAAGTACTAGGCTACGTCCTGCAATTTGCGTACTTGCGAACGGATTCCGTTCGATTGCCCCTCTACTCGATGAGGAAAACCATAGAAAACTGAAAATCACCAGCAACGCTTTGGTACATGAATCGTCGTCTGCTGAATGGTTTATCTAATAGGCTAGAACCATTGCGGTAACATATTGTTCGAAGTATAGGAAGTTAGCAATTCGGTGAACTAAACTAGGACGACTTTTCAAAATATGTCGTCTCCGTGTGCTTTTGCGGGTGGTTCGTGCAGCTTTTGCTTCGAAACCAACAAGATTTAGGCACAAATGTTTCTAATTGCGGACGTTAAAGGCGGTTAGGTATGGAAATGGCTATTTTTGACGATGAATAATACGATCAAGCTATGATGCTGTGCACATATATTTAATTACAAGGTATAACTACTAATTAGAAAACACTATATAAAAATATATAAAGGTGTCTTTATTAATAATTATATGATAAATGAATTTGATAGTTGGAGGTCAGACCCTAGGGTGCACGACCGAATGTTCAAGCTATCTGCCTTTATCCTGCGTGAGTTGGCTCTTATATGGGAAATCCAAGATGAGCTTTCGTCGAGATGAGAAGCTGATCGATGAAAGCTTGTGGGGTGAAAGCTCGTTGTGGTGAAAGCTTGCAAGATAAAAGCTTTTTGTGGTAAAAACATCTGCTAGGTGCTCTGCTATGTTACAGACTCCCCTTCTGACTCCGATAGTCGTCCCGACGAGGAGGCAGTTAGGTTGGCGTCGGAGCTGACTTATGTTTTCGAAGGCGTCCTCTCTTCCTGGTGTAATTTCGCTCGGCAGAGGTCAAAAGACGACTTGCATATTCAACAGGTCTTTCGTCGGTTCCCTCCCCTTGCATTAAAGCAGCTCCAAGGGCGTAGTCGCTAGCATCTGTTCGAAGGGTATAAGGCTTCGTCTCATCGGCTTGTTTTAAAATTGGAGAACTGGTCAAGCGACATTTGAGCTCGTTGAAAGCTTCTGGCGCTTCATCATCTCTTAATGATAAAGGAACGACGTTGATTTCTGCCACATCGATGTCGTCACAAATCCTGGCCATCCTCATCGCACGCTTTGGTGTACTGGAGAGTGGGCTGATCGGTCTTGGCACGTAAGTGATGCCAGACAGTCCAGCTAATTCTGGCGTCCCTGGTCGAGAAGTGATGTCCACTGCTTGCCTCTGAGTTGGGTCTATGTCTTCATGCTGCAATAGATCGAATTTCTCCTTTGGGTTCTCCCCAAAGAACCAATAGCGCTGCGGCACATTCAATACCATGTTTGCGTGTTGAATAAAGTCTACTCCGAGAAGTGTACGATTGTCCCTCGAATCTGGAAGAATCATAAATGTTAGCTGAATGATTTTCCCATTGATCTTAACATCCACTCTTGTTAAGAGCACGTCTTTCTGTTGCCTTACGCCATCTGCCAAGATGACACAAGTGTTTTGTGTTTGGAAGCTGCAGCCACTCTGTTTCAGCTGATGATACAGCTGTGAACCGGCAACGCTTATTCTTGCCGCTGTATCCACGAAACCAACACCTTCAATGTTGTTGACGGTAACTCTAACAACAGGTCGATGACACAAATAAAGAGCGGTGCTATGGTCCATAGAGCAGAAACTGAATGCTGCTGGTTCTTTTGGTTTGCTACAGGACGGACATTGGCTACGGACAACACCTGGTCGCCCACATCCGTAGCAAGTGACTCCGGTAAATCGACTTTTGCTGTCTTCTGTTTTAACGTGGTGCTGCTGTTGAGTTTGCTTCTTCTTCCTGCAGTCAGTAATAGAGTGTCCGAAGTTGTTGCAAAACTCACACTTGATGCGTTGTTTTTGAGTTTTCGGCTCCGGATCCCTCGCTGCCCTTCTCTCTGCGTTATTTTCTTCTATGATTCGAGCGCTGCGTAGAAGACCCTCAAAAGTCTTCACTTCGTCTCTGGGGATATGCTGTCGGATCTTTAAGTTGAGTAGACCAAAAACAAGGTCCAATTGCTGTTTTTCGGAGTGTGCCTCCTTGGGAAGTTCGGAAAGTAAGGCACGTTTTTCGCAGATAAAAAGGTCTGTTGGAGTGTCCTCGCTCTGCTTCTTCTCGAAGAGTTCCATGTAGACCTGGTATGCTGGCCTCAAAGGTGCAAAGGTTGTTCGGAGAAGCGTAACAACCTGTTCCCACGCATCTGCTTCTCCCTTGACACCTTGCCACCATGTAGCTGCAACTCCTTGGAGAAGTAAAGGCATCCCCAGGATTGCCTGCTGGTCACTAATTCCCTCGACCTGCTTGTAGATCGTTGTTGCGTTGACGAACTCTTCCAGTTTTGCTCTGCTTCTCTCTCCGTCAAAACGTGCTGAGCAACGGGCAAAGTTACCATTGGGAGGTGGTGTGCTGGTGGTGCGAAGAGCGTTAATGAGCTCTTGCAACTGCTCTCCAGACATCTGTATGGCTGCCATCTCTGGTGCCAATCGCGGACTCCTTCGTAAGGCTATGTTCGTGCCCCACGTTGGGCGCCAATTATAACTACTAATTAGAAAACACTATATAAAAATATATAAAGGTGTCTTTATTAATAATTATATGACAAATGAATTTGATAGTTGGAGGTCAGACCCTAGGGTGCACGACCGAATGTTCAAGCTATCTGCCTTTATCCTGCGTGAGTTGGCTCTTATATGGGAAATCCAAGATGAGCTTTCGTCGAGATGAGAAGCTGATCGATGAAAGCTTGTGGGGTGAAAGCTCGTTGTGGTGAAAGCTTGCAAGATAAAAGCTTTTTGTGGTAAAAACATCTGCTAGGTGCTCTGCTATGTTACAAAGGCTAGTTTAGTGCCAAGCAACTATATTTTATTTCACGTTTGGAAATCAAATTCGGTTTCAATTCTCCTTGTTAAATCGATGCTAGTCATAGCGTTTAATATGTTTTTCCTATGACCCACTTTTTAATTTTTTTTTCAGGATATGTTAAGTTGAAATAAAATTTGATGATATTAAATATATGAGACACCATTAAATTTGAGCGATGCGCTTGGGATAGCTTTTAGAAAATTCGTGGATGATTTCAAAGAATTTTTCGATAGTTCAACTTTTAGCAAATATCTATTTCCCGTGGTTTATTAAATGCTGAGTTGACTAACAGAGTTTTGTTTTAGGAATATCCCGGTCGATATTTATAAATTCTTCTGGGTGCTTGTTCGTAATACCGTTGAATACAAAAGCTTCGAAGTGCGTTGAGTAGGTACTCGTTTGTGACATGATTTTTACAGAGAAATTTAGCTAAATTTCAATCAGATTTCCCCTTTCCATATCTACTCCAAGGCTTCATTACTACTGACTGTTTCACATCTACGTAGTAGCTGCTTTTGAAATATTATACCCCGAAATATTTTTTTCCCCCATTTTTCCAAAACCAAGTTTATTTTTTATCAAAAACCTTGCGAAATTTCGACAGCGGTTCTGTCCTGTCGCTCAAATAGCTCAAATTTTTATGTCGCTCAAAGTCCACACATGAGAGTACAGAACTAATCAGGAGAGGAACATAAATGAAGGCAATAGGGTAAAAATTGCATACAAACAAAAACTGCAAAGACTATCATAAAATGACTAAAACGTAGGTAATTAGAGTTTTTGAGGTTTGAGCGGGGACAATTGCGTGGCGCAAACATTTTGAATCTGGTATCATGCAATCATAGATTTGTATTTTCATATTGATGTTTGTCGATGAAATTAAATTTTATCACTTAACCCCATGTGCTCTTTCTGAAATATATGTGTATTTTAACAATGGCAATATATTTTGGGTGCATATTTTTCGCCTTGAAATTCGGCAAAGTGGGCGATAGTAGACAACAAGTAGTATACAGAGTAAAATGTGTTTCTGGGATTGCACCTAAGCTGCATGTTTGTAAAATAAGCACATGTTTTCATGAAAAAAACTTCACCCTACTATACATATGCAGCAGATCTATGATGTGTTTTGTTTTGAGTTTTCCAACACCCCTTTTCCTTTTACAATCGGGCTTGGGACCGGCTTTGGCGGAATTAGGGCTTGCGTAGTCTTCCCGATATTTAATTTCTTTTCTAAGTCCAGAGCAATTGACAATTATCTTTTGCATCACTGTTATTTAATTTTAGGCGTGTTTTTTGCTCCACCTATCTATAACAGAACAATGCTATCAACTGCAGACGCATTGGAACAACAACAACTACCCCTATGCATAACAGGAGTTGTTGTTGTTTCCAATGTGTCTGCACTTGTTAGCATTGTTCTGTTATGGGTAAGAGGAGCAAAAAAACGCACCTTTTATTTCACTGTTTTTCACTTTACATTAACTTTTTTTCAATACTTAAGTTTTTATTATAATATTATTTCTTACTTATATTTCAGTAAAATTAATTTCGATACAAACACTTTTTAACAAATTGCTTTCCTCTAGCCCGATATAGATATTTTTGGTTACGCCACTGACCGAAGACAATGCAAACATGGCTGTGCAATTGTCATTCACGAAAACGTAAACAAACGATTCACTCGCAACTTTTTCTTTTATTTTTCGCGAAACATGCGCAATGCCTGATAAATATTTTGCACGCGACGATAAATTTAGCCCAGATTATATATATTTACACTCACTTACCTGTGAAAAGAGACTCCTAACACACTAGATCCCTGCCGATTTCGGCATGAACCCACAATACGCTTTTGACTCATTATTACTTAAACCTTACAAAGTGCTTATGCAATTTTGCGTTGTTATATAAAACTAAAAGATAACAATGTTCCAAAAATTAATTTATTATGAAAAATCACCACCGCACAACACAATTAATTACGTTTGAAATTCACTTTGCTGGGAATCACTACCGACACCGTGTACGATTGTCAACGATTTTGACAGCTAAACCCAATCAGGTCCAAGCCAGAGAGAATCGAAGAGAGCAGTTTTGTCCTATTACACATACTTGGATGTAGGGCCAGAAGAGTGAGGTAGCCCGCTCCTCTTAATTTTCTACTCTCATGTCCACACCAAATGTTTCAGCTTCGAAAGTTTTGAAATTTTGGTGGTCGGTCCCCTACAAATTTTCCTACCACCATTGAATCAAAACGTAATATTAGAGTGAGTTAGTATCGAAATGAATGAAGTTGATTTGGTGTACTCGAGAAATAAAGTGGTATGTACATGGCCTTCGTTTTGGTAGTAATAAGGAGCAAAGTTAATAAAACATGTATTCAAAATTTACATAATTCCTATAATTTTATTCGAAAATCAGTTTTTCTTGCAGTAACTATGCATTCAAATTATTAATTGTATGTGTAATTATCTTTCGCAAAATCATTGGAGTACGAAAATAACCTCAAAAGTGTTTTGCAAGCATATATTCGTGCGAAAATCTTTACAATCATCATAACTGGCAATCGAATCTGATTTTCAAAAATAAAAATTTTTCAAATCAAGCTTTTATATTAAGTGCAGCCTACTGTACAAATTTTGTTGCGATCTGATGACTGCATTGGGAGATATAGAAGAAGTAAGTGTTTATTTTTATTGACGATTTTTATTCATGCCAGTAAATTAATAAATTGTGTTTTAATAATTTTTTTCTGTATGTATGATTATGTTTCCATGCTTTTTCCTTAGTTTTTCTGTTTTCTTTCTAAGTACCCAGATCAACAAATAAACTCTCAAACAAAAATGAAATTGTGAATTAATCAGCTTTACCCACACTGGGCGCTGTTTTACTTTACTTTCAAAATCATTTTATCTCTCTCTTATATTTTCGTGTGTCTGTCAACTTTATTCTATTTGGGAACTTGACACTTGTTTTAATTCCGTAAAATCAGGTTTCCAGGGTTTTGCTTCGTAGCGAAAAACACAATAACACCAAAAATTTCACTGGATTTTTACAGCTGGATTAAGTTTAGAAAAATAGAGTAAGCTTTTAAGAGTAAAATAGATAAGTCAACTTCAGGTCCTGTACAACCTGGGTAATCTTTTAAAGAGTAAGATGAAAAAAAATTTAAGTTTTAAGATTTAATTATTTACTATGCTAAGAGCCAACGAGCCAAAATAGAATAGCCGCCAGCTTTAAGATTTATTATGTGAGATATCCCTTATGTTAGTTAATGTAAGTAAATAAAATACATTATTATTAAACAAAATAGCTCTTTACTTTTTATTGCTTATCTTATATAATTCTCGCGAAAACATTTTCAAAATCAGTATTGTTATTGTCATTCAGATACATGTCAGATTAGCAACTGACATTATTTTAAATTACTATTTACAGAAGCTGATCTTTTTTTTTACTATTTCATTAGTCGTATTTTTTTCCGCAGGACATTTTCCTGAAATCGCAATAAACTTAAAGAAGCGATTTCGCGCGGTGATTTTTGATTTCTTGTGTGAAACTAGAAACATGAAACCGAAAAAATGAAGAATATAACTCAGTTTAAGACAACATAATAAACTACACATAATATATAATAGTCAAATGTGGTGAATTCAGCTATATTGAAAAACAATAAGGAAAATAAGTGAAAAAAAAAGAATATAGGCAAAAAAATAAATGCAACTGAATAAATATTAACCTGACAAAAATTTGTCACAAAAACGCAAACATCACTTGACAATTAATAGCTAAACCCTATTTGAGTGTAAAGGAAATTAATCTTCTTAAATGAATACTTTCAACCTGAAAATTTCATAACGAAATTAGTCGCTCGTAAGCCATTTAACCAAAAGTCACAAACTTTTTTTCAAATAATAATCATCAATATAATAATCATAAACTCGAACATTTACTTCAGACTGCGCTCAGTCTAACCAAAACTCCAGTGTGCGCAATACAAATCTTTCACATCTACAAATCAAGTAATTTGAAAGCTTCAAAAACTATCACTCGATGCATTAACGGACTTTTAAAATCCCTGAGTCAGAAAACCACAATGTTCCCCAATGCCCAAAAGTAGAATTGAATTTTGCGGATGGAAATTTCTTACATTTTATTGACAATTTTAAATTAATTATTTGCTCCTCGAACTTTTAATGCATAAAATAATTTCCGAATTCGCGAACGGTACAGAAAAGTCCTGCGAGGTTCTTCATCCTCAGTGTCGATAATTCACGCGAAACTTTACCATGAATGACATAAATGATGCCACGAGGACCAAAATGCGACGAGTGGCTGGCCTGGTGCGATCTAAAGAACTTTTCACCGACGGCTATAGAGGAACGTTTGAGAAATGATTTCAGTTTTGCTGTGCTTTACCATCGCCATCGACACTACTGCTTCTATTATCTGAATAGCGTCACGAGACGCGACGGAATCCACAATTGCCCTAGCACGAAACAAGGACAAGATCCGAAACAGGACATCAGCTTCGTACTCATTACGAATGAAGTTATTCACGAAATTTGTGTCAACTTGGACAGGAATATAAATCAATTGAAAAGTTCATAAAACTTTTGTCTTTCTGTCTTGTCGCTGCCATGGCATACTGGTGAATAGCATAGCAGTAGTTTGGTTTTTTAGTTTCTTTCAACGTCAGGATAATTACAGGACTTTTCGTTGCTTGCTTCTCTTTTTCGGTTCATTGTTGGAGTGAAGCAGCTTCTTGGTCTCTGCCAAAGTGAAAACTAGATCATGATAGTTGGTCCGGAGCAATTTGATAGGAGGTGGCAAGAGACGGAACGAAAGCTGTAGGTAGTACAATTTAAATTAGGGATATTGTGTTAATAATAGTTTTATGCTGAGAATAGAAGGAAAGACGAAGTTTTAATTGTAATTGAAGATGGTTTTTTGGTTTTTTGGTTTTTTTACCTGATACCTTAAATATTTTGAAAATTCAGAAGTAAAACAACAATATCCTGAATTTACAGCGTTTTGAAGTGATTTTCACCCAATTTTATACGAATAAATTTATTTTGTTACAGCTCTCATAATCTAAAAAATTTTACCACATTAAAACTGCTAGGATTACCGAAAGAATTCAGAGAAAACCTGTAGATTTCTTTATGAAGGTTCCTCATTGGAACGGTTTTTATTGTGGCATCGTAAACACTATATCAAAAGTTTATTAAGAAATTGTGAGCGCGAAAAAGTATTCCAGATCATATATCTTTGATATGTGGTTTTACGTCAATAATTGTTCGTAAATTTTGTCACTGTAAAAGTCTGCGCAAAAGCTTTGTACATAGTAGTATATAACGACGATAAATGCGTCATAAAGTCAAATTTTTATAAGCTTCATACTTCGAATTTTTTGCAAGAGTCTATCAGGGACAAGCTTGTCATTGGAGAAGAGGGATTGCTGAAGTCTTTGGTCTTATCAAATATATCATGTGTATATAAAAATATAAGTTGATAAATTAATAAAATAAAGCTGTTCAGCCAGGTGCTATATTCATAAAATTTTGAAAAGTTCAACAAATAAAGCGTTTATTTAGTGTTATACCACCTGAACACAAACCGAAAACGACCTTGGCAAGTGAGACCCACTAACACATCATGGATTGGAAGAATGTGTGAAGAAGAGCGTAACAAAGTGATGAAGAATTGAAAGTATAGCTTATTTTTCGTTGCGATTAAAATTATGTCAGTTTTCTGGCATAACACTATTTTTCTACAAACACAATATATCCTTTATCGTATATGTGTGGGTCGGAGGAGAGGAATCTCAAACGTTCTTAACAC
This sequence comes from Nemotelus pantherinus, assembly GCA_963978885.1. NCBI lineage: Eukaryota > Metazoa > Arthropoda > Insecta > Diptera > Stratiomyidae > Nemotelus > Nemotelus pantherinus. The sequence goes on along the minus strand of OZ022265.1, from coordinate 42,583,817 downwards.
TCATGCTTAAACACCCATTGTACTCCTATCTGCAGTTTACCATAGTTTCCCAGATTTCGTAACGAAATCTAGGATCAATGATAGGGAAAAAGTGGCCATCTTCTGCATACGTTCCACATCCCAACCAAAGTATTGATATCTGAGACGCGCAAACGCTGGGCATGCACAGAGAAAATGCTCCGCAGAGTAAGCCTCTTCTAGACAATATGAACAGAGGCCATCCTATGCAACACCTATTCGGTACATATGTCCTCCTAGGCAGTTGTGTCCAGTCAGTATGCCTGTTATGACTCTGCAAGCTTTCCTGCTCTTGCTGTGCAGGATCCCGCAGTCGCGTGGTTGGGTCCAAAAGAAAGACTTTTGTAAGCCTGGCCAATATCTCCTTGCAAAGACATCTGGGTGTTCCCAGTCCCTTTTGCTGAAGAAAAATATTTCATACTTTCTCCTGAAGTCGAGGAAGTGCACTAGTGATCTCAAGCATCGAACCCATAGGTCAAGCTGATATAGCCAAGTGCATCAAGGGTTACACCCGCAGTGGCAGCACAGGTACCCAGGCACACAGACCTTTGCAGTGCGGCTAGCTTCTTTCTAGCATCACATTAATCCTGATCATCGGCCTTTTGACTGTTACGTAGATTCACATAGCTACACGAAACTTTACTCGTGGAAAAAGCCCTTTTGCACTGTCCAAAAGTATTTAAAGTGCGGCATGATATTTCCAGAGAAATTTTTTGTCTAAGATTTTTCTTAGGTAGTTGACTTGATTTGAAAGTTGAAGAGTTACAACATACACATTAGGAATCACTAGACCCTCTAGTTTTCTTCTCTTGGTAAAAAAAAAACAAACTTTGCTTCACCGGTCAATTAGATCCAATGCGTGCTGTCTATTTCTACAAACTACATTCAGTTCTTCAAACTTGTTAATGCCGATGAAGTCTACCAAAGATGTTTCAACCTCTCCTATCAAGGAATTGTTCAATTCTATCGAAGACCATGAAGCTATTATCCAACAAAAAACTCTGTCTGAACCTCTCAAGAACGATTCTCAAAAAACAATTTTTAAATTTGGCACTTATTGGTCGGAAGATGATTGGCTGAGACGTATTTCAAAAATCAAAAATCATGACGATTTGCAACCCCCTCACAAAGTTTCGACTGATAAGAAAACCTCGTTTTTTGTAAAAGGAGTACCAGATTCCACCGATAAATCTTGGCTTAGCAAGACCTTAAAGGAAAAACTTTCCATCAGTGATTTCAACGTTGAGATGTTACCTCAACGTAATAAATATGCAAGCAGGAGCTACAAAGTTTCAATTCCTGAAAAGTATGCCTGGCTTTTCACTCACGTGAATGGAAGCGGTAGGAGCTATAAATGGAATGGCATCATATTTCGTCGTTGGAGGACCATCATCGCTAGCAGCAGCATCAAAAGTAGAAATAAGAACTCAATTGTGACTAGTAATTGTACTTCATCTGTATCTACTAACCAGTTAGTTTCTTCAAATCTTCTGACTAGAGACTTCACTAGCGTGAATCGAAATTCTACCGTCAGGTGTTCCCATCCAGAGACTCATGCTATAGCATATCCAACTAAAACTTCCTCTCCATCTCTGACTTCTCATTCCCGTAAGGTATGTTCCGACTCAATCGTAACTCGTAATTTGAATTCATTCAGTAGATCATCAACTATTGGCACTTCTATTGCTGCGACTTCTGCTAATTCTAACTTCGTTAAGAATTCTTCACGTAAAACCTGTAACCGCATCGGGTATCGCTCCTAACAATATATCCTCAATCAAAAGCCCCAGAATTTTTTACCACAATTGCGGTGGTATGAGGGGTAAAATAAATAAACTCTTTCTTGACACCAAATCTTGCCATTTCAACGTGCTTGCTTTCACTGAAACCTGGTTGAATGACTCCCACATGAATGAAGAAATCCTTGACAGTACCTGGACTATCTTTAGAAATGACCGAGACTTTGTTTCCACTGGTCAAACAAGAGGTGGTGGTGTCTTACTCGCAGTTAAGAACACTCACTCAAGTGAACTTGTAAATTCCGCCTCGCACGAATTGTTCCAGCATATATTTATCCGCGTTTCAATGGGCAAAACCTCGGTTTATATAGGTTTATTTTACGTTCCACCGAGATCTGACGAACCAGTGTACAATTATTTATGCGAGCAAATATCTTATTTTATGGCTTCTCGTAGTACTGAGGATAAAATTATAATCTTGGGTGATTTTAATCGCCCGAATTTGCGTTTTGTTTCTGATAAGTCTGATGATGGTTTAATACCAGTAAACCTACTTGAGTCTTCTGATTTTAACCTTGTGAGTACGTTGTATGGCCATGATTTGCAGCAGGTTGTTCCGACTCCCAATCAAAATGGTAATTGGTTAGACCTAATCTTTACGAATGTTTATGACGATGTAGTGGTTAGTCCAACAAATGACGCAGAGAATCTCTTTTCTAATAGTCTTCACCATTCCGCTCTTACAGTTGAACTTTCCACGACAGATTGGAATATGTTAAGTACATACAATAATACGATTGTATACGATTTCCATAATGCTGATTATGATAGCATTCACAATATCGTTGACAATGTCGATTGGACAAATGTGTTTATGTGCCATTCTCTTGATGATGATGTAACCATGTTTTATAGAATAGTTTTTGACGCGGTCGACAAATTTGTCCCTAAGATAAGGAAAAAAGATAAACTCTCTGAACCTTGGCTTGACAAGACTCTTCGGCGTCTGAGAAATCATAGGAACAAACTTTACAAGCTAATGAAGAATCAAGTCGACATTAGCCGTCGTATTAAAGTAGAATACGATTTAATTGCTCATGAATTCCATACTAAGTCTCACGAAGCGTATGACAGATACATTAAAACTACAGGGGAGAATATAATCCAGAACCCCAAAAAATTTTTTGATTTTGTTAATATGAAGCGGAAAACAAGTGGCTACCCCTCTTCAATGTCCACTGGAAATTCGTTGTTGTCTTCTTCTCCTCAGGAGATCTGCAACTTTTTTGCTGACCATTTTCAAGAAGTTTTTGGTCCAGTTAGCATCCCAACATTGTATCGATTCCCGGGTGCGACTCAAACAATTTTTGCTGAGGAGATGACCATATCGAGGAATGAGATATTTACCGCCATTATGGAGCTTGACAGTAACAAGGGCCCTGGACCTGATCTCCTCCCTCCTACTTTCCTGATCAAGTGTGTAAAACAACTGATCTCGCCCCTTCATACTATATTCAATAATTCTCTCTCCTCTGGGCTATTTCCTTCGTATTGGAAATCTTCATATATTACTCCAATTTATAAAAGTGGCGATAGACGTTCTGTTCAAAATTATAGAGGCATTGCCATTCTATCTGCTATTCCAAAGCTTTTTGAAAAAATCATCTACTGCAAACTTTCTCCTCTGGTCGACGCTCGACTGAACGAGCAGCAGCATGGATTTAGAAAAGGTCGTTCTACTACAACTAATCTTATGGTCCTTGTTTCTGATGTTTTATGCAAAATGGAGAAAGGTGATCAAATTGACGCAGTCTATACAGATTTCAGCAAAGCATTCGACCGTGTTGACCACTCCATTTTGATCCCCAAGCTGAAACAATTTGGAATTGCAGGACCTTTACTAAAGTGGCTTGGCTCCTACCTACACGAACGCTTGCAATTCGTGAAATTCCAGGGTCTAATTTCTAAGAAAGTTGACGTGAAATCTGGTGTACCTCAAGGAAGTCATCTTGGCCCTCTTCTTTTTAATATTTTTATATCTGATATATCGGAGGTTTTATCTGACATTCCCCATTTACTTTATGCGGACGACCTCAAAATCTACCATGTCATCAGGACACCATCTGACGCTACCTTTTTTCAGTCTAAACTAAACTCTCTAGACCATTGGTGCTCCGCGAACAAGCTCCCTCTTAATATTGATAAATGCCGCGCAATCAGCTTCTCTCGCGAAATTGCACGCGTTCATTATACGTACCGCCTCAGCAGGGTTGACAACATATTAGATCTCGGTGTCACCCTGGATGAAAAGCTCCGCTTTAATCTTCATTACGATAGAGTGCTTTCCCGAGCAAGTAAACAACTTGGTTTCATTAAGCGACGGGCCAAAGAGTTTAAGAATCTCTGGGTTACTAAATCCTTGTATATTTCACTCGTGCCTTCCTCTTCTTGAATATGCGTGCACTATCTGGAATCCGGCTTTTGAAATTCATAGCCAAAGATTTGAGTCTGTTCAGAAGCAATTTTTACCATTCGCTTTGAGGGACCTTTTCAACCCTTATGATTTCAGTAATCTACCATCATACGAATATCGCCTTAAATGTATTAATTTGTTACCCCTTGCGTCAAGAAGATTAATGTTATCTGCCTGCTTCAGCTTCGATGTCATCAGAGACGTGGTTAATGTCGTCTACTTGAAAGAAAAGTTTGTACTCAATCAGCCCTTGAGAGTCACTAGATCCCGACGATTGCTTATTGAATACCATCACAACACAACATATGCAGCAAACGAGCCAATAAATAGGTGCTGCAAGCTATTCAATAGCATGAGCGAGAACTTTTCCCCTACGATTTCTAAATCAACGTTTAAAAATAACATCATCAAGGCTCTCTCTTTATAGTCTCCCCCACCCCCCTCACCATACTAACATATATGTATTGTATGTTCAATTTAAATTTGGTATTTAATTTGTTAATCATTCATTTGCCATTTGTCATTTATTTATTACTTTATTTGTTGTCTGTTTATAACTTATTTTATTTATGCACTATTTAATTTGTTAGTCATTCATTTGCCATCTGTCATTTATTTATCACTTTATTTGTTGTCTGTTTATAACTTATTTTATTTATGCACTATTTATTAGTCTTGTATTTATATAGTTTGTTTTATTTTTATTTTGTTTCGTAATTTTATGCATGTACTATTTTATTTTATTCTTTTTATACATGTACGCCTTGCTTGGTAAATAAATAAATTAAAAAGATTCTTACTGACTGCTAGTGTAGCGACGACATCAACATAAACTTCTGCGTGCAGCCGTTCTTGATGCAGTTCGTTTAGCAGGGAGTCAGCTAGCATTATCCACAAAAGCAAAGGTAGGATATCCCTTTGAGTGCATCCATTCTCTTGCCTCCATTCTCAAGAAGCAGTCAGATGCAGCTTATGCCAGTAAAAATCTCTGCGTCAGCATGGCATGTTTCCACTTAACTAAAAAGTTATCCACACCATGAGCTTTGGCAACTTCACATAGCTCCACAAAAGATGCGCAATCAAAGGTCCCTTCAATGCCCGCAATACTCCCATCGCAAACTCACCATTTGAGATCACTCACTCACCTCCGAGAGCCAGAAAATGAAGAGCCGACTAGCATGATTTTGCTAACTGGCACGCATGCTGCTCATCATTCAAGGGGTTAGACTTAAGCGGCCTAGTGCATATGAGTGGTTCAACAAGTCTTTCCAGGCATTTCAACGTAACCAAAAGTAAGCTGATCAGCCAAAAATTCTTTGCATCCAAATATTAATCTCTCCCCGGTTTAGATATAAAAACTATCTTAATCTTTCGCCAAGGTGACGAAACATACCCCAAGGCTAAGCATGCCAAAAAGATTTCTCTTAAGTCTGCCTCCAGGTAGTCACTTCCCTCCCTTAGCATAGCCGGATAGATGTTGCGTTTTTCAAATCACATTGGGGTCACCAATTATGGTATATACTACTATAAATAATAAGTTTTAGTTTGTTTATAAAACTTCTTTTAATATTTTCAAATTAAGTTTATTTCAACAAATGCATATTCAAGACTTTTTATAAAAGGGGCTGTTACGGAGTAACAATAAGGGCCGCACCGGTACGACCATCCAAACTTCAAGGAAAAAAAAAAAAAAAAAAAAACAAAAAAAAAACACGAAGCCACCACTCAGCGCAGTAGGTAATTAATGTAGGGTGAGACGATAGGCACTAAGCCGCCTTGTGTCTTGTACTCGGTGGGTAGATTCAATTATGTAAAGTAAGTTCAGCGCACGACGGAAGGGGAATGACGCGACGAAACGAACTCGTCGACGAACGCGAATAATGCCGTAATCACAATACAGCGTTTTTCGCTGCGGCCAACGCAGCGTTCCACAGGGGGAGGCGTGAAAGCCGCAGTTGAATTTGGTGAATCACAATGCAGCGACAATGTCGCTGTCAATGCAACCAAGGCACCAACCAAAATCATTTTTTTTTTCTTTTGTATTGCTAAATCCTGTTGTACGAGGATTAGGTTGGCTTATCACAATACTCATCAGCCATCGCTTGTCTATTCCACCATACCATTCAACCTAATTCAAACAGAGTTAATTCAACCTAGTGGTGATGCCAACCTATGGTAGGTATCACCGCTAGCGGTGCGGCAAAATTAGAAATTTGGCAAATTTCGCCGCTGCCGCAAATTCCGCCGCAGCCATTGTGCGCGTTACCATACAAAACAGTGCATTCTAATTTTTTGACAGCACTTCCCGCAGCCCACTGCGTTGGCCGCAGCGAAAAACGCTGTATTGTGATTACGGGGTATCCCGGTCAATTCGATTCTGACGAAACAAACACGCATCGATAATTCCAGTGGAAAAGAATTAAATCAACATGCTCACCTGAGGATCTATGCTGATTTCGTCATACTTCCAGGCGTGGATACGCAGATCGAAACATACTGTGAAGCTCATGTTTCGTGGCACAAATCATCAGCAACATCCAGAATACGATAGTCCCTGTTACGATGCAGCAGCCGTGCATGGAGCAGTTATCCACTCTTGCAGATTTGCCAATCTGGTCACTGATCCGCATACTGGCTTCTTCCGGCGACCTACAACACACAAAAATTCCGCACCAAGAATCGAGACTTTTACGGAATCCATATCAACAATTACCTGACTCCTAATGCTACCGAGTGTCGAGTCGGCGGAACAACCAGGTCGGGGGAACTTTGGCCCTTCTTTGGACCCGAATCGAAACGTAAACACAACATTGCGAGCGAATTGTCAGTGGCCGTCTTGACAATTTCAATTGACACTGCAGCTGTGGAGCACAGCTGATGCAAACAAGTCACACATCAGCTGTTTGCCATAATGGCATAATGCCCTAGTTGGAGTTCTAAAAGAGGGGTTTGGATCCGAGGTGGCACGTGTGTCTGGGGCATCGACCCGAAACTGGAGGTGCTGTTGAAAAGCGGTACCGAAGAAGCGGCGCAAGTAAAAATGAGCGGGATTTTGGAGATTCAAGAGTGACTGCCGAAACGATTAGAAGTTGGCTGATGAATTTATTTCAAATTATCAGGTACTTTGTAACTAAAAGAATATTGGAAATACGAGTAGATTCGAAGAGTGACTGCCGAAACGATTAGAAGTTGGCTGATGAATTTATTTCAAATTACCAGGAGGAATATTACTAAAGTACCAGCATTGACAATTAGAACGAGCTCAAGATCAACGGCGGCGGGCGAATTGAATAATTGGCGTGAAAAGCGATACGAAGTATTTGGACGGAGTCTCATTGCGTATCAAACAAACAAGGGAGAATAAAAAAAGTGCTGCAGGAATTCTGAAATTTTTATGTGACCGGTGGACAAGAAATCGAGGCAGAACTGACTTTTTTTTGGTTGATTTAAGGTTAGTGAAGATTTGGAAACTTATTTAATTGATTTGCTATCTATATATACATAGAATACGGTAGTGTTTAATTGAAATTAATGTGGATTTTATCTGTAAGTACTGAGTGGTGGCTAGCCGATATCTCGCCGGTAATTTAGTTACACATAAAGAAATTCGCCGTCGGGTGAATTGACGGCTAAGGAGTAAAGTTAATAGGTATAGAAAAGCTTGGTCGTACTGTCGTGTCGGCATTAGATATGTTCTCGAATCGGGCATTAGCATAGTGTAGTAAATCTGTTTCGGAATAGGACTCGGAGTTGTAAAATAAACTGGATTACGTTGAGTTGAAGTGCGTAGTATGAATTAATATTATGAATTATGAGGCTTATTGAAGATTAAAGCGAAGAGAAAGAAAAGAAACATTAGCAAATGTTATTAGCCCGCCCGTGGGTGAAAGGCCCTTGCATGTACAGTGAATGAACCGGGAACTGTGTTACATAGTGATCGTAGTGGCGCGCTGGCAGTAGTTGTTGAGATCCCGCGCGTGGTGTACTAGAGTAGAGAAATTTGAGTTGGCGATCAGTCGCTAAATTTATGATTGGAAGTAGAATCCGTGAAGCTGGGGATTCGTGCGGTGAGTCGTAGGCGTTTTATGCTGATTATAGTGGTTGAATAGGTACCTACGAATACTGAGGCAAACGGGTTGTGGTAGATTTCCGTTGGAAGTAGAGTATTGGGGAGTCGGAAGGGGTGTCCCCGGGGAAATTAACTTGGACCCTGAGAGCGGGGTGTAATTGAGGACACAACCCTTGTTGTAATCCGGTGAGCCGAGTCTTGCTCGTGGCTCTTGAGGCTCGAATTCGGGGTGAGCAAGTGGCGCCCACGACCCGTCTTCGACGAGTTGGTCCGGAACCCTAAAGGAGCCTCAGCCGGACATCCTCCCTAGGCCGGGAGGGTAACAGGGCTCTTTGGTAATCGAACAATAACTGACATTAAATCATTTAATATTTTTTCTTTCGCAAATTATTTTTTCTTAGTTTACTTGTTTTTTTTTAAATTTAAAATTGTTTAGTGTTTTAATTAAAAATTTAAAATTGTTTAGTGTAGTAAACTGAAATGTATTTATGTAAGTGTATCCACAATGCCATCCTGGCTCGGCGATTTGAAATTTCCAAAGGACATTATTCCACAAATCTAGCTGTTTGCCAGCATTTCCAACTGCTGCGAAGAACAGGAGCCTAGGTTAGAGGTGCAGGTGCCCGAAAAGCGAGCCCCAATTAAAGTCTGTGCAGATTCCTTTTTGAACTTGGCAAAGTCACCACCCGAGCATTTTAGAGAGTCCAGCTTAGCTGATTGATTCCTCTTTAGGGCTTTGCTCGACGTCTCTCTTGCACCTTCCAATCCCTTACAGAACGATCTAAATGATTCCCTCTTAGAGGTTTCCACAAGATTCTTATATGTTCTCTGTGAGGTCTGTAGGCGATCCAGTCATCATCGGTGTTGCTCTTACAAGCTCAATTGAGAAGTTTTCTGAGCTTTTGTATTTCACGGTTCTACCAGGGAACCGACTTGCCACATCTACTTTTACTGATCTGTCAGTCTCCTTTTCATGTCTGTATTCAGAGTGATAAAAAGGAATTCTATTCACTTTGGCAGTTTTATCCTATCTAAGACACACTCTAGCTGCAAGAATTCGATTGAGCTTAGCCCAACCAGTGTTCACTATAATTCTTCTTTCCACCATTGGAGTTAGATCTGTGGCTAAATAGAACACCAAGTAGCGACGATCATCAATAACCAGAAGGGCGGTTGAAGCGATAAATGTGGGAGAAATCCCGGTTTTTAAAGTCATTAGCCATCAGAAGTTATAAAAACAAAAAGTCTGTCTATTCTGGCATTATATTTGCTGCTGGCCAGCGGATATGCTTGGAGTTAGCATCGCAGTTCACCAAAACTTCTAGTCTCTCCGATTCAGCGTACTGGACTAGGTCCTTCAACTCCTTTATTGGCTGTGATTCAGACCTTCTGTGAGCGAGTTTGCAATTTGAAACATATTCTTCCATATCCTTTTGTCAATACTACCAATAAACTAACCAACTAATGCTATCTATATTCGGCCACCACAAAAAATGAAAATATATGAAAAGAATGATTTTTTTGAACTTTTTGATCAGCAGAGAGCTACGCACCGTTAATAACATTCCTTCGCCGTCAATTAAATATAAAAATCAAGTTTCCATCTTCTATGAAATCAGTTGAAATTTACTTAGTCAGAACTTATGCTCGTTGCACTTTGTATCGTACTCAGCTCCTCTACCTGTTGAGCTCTGTGGCAGATTTTCGACATAATTCTCTCCTATTTCTTTCATTATGTGTATTATTATCAAGTCCATTAAAGGCAACTTGAATTCATTTTTAGTGTAGGCAACGACGGACTTAAAACCATATTTTTGGAAATGATTAGCATTAAACGAAGTCTTTGTCTGATCGTCCAGTTTTGCCGCATGAGGAATTTCTTCCCTAATTCATACAATTCGTAAATCAGATGATGCAGCCTCTGCAGATAATTTTTGCTCGATACTGATTCTTAAGTTCTTTTTCTTAATTCTTGAACGATACCTGCATGACATTGTCACGAATGAATACAAGAATATTATTTTAAAGAAACAACACGACTTCATAGCAGAAGAGCTAGCGTATTTTCGTGCTAAATTTTAGTTTGTTAGTAGTCTTCATCTTCATAATCAACCATTAAAAACTTATTCATTGAATTCTATGCTCTTAGAACTATTTCTAGATAAAAGTCTTATTTGTTGCTGCTTGTGGTGTAGCGTTAATGATGATAAACAATACAGTCGCTGTAGGCTAGTCTATCATAATCACCTACAGTTTTCCAAAAACCATACCTCTATCTTGCACAACGAATTGTAATCTATCTAAACAGGCTGTGTCATTAACTTTGGGCGAAGGAAAAATTCACTTCTTCTGCTTTGATTAGCAATCGTTCAATAATGTCTACGGCGCGGCAGTCCCACGATGGTTTAGATAACGCGGAGACGCAAGAGGTAGATTAGGCTTAGACCGAATCACGGAATAAAATAGAAAGTGATTAGAAGTTTCAGAATGAATCTTGAATTCATTATGGAGTGCTCTCATTTGAAATAAGACCAGCCGCAACGAGATGAGAAAATTCCCTAATGCCAATGAACGATAGTCGAGGATATCTTTCGATATTGCTGACTGCCGACTGAAGCCAGGCGAAGGTTTTAGTTGTATTTAGCATTAGGCTCCTTGCTTGATTCGAAATGGCGCTAATGAGCGTCGAGCGAGTTTCGTAGGAAAAATAATATTGTGCTGAGTGCTTTTTACTTCATTTCAGATCAAGTTGCTTTTGTAGCGTGAGCAAAAGCAAAAAGTTTTCGACTGTGTACTTTCTTTTTGCATAAGTGTTTTCATGCGCTTAGTCCGTCCGAAAAGTATGTATTTAGGGAGCAAGTAATTTCTTATCGGGGCTTAGAAGTGTGTTAGATGAAAAGCAGTGCGAACATTTCCATGAATATCGTAATCAAGACTGGATTCATGAGTATCTACTTTGGTTCTGAAATTAGTTTTTTGTTGAAGACGTGAGAAAGCAAGTGATTTTTCTGTACATGTATGTATTAAGTAATAATAAGTATCTGGTCTAGAATGTTTGGTGCAATGACTATTTACTGCTAAAATATTTATGTATATATGGCGTGAGTTTTAGGACTTTCAACTAACCAATTAAAGCTTACTTTATAATCCTTATGCAGATAATTTTATATTTAAATGTGGTTCCACATCATTCAAAAAATACTTTGACGAAAATATAGCCGCTATATGAAGCGAAATTAAAGCTGTTACGTGAATTTTAATGGTGCCCGTGTTTCATTATTACTATTTAGTACTCGCAAGTACTTCTGGCTACTTCCAACTACTCGCACTCTTGTTTCTGAGTAGTTCATGAGTAGTTACGCCTTTTTTCCCACCATGTGGCTACTATTCTAGTTGTCAATAGATGGATTTGGCTTATGTAAGGTTATATTGAAATTGCTGTTAGTTTGAAAAGTGGAATACGTTAAATCTATGTAAATTTTTAGAATATTTTCTTTCAAAATATACTATACATTGCAAAATTTCAGCTTCTTATGTATACGCAAAGTGACAGCAGTGATGAAAGCTGCTTTTATACCTATCTTCATCCTCATCGTCTTCATCGAACTCTGATGATGGGCTCATCGCAAAGACGGTAAGAGTTGAAAAGTATATGGATATAGTTTACAGCTACAATTATGCAAAATTTAGGGAGCATTTCCGGCTCAAAATGTCGGTTGTAAAAGAACTAATTGGTACGTACCTTGAAATATCCAAAGAAATATTTATTGGCGTTACCTCCATCAGGGTGAAGCCCAAAGCTTGTGTATAAAACATGCATTTGCTTATTTTTAAGCTGTTTCGCAATAGGTTATAAGCCTTATTTCTTTATTTTAGATAAATATAATGAATACGTGCGTAAAAATTGGGTAAATCGTGGTCTTATAGAAGTAGGGCCAGCTTCTGAAATATATCTTACACTCTGGTCTCTGGCTAATACAGAAACGTATAGACAGGTATCAGATAGATTCGACGTGACAAAAAGTTCCGTCTTCTGGATTCTTCATCGAGTTATGGCATGGTTTGTGACAGAGAGTTCCCACCATATAAAATGGCCAACAGCATTCGAAATGCAAAAAAATCAATTAAAACTCCAGATGCTTAAATATGTACCCTGCGTGGTGGGACCCATTGATGGAAGCCACATAAGGATAAATGCACCAAAACGAAATAAAGAAGCATATTACAACCGTAAAAAACACTACAGCATATTGATTCAATGTGTAGTAGATGCGGATAAGAAATTTACTGACGTGCACTGTGGAAAACTAGGGTCAATGCATGATTCGCAGCTATTCCAGAAATCATTTTTACACACCGAAATTATAGACGATCCTCCAACAATAATACCAGGAGGTATTTTGCTTGGGGACTCAGCGTATCAAAATGCGTCTTATTTGGTAACTCCATAAAGGATTTTGGACACTTAAGTGTAAAGCAAAAGAAATTTAACTATCTATATTTGGCAATAAGAGTTGTAGTTAAAAATGCTTTCGGGCTGCTAAAAGGTCGTTTTAGAAGACTGCACTTTGTTCAGAGACCATGCCTTGGTTTCGTAACGAACTGTGTTGTAGCCACTTGTGTTCTTCACAACATGTGCGTTGCTGAAAATGATGGCGCAGAATGGGCTGAACCGGAAGATGATCCAGGTCAAAACAATGGTCAAAACTATGTCGAAGACGTTTCTCCCAATTAGTTGAACAGCTTGACGTGAGAGGATATCTTCAATGTTATGAAAAATCAACAGCTACTTGATTAAAAGATTTTTATGTAAATCTTATCAACATCAACAACATTTAATTAATCAATTACTCTTTTCTTTTTAATCATATATCTAAATATAAATAAAAAAACAATTCTATATAAATAAATGAGAAAACTCTAAAAAAAATGCACCTAGCTTTTGATTGAAATCACATTTGGTTTTTGTTTAATGCGGACATCAGCTCCAATTGCCTTTTTTCTTTGGCGATTTTCTTTTTTTCCAGATATTCCTGCAGGAATTCTCTTTTCTTTCTTTCTTCCTCGATTTTTCCTTCATAGTATTTCCGCTTAAGGTCAAGCAAAGTTTCTTTTGCATTGCTGTTTTTGTTCATGCTTGTGCTGTCAGGACCTTGTCGTCTAGTTGATGAAGGTGTTGGGCGCCAACTGAAATGCAATGTGGAGAGCGCATTGTTGGATGCTTGTCAAATATTGCGTCCATTTCCGCCACATACAGAAATTTAGAAGCACTTGTTCCTGTGCTTCTGTCTCTGGTCAATTTGTACGCTCTGTACAGTGATCTCCATTTTATTTCCACTTGCTCCGCTGTAGTTGTGAAAATCTACAAAACATGATTCGAACAGTTATATTTCAATTAAGTAAATTATTGAATTTCCCAAAACATTGCACGCCTCAATATCGCACAGTAATGACTCCCAAAAATGCTTCTTATTTCTGCATTTATAATACTCATCCTTTGTATTTTCCTAAACTGAAATTAGACATTTTCCTTCGTGGAAGCTCCAGTTTTTTTTCCTTGATTCTTCCTAAAACAATGAAATTTACTATGGGATAAAAGATTACGTTCAATTTTGCTTAACATTTTCTCTGGCACTTTGTTTAAACACAAAATTTTTAGGTTACAATCTACTTCTGTCAAACATTCGAGCGTTCCTTTTGTGATCTACTGCCAAGTACTTGCGAGTATTGATTAGTGAAAACGGAAATAAACTGCAAACTGTGATGTGTCAAATAAGGAGTTTCCGTAGTAGGTTTGTCTTTACGTAGCGTCAAATGTGGGCCTCAAATAGTGTCAGGAACTAATTGTTTTTATTTGCCAACTAGGTAGCTTCCACTTTAGGTATCTTGGTATCACTTTGGATACGAATCAAGTTTGGACAATTCGAATGATATGGTGATACGTTTTTCATCATATAGACAACTTTGAATTGAATGTGGAGTACTGTAAAAACAGTGTGTTTGCAAAGTTCAGTTGTTTTATTGATATTAATTATACTATTCCATTCGCAGCTATTTATTCGAAATACATTTCGAATTCAGAAATAAAGCAAAAATATCAAAACATCCATGCCCATTTTGAAAGTGTCATATATGGGTAAAGAAGGCTATAAATGTGCAGAGACTTGAATAATTTCATAGGTAAATACTTTGACTGACTTCGTTTGATTATCAAATTATATCAATCGCAATGCGAAGTACTTGTTCAGTGCTATTTTTTTTTTATTCGATTTTATTTTAATTTAGTAATGGCAGTTTAATTGCTGCGACAAGGCTAAAAAGACTTAATTAGTATAATGTGTATGTTATTGCAGTTTATATTGGTGGCTTGAAATTGTACTTGTTTTTTGTTTAATTCTAGTTGATTTTTCGCAATATGCATATTATGCAATGTGGTTCGAATATGAAATATTTGACTTTATCTTTGGCTCCATCTCTCGCACTAATTTCAGTATCTTTTATCTGTAAAATATTTATCGGTATTTAACACATTCATAAACTAGAACTAATAATGAAAACATCATTATTGTAAAGTTTTGGTCCTCATATACCTTTGAACACCAAATGAAACACTAATACCAAAACCTATTTGACACCTATAAAGAGCAGATGTCACGAAAATTTCCACCGTTATAAGAGCAAAAACACCTCACATTTTCCATATCAACACAAAATTACTTCATCGAAGAGGTCTTTTTTCTACGGCCACTTTTAAATTATTCATTAAATGTACATACATATATGGCCACTGAACTGACTCTGATTCGAATTCAAAATTTTCATCTGCATGCATGCTCTTTTCTGAATTTCGAAAGTTTTTAACGTGAACCCGTTGTTCCTCTTGCGGTCATATTGCACCTATTCCGCACTCACATTGAGTTTGCTCTAAACTAGAATATCCCGGACATACTATATTGGTAGCATCGCATGTATGAGCAGTTGTCCAGGAAGTGCAATTCCAGGCTCCATGAAAAAATGTCTCGAAATTTATTCACGACAAAAGTTGGTAATGTGAACTCATGCATAATGCAAATACTCGTTTTCATGAGCTTTGCGAGCATAGAATGTAGGCTGTACGTACGAAACTGTGAACGAAATGTTAAGCACATGTCCAAACTCACTTTATTTTGATTTTAAAACAGGAATATATACATGTGTGTATTTTTAAGATGATTATTGTCTTGTACGATACATACTTCATTGTTCTCAATGTTTTTAAAATTCTTCTTTGGAGAATACTTTAAATGATTATGAGGTTTTTGGAGCTTGTTAATTGCTTTGATGACAGTGATACACAAGTGGTATTGTTGGTAAGTGGCACCACAACAATATTTACCCGACAATTTTTTTTATTTCAAGAGAGTGTAAATAATAATTACAATTTTTAAATGGATATGCGTATAAATGCAAATAATTAAATTCACGATACATTCGGGTTTATGCACAAGAGATTCAGATTTCACCAAATGTTAGTAATCTTTAACCATTTGGCACCGGCGGGCATTTTAATGATATTTTAAGTACACTTACAATTCTACCAGCAAATGACAAACAAAAAAAGAAAGCATGCAATATGAAGTTTTATAGTTTGAAACATAGCCATGGTAACGTCTAGGAAAATTTTAGCGCTATTTGTGTACTAGGCGCCTAAAAATAGATAAAGAAAAGTTGTAAAGTTTTGAATTGTGATAGCTTCCGATAAAGTAGTCAATTCCTTATGAGATTCATAAAACGCATAAATGTTTATAAGGTAAAGACTTGAGTAGTTTTTTTAATACGCTGGCAACCCTTTGACTATGGTAAGCACGTCAAGAAAAAACCATTAAATCACAGATCCTCCTGAGAAGTTTTCGGTTTTTTTATTAACAAAAAAAGCAATTGGTATATAGACTTTGCTTTTTTCCTACACAGTGAAATTTAAATTTTTAAACTTCCTCATCGCATAAGAACGGTAATCTTTCACCAAATCACGTATATTTTAAGCACCTGAAAGTTGTGTCCACAGGAACTCACGACCCAATAATGAGAGCCAATTGAACTTATTGGTTTTAAGTAGGATCAGGTCTGATAGAAGTTTATTAAATCTGGTATATGCTTACTTGTAAATTGGTATAGGCTTGCCAGCTAAAATGTTTCATCTACTGTTTGCACTAAAAAGAGCTAACTATCAAATTTTCAGCTCTATGAAATTTTGTAAATTTTGAATTTTTGCGGACCCCAACTCTATAAATACTTTCATGTTCTTTCGATTCGGTCGTCGGATTGAAACGAACATCCCAGAGTAAGTTGGTCTCAATGTGTATTTAGAACAGTGTGGCCAGGTTGGGCTATTTCCTGCCAATTGGGCTTTCTAAAATTTGAATTCGCGGGACGTTTTTTCATTTCGCGAGTTGGCGGTTTTTGGGCTTTCTATTTTTATGAAAAACTATATTTGGGCTATACATACAGTAAAACCTACTAACCGGGACACTGTATGATCAAACCACCTGAACAATTGAGCTATAACTTCACCGCAAATACTATTTCTTGAAGAAAATTCACTATTTAATCGGGCCACCTCTAGAATTGGACCGTGATGATGACGGAAATTGAATAACTTTGGAAAATGTTGAAGACTTTTGCGACCGAAGAAGTTCTGTCGAGCCGTCGTCAGTGCAGCATATATTTATTTAGAGATCTTCCTTCTCTTGCCCGGCGTGCCTTTTCCCCGCCGACTAGCTCAGCCTGGCGTGGGTTTGCGGGCGGAAGATCTCTACGTGCTAGGGCACGCTGACAATACCACACTTAAAACATTCCATCAATCACTAGGACAACGACAATCACACACAAGAGGGAAACGAAGAGTATCCTTCAGAATCATTATGTAATCTTTTATTCAAAACACATTGTAAATGATATAACACAAAAAAAGAACTCAAAAAAAAAAATAAAACCAAAGAATGCAATCCAATTGAATCAACTTAATAATTTGGGTGGGGTTTTTTCATACCCAACCCCGGCCGGAGTGAGGTTCACACTGATCATACAGTTTTTTTTTCTCTTTTTTGTTTTTTTTTTGTGTGATCAAATTGTAGAGATAAAAGAATAATACCAACAAAACAAAAAACAAATATTGATAAATAACTATAATACCAAAACAATTGATCTAAAAAGATGTTAAATTCGAATAGATAAATCAACTGAATATTCAATCATGCAAAAGAAAAGAAAAGAAAGCAACATTTAATGAGAACTTACATTCCCCCACACCTTTAGTTTTTCAATTTAATATTCATGTAATTGATGAAAAAAAACCATTTAGAATTCAGTTGTATGATTTGTTGCAATAACGGCATTCGGTTACTCTCCGACACTTCTATTCATAAATCCTCGATATCAATTCTGCTTAAGTGCGTTAGCGGCTCTCATACAATGAGCCTGCTCGAGATTAATCACAGTAATTTTTCGTCCAAGCCAAATCAATTCCCAGCGTCTGCCAACGACACCGCCTTCTGGTAAGCACACAGATCAGATCTCTTTCTTCTTTTTCCCAGCAGTCACGTTAATTTTCCAATATTTCACCCACTTTACTAATTTTTTCAATGTTTCAAACACTTTAATAATTTTTCGCTATTTCAAAACAGTTTACTTATATTTCAATACTATAGACAATTCTGTACTAGATTCTTTTCAATATTTTCCCCAAAATCTCCCCGTTTTTCTGTTCAAAACAACTTTTTTCTTAATTTTTCAGCCGCCAAAAAATCCGCTGATCTTCTTTCTTTCACCTCACACATTCGAATCCCCTTTTCTTTCTTCAGAACATTTTTTACTTTCCAATTTCCCATTTCTTCCAATTTCTACGCAATTAGGGTATCACCCAAAACAGAAAGTACAGGAATCCGACACCTGGTTCGCTGCACCGCTAAATTTACCAAACTGTCAGTGGTGACTTTTTTTTTATATAATTGGGCCTTTTTCCTCTACGTAAACGTGCAAAACGTAGAGCTGATTGACCGCCACGACCGTGCTTTTTCGGTAAATCGACTGTGAATTCATGCAATGTTTCCCTGGAGTGTACCGAATAGCACGCCATTAGGAATGGAAGCTGCATAGGAGAAACCGAAAGACCAAGATCGTTGGGAAGAATTGACATTAAGCGAAGTTTGGGCACAAATTGGTGAGCTAACACAAAACCTTAGATGACGGGTGCTATTTTAAAAGAATGGAAGCACACTTGATATTGAAATGCAATTACAAACATCACCATCTTTTTTGATAGAGCTAGATGTGATAGCATTGATAATCTCTAAGACATCAAGCTTCAATTTTTTCGACCTATTTGTACTTCTTATTTACAGCCCTTCGATCAAACCATACTGCACTCAGTGGCGGCTCGTCATGGTGGGCCCGGCCCGCCTGGCTCACCCTGACGAGCCGCCACTGAGTTAAAGTAAAGTAGATATTTCTTATTGGTATCCGCGTATACCTTTTAATAGTCTTTTTGTGTCGAGCGGGCCTAGTGGCAGCTCGTCAGGGTGGGCCAGCCAGGCCGGGCCCACCCTGACGAGCCGCCACTGACTGCACTTATATGATGGACCTCATATTATGAGCTTTGGAAAATACTGAGCGTTCTTCAGACACAATAAAATTAGTTTCTATGTTTGAAGCTCTCTGGTAATTAGGATCTGTTAGGAATAAAGTGTCTTCACTTACAATTACAAAAGTGTTTTTGGAAATGTGGGTTCCCTCGAAATCCGAGGGTCGAAAGTGGAATCGTGATGAGGGTTCAAATTCAAAAGAATTTGAATTCAAATATTCCAGCAGACATTCAAAATTTGGCAGGATACGATCAATTTACGACCACAAACGAATCTCTACCGGAAGGTTGAGTAGATGCCTTTTTTAAAGGATGATGATGTTTTTTTTTTAATTTTGAACCGAAGAAGCCATAGCAGTTTTTGTTAATTCCGATAGTGAATTCAAATCGAAGTCATTCAAAATTCAATGTTTAACAATTATTCAAGTAAACAAAGTGTTAGCTTTGTCGATTAAAAAAAAGATCCGTTTCGTTGTGAAGTACAAATGAAACTGATTTATTACAATAAGAAAACTATTTTCAACAGGTTTTAACAGGTTGCTGTTTTAAAAATGAATGGTTTTAACAGGTTGCTGTTTTAAAAATGAACAATTATTGAATTTGAGTAAAATGAGTTTAACAAAATATCGCTGATGTAGTTATTGCAGTCGCGACACATGCCGGAAATTATTGGTGGTATTGACCGGGTCACATGTCACCTACAGTTGGCCTCGTTTACTTTCATTTTATTCCAAAGCACACTTAAATTTTTTCGCGAAACGTCGCTTGGCGACCCACAAGTGAAATTGTTTGACGTATATCTCCTTTTGAAAGTATTTAAACGTCTTAACATAATGTTAACAGCTGATCGTCTAATCGAAAAAAAAATTTATTTCAAAACTTGCGTTCATAGTTTTGAATGTATGAAATCGGATAAAATATTTACATTTTAAATAAAATATTCAGATTGGAATTGTTTTTGCGGGATGATTAAAATTGAACAACTTTTTATTTACATTAAAAATTTTAATCTACATTGAAAATTCTATTTTGGCAAATTGCTCCCTTCTTGTCTATAAATCAGCATGGACAACGTATATCATCTCTAAAGCTTATCAAAGCTGAGAACATTGAAACGGGAAACTAGATCGTTTTTGCGGAATCAGCCTCCGAAAGCAGAATCAAATTGGAATTGTTTTTGCGGGATGATTAAAATTGAACAACTTTTTATTTACATTAAAAATTTTAATCTAGATTCAGCTTTTCTAGCCATTTAGACTGTTTCTTATACTAATTGAACTTTTGTGCCATCCAAATTTGAAAGTTTATTTTCTGTGTGAACATTCTAGGAAAGTCCTTGAAAAAATAAGTGGCCGATCTTTTCGTAGCTACTGTGCCGAAAGGTACTATTGCTAAATACTCAAATTTTCGCTCTTTTATGAAAGAATCTGAGGTAGTGCGATATCCTGAAAAGTGTTAAATGGTATGGCGCGGATATATATTTAGGAAGGAAAATATTTTTCGCGCAATATTATGTATTATGAAAGTCGAATATTTTTGTGGATATACTTTATTACTGCTTAAAATAACTTTATAATCACTATCACGATTTCAAAATCAGACAATTGTCACTTCTGGTTGTCACTTTTAAGTAAATGCTATGGGAGCTTTTTTGTACTTTTCATGAATTTCCTCCACCACATGATTCAGGAAGTTTCAGTCCATGAACGCGACTGGAAGCACATGAACAGAACTATTATTGGGAAAAAAATTATATTCTGAAACATAAATTTAAATGCTTAAAATAAAGCTAGATGCTAACTCCAAATTTCTAATGCGGTTTGGAAAAAATAATGCCAGATCTAGCATTCAAAATGCTCAAATGGCAGCACTGTCTAAATCTTTCAAATTTGCTCAGCCAAATCAAGTTTTTTCCCTATAACTTCCGGTCCAGTCAAGAAATCAAAACGAAGTTCATGCAGTAAATGGACCTTGATGTAAGTTAAATGTCGTAGTAGTTTCGTAAAAAAAATCATGAAAGGGCTGCCAGCTGTGACCATTTTTGTAGTTTTTTGGAATTTTTCTATAAAGGGCTTTTGTCATTCGATTTGCCAATGGGAATGATTCTGCAATGAAAATTAACAACTGATATTTACGTTTTGAAAATTTGAAAAGTTTTGAAAGTGGTAGCCCTAAAATTCTTTTCACCCATATAACTTCCAGCGTAATGATTCAATCGAAACGAAACTCACAGGGTAGATTTAACTTAACGTAAAGATTTGGTATATATTTTGCTTTGCTGCTAACACAGGGTAACCAGCATCAGACATTTTCGTAAATATTGCACCAACAGTTGCTTCAAATTACATACTCATATGCAAAGCATTTGCAATAAAAAGAAGGAACCAATTTTTAAATTTTCCGAGTTTTGATCATTTTTCGGATGGCAGTTTCAAACAACGTTTAACCGCCGAAACTGCCGATGAAATTCAGCGATGAGAACGAAATTCAAAGGATAAGTTGATTTAAGTATGAGTTTGTTATGGTAAACTTATTGCTGCTTCGTTGGAAAAGTGCTGCCAGCACTGCGTTGTTGCTTTGGATAAGGAATGGTTGATATGATACTACAAAAGAGAGTATAACGTCTTTCCACATTTTTTTGTCATTCAGAGACAATTTCTTCGAAAATCAGTTTTCAAGCGGCTCTGATGCGCTAGACTTTTTTTGTTGCGGAGCGATATCTGACTCAATGCAACCATACAATAATTGTATGCGTTTGTCTGATAATGTGGCTGGGCAGCTAGTTCTATTCCTCAATATACTTGAGCAGTGAAAAATACTATCACTAAATTTTCATATGCTTTGTATCTGTCGTGATTTATTGGTTTTGGGTATAATTTATTCAGTAGGCACTTCAAACATACTTAATATGAAGCTGTATGTGCACATTTCTTATGTTTTCGTTCAAAAATCAGTCTTTCTAGTGGTTTCTGTTTTTCTGTTTTAATTTTCATTCTTCATTGACTTTCGAAGTTTAAATCACCGATTAGAAATCCACAGAACACTAACACTTGATGATAGCATCAAACGTTTCAATTTTTTTTGCCCATTTTAATGATCGGAAAATTTCAGTTACACAAACACCGAAAACATGTGCGAAATGTTTTCAATTTCGCTTCCTTTTTCTTTCAGACTCGTGAAAACTAAGGCTAGCTTTTAACTTCTCGAAATAAAAACAAATTCACCGATACGAAACACTAAAGTGGATGGGTTGGATTTACGCTTTGCCCTTTATTCAGGCTCTATTCTTCTATGGAAAAAATGATAAGACACAATGAAATTTACAGAAAGAAAATCTGTTGAAGATTTTTCTGCATTTAAATTTTACAGATGAAAAGACAAGTGACGATAACAGAAAACTTTTCTATTTCACTTTGTCCGCTTCGCGATATATATATTTCAAGACTGCTTAGTTGAGTCGCGTCGTTTCTGAGTAGGACGAGGACTCCGAAACTTTATCTTTCGACTAGTGAAAAGAGAGCAAGAAAAAACAAGAGGACGGCCTTTCGCAGTGTTCATTTTTCAGACAGGGAAAATGAATGAAAAAACCTATTCTGGCCGTGAGTAAGGATACGAAACGAAAGTTGCTGTTGAAAATCTCGGTAGCTTAGAAGATTCGCAAGTGACGGCCAGGAAGATTGGCTGGCAACCGTTGGCCATGCAATCCACGATGACGGTATGGCGAGCAGTTTTGGGGAAGAAAAAAACAGAACGTGAACCTTTTGTAGGCCCATTATGTGAGCCATTGATTGAATGTTCCCGTCTTAAGATGGCAACGCGGGCGGAAACGTAGGATTAAAGGGATGATAAATTGTACTGAGTGACACCATTAATCTTTTCTTAGTTGAGTGTCCTGATCGGCATTGTATCAAGTTGACAATCAATTTTCGAACGGACTTGTTCCTTTTGCCTACAATGCGATAACATAAGTATGGAATGATAAAGCGTTGCTAGTTTATTAGTCTGAGTTTTGAAACGTTTAGCACTGGAAGCAGCTCGTATATAAGAATATTTGCTGCGATATTAGGTATTTGTAGGCTATTGTTCGAGTTTCTTTCAGCTGCTTTCGAAAGGAACGATTGACAAAAGATGTGTTTTGCTGCCAGTTTGAATTTATCATCCAGCTTACTCGTATAAGACAGCTGAAGTTGTCTAGCTCTTGTGCTACATGAAATTCAAAGTTTGAGCACAATGCTCAGTTTTTCTGGTTGCATTCATACTTCGGTTGAATGTCTACCGGCACCTTTCCCACGTTCAATCGCCACTTCTCATATTCTTAATGAGTTTCGTTTATCCTTCATTTCCGATAGCAAATAAAACTCTCGTTTCCGGTTAATTAACTGTGAGTGATGAATTAACACACATAAAACGGTCAATCGATTCGGTCGCCCTTTCGAAAAGTGTTATGCATCGACCCATGTATTTATAATTTCATTAATCATTCAATTGTTTGTACGAAGTAAATATGCATTGAACATTTCTCTATTCGGGGTGCAATATGCCCGCTAACACCCTGATATTTCAATATGGCACAATCAATCTTTGTCCCATTTGGCACTGCTGCTTCTCTACCGCTCGCGTTTAATTCACTTCACCGTCAGATAACTTCTACGGACACTGGCAGTTGACTTTCATTCATTATAAACTTTGCTAAAGCATATAATTGTACTGCTGCACATAGATATGTACATATATTGGATATTATGAATGACTTTGTATCATACATGATACAAGCACTCGTGTTCAGCCGAGTCTACAAATGTTTAACCAATTATTGGCTTTTAGCCGACCATTTCAATTATTTATATGAAGCAATCAGCAAATCGCTCGACAAGCAAGCAAAAAGGATACTCGTTTCAGGTTTATTGAATGTTTTTCTACCCGACTATGATTTATATGGATCAGATTGATATTTTTGATCTCCTGAACGTGGAGAATATTGATGGATTGTATGATTCTACACAGGCAGTCGAAAATAGGAGAACAGTGGAGAATTTATTTCAGTGGATAGCTGTGTCCGTAGTACGCTGGTTGAAGCGCATCCATGGAGACAAAACAGTATAAGGGCATGTACTCATTAGGCGATTTACTGAAATACCGAACCAGCCATTCATTTTTTTTTTGTTTTGTATCGTTTACTATGGATGGATCAAAATAGACAAACCAATCTGTTGAGATTTTGTTTAGAACTCCTGTATTTCATATTCATACATTTCTTTTCACATATCTATGGATTTCATTGAATTCCGCAATGTAGTTTTATTTCTTCGGATTAAAATATATTTTTACATCATTGAATAGCAACACTGATTTCGATTAAAATATTTTTTATTATCATTGATTTAATTCATCCCATTATACGAATTAACTAAATTGTATGAGTCTAAATTATTCAACACAGCCATATTTGAGATAATGGTCAGTTAATTAATTAGTTCAAGTAGGTCAATTGATTCTGGACTCACATTTAATACAACTATCGATTCACAGTTTAAACAGAATATCAAACGCTGATTCTCATTTTCAACGACCATCAATGATTTTCTGACTCAACTGTAGGAATTATTTTATGAGTTCACTTTATTTGTATGTTTTAGGTCGATTTAACGAGACTCTATATTCATATCGATTCGTGTATATTGAAATCGAATAGGAATTCTGCCAAAATATCAATTTCGTGCTCGTAAAGTTTTAGAAGGATAGTACTTTGTTATGGTGGAAAAACAATCTCTCATCAATTTATAGATGTATGACACATGCATATTTAGCAGTTTTATGGAATATTATTTGAAAGAGTGACATCAAAGGGAAAAATAGGAGGAACGCAGACTAAATTGGCTGTGTTTTTATGTTTTTAGTGTTCGATTGGCTTACAAACTCCGTATATTGGGATTCGATTGTTTTTGCTGCGAACGAGGTACTAATTACAATATTAACGATTTATCATGCCATGTCAAGGATACAACAAAAAGTTTTTGGTTATTTTTTTTATTAATACATTGAGAATTTGCAATTATTAATTTAAAGTTTAGTGCAAGTCAGACAATCGTTCTTAGAAGGATTGATAGCTGTTGAAACTACGAAATGCATAGAGAAGGGCACAAAAGCGCAGTGAGAGTCTCGATTCGAACACCACGATTATCGGATATTTTTTTTAAAAAATATTTTGGCCATATAATCATTGCAGGCGAAATTCAACAGGTAGAAAGAGACTGTTAAACTTTTGCGTTTCAGCCAATTTCGTTTGTAGCATTAGCTGATGCTATCAGGTTTCTTTATTTTCTATGTAAAGCTTGTGTGACTGAATCCAACACTAATGATATCTTGTAGCTCAACAGCTTTCTTTATACCCATCATTATTATCATTAATGTTACCAAAGCGTACTAGCTAAATAGCGCGGAAAAAACGTGATATGCGGTGCAATTTGCGACATTTCCCCACTGATCGCGTGAAGTAGATAGCAATATCCAATTCGAAAATTGAAAAAAGACAGAAAATACCCCGCCAAACAGCACTGCTATGATAAAATATGTTGCAATATATGCAATATACACGTGCTTTGTAAAAAAAAAATTTTTTGCAATGAATGGCGATTTATCCAATATTAATTTTTTTAAAACCTGGTATGAGTATGAAAATGGTAAGCAATAAGATAATCAACGCGGAATATTATTGCCATTCGGCGAGTTAAAAGAACATCTCCCACACTTTTATACTATCCACAACAGACAATTTCCATTGTTGCTAGCGAATATTCGCTGTACTGCCAACACGTTTTCACGTATCAGCTACATGGACACACCTATTCTGACCTGCCATTTGAGAGTATGCTTCTCTCACTTTTGCATATGAAAAAGTGTACTTAAAGTGTACTCTTATCAGGTACTAGCTAATGGTAAACTCTTTACACTCTACCTTTCTCTGCAGTTTCAAAATATTGTTCTTTACGCGCTATCTAATCTGTACGGTTTGATGTTACAACAATTGGTTGTCCGCTCCAAACATGTCATAGAAACGAGCCCCCGAAGTTCCGGTTTTGCACGGTCATTGTTCAGTTTAATCCCGGTTTTGCACCTTCATTGTTTTTTTTTTAGTGTTTCTTTGGCATACGAATTCGATCCACCAAAGAAAGGGTCTATCTTGGCGTCTCTTTGCAATAATTTTGCCGCCATAGACACTCTGAGCAATGCGAGCTAACCGCCCAGCTCACCGCTCCCAATTAATATTATCGCGCTATCACTCACATACAGCCTGTTTAAAAGGAACAGGGCGTTTATGTCATTTTGCGTTAGATTCATTCGGTCAATAGAGTTTCATCTTCCGTAAATGCAACAGGTTAACAGTCTTTATAAAAAAATGTTTTCTAATTGTTTTTCAGGTCACCTATTCTAAAGGACTCAGAAAGAATCTGACGTAGGCAGCAGAATAGTTCAAAACCAGTGCTTCAAATGTAACGATAGATTACTAGCTGTAAAGACCATGGCGGTGCCGATGATAAGCCAGGTAGAGGCTTTAAAAGAAGTACATCAAAAAGAGACGATAAATTGGTGGCGGAAAAATCTGGAATTAATACTGCGATCGGCTAATGAAAAACCCATTGGAAAAGGAATTCGGATGTGCACAAATAAAATGAGATGCAGACTTGAAGAATCTGGCTTCAAAAACAGCAACACAAATTCCAACCGCTACTGAGAGGAAAACCAGTGCAAAAAAGATTGAGTTAGGCCTGGGAGAATTCGAACCGCAATTGGAGTAGCGTAACGTTTAACGATGTCTCATCTTTTGTTTTTCTCAGCTACTTGAGTTGGACAAAAAGCGGTAAAAGATTGTTGCAACGTACCGTCAAACATCCAGTACAGGTGAATGTTTATGAATACTTCTCTGAAAAAGGATTTGGAAAGTTGATTACTTTTATCAGAAATCTGAATTTATACAAGTCTGGTGAGTTGCTGAATAGACCCCAAAACGATGACTGGATTCAGCAATACGACAAAAATCCCACCAATCAAAGTCGCCTCTGCACATGTTAGAAGGAAGAACCTTGATCTGCCCATAGCAGAGTCCAGACGCGAATTTAATTGAAAATATATAGTCGCTCAAGAAGACCAAACTTAAAAGGAACAAAAATCTAAACTACGCAACAGCTTACGGTAAAGCAACAACTTACGTGCCTTCTAAGGCCGTTAGACAATTATACCAATTGTGTTTTTACTAATGTTCGAAGAACATTAGTAGTAAAATTGGTTTCGCCAAAAATTCATATAATATACATACATATATATATATATATATATATATATATATATATATATATATATATATATATATATATATATATATATATATATATATATATATATATATATATATATAAATATATATATACATATATATATATATATATATATATATATATATATATATATATATATATATATATATATATATCACCAAAACAATTCAGTGACTATTTCTAGGGAAGGCACCATCCGATGCAGCTGAAATTTTCAGAATATATTGATGTATATGCAGAATAGGTCTAGGTCTCACCAAATGTTGATTTTCTTTAACTTTTTGGCGCCGGCGGCCATTTTAGTGATACTTTACATGTGCCTATTATTCTATCAAAACATAATTTTCAAAAGAACTTAGTTTCTCAAATGAATTTCCAACGTGTTTTTAATAAAGGCTTGGAAATGCTTACCACTACGTGTGCACTAGTTGCCTAAAATGAGATTTGGAAAATTTGAAAAAAAAACTTGAAATTCCATAATTGCATAACCCTACCCCAATTTTCCCATATTTTTAGCATCAAAAACTTCTATTCACGGGAACTCAAGACCCGATAATCAAATACAGTTGAAATTTACAGAATGTATTGGTCTTAAATAGGACCAGGTGTGATAGAAGCGATTTTGAAATGTAGGCAGTTATGTGTCAGTGATGTCATCTTGAAAAGTCACTAAGAAAAATAACTACTTTTGGTCCTATAAACAGTCACCAGATTTTGGCGAAATTCGCGCAGTGGCTGAATCTTACTCTAAGCCACATTTAGTAAAATTAGGCTGAATATTAGGCAACAAATATTAAGATCTAGAAAATTTGAAAACTTTTGCGAGTGGTAGCCCTAAATTTCTTTGTATGCATTTAATTTCCAATGCAGTCATCGGATCAATACGAAATTCGCAGAGTAGGTTGACTTTAACGTGATGCAGATGTGACATTCGTTTGGCTTCGGTGCCAGCAAAGGGTTTCCAGGACGAGACGTTTTTGGTATTTGCGTACCAATAAATGCTTACATTAAGTATTCACATCGCGAACATTTGCAATGAAAATAAGTAAACAAGCCCCAAACATTTGTTTATCGTTGTAACTTTCGATGAAGTCATTGAAATTAAATTGGCTTAGGCTATGTTGGTCTTAAGTAGGAGAAGTAGCAAGTGGTACAGGTTTTAAGTAGCTAGTAGAAGAATACTCACTCAAAACCTGCACAAATCTTCTGCTGTTCCTCGAACATTCGTGTTTCTAACGGTTCTGATGCGCTAGGGGTTTTTGTGTTCATGTGGTTATGTATTTGATTTCGGGGCTGTTTTTGGTTTGTTTATGGTGTGTGTTGCCTTTTCGTGTATTTTTTTACACAACCAACCACACAAACAAACAAAACGCCCTCAAAAACAAATAGGAATGAGATTCGAAAAAAACCAAGTCTACAAAATGAACTTTGAACATAGTTTTAACATGGAGGTGAAAAAGATTTGAAAATGTGTACCCTATGCGGGCGCTAAGTGCTTAGTAGCAGGTAAAACACATTTGTACGATTTCGATTTGCCGTTACTTCCAGCAGAAACATTAGATGATCACAACCTGTTGTTTAAGGAACATATTGATATATGTATACATAAAATAGATTTATGTGGTTTTCGATGAACGAGAGATTAAGCCTGAAACTATGGTAAGTACGTAAACAAAAATCCTTCAAAACAATGAGCCCCCTGAGAAATTTTTGAAAAAAAAATGCAGCCAATTGACAAATCTGGTAATCACAGTCAATTTCGAATATCCGAAATTTGTCATCCCTCAAGAACGGTAAATAAATCGGTTTAAGAAATCACCCATTTTATTAGGAAATACACAGGATGTATTGATCTTTACTTGAAGCAGGTTTAAGGGGTTACCCCCACTTGTAGCGCAATAAAATAGGTCATTTTCATGAATTTTTTTTGACAAAACTACGAAATGTTTTTAAACGACTGTTACACTTTCTTAAAGTACATACTTTGAACACCTTTTAGTAATTTTTTTTATTGAAAAATATTACATGATTTAATTACAAATGGCCGTCAACACAATGGAATTTTAATTTTCACCTTTTGCGGTGACCAAAATTGTGTCGAACTGGATCATCTGAAACAACAAATAGCGATGGACTTAGTTAAATAACAGTATAAACTAGTGTTTGAACGAAGGATTTAAAACAATATCCATTTTTCACAAAATGGCGGACAGTCAAAGTTAATATTTCGGTTTTCACTTAAAAAAATGGTCGTCTTTTGGCTATAAAACGGCCATTTTTTATTAAAAAAAAAATCGAACGTTCAAACACTACATTTTTATGTATTAAATAAGCTTGCTAAGTTTCAAAAAGATCGGTTCAGTAGTTTTCGAGTAATTTAGGTCACCGACTTCAAAGATGTCATTTCGAGAAAAACGCGTTTATAAGTATAAGTAACGGTTGTATAAGCAACAGTTTCTTCTCTTTCAACGCTCATATCTCGGTTAATTATGTTTGGATCGACTTGAAATTTGAAGAACGTATTCTCAGATAGTTATACTTAAAAACAATGCTACAAAAAATAAAAGAAAAATTTCAAAGTTACAAGGGGGGTTAACCCCTTCAGCAACATATATTTCAATTTTGATGCTTTAAGAATTTTCGAGGGCTGCCGCCCCGAAATCTTTTTACTCCTATAACTTTCGATGTGGTTATCGTTTCAAAACGGAATTTACAGAGCTGATTAGTCTCAATGTGAAGCAATAGCCCAGTGAAATCCGACAGAAAAAAGACGAAACTTCGGAAAAATTATGGGAAAGCTGAATTTTGGTGTGAACCTTGGTACTAACATGTTGAACAAAATGTCAAAAGTCCCCATCGATCCGAGTGCCTCGTCACTTTTTATGGGGGTCAAAAGTCACCAAAAGTGACCTTTCCTAAATATCTCAGTAACGGTCACGTCTTCAGAAAAATAATGTATCACGAATTTGTAGCTTAAAAAAATTCCAACAAAAATATTTGATAACTTTTTCCTGTAACCATAACCGTTTTTGAGATATATTGATCTAAACATTTGTTACTAACACCATCCTCTTTCTCACGACATGTTAATATTATCCGATTTTGATTACGACTTGGCATGTTTGTGAGTTTGTTTTTCTATGTTTAGGAGGTGCATAAAAAAAAACATGTAAACAAACTTATCTACCAGACTCCAGGGTAGGTGGAAAAGTGTGCTCCGAAAAGTTCCCAATACCCCCCGCCCCCCTTTGCCATAAAACTTGTAGGGACATCTGCTCGCTACTATCTTCTAGGAAATAAACTGTATTGATGCATCATGTATGGGATATTCCACGAAGGAGCAGGACAAAACAACAACATTGCAGGTGGAGAAAGGGTTTTGTAACATATCATGGGCATAGAAGTATCAAAAATCAAGATAATATCATGGCATAATTCTGTAAACGCTCATTTTTGACATTATAGAAGCTCAACCCGCTGCAGATTATCCCCGAATAATAAGTTTTTTTACCAATCCTGTGATGACTGCATAGCGCCAAAGGAACATGACAGGTCTCGAAACCAATTTGCATCTGAAATTACGTGACCTTGCTCTGATCGTTCATGGGATAAGAAGGTATGCAAAAAAAACTAAAAAACCGGGTATTTCGGGGTGGTTCGTTTGCGGGGGTTGGTAGGGTTTGGGAAGGGTGTGGATGTAGGGCTAGTCCTGCGATGTCAAGAATAGGCAATTAACAGGATAAAAAGTGATCCTATCTTGTTTAACAGTGGGCAAAGAGTAGGCAACGAGCTCATTTCTGAAGATTTGGGATGGATGCTCAGGGATACCATTTTATGGCAAAGGGGGAGGGGGAAACTTTTTGGAGCACAGTTTTCCACCTACCCTGGAGTCTGGTAGATAAGTTTATTTATAAGTTTTTCCCATGTGCCTCTTGAATAGAAAAAAACAAACCCACAAACATGCCAAGTCGTAATCAAAATCGGATAATATTAACATGCCGTGAGAAAGAGTATGCTGTTAGTAACAAATGTTTAGATCAATATATTTCAAAAACGGTTATGGTTACAGGAAAAAGCTATATAATCTTTTTTGTTGGAAGTTTTTCAAGCTTCAAATTTGTCATACATTGTTTTTTGAAGACGTGACCGTTTCTGAGATATTTAGGAAAGGTCACTTTTGGTGACCTTTGACCCCGTATAAAAAGTGACGCAGCACTCGGATCGATGGAGACTTTTGTCATTTTGCTTCACACGCCAGTACTAAGGTTCACACCAAAATTCTCCTAATTTTTCCGAAGCACCATGTTAGATTGCCCCGGACTAAAAGTCTTGCAAACTTTTGGTCATTGTGATAGTGCTGCCAGCTTTGTGCCAAAAAATTCTACCCTCAATTTTTTTCATAATGAGCACTCAAAATTTGTTACTCTTATAGCTTTGGATTCAGCCATCGAAACAAACCATAATCCATGGTGGTGACGATTGGGTCACTTTTTTCAAAAACACAAATTTTCATATGCTAAATACACGAATTGATGATCCGGCCGTGCGTGTGAAATGTGATTTCGTTATCATATCAATTATACAAAATCTGAAACAAAATTTACAAATTGTCCAATCTTTTCATTGAAAATTAATCTTTTTAGCGGTTACTGTCCGCCAGAGTTTTTTTTCAAATTTATTTTCGACTATTTCAAAGTTTGTTTCCGACCCCATTGTGCTTAAAAAAGTCGGCGTTGGAAATACTTTTTCGGTTACATAGCACTAATTTACTTAGAATGGAATATCCGGTGTACTAGTGGCCGTAATGAACGTTCAAATCAATTTCGAAATTCAGAGGGGACTTCAGTCATCCGCGAAATTAGCTGGGATTCAAATCATAAGTACTTCCTTCAAAATATCTTTGGGGGCATTTTAAAGACTCTGTTAGCTTTTGATTATATTTATTGTCGATGCGTTAAGCGTTTACGATGTTGATCCGAAATTCAAATCAAAGTTCCATGTTCGTGCGAAAGAATAGCATTAAGAAAATTTTTGAGTTTTTTTCTCAAATGTTTTCGAAAGTTCGATTGCATTAAACATATTTAAACTAAAGAATAGCTTTATGTTTTGGTTGTATTCCTCGTCATTATAATTTTAAATGCACGTTTAATGTCATTTGTTAAGTAATTTGGAGATAAATTCAATTTTTTTTTATTTACGCCCACAAAAATGTTAAACCCCTACCAATTTCAATGATGAATAACCAAAATAACATAAACTTGACAGATAGGGTGGCAGAGAAGAATGATTTTCTCCCCAACAAAAACTTAGTACTGTTTTATTTCGTTTCGTTTTCGTTGATTGCCATCTTACGATGAAATTCCAATTCAGTATTCTCGCCTTGTTGACGAATAACAAAACATTCTAATTACTGAACTAGAATAGACAATGAAAATCCTCAAAATTGACTTGTCCTCCCGTTGCAAGTCGTTGATTTATAAACAAGGGTTTGGACAGATATAAAGTGTTTACGTTTTATTCAGCTTGGCAGCAATGTGGAGATTGGAAACAGTTGGGATTTTAAATAAATTTCAAAAGAGAGCAAATAAATTTTTTGAATGATTAAGATGGTAGCAATGCAAATAGAGGCCAGTTTGAGTATTTTGAGTGAATAAACTGTTATAGAATTTGGGAAAATGTTTGTGTTCAAAGTAAAAACTTACGGATTCAGTGTCGGTAGTATAATGAATGAGCATTTCAGTGTTTTAATATAATGAAACCTAAACTGGGAAATTTCAATAATGCGGATAGCTGTGTTAGCTATCCAGGACGATTTAATTAAAACAAAACAATGCGTTTGATTAGTTTTAAAATTTTGTTTCCCCATCGTTCAACATTGACTTTTTCTTGATTTTCGAAGAAAATCATATTATATGTGCATATATCAGCCCCCTCTTTACAATGGATCGATATTAAGTGAGGACAATGTCCATAGAGGATAAAGAAGAAAGAGGCAACCCACATTACTTTGGTTTCACCTTCAACAAACTTTGGTGTTTACCTTGTTTGTTAAATTAGCGTAACCTGTCTCAGCCCATAGCATATATGGGAGTTACATTCATGTCTTATGACAGCCTTCTAAATGCGCACTATGGCGTAAATTATTTCTTGCCTCTCTGAAGCAATCTCAGGCATTTTATGGCATTTTTGCAATTTAGCAAATGTGCAATTTTTCGTAATTTGGAAAAGTTTGCTGGAGATGGTTTAATATACAAAATAAATATACAAAATAAAAAAAAATAATAGGTTTGACTCTGAGATACCTACATCAACAACGAAAATAGTTGTGAATAGCAGGAAGATGGCCTAGCTTGAGTTAAAGAAGACAACATTGGGTTTTGAACGCATTATACACAACATGATTCGCTGAGCCTCCAGCGGTAATGCTTAATAAGTTCCTGTTCGATGAGGTAAACCTGCGATCTCTGCTAACAAAAGTAGCGTTCTGGCGAGAGTTAGCTACTCTGTCAAAATGGTATGCAAAGTCAATCGTTCTTTTGTCGGCAAAACTATGTATAAATCGGATTAAAAGTGAAGGAAAAGAGATCATTTGCAAATAGACGAGAGTTGGTGAGTGAACGGTACCATGCGGTACCCACGCACTAGTATTATCCTCTGTTACACGTCAAAATAGAGGCTTTTGGTTGAAAGCATATATTGGAGGGTTAAGCTAATTCAGTGTTCAAGGTAACAAGTATGAGTTACTTATCAAAAATCGCAGTAAATAGGTTAGCATTATCCAATGACTGCGTAAATATGTTACCTCTATGAAAAAGGGTAGTACGGACGAACCAGGGAAATTGTTCTTGGTCAGCCAAACTTTTTAAGCCATGCGTAATAAAGGAAATCATTCCACACCATGGTATGTTAGTAATGGTGGAAGTTATATATTCGAAATTTTTTGTTGTAAAGCAATCGAACCATCCAAACAGTCGGAATTTTATCATTTTCAACCAGAGAAGAGATGTTAAAGCAGACCGATATTAAATTGTAATCTAATCTAAGTCACCAAGGACTGCAGAAACAGAAATGGAATATTTCTCAGGGTTACGAGCTAGAAATAAATCTATTAGATTTACATTGAGTCCAGGCAAGTCGGGTATTCTTATTGGAGAACTACTAACTGCTCCACAATGAATGCAAAACGTGCCTAACCACCGGGCTGGTGGTGAAAGAGTGTCTAAGATACTGATCATTGTTTCCACGGAGATCACTGGTAAGGATTATTTCAGATGAAAAGGATGTCTCAAGCATTTTGTTAATGTCAAAAAACGGTTCATCGAAGAAACAAACTGTTTCAGCATCAGGCATGATAGGGCTGTAGTATAAGAATCAAAATACGTCATATTTTGAGCGCTTCACTGAGAAAACACATGGCGCCAGACGCCATAATTTAAAGACTTCTGGCGCCATGTACATAGTCGATTTAGGGGTTGTGATAAAATATAGCGCCACACGCCATAATACATGGCGAAAAGTACATAGGCCTACACGCCATGTACTATAGTCTTCCACGCCATGTACATGGCGTGGCGGACTATATTACATGGCGTGGAGATCTATAGTGCATGGCGTGGAAAGCTATAACACATGGCGTGGAGGACTATACTGTATGGCGTGGAGGACTATACTGTATGGCGTAGAGGACTATAGTACATGGCGTGGAGGACTATAGTACATGGTGTGAAGGACTATAGTATATGGCGTGAAGGACTATAGTACGTGGCATGGATGACTATAGTACATGGCGTGGAAGACTATAGTACATGGCGTGGAAGACTATAGTACATTGAAGAAGCAAATCAGTCAAAACAGTGCTACTTACCATAAATGAGCACACGAAGAAGTCACTTGCTTGCAACAAACAGGCGCTGGCTGCATTTAGAGTCGCCGAAGGAGCCATTCAATAATATGCGCCCTTAGCCGATTGAGAATGTTGTCGATCTATCGACGATACTCAAGTATCACTTGCTGACATTTATAGATCCCCTCACACAGTATGGCTGCGAGTTATAATTGGAGTGCCATGAGCCATATTACATGGCTCATGGCACTATGTAATATGGCGTGTGGGGCCATAATTTCTGCGCCATGTAATTATGGCGCTGGGAGCTATACTGCATGGCTCAGGGTACTATGCACATAGCGTGTGGCACCATAAATGCTGCGCCATGTAACATGGGACCACGCGCTATGTAGATTCTGACATTATGGCGCTGGGAGCCATATTGCATGGCTCAGAGTACTATGTACATGGCGTATGGGGCCATAAATAATGCGCTATGTTACATGGCTCTGGGCTCTTTGTGGATTTTTTTCAGTGTTGATTCTGACATAAAGGTAATTAAACTCTGGACTAAAAGAAGGAAATTGGGTTGGAGTGATAAAAAGCACGTCATTACAAACGTAAATTTCTATCACTTTTTGCAGGGAAAACTCAGATACTATGTGATAGTCAGGTACGTGATACTGATTAATATCAGTATAAAGATGACCTTAATTCCATTTAGTGCCAAAATTGTCAGTTTACGAACCGGTGTGCAGAAATTTTAAAAACAATTTGCATGGCTATTAATTTACAGCTCCAGTGTACTGATAATGCCTTCGTACAGCTGCTATTTGAAACTGAAGTGATAAAAAACAATAAATTATTGCAAGAAATTTGAAAAAAATTGTATGCAGATTTATTTGTTAAACATTTTTAATTACTTACGCAACAAAAAATAATCCACTTCAATTATTCATTACAAAGTTATTAACTAAAAATAAAGCAATGTCAACAATTTGCCTCAAATAAAGTCTTCGTACACTTACGAAACAGTTTATGAAAAATATTAAAAACTACAGATACATTTTTTGTTAATACTTAGTTTGGTGGTCTTTATTTTTTAAATTTTTTTGCATAGCTTGGCTCTATTTTCGCCCATTCCTGCTGAAGAGCCGGTTTCAAAACACGGCGGCGGTGTAATTGTATGGGGCTGTATGGCTGTCACCGACGTTGGAAACTTAGAAATAATTGAAGATATCATGGATCATCGGGCATATATTGCAATTCTCAAGGGAAATTTGGAGCCAAGTGCTGAAAAATTGGGTGAATCAAAGGATTTTTACATTCAACAAGATAATGATCCTAAGTACATGGCTCATAATACTAGGATGTTCTTGGAGTACAAAACTACACATTTGCTTAAAATACAGCCGCAAAGTCCTGACCTCAATCCCATTGAGCACATGTGGAACATGATAGAAAAAGGATCAGTACTTACCATATTAGCTCGAAACACAATTCACTAAATTCCAGGTACTCCCGTATTTTTATTCAAAGGAGAATTTGGGAAAAAATATGTTGACAAAATGTAATCTTAAAATTTTTGGTGCTTGGCTATGGCAACATTTTGGAAACTTTTAACCCTTTATGGGCGCAGAGTACCGAAAATTAAGGTTAGACTTTTTACCAATCTTCAATTTGTGATAACTTGTAACAGAAACATCAGATCATTAGAAATCACAAAACGTCTTTTTTTTGGAAGCAATAATGCAGTTTTCAATGAATTTGCGGGCAAAATTGTTGTTGCTGCAGGCATCTGAAAAAGATTCTTCAATTCATAGATTCTTCAATTCAAAAATGCAAACTATTAATAAATTCAACGATTCGTCATAGAAAAAGGCTAACCATTCATCAAGCTGCCTATTTTTTGAATAATTGAAGCTTCTCTTCGAGAGAACTCACGATCGGAATATCAAATCAATACAAGACATGATATTTGAAAATATGGATAACCCTGTGACTGTGGTTCGATCTTGAAGGTACAATAATTTTGATCATTCTCAGTGACAGAATTCATAAAATATGCATAAATTTCGTTAATTTAGGATTTATTTGCGGAGGGCAACCCTAAAAGTATTCCACCTAGGAGCTTTTTATTATTTTTGTACTAAGAGATGCAACCAACAACGATCATATGATAAGCACTTTACAAGAGAAATAAGCAACAAGGGACCAATTGTTCTTAAATTTCGAAAGTTTTTAGAGCGATAACCCTCAAAATTTTTTCATCTTTCTATATATCTAATAGTGATTCGCCGAATAAGCTGTTATATATTGATGATGGAGTTTTGGTGTCAGTGCTCTCAAAGACATGCCAGAATCAGTCGGTTCGTCGTTATTGTACCTAGAGAAGCTCAAATTAAATTTATACATGATAAACACCTTGTGATGGAAACAAGGAACAATTTTTTGAATTTCTAAAGAATGTAAATTCTTGATCCAAAAATTTGACCAATTGCGCAATGAAAAATGTTATCATTAAATTTTCATACACTACTGTGATGTGATGATCCGGTCGAAGATGCGAGAAATTTACTTAGTAAAGGTTTTAGCCATATTTAATATGAAGCGATATCTACACATTTCCTCCCCTTTTCTTTTTTTCTCCTTTCTTCGAAAATCAGACTTTGTAGTAGTTTCTATACGCCAAAATTTATGTATAATTTCTATGGAATACATGATGTTACGCCACAAATTATAAAATTCACCTCTTTTACTGAATTGATGAGTCTAGCTCCCCATAACATTTCTTAAACAAATTAGCAATGACGAGGTGTACACGCCAGGAACTATTGACAGCTGAAACAACACTTTACTCGTATCAGCATTTTAAAATCAAACCAAACATACTCAGTGTGGCAAATTCGAAATATGATTATTCAGTATTATATGAGAAGCTTAGGAATATCACAAATGTTCACTAAAATTGCTAACTAAAATTTAAAATTATTTAACATTCTTTGAAAATAATCCATTGAATTCGGATAAATTACGTACAAGAAGTACTAAAAAGTAATAAGTAAAATTAATTTTGGTTAAAATCTAAAGTTAGTGCACTTCACATTTTATTCTCTAGACTGGGTATTTAAAAGATGCTTAGTTTTTAAGTGTTGTTTGGTAACATAATGCTGTTGAAAGTGTTTTACAATTTGACTTCCACGGCGGTCGTTGTTCATTGTACGCCCAGCGGTCATAAACGTTCGCCAAGCTGAATTTATGCTCGTTAGCATAACCAAGACTTGGCATCAGTGATACTTTGGCAATAAACCTGCTAAATTGTGAATAAAATTGTGAATAAAATGTGGGTATGCCAATTAAATAAAAAAACTCAAAATGCAAACTTATGAGTACTACTTAGTTTTTTTTTCAAAAACTCAGTATAAATTCTGCTGGAAATGTAACAGCAATAGAAATTAAATCTCAGAGAATTTCATACAAATTTTCAAAAGTATCAGAAGCGTTTTCAAAGAATTCTTTAAAAAACAACGAAAGATATTCTAAGGACACTATGACATTTTTTTAGCAGATTCACGGAGAAGTAAAGCGGAGAACTTTGAGCGCTTTCGGACTTTTTGCAACGCTGTATACATACCGGCTTTAAAAAATGCTTAAGGAACAAACGAAGCTTATGTAGTCTAATGGTTCCGATTATGTAGGGCTCGTGGTTCAAATCCACGTTTGGATAAGGGACCGCGCCTCGAGCTTTGGGCCCACCTAGCTCTGAGGTACCTGAGCTAATCAGGGGGAAAGTAAGCCTTGGAACTAATCACTCCACACTCGTTTACATTGTTTGTAAATTAGCGAATGAAGCTCTGTACCAGCCTCAATTCCTAGACCCGACAAAGATTGTCGTGGAATTACTTTACTTTATTTTATTTGACGACATAAATTTCATTTTCGGCACACTGCGGAAAAATGAATGACTTTATCGCGAATACATTACCATTAGTCTGAAATACACACTTAAGGGGTTATACGCAGTTCGAATTTTCATAAAATCGATTTTTTATTTTTTGCACTTTCGGAATGTATATGAAAATTTCAAATCGATACGACAAGTTTTTTCCGAGATATACGAATATTTGTAATCACATCTCGGACTGTTAGAAAGTAGGCAGACCGAAGCGCAAGGGAGTAAGCGAGAGGGAAGAATGGCTCGTAGACAACATCAAATCGAAGTATTGGAAGCTCC
This sequence comes from Nemotelus pantherinus, assembly GCA_963978885.1. Classification (NCBI taxonomy): domain Eukaryota; kingdom Metazoa; phylum Arthropoda; class Insecta; order Diptera; family Stratiomyidae; genus Nemotelus; species Nemotelus pantherinus. The sequence continues at coordinate 42,544,508 of OZ022265.1, read as the reverse complement.
TGAGGCTACAAAGGGTACATCTTATGGCCCTAGAATAGATGACTCCATATAAGTAAAAAAAAATTATCTATGTGCTTACTTCTTCGGAAACTTTAAACGCGTTTTTCTGAAAACTATGTTTTCCAAGTCGGTGACCAAGATTTCTAAAAAACGGTTCAACCAAACGGTTTGAAATTTTAACACAAAATTTTAACACAGACATATTCCTCAGGTATAAGATTTCAGGAATAAGATTTCAGATAATTATTTCAATTTTTTAAACAATTTTAAATGGCAATTTTGGTCAAAAATTTTTTTACGAAACTGCCATTTTGTCAAAAATCTAAATTTCGATTGTTCTTTCGATCAACACCTAGTTTTATCTATCTACTAAAAGAATCTGTTTAGTTTTTTGACTTCAGATGAGTTATATCGGAGATATCGTGGTCACCGCCGAACACCTTTTTTTGGAAGACCTTCAGGAGATCGTCTGGAGGAGCGCACCAGATCAATATTTTTCCAAACTATTTGTGCCATTATAAACTTTAATGTTGCCACTAAAGGCTAAATATTAAAAATTATGCTATAAATATTATTATGCTATATTTTGTGCATCCATAAAAATCAACATTTATGCAAATGTCTGAAGTAAATATTATATTTATGAACTATAAATTATTTCATCAGCAAATTTCTAAACCAATCTTCTTTTTAAAATGAAGACAATTTATGATTTTACCTAAGCAGTACTGCCTAAAAATACCAAGGTGTCAATAGACTTACAATAGAGCAAACCAACATAAAGGTACTCTTGCACAGTTACTCAGTAAGTACAGAGGGGTCATCTTCTGATACGAAAAGCGTTAAAACTTATTTTAGGGGTTAAAATATTCTAAAACAATTCACCAAGAAATTATAGAAAGAAAGCTGCTTGCCTGACAAAATCATTCAACATTTTTCTTAGATCAAACAAAGAAGGAGGAAGTAAAATATTTCCCCAGCGGCATTAATTCGGTACAAATAATCATAAGCGTTAACAATGAATTGAATTTTAAGGGTAAGTCAATTTAATCTTAAACAGCTTTCCTCAGAGGATTTTTCAGTTTACCTGTCTCTCTGTTTCTAAATATGCTAAGGCGTCACTGATGACGAGTGAGTTATGTACTTGTTCGAGACTAGATTTATTGCTGAAGGTATTTTCGAAAAATAATTTTATAGACGAGGCTTCTTGTCACTCTTCTGCATTATCTTCCTTTGAAAGTTTTGTAAACAGTATCAACACAATGTCCCAATACAGTAGGAACGGTGGCGGTCAAACGATTTCAGAGTATCTGAATTTTAATAGCCATCGAAAACTACTGTACTGACGCGATCATGGCCAAAATTGTAAGATTTACAAAAGTTATTGATTGTTTATCATCAGTCAATAAAGGACTTAATTCAATTACTCACATACATACTCGTATATCTGAAAATAAAAATGCATTCACGCTCATTGCAATTATAGCCAGGTCAAATAGATTCTTCCCATCAGTCGAAGTAAATAGCCATGTTATGGCGGCAGCAGAAAAGGCTTAATGAATTTAAACCAGTTTGTTTATAAACACATTTATTAAAAATTTCCGTTCTGGTTGTTTCACATTTGTCTATTTTTTTACCTCGCTTTTCTTTTACTTTTTTCCTGTCAAAAAGAAACTCAAGGCTTACTTCGTCCTTCGGCGAGACTCGATACATTCACCAGAAAAACGAGACTTGCCAGTCTCACAACAATAACATTAACAAGCCAGTTTGGCTAGAAATCAATTAAGTACTGAGCAATCCGCTAAAAACTAAAATCTGCAAATTCGTAAAGTGATGGTTAGTATCCTGACCCAAATGGTGAGCTGCGAAAAAAACTGCCAGCCAAATTTATAACACTGAATGCAAAATCTCATTCGCATATCATTACAGCGATGAAATTCACGATGATAATAAAAAAACGATAAGAAAACGTGCTCATTCAACATTCAACAAATTCAACATGAAATTCACAATTTCTAGATGTTTGTGAATTCTAGTAAAATATGCCAACAAGCTGTCATTGTAAGTAAGATCGTAGCGTACTTTCGATTTCAAACCAGCATTATTGTGTTTCAAACTTTCTACTATGCCGTTGCTGGTTTCGGTTCGATTCGGCTCTTGACTCTATTGTATTCTTCTGTGAATGACTAGGAGTAAATCTTGCTCTGTTTCCTTATCACTACCGACAATTTGTATTTTATAAAAAGGATTTCCAGTGTGCTCATGAAAAGCGTCGAAGCGTTCAGGGATTTCTTCCTCAGCTTCATATATTTAAGATGTATGCATGCTTCATGCATGTGCCAAGATTCGAATACACATCAGCTAGACATAGAAGAGGGAACTTGTTTGATCCGACACACATTCAACTCATTTGTGTACTTTTATTGTGTCAATAGAAATTTGCGCAGAAATTTGGTCCCGCAGAGGAAGATTTCCATTCTGTTCGTGGAAATTTTAAAAACGAAAACCTTGAAACAAACAAAAAAGAGCATAAAACAATGCGTATATTTTTTAAATTTGCTTGCTTAGTAAATCTGTTCAGCGGTTAATACAATAGGAAAACTTATTGATGCATGCCAGAAGGAAAATGTCTCCCATTGCTGGTCATATCTCTTTAACCAGTCTGGAGTGAATATTATTTATCATGAACTGCGACATTCCGCGTCAACGATCTCAGCCTTCACACCAACGATCTATACGAGGCGGAAGACAGCCAGCCAGGACATTTTCATATTCATCTATAAATCTAAACGGATTCTAAACATATTCATATGGGTTTTTGGTAGGATTGTTATATTCATTTTGCAGCCGCATTCAATTGGTAAAGTTATTCAGAGCAGCTTGTGCCAAGTTGTGCACAACCGCAGTCGGTATATCTGGAATCCAACCGACAAGATGGACGAAACTTGAATACATATATCATGTGAAACTTGGCATATTCATGTTGGACGTTTCCCTATGAATATTCGCAACGAGTTACTCATATTTTCGAGCCAATTTTGTTTATTATTTCTCTTGTCAGATGGTGGTAAACATATCGTAATACAGGATAGTTAGTACAAAGCCTCTCTGAGTCAAAGAATGCATAGATAGTTCGTACAAATCCTTTTTGATTCTTTTCTATTAACGCTATGAAGTTTGGTAAGACATTTATAGCGGCATTGAAACAATCCACCTCTTTTGGATGGTTGAGTTCCACCGATGGCACCTTTATTTGATTCGCCAAAGAATTTATTTTTTCTTTTGATATTCTTGTTCCAAGATTGTAGACCCCATCGTTTATGTATCTGTTGCCTTTCAGAATTGTTTTAAACAACTTTTGGGTGAATCAGTTCCTTTTGCTTAGTTTCCTTCAGCTACTTTTAAATGAGCAACAACATGGATTTCGTAAGGGTAGATCGACTTCTACTAATCTCATGATCCTGGTCTCTGATGTGCTCTGTGAAATGGAAAAAGGAAGTCAAATTGACGCAGTCTATACGGACTTTAGTAAGGCTTTCGACCGGGTTGACCATCAAACTCTAATATACAAGCTTCGCAACTTCGGTATATCAGGGTCTCTTCTTGATTGGCTCCAGTCTTATCTTCGCGATCGAACTCAGCTTGTTAAATTCCAGGGCCACTTATCTAAAAGAGTTTTCGCATCTTCTGGAGTACCGCAAGGCAGTCATCTAGGTCCCCTGCTTTTTAACATCTTCATTTCTGATCTTTCTGAGACATTGCTTGGTATACCCCATCTCTTTTATGCAGACGATTTAAAAATTTACCACAGCGTAAACACGGCATCTGACGCAATTCTTCTACAATCAAAGCTTCAATCTCTCGAACAGTGGTGCAATGAGAATCATTTGAATCTTAACATTAACAAGTGTCATGTAATAAGCTTTTCCCGTAAGAATACGATCAAAAAGTATTCTTACTGCCTTAACAACACCATATTGAATAGGGTTGATCATATTCTAGATCTCGGGGTAGTATTGGACAACAAGATGCGGTTCAATCTCCACTATGACAAAATCCTTGCCAGGGCTAATAAACAGCTCGGATTCATTAAGAGACGTGCTAAAGAGTTCAAGAATATATGGGTTACCAAGTCATTATATATCACTCTGGTGCGTCCTTTATTGGAGTATGCCTGCATAATATGGAACCCAGTTTTTGAGCTACATAGTGAGAGAGTAGAATCTGTTCAGAAACAGTTTTTACTTTTCGCTTTGAGGGACCTTTATGATCCAAAAGACTTCCAACATCTTCCTTCTTACAAAACCAGACTGAGCCTACTTAATTTAATGCCTCTCTCTTCTAGAAGAACACTGTTAAGTGCATGCCTAACCTTTGATATTATAAGTGGTGCAGTCAATGTTGAAGCTCTGTCCAACAAAATTATTTTCAACGACCAACCAAGACGCACTAGGCATGCAACTCTGCTCAAGGAGTTCAATCACCACACTAACTATGCATATAACGAGCCCATAAATAGGTGCTGTAGAATTTTCAACTCTATAAGCAGCAACTACGCTTCGGGGATCTCTAAACACACTTTTAGAACAAACTTATTAAAGACCCTATCAACATCCTAATCCCACTTAATTTGCCCATCAATTTAGCTAAAATCAAAATAAAATATATTAAAGTAAAGTAAAGTAACTAAAATAAAAGTTGTGTTGTATTTTGTTTTCTACTGTGTTGGAAAATTTGTATGTAATTGTTATGTTGTTATATTGAATTTGTTAATGTATGTTGCCTTGTTTGGTAAATAAATTAAATACTTTCCTTAAACAATTTTGTTTTTTTTTCTGACAAAATTGGTCTTTGTCAGAAACAAGTACTTTAAACGCCCGATTGGAATCTACACTGAAAAAACACATAGCGCCAGACGCCATAGTTTATAGACTTCTGGCGCCATGTACATAGTCGATTTAGGGATTGTGATAAAATATAGCGTCACACGCCATAGTACACGGCGAAAATTACATAGGAGCAGACGCTATGCTTTTAGTCCTCCATGCCATGTAATAAAGTCCTCCACGCCATGCACTATAGTAGATGGCGTGGAGGGCTATAGTACATGGCGTGGAGGGCTATAAGCATAGCGTCTGCTCCTATGTACTTTTCGCCATGTAGTGAGAGAAGCATATTTTCGGCTCTGATACATCAACCAATGAGAGGTGAGAACGTGCTATTGTGCGTATGATCCCATCAAGAAATAGTAAACGTATCGAGTATGTTATTTTTTTGTCTCCAAATGGTATCGAAAATAGTATTCCGCGTCAATTATCTTATTGCCGACCATTTTAATACACAGACTAGGTTTTAAGAAAATTTATATTGCATAGAACGCCAATCGTTAAAAAGGTGTTTTTGAAAAGTATATGTATATTGCCTAGTGGGAATGAAAGAACGTATCCGGGTAATTTTTGTCTTGTTTAAATTTTCGAAATCGGGTACTGCTATCTATTTTCCCAATTTATGGGGTAATTTCGTAATTTATATCGCAAATCACGCGCTTTTCGTGCTATTTAATTTCGAATCCGAGGACGGATGGGACGGAAAAATCGCCAATATTTCGATTATATTTAGATTAAATTATTCCCATTTTATTTGGTTTTTAATTGATTTAAATGAATCCTTGTTGTCTTGAAAAACAGTTTTTAATAAGTTCAGTTCATCTCCCATTGAAAATTTTAGTGTTTGCAATTTATGATGTTTCAGGCATTTCCTTCGTGTTCTGCGTATCCAAGCCAAACAAATTCCCATAACTCGTGTCTCTCGGCTCGTGTCTTTAAGACTCGGGGAAGCAGATATATTTTTCATAGTTTTCCAGAATAAACAAGTAGGAATTTCAGCGCAGCAAATACATCAAAAGTTGCATTCAATTTCCAATTGTTTGATTCAGTGACTTTTCTACTCATTATGATCACCATCAATCTGAGCAATATTTAAATGATGCAAGATTACAAATTACAATGCAACATATTGCAAATTAGAACTATTTTTTTTAATAAAAAGTGAAAATTAGTGGTCCTGGTCACCACGAATCTATAAAGTACTTTTATTTATTCAAATAGTCTAAGAGAAAAATATACCGCAGTAGATGTTCTATGGTTAAATTCAATTTTCAAGACAAAATGAATTAAACCTTCGGCAAACAACGTGAAAATAACTTCTCACCCATACAAGGTACAATGTATGTACAAAAAATAACTTCTCACTCATACAAATAGATAAAATGATTTACCTCATAAAGCATTTTATCTATTCTGTGTACACATATATTAAACAGAACGTGCTCAAATATTTCTTTTATACTTTGTATAAACAAGTAATAATAAAACACAAAGCATTTATTTAAAAAAATACTTTCATACCTCTTCCATAAAATCAGCTTCATGTCTTTAAGATTTAGGGTTGAAATAACCTCACGTTGTATGCCGAACGTTAATACTCGTACTATTTAAGTGAAAAGCCACTATCTTTCTTTAATCATTACAATACTAACTTACGCACTTTCAGCACAAAGAAACAAACAGACAAATCAAATGAATTTCAATCTGCAGCAAACATTTAACTCTTGAACTCAGTAATAAATCCATTACAGAAACGAAACATGCAAATAACATCTTGTGTTAAACAACGAATTCATTACAGTATTCATACATACAAATAACATCCTAAATTCATTCACCCAAAGCATACCAGCTCCAAGTTCTGTAGGGAAATAGAAACCAAACAGAGTACGCTACAAATCGTGCTGCGGCCATTCACAAATATTTCTGGGCCATTTAACGGCTGAATAAGCGAGGGGTTTTTGATTTTCTCTACTCAGGAAGACGCGGTGAGCTGAGCAGCGTCCGCGCTGCTATTCGGAAACACTCATTGCGAAGTGTTTAAGACTATCGATTGCGTGATGCTTGCAATGGGGTGTATGCACACATCACGGTACGTGCATTGAGGCAAGATCACTTTAGTGTTCTGTGTAGCATATTTCAATACGCTGCAATGAACTGAGCGTTCTGGCTTAGAATGGTACCAGATGCTTGAGGTTTTCACTCAAACGCAAGATATCCTATCGCGTTGCTGTAAAACTACTTTTAAGGCACTTTGGCTGTGAGAACTATCTCGTTTGTGAGATAAATAGTGTTTTGAGTTTCGTAAATTTTATAATTATTGATGTTGGATGCTAATTCATATAAAATCAATTGATTTGCTTTGAATTTCAATATGTATTGTTAAGCAATTTTTCTTGTATAGGGAATATTTAGCAAGGGAAGCACTGCTTCCTTTGCGTACAACGACGAGCCGCCCCTGGTTCGTATCAATTCCTCCAGAATAAATTCCACTCAGAAGCCTTGAAGAGATTTTCAAGCAATATTTACATACATAATCGAAGATTTCACTAGTAGAGAAAATCTCGTGAACATCAAAGACACCTCAATCAAGAAATCATCTCGTCAGCTTTGACGATGTATTTATGAATGGGGAACGTTAGCTTTGCCGGAGGAATCAGATATTATGGTTTCAACATTTGCGTACTGTACACTTACTTCCGTATATCCCTATTTATTGCCTGTTTCGTTCTCTCGAAGCTACTGTACTTCATATCTTCGAGCATTTCGTACGAGTGTTGCTAATAGATACTGCTGGTATTGAGCTGCTTGCTACCCACTCTCATTTTATAGAGTTCAACATTTTGTTGTTGTTGTTTACATCAAATATCTTTTGGATAGCATTGGAACATGCTCGTTCATTTGGAAACTAACAGGGAAAGCTCGAAAGTATGGCTGCAGATTTTTTTTTGTTTAAACATGTGAAGACAATACCATAAAGTAATCAGGTTCGTCATTTGTGCTGATTTTCAAAGGCGTTTGTTGTGTTGTTTAGAAAAGAAAAAAAGGAAAAAAACAAGGCAAAATTTATAACAGTAAATTATAGCAAGCACAATTTATAAGTTACAACATAATATAAGTTACAACATCATATGTATATTATTCGTGGCTAACTCGGAGTCAATAACTTGAAAAACCGCCTTATTGATCACAGATGGTCTCAGACAGAAAATCTTAGCAGCATTGCAAAATTTGCTTATTCATTTCATCTCTGAATACGAATATCTATTCTTTCGAAATTAATAAGCAACCCTCTACAAACTCATACCATTAATCGTCTTTAATGATCCATTTACTTTCCAGAATTAAAGCTCATTAAAACAAGATTTTTTTTTAAACATACTTCTCGTCGCCTTCTGCCATTATTTTTTCATTCATTCATTATGCCATTATGGGACAGCCTGAATTGGACCTGGTGTCCCACTATCACCATCCACAACATATTTTTCAACATTCATCCTTCCTTCCGGTCGCGTCTAGAGGGTATAATAAAATTGAATTGCAGGCGCAAATGATGGCGTGTTCTATAGTCCGGAGAAATTATTGCACTTAGTCGTTTCCCTAACATGCCATTAAGCAACCATCTATATGGTGTTGGCAAGAAGATCGTTAAAGTGTCTTCACTTTTCTAAGCATTCATCGAGCAATTAAAAAAAGCCGAACATGTGAAGGGTGATAGGGTATAAATTGCATTTGCCGTTAGTTTAACTAGCCAAGATTGAAAAAAAAAAATGAAAATCCCTGCTCCATTGTAGAGGTGGGCTTTTATTTTACTGTTCGATATGCCTGATGATTGAATTCTCATTGGAATTAGGAAAATATCAATCAATTATTCAAAAAGTTTCCAGATATATCGTATTGTCGTCTAACTTGCGAGCATTAATTGCTGTGTACTTGTTAATCAATGTTATATATCGAAGAGCATACTTTCTTTGTATGGGAAAATAACGAAATTGAATCATTCTTACTCCCAGTCTTATATACTTCATTGATGAAAAATTATAGTTGAAGGAATCCTTAATGTTGATTTATTGATTATTGTTAATGTTGATTTACTTCACCAAAGTCACCAAACTTCAAGCTTCATGATGCTAGAGAAGCTAAAGTTAGAGAAGCTGTTGGGTTAAAGCTAATTTATTTCAAAAAAGGATTTTTCTTTGACAGCTTGGTTGGTCGAAACTCCCTAATACATTTATTACCTCATTTCTAGCGAAAAGTGAAAAATCTTTACGTCGTTTATGCTACCTTATATAAAATTTAAGTGAGGTTTCATAGATTATTGTCTCGTCCGAAGAAAGGGAACTTTCATTGAGGTAATTTTGCCTGCCTGATTGATCTGTATTAACTAAACGTCTGCGTTTAGATATCTCGAAGACTTTCCAATATGGAGCCGGAGTCACATATATCCGCAGGGAACACTCCGATCGTGATTAATCCAAAAATGCGTGTCAATTGCCTTTGCGTGCGATGCGAATCAATTTCCAGAGTTGATAAATCGAAACAATAATGACTCTTTGATTCACTCACTACTCTGCCAACCCAACCCGACATCCAGTTTCGCGATTTTTCAAAGATGCTTCGCTGCCGACCTCTCAAACTCAACTCCCTAAACCGACCGATCTTCTCACCGATCTACCCAAGACTCCCCCTCAAAACTCACCGTCGTCGCCCTCTCTCCACCCAACGCCCATTGCTCATGGCAATGGAATGCAATTAAAACGTTGCCTTATAAGGCGAAACCGGGAATCGAGAAATCGATGGATGGGGAAATCGATTGTAATATACCTGAGGTGAATTCAAAAATTAACACAGATAATTGCCTATCTCTAGGAGCAACTGAAATGAAATTTTCCTAAGGGCGTAGTCACACTGTGAAAAAAAGTAAAAGTAAAATAATTTCAATAAAAATTTTTTCCGAATAAATTTTATTGAGTGGCACAAAGGATTTCAATATACATTAGGCCAAATAATGCTTATTGGGTGGCACAATGACGAAATGAGTCGAAGGCCACAAAAGATGAAAATTTATGCTGCCATGAGAGAAAAGTGTACGAATTTGTTTGAACTGGCGCAACACTATATTAGTTTTCATTCATCCAGGAGCTTTTAAAATGGCAGCAAGAAAAAGTACGACAGCGAATTATTTTCAAATACGTGGATAATACCGAAATCAAGTTTTCAAAGATTGCTTAGGGCCTTATAACCTCACTTTAAACGATCATTGCAATCAAAAGCAAATTACAAGAAGAAGCTAGCTTTTACAAGAAAAAGAGGATCAGAAAGAAAATCTAGGAGTATATACAAGAACTTAGCGAAGAAAATTTTCGGGAAGTTCGAGACTAAACGCAACATTTCCGTTTGAAAGTATGTTGGCACATCGAAAGACACGGGCAATTGAATGAAGAAACATTTTAACCTGAGAGCATATAAGGTGCAAAAAGTTCCAGATCGATCCGAGGAAAAGGAGAAAGTAGCAAAACCAGGACTTGGAAATTATACGATCAATATGTGACGAAATTCGATTGTGACATTTGAGATGACAAAATTTATGTCAAAGTTGACTTCAGGCAAGGTTTTGGCCATGAATTTTACTCTGCCAAAGCAAAAGGTGTAGTAAAAGAAGTACTTAAATCGACGAAAACTTGTGCATTTCTTAAACAGTACATGTTTTTGCAGGCAAACGGTATTTTGTAGCGAAAGGCACAATCACTGCCCAGGTTTACATCGAAGAATATCTGCAGAAGCGGTTGTTGCCTTTCATTGTTAAGCATGAAAAATTTGCTTTGTTTTTCAGATCTAGCATCACGTCATTGTGCTAAGAGAACGCTAGAGTGGTATGAGAGCAGCCATGTAACTTTTATCCCCAAGGAGACCAACGCACCAGATTGTCCTGAACTTAGACCAATAGACTGATACTGGATTCAAATGAAATGAGTAGTGAAGAAGAGAAACAAGGAAGCTAAAAATATATCTTACTTAAAAAAATGGAAAAAACATACGAAATCGTTATTGCAAACAATTTTATAGCGGGCCTTAATCGAAAAATTCAAAATGTTCACTCTAAGCGACACTAACGTCGTTTAGAAAGTGTCTGTATATTTTTAGGAGGTAAGCAATGATCAAAAAACAACCTCATTTTCCTTAATTCAAAAGGTTTCGTTTGATTTGCTTTAGTAAAAGGATCAAATTTTACCTAAAATTTTTACAAAATTCAAATAGACTCCACTGCATTTTACACCCCCAACTACTAGATAATTTCTAGAGCACTATAACATCAAAGTAAAATTTTGATCTGGAATTCATTAGGTAAACTAGTCAGTTTTTCCAATAAAATCTATGACAGTAGAAAGTAATTTGTTTTTTTTTTAGTTTTTAAGCTAGCAGTTTCAAATACTTGGATACAATCTTGTACCAAAATATTGAAGAGATACCAAAAAGAATAAAATCTCCTCAAATACGCTCTATTTCACTTCTACCAAAGTTCATGTTTAAAAAATATTAGATTTCGTAAATGCATTTTCTTTCATACGCCACTATGTGCATGCTCAAAAAAAGCTCAGGGCAAATATAACTGAATATCAAGTATATCCCCAAAAGCGATAAAGCAATAGTATGTCTACTGACCCAAAACAGAACAATCACTTCAGGATACAAACAATATGAGCAGATATTTTTGTCGAGTCCCAGCATTCGTAGTCCTTTTCCAGTCTTATGCATATGTATTCACTTCGTTTCTGTTACGGGACGTATAAAAAATTGAAATTTGAAAAAGACAGTTGTTTTTTCAAAGCAAGTACCATGCATGCATCAATTGATTCTGAAACCATTTTACACTGAACTTGTTTCCCATATCCTTTGGCTTTGGATTATACAGGATCAGATATAAGTTGAATTGCATTTGAAGCGTGCAAGCTGGATGTGTTTCGGTACATGGTATTGATTGTACCTACATGACTTGAGAATAGTTTTGCTGAACTTTAAAACTTCGTATAATGTTGCAGCAAGTTACAATAAGATCAAGTGATTAGATTTTGTGGGAACTGGAAGATGAAAAGAAGGGACTTTGTGAGGGTTAAAGAGAAATTATATTGGATTGATGACTGTTTTTATTGCTAATAAATAAATGAAAATTGCATACTTGGGTAGTGCCAAAATGCTAAGAAGTCATACATATTCAATCCGTATTGAAATACACCTGAAATCATTTTAAGCCCGATGGTGGTTGCACTTAATCAACGATAGGTATTAGCATTTACAGATTTTTTATTTGTATTAGCTCTGCATTATTTCTGCATTTTATTTGTATTAACTCTGCATATTCAAAGCAAAAAAAAATGGTGTGAAAAAAATAAAAGCTCTGCACCTCTACGTACCAATCAAATGAGGCAACAAACGGCTCTTGGGCTGGAACATAAATATTTGATCTAGACTAACAAAAATGAAGAAGTGACTGGCCAACTTGAAAGTTTAAAACACGCCTAGCTGCTAGTGGTAGATGAAAATATGAAACATCCTTACCCATAAATGACAAATTTTACATTAACGGTTACTGATGGTGGAAAATAAGAGTTCGTCAAGCAACACAACGATGAGTAAGACGACAAGCTAAATACGTATATTAGCTGCGTTTTATTTTCATCCAGAGTGTAGTAGGTATCCTCCATGCATAATAAAACGATCCAGAGTAGCACGCGAGTTTTTTTCTGTCAGACAGTTGTCATTTCAAAATTTGAACTGTCATATAACCAACGCCGTTTTCAAATGCATGACTATTTATCCTGGTTGCCAGGGTGACATGGAAATTTTTGAAAATTCCAAATATTCCAGTTGATATGACTTTTCGAAATACGTTCCACAGAGAGCACGAGTACGAGCTCCACTGAATTCACAAGTGTTTGTACTCTGGATATTGTTGTTGTTTCGTGTGCAAATCGATATCCTGCACTATTCTTTATGTATAATAAAACGCACCTATTATAAGCTTCTTAACCAATAAAGGAACTACAAAACATCACAGCGCCACCAGTCTTCTGCCCAAGTTTGCATGATTCTTCAGACGTTGATACAATAGCTATCTAGCAATTCGGTACATTTTAGTTTGAACTCAACTGGACGACACGTTTACAAAAATTAAAGACCTTCAACTGAAACAATCGTGTTGTGGAAGTGTGCTCCAAACTTTATATTGAAGAAAACCAAAGTCATTCTGCATGAGCTAAGTTCCTTACACTGCTGAAGGTTGATAGTTAGGAAAACTTTCCTTGAACAATTTCCTCAGCGCAAATAAAAATCACCTAAATCGTGCAAGGATTTTATGTTAGCCTAATAAACCTAATTTTTTGTGGATATAAATGGAAGTAGTGGCAGCTTTAATTGGAAAGATTCATATATTCAATCATATATGAAAATCAAAAACAAAAATAGCATTAATATTAAAAGAAATATTTCAAAATCGATGCAGAAAACCTACTTTTTATCCAATGCTAAAACACATGTTCTCCAAACTACTGAATATCAGCGTTCAGCAATAAAACGTGATATTTTGTTAAGTGCTCCACTCAATGGTTCTTTTAATCATACCAAAATGCTTATATCGCCAGCATTTAATCCATTCTTTCGTCTAAAAAGCACGTATTAGCGTGACCATATAAGTTCATTTATACAAAAACTACTGTTAATGTTGTATCCGCAGCTAAGAATTCCATCTCCAAAGATATTTAAGGAGATGATCGCTACTATCGCTTAACGGGTCACAAGCTGGAAGGTGGTGTCTCACTTGCCAACAGGAATCGCTGTAATGCATTCGAATAAGATGTATGAAACAAGCAATCTTGCAATGCAGAAGTAATGCTTGAATGCTATTTCCCAAAAAGTTCTTGAAGTACCCACAAAAATAAGGGGAATGCAGCTTGATATAGGAAAAGAGCTGGTAATGAAGAAATTGCAATGTCTTCTATATAAAGCGGTGAGATAAACATTTCAAAGCATTTCAAATGATGGGTAAGTACAATGTTTGCAATTGCAAGTTGAGAGTCATGCAGAGGCAAGTTTGGCACGCATCGCCTCTAGCTGACTGGAGTTATCATAAAGCTTATAAGCCCATACTGCCCAGATTTGCATAAACGTTCTATCTTTATTTTAGCGCTTTTGAAACATTCAATGATTTGTGTTTTGATTTGTACTGGAGATATATGGAGAGTGCATTTTTCAATGTTGATTTTAACGTATTTTCGCAAAAGATAAATTTTTCAAATTTTGCAGAATGATGTAATAGAGTATGTAGTTTTGGAGCCCGGTAGTAATTCAAAAATGACAAATATGTAGATAGTACGTTTATGCGAATCAGGGCAGCATAGCTAGCTTATTTGACATATTTCAGGTATTGTAGAGGTAAGCTCGGACGCCGGTAAAAGTATCCGTATGTATTCCCTATAGATCAGTTACCCAGTGTGCCAAATTCGGCATTTCAGAAAATTGAAGCGAATTCAGAACAAACTTTCGGACTCTCAAGCTTATTCGTTACGAATTCTTTGAAACCGGTATATGGAAAACGTTACCAAAACGCCGAAAGTGCTCAAACTTCCCTTCTTTAGCTCTTGAAAAGCTTTCGTACAATGGCTCATTTTTTTCAAGATTCATTGCGAATTCTTGTTCAGTGCTGGCAGCACTTTTCCAACGTAGCAGCAATAAGTTCACCATACCAACAATGCCTTCTAGAAATACGGGCTGTAATGCAGAATGATGACGTCACAGTTTGCGGGAGAAAGGTCGCGAAAAACACACGTGGTCTTATGGGACGTCCGCGGGAAATCGTGAATTGTGCGGGTTGTGTTAAAGTCGGTGAAGTGAAAATAAAGTGAGATCTGCGGACAAGGTCTAGTGAACAGCTTAAACAAAAATTAATGCGGTGCGTGCGGTATAATGTGGAAAATTCACTCCGAAATGTTTATCAGTTGTTGTTAGGTTATGTGTTGTTTCGTGTCGATTTACTGTCGCGATACACTTGATTGATAAAAAATGAATGCTATGACTAAATATTATTATTACAACGCATCCACGCACAAAAAACTAACGTTTTATTCATATTTTAGCTAAAAAACCGCAAGTGAAATCTCCGTGTATATCGGCACTGCCTCGTGGAAATGTCAAAACTCCCCGAAGAATTGACGTCATAGCTAAAACGATTACGTAGCATGACGGCCCGTACTTCTAGAATGCATTGATACCAAGCTCATGTATAAATTAATTTATCCTTTGAATTTCGTTCTCATCGCAGGATTCCATCGAAAGTTTCAGCGGTTAAACGTTGTTTGAGGCTGCCATCTGAAAAATTTTCAAAGCTAGGAAAATTTAAAAATTGTTTTCTTATTTTTATTGCAAATGCTTTGCATATGAGTATGTAATTTGAAGCATCTGTTGGTGCAATATTTACGAAAATGTCTGATGTTGGTTACCCTGTGTTAGCAGCAAAGTAAAATATATACCAAATCTGTTTAAACTAAACCCACCTTATGAATTTCGTTTTGATTGAATCAATGCGCTGGAAGCTATACAGGTGAAAAGAATTTTAGGTTTACCACCCTCAAAACTTTTCAAATGTTCAAAACGTTAATATTCGTTGCAAATTTTCATTGCAGGATCATTTCCATTTGCAAATCTAATGACATAATTGCTTAGTAATGAAATTCTAAATTCTTTCATGATTTTTTTACGAAATTCCTACGAAATTCGGTTTACATCAAGTTCCATTTACTACATGAACTTCGTTTTGATTTCATGACTGGACCGGAAAATATAAAGAAAAAAGCTTTATTTTGCTGAGCAAATTTGCAAGATTTAGAAGACAAAAACCACTATAGCTGGCAACTCTATTCTAATTTTTCAACCAAATTCTCAAGGCAATTTTTTTTCTCAATGATTTTTCAAGATAGTACTACTGCCACAGGGTTGCCTGCATTGCAAAATCACTTCTATCAAACTTGGCCCAAGTTAACACCAACAAGTCCTGTAAATTTCATTAGTATCGGATTATCCGATCGTCAGTTCTCGTGAACAGAAGTTTTGAGTGCTGAAAATAGAGATAATTTGGTGATGGAAAAACCGGAATTTTGAAAATTTCAATTTGACATGATGAACAAAGGTTAAAATTTATCAATGATTTGAAGTTTTTGTCAAAAAACAAAAACTTTTCTGGAGGGTCGATGATTTAAAGGATTTTATTTCCGGAGCCTGCCGTAGTTGCAGGGTTACCTGCACTATCTTCAAAATCCATGTGTTTTAAATTTTAGTCAACATCAATACGCTCCGCAGTTTTCACGATGATCCAATGTTTCTGTCAGAAGCTATGACAAATCAAAATTTGAAAAAAATCCTTGCCTACTTTTAGGCACTCAGCACCCACACACGGCTCAAAAACTCCAATACTTTATCATGGGCAATCTTAAAACTTAATAAATTTTCATATCCAATACTTTTTTTTTAACAAAAATTTACACTGCTTGGAAACATAGGAATACCTGAACACTCACTAAAATTCCCGTCGCCACCGCCAAAAGATCAAAAACCAGTCATGGACCTACTTACTATATACATCTATGTTCGCCGAAAATTTCAGCTCAATCGGATCGGCCACTCCAGAGATTATCTCCCTTAACCATTTTGCTGATATATAAATATATATATATATATATATATATATATATATATATATATATATATATATATATATATATATGTATATATATATATATATATATATATATATATATATATATATATACATATATATATATAAAGAAATATGAATTTTCAGCGAAACGAGTTTAATACTAATTTTCTTCGAAAATCAGTAACGAGGTATTCAAAACAAGTACAAAGTAAAATTGGGAGGCAAATATTTAGTTCTAGTGATGAACATTGGATTTTGCGAGAAGTAAAAAAAAAGATAACTTGATTAGTGGTGAGCTTACAGTAAAAGCAGAACAATATTTAAACAAAACAGCCCATCCAGAAACGATTCGAATAATTCTGAGGAAAAAATATTTTCATAGAAGATTAAGGTTGAAAAATCAAGCATAAAGCACTTTTTATAAAGTTATAAAGCTAAAAGCTTAAAGCTCTCCTTTTATATACACTGCCAGCCTGGGAGATGCAATGTTAAAAAAGAAATAAACAGGGTAAGAATCGGTAATGCTTCCAAGTATTATACGGAATACTTACAAATTGTATATTTACGCTGTTTGGTTTTGTTTATTATTGCTTATTGTTTTTATCTTTACTAGGTAATGTTTATCCGTTGTAAATCTGATTTATACGCTTGTTTTTTTCTAGGATTCTATTCTTGTTAATTGAATAACACAAAACGCCACCATGCATCCGATTTTGCATTGTCTTTAAATTTTAAGAGCCATCAAATGGCAACTGAGCCATTTTTGCATAATTTTAACATCTAGGGGGGGAAACTTGGTTAACCACATATCGTCGCTGTGAAATCAAACCGGCATATCTGCAAAATAAACATTTTTCACTAGAGCGCTTTAAAGTTTTCGCATGTGGGCTATTTCCACGTGAATGCAAAGCGGCAAAACACCATTAGACGGGTTTTAATTCAACTTTACGATATGCCCGTGCGACATAAAAATAGAGGGGAAAATAAGGAATTTTTTGATACCAAAAACTTAAAAAACTCAATTTTTGCAGATATGCCGGTATGATTTCACAGCGACGATATGTACATGTTTCCCTTAATTTTCCCGAAAGCTTAAGAAAGTAACCCCTAAAGTTTTGGCATTATCAACAACAAAAACTCGCATGCTTACCTATTATAGCGCAAAATTGGTTTTTCCAATTATTTGCATAAAAGAACTAACCTGTAAAAACTAAAGCATAATTTGCACTCAGTCGCTGTGATTATATTTCATGCAAACTGCTGTTGCGGCAGAATAACACTCGTAAGCAGTGTTCCCACTCCCGAATTTTCCGCCGTGTCAAATTTCTTCAAAAAGTGTATCAATATTGGGGAAATGTATCAAAATGTTCCCAAAAGCGTATTTGGGTCGATGTACTGAAACTATATATAATAATATAAAAAAACTTAGTTTGGATATATTTATTGTATAATATAGAACCTAAAAAATAAAAATATCACAAATTTGTTTTCATCTGTATATTGCCATTAATATTGAAGTCACACAAAATAAAATTATGAAAAAATGTGGGTTCTTTGCGAATGCACTCAACATTTTTACGAAATCAATATGGATTGCAGTTTATTTTTAGGGAAAGTCACTGTTTTAGATTTCTGAAAATAAATTCTTCGGCTTAAAACGGAACCATACAGTTATCGGAATACTGATGATTTGATGAATATGGTGAATGAAAGAATATGTTTTGGGCAAGTATGTCATACAGTGGCACCCAAACATAGTTTGGTTTCTTGCTTCCCAACATTTCTTTTATCTCTTTTCACCTCTTATCAGTCCTTCATTATATTGCTATCCAAGTTTAATATAGGAAAACCTCGTTCTCAGGTAAACTATAAGGTATAGTTGTCAAAGTCAACATGAAAGGCGGCAGATGACATAGATTCACCTGAATTGTTTTCAATCAAACTCGGTTTATCCCAAAATGCTTCAACATGCATTTTCTCGTTATTTTGAAATTGCTTGGAAATTTCAAATCTTCAGAGTCATCACTTATTAGATATCTTTTGTAGTTCATAGGGCCCATACACGACGCATGCATGCATGCACAGTACATTGATTGTGCAATATTGCGCCTGCCCTACACGGTTCATGCAAAACTGTGCAGTTTTCCTTAGAAGCTTTGGATTAAAGTGGGTAAGATATCAGATGTCGCATGTGCTGCAATATTAATTGTCGTCAAGTGAAAAGATTGTGGGCTAAAGAGTGGTTCAAAAAGCGATCTGTATTCGGGCATGAAAAACTTTTAAAAGATCTTGAAGTGGGTAAGATGTTCGCGGGACAAAAACTTCTAAAATCAGTGCTTGAGTGCACAATATTCAACATACACCTTTCATGCAAGCATGCGCAGTCGAGAAAATATCAAAAAGTTTTGTAATCATACAGGCAGCATGTGCATTCAGTCAATCATTGCCATAAACGTTCAATCTGCATGTGCAGTCACGCGATTGTGCATGAATGCATGCGTCGTGTATGGGCCCTATCAGCGTGTAAAGTCAATTGAAGTTATTACTGCTAGAGAGAGGAGATTTGGTTAGCACATGGCAGCAGAAGTAAAAAACATTGAATCTATTTACTGGATGACAAAATGTATCATTATGCCATATTTCAGTAAGTTACGGTATCATTATATCAAAAATATAAGTTTCAAATAAAAATGTATCAGAATGATACAAATGTATCAAAAGTGGGAACCCTGCTCGTAAGCTATGTAAATATTTCGTTCACGTAACATAAACCCTTCAAATATCGGAAAACATATGAGCTGCAATATTGCAACTAAAATGAGTTCGAGGCCTAAAAAACCACAACATAGTATGCTGAAAAATTCAAGTTCACTTATTACTTTGCAATTTATTTTCAGAAATGATTAATTCGAATGCTATTTTATGCAACCATAATATCACTTCACATGATCGCTACCATAAATTACAAAAATACAATTCTCATGAAAAATAAATTAATAACAAATAATTCGTATGGTTTCCCTAATTTTCGCATACAAAAAATACCCGAAAATGTTCGAATAATTTCACATAATTATTGTTTATACTCAAACTTAGCTTGAGATCTTAATCTCTTTAGCAGAAAAGTTCCGAAGCACTAGTTATTCAGTTCTCGATTCTACGAACAGATTTGCATCTAGAGTACAAAAATGTCGTTAATATCTCGGAAAAGGCGATTCGGGTCATTCGAATCATCAGATTAAAAGTACATAACATTTCATTCAAAGTTTGCTACCAAACTTTACGGACCGTAAAAATTAGTTCTGTTCAAGTTCGTTGTTTTTCTCAGAGGTGATCACTATAAATTTATTGATAAATGTCACCTCTGCACAGTAGAAATCTTTAAGCATAACAAACCGAAGTGAGTGAGAAATATTAGCAACGTTATTCAAAGTATTTTTATAATAGACCATGTTTTTGGATAAATTGGCAGTTTGCACGGTTATTGCGAATTTATTATTTGCAGTCAGTTTATCAGAAGATTCACCTGATAATGAAATAAAATTAGATTCACTCGAAACAGATTCTTTGCTGTTCATTGGAGATCCGATACCGGAGAATTGTACGGCCTTCTACAATTGTTGTGATAAGTTGCGTGGCGAAAACGAAGATTGCTTAAAGTGGTGCGTTAAGAAGTTGACGTGTAATAAACGTCGAGTGCTTGTCAGAGTTCCTGCGTATGTAGAAATCGCAACGAAACCAACGCCAATTGATGATGTGACGGTTGATGGTATTACGGCAGCCGCTACCACTGAAGATAATGCATTGACAGATGATGATAACACTGTCAAAGATATCCTAGATGTGACCAAATCTACAGTTCCGAAATCAAAAATTGCTATCCAGGCTGTTCAAGTCATTGACGTTCCATGTCGTGCTGGGTCTCTTCCTGATAGGCGGGGACGATGTCGAGAGATTTGGTAGTATTCAATAAAATGTGATGTTTTTTCAAAGAAACTTTAGTTGGTTTTATTTTGATTGTAAATGGTGAAATGTCTGCAGATGCTACAATATTCTTTTAATTAACGTTAAAAACGCTGTTTGAATAATTGACGACCATGTAGCATGTGTAGCTATCAATTTTTCGGACTGAAATGATTTTTACAACTACAAACATTCGTTTTTTGCTTTTTAAATTGAGTTATATTTTTCCCAGAAAATGATATTAAATTTAGATTATAATGTTTAGATTATTAACAAAAAAGGAAAAAATCCCTCGTAGTAAAATATTTCGGTGAACTTGATTCTTCTTAGCAAACGTATTTGAAGGCAAAATCGTAACAAAATAAAATTACCCAATTGCCAGAAGAAAAAAATATTTAGTGATTTATGACAAGTAGCTTTCGGTGCCTGGTTTGGAAAACAGCAAAGTAACCCCATATAGAAGTAACAGCTGCATGATAATAATTTAAAATCGCATACCACCATTTAGCACGATCGCTTGAGGCTTAATGCTGCTAACGGCTTACTTTTGGAACGAAGCAAGCGTATACTATTTTAGAGCGATATATGTATTTGCTAATTTGCACAGTGAGGGCGTGAATAGCAGTTTTAACCGACTTGCTTTTGGTGTGACAGCGAGATTAGCTTAGGATTGATTGACTCTTTGACATAGTATCCAATGATTCTTTTCAATATCTTTAGCAATACAGACGTAAAACATATTGAACGATAGTCCTTTTATTTGACACTACATTACAAAGAATGTGCTTTGCAGATTTTTTCAGCGTGCTCAGTTAGCGACACAGAATACTGGCCTAAAGTTAAGCCAGTATGCTGTGCCAATAGCGCTTTGCACATACAGGCGACGGATTGCGAAGGATTTAATTTATTTTGAGGCTGCAGTGTAAGTTGCCAAAGTTACCAATGCTTTTAAAATATTCGAAGAGTTTCTTATAAGCTCGAAATATTCTTATTAAGAGGTGCAAGGACTTTTAATTTATATCAGCTATAAATTTACTTTTATGTGGCGTGATAGCACAATTGTTAAAAAAAAATTACACACTTTTTTGCTTGAGTAGCCTAGTGAGTGATTTCTCGTGTGTGGGGTCTCTGGTTCGAATTCAGGTTCCAACCAGAGACCACGCACCAAACTTTGAGTTCATCTAGCTGTCAATAGGTACCTGACTTAAATTAGGGGTAAAGTGAGTCGTGAAACTAATCACTCCACACTCGTATTCATATTGGCTATAAATTTGAGAATGAAGCTCTCTACTAGCTTCAACTCCTAGACTTGACAGAAGGTTGTCGTGAAATAACTGTACTTTTTTACTTATTGTTTTATTCTTGCTTTTACTATTTATTGCCAGGTAAAATTTCTCGTCGTTTTGGTTGACATACAATTGTTTTGGGATACTATCGTCTACCGTACAGAGTAAAGATAGCTCAGTGACAAATGCTGGCATGGTGGGGACTGCTGGGCTCCTTTTTAGTTGCGCTGGATAGGAGCGATGTGAAATACGTCTAATCTTCCATTTATTTGATAGAATCATTAATACCTTGCAGCAGGGGCTGTTTTTTTATATTTTCGGGCCAATATTTTGCACTGAAATCAAGACCGACTTCCTTCGTATTTGCAGGATCAATTTAGATGTCACTTGAATGAGTAAAAAATTGTACTCGAATATATAAATATTAATATTTTAAGGGATATTAATGTAACGAATATAATTTAAATGGTCTTTATTCATTTGATAAACTGATTGAAAGTTACACAAAGGAAAATGGTAAAAACTAGTGTTTGTCCTATTTTGGTCTTTTGGTTTTTACTGCTTTTGATGTCTAGTATGATTTTCCTGGGCAATTGTTTCTCTTACACAACAGAAGTATAAATCAGGCTGCACAGCAGCTGATGCTATCTAGCTCACCATAAATATAACTTATGGTACAAATAAGATCTAACTTATGCCTTATTACAATTAACTGATATCTTATTGAACATTTTTGTTATTAAAATAAACTGGAAACGCTTTTGAAATGAACTTGACAGTCGCATTGGTTTGGGAGGCTTAAATCAAGATAAATTTACCAGCATCACGCCAATCGGCGAGCTGCTAGCTAAACTATATATTTGTAATACATTAACTATTATTAAATTTTGCAGTAAAAATTATATCTAACCAACGGTATAATATCCGAAACAAACTTTGTCACCAGTGGCAACGCAACAGAGACCACACGTTAATCGTTATGCTGCATACCAAAATATGACGTGACATTTCTCGAAGCTGTGAAAGGTAGCAAGTAGTTCTGAAATTTTAGTAAGTTTTTTAAGAATCTACATTTGAGAATTATCGCTTCTCCAAGGTACCGTAATTGTTTAACCTCATTAATTCAAAAGTTGAGTAAATTTTTCATTTCTCCCACTTATGCCATCAGGACAACTAAAATTATAATTCCATCAAGCCAGTGTCAAACTAAAATGCAGCTCACTTCAACCAATCATTAAAATACTTCACTGTAAAGATAAATGCCAAGAGATATCAAAGACATTATTCGAAATCTGAAATCAAGCCAAACCCCAAAGAACGACATGACAACTGCCAAAGTCCTAAAACAAAATATTATAATAATAAATATAAAATAATTTCTCTCGGAAGCAAAACTATGTTTCATAAAAGAGTGAACAATACAGAAGTTATGCATATTCTCAAATCGGGTGAAAATTCAAGCCTCCCGCATAGTTATCGTTATATGTATATATGTAGATCGTTCGTTATAATAGGTCTTCAAAGAGGTTTCAGTAAAAATTTGGAAATGAATACACTTCACAGAATACATGAAACCTTCGACGAGTAGCAAACTGTTCTGAACTTTAATTTTTGCTTTTGGTAAAATCATTCGACTATCCATCAATTTAACAGAGTCACGAGGTATGATCGTGCCGGACGTAGAAAAAGGATTTGATTGTATATGGACGCTTATTTACAAATTAAAATCGTTTAGATTCTCATGCTATCTGGACCAAACTATTGCCTCCCACATTTAGAGCCGAAAATTTTAAACCAAAATCACCAAAAATAATTCCAGCAGGTATCCTATAAAGGACCTATCCTAGTGCTATTTCGCACAATATTTTTACGGCTGATAT
This sequence comes from Nemotelus pantherinus, assembly GCA_963978885.1. Classification (NCBI taxonomy): domain Eukaryota; kingdom Metazoa; phylum Arthropoda; class Insecta; order Diptera; family Stratiomyidae; genus Nemotelus; species Nemotelus pantherinus. The sequence goes on along the minus strand of OZ022265.1, from coordinate 42,520,786 downwards.
TTATTTATTTATTATTATTTTTATATTTATAAACTGTTTTTTATTTTACTTAGTAAAGGTAATTGAATTTGATCACGGTTCCCTTCTTGTCTATAAATCAGCATGGACAACGTATATCGTCTCTAAAGCTTATCAAAGCCGAGCATATTGAAACGGGAAACTCGATCGTTTTTGCGGAATCAGCCTCCGAAAGCAGAATCAAATTGGAAATGTTTTTCGGGATGATTAAAATTGAAAAAATTTTTATTTACATAGAAAATTTTAATCTACATTGAAAATTCTTTTTTTGGTGTCTGATGGGAATCAGTGCATGCTTTCGAAACCACTTTGTCAAAAATAGAATTTTCAATGTAGATTAAAATGTTCTATGTAAATAAAAAATTTTTCAATTTAAATCATCCCGCAAAAACATATCCAATTTGTTTTTTATTGTTATATTTATAAGCTATTGTTGACGCGCTCTTTTTGTGCTTGACTAGGGCAAGAGGAGAGCTGAAGTGACTGAAGTTATAATATGTTGCATGAAGGTTTAAAAGCTAATGGATTTGCCTTTCGTGCTAAAAAATGTTTTCCTTAATCAGTCTCAGAATAAGTTCCCAGACTTTTTTCTGACCGAAAAACGACATCAGTTTTGCTGACATCAACGCTTCTCCTCATGCAAGAATTTAACCAAAATTTTTCTGCTGTCGATTTCCAACAAAGTGGTTTTACGCTGTCAAGTAGTTCAACAGCTGATTAATTATACGTTGTTTGTGTGAGAATGAGTGAAATGGAAATATGAAAGGAGACGTGATTTTCGGCTCTTCTTCTTATTTTGCGAGTTTTTACTCGAAATCTGTACCTTTACTTTGATGGCTTTCGGCAAATTTTCTTCCGCCACAGAAGTAATTTTGTACCCGAGGGGAAATTAAATATACCTTATGTTTCGCTGCTATTTAGTTGAATGTGTCATTCGTCTAAGTGCAGTTTTGGTTCTGTCAGAGAGTATTCTAGGTTTTCTCCTGCTTTCAGTGTTGGCTCTACAAGAGATATATGTATTATGAGTTGGTAAGGAAGCTTATCACATCTTTCGAGAATGAAAACTTGATCAGCTTGAACAGAAAACTTTCGTGCCATTCGAAATCGAAAGCCTTCTTGATTTTTCTTACACACAGGGCCGGTTCTGGCCATATTTCCGCCTGGCGCAGAACGACATTTGGCGCCCTCTATATTATGATTTTAATTTTTTGACCCCTGTCTTTCACGACTGCGATTTCTTAGCAAGTTTTTGCTAGCACTTGCGAATATTTATTATGTTTAGAAATGTTCATGAAAAAAACTAGGCATTTGCTGATTCGAGCAATGCAGCATAACACTTTTTTCTGAAAATGTTTTTGTCTCAAGTCTTCAATACGCAGAAATATTTTTCTTCTTCAATTTTTGGCTCTGTAATGCTGTTAACTGGATAGTAACTAATTGTTTGTGCCTAATTATGTGCAGTACTAAAGTTTTCGTTAGCAGTTTTTTTTCAAATCACCTACCGGTATGAGGTAGAGCCTCAGATGCGTTTATTCAAAGTGGTTTCCCCTGTATGCCTAGTTTTTGTTAGCCAAGCACATGCATAAATGTAAAAACAGCACTATAAACAGGGAAAATTCTAATATTGATAAGAAAATCAAATAATTCGTTCATTCAAACCAACAAAAATAAGCTTAAGGTATACATATGTTAAAGACATAAATTATATAGAAAACTCAGATTTTTAAACGGTAATGATAAGAGTTCGCTGTGCTTCTCCACTGCCAATCGCTTTAATACACAAACATTACACATTCTTTGGAGAGAGACTTTAGTTATCTGAGAAGTCTTTATTTTATCTAGTTGAAAGCACAGCGCAGCAAGCTTTAATTTTCGCAAAGTCTGCAATTAAACAATTAATTCGAAGACATGACTACTTTCAGTGCATTAAATTGCCAAATGTACTAATCTTTCTTACGTCATCGTCGATCTCAAATAATTCTTGACCATTTTTAATTTTTAAAAAGATCGTTCTACTGCTGTAACTTTAAAGAGTAAAGTCAACACTATTTTCAAAGATCTTCAATATTTTTACTGAAAATGAATTCAAGGATATCATTGGACGATGATATCATTGGACATTCCTTAATTAAAGTTGTAAATATGGATAATTCTTCATAAAATTCCCAACGTTTAAATCTGAATATATATTATGTGTATGCATATATATAATGCTGAAGTGTGATTTGATTTGGGGTACTTTTAAGATTCCCTATCTGATGCACACAACTTAATAATTCAGTTTATTGTTTCAGCTGTTAAAAGCGTTCGGTCAAAGAAATAACTGCTTGATCCAAAGCATTAAAATAAAATTCTGCTTTCAACCTTTGTTGAGGGTCTCGAATAGGCGCATCTCTTGCTTCATATCTTAATTTTGTATCAAGTATTGGTTGCGGGAATCTTCACTTTGGATCCGCCTCTTGCCATTATTGCAACAATCTTTGGTAGTGCTATGGACGGAATTTCCTATTTTTAGTGACAGGAAAATCGAATGTTTTAATTTGGACGGAGCCATTCTGTACAATAATTGTAATTATTTTCTTGATCACTGTGGGCCAATAATAAGGATCCATAAGCTTTGATTCAATTGAAAAACTACATACCTCTCTTGACATCGAAACAGAAAAGTACTGACTAGAATTATTTGAAAGTCAAGCATCCTGGTCTGAAGAAAAGTTTTTTTTACTCCTGATTCAGCAAGGGAAGGGAAACGTTCATCTAGTACAGTATTTGGCACGTTTTAAACACTATTTTGGAATAAATATATGAATTCTGTGGTTGATGAAGTGGTTGTCACGAATTTATTAAGTCATAAAATGCTTTCGTTTTTTTGAACACTTTCTCCTTTTCCGTTACGCACTACCAGACTACTTTTTTTGAAAATTGAAATGATGATAGAGCCGAAATTGACAAATGAGCTCAAAAACTATTTGTACAAAATAACTTAAGCGTAAAAACAATCAAATTCAAGGCATACAACTTTAAAATATAGTTAAAATTCACTAACAATCAAACAACGCATATTAAACGTACTTCAATTAAGTTTTAAAACTGAAAGTTCAACAATTTATTTTGCTCCTCAAACTGAAAGTATATAATTAGAAAATGCTTTCCCTAATAACAAGAAAATATAAACCGGAAGACCGATTATGTTTTGTTCCACTAGCATATACATATACACTATCATATCTGCATATAAACACGGCCTACCTACTTGCATGAGTTTGTTCATACTAAGGGACAAGTGCACACAAAGTGAAAACCGAGAAAAAATCATACTTCGGAATGTATTTTTTTCACTGGCGCAGATATTTTTTTCGCGCCGATATTGCCAATATCAACCTGCTTTATCAACTTGCACACTCAGCAGTGAGGGAATACAGACTTAGGGGAATGAAGTAAACTTGGAAGTAGAATGCTTGAAAAACGTTGATACCGCAGCGCAGGAATTCATCCCGCACCAAAATCATACACGATAACGCATAAAGCGACTAGTGATGGTTTTGATTTCTTCATACGAAATGAAGTCGTGAATGGAGTCGTGAATATAAATTTTCGCGCCAGGGCAGTTGCTCCTGTAGATTTTTGTGTTCAATTGTTTGAAGGTCTGGAAAAAACACAAATGGAGGAGAATGCAGCATTCAAGGAAGTAAAGTAATGAGTAGAATGAAGTAATCTAAATTCAATCATAAACATTAATGTTGTGAAGTGCATAATGTGCCCCAAACGACGATCGTGTTTGTAAATTTAGCTTTTGCAAGGCAAGTGAATTTTATATGCAAATATGGCTGCTTTAAAACTTAAAAGACATCTAACGATCTGTGAGAACAAAGTTTGCATTGAAGAAAAAAACAAATAAAAATAAAGAATGTAAACTGCCGATTGAATAGAATGAACTTTGAGTATTTGTGTAGTTTGATATTTTTGTTATTATGAACTAAAAATGTTATGAGCTTTGAACAACTAAAGACATTATAAACTTTTTGTTATGATGAACTTTTCGCCCCTTCTCACGTGCGCCCGGTGCACCTGTTCCATTTGCTCCAGAGGAATATCCGGCCCTGCTTACACACACTTATGTTAAGTGGATTCTAGTTTTTTTCTCACAGTCAAACGGACCAAAATATTGATTTTAACCACGTCAACAAGAGACTGAACACATTTGCTACCTTTTTTTATCAGAAATACATTTCCGCTCTCTATTTCAATCATGTTGCAATTCATCGAGTGGTTTGTTTGAAAATGTATTTTATATCCACTTCTTTGCTGCAAAAATTCTTCTTTGGAACTTAGCCATAGAGTGCAAGAAAATTTGAAAAATCAAATTTTTAGATTTAATAACTTCCTTTATTTTGTTTGCATACTTACGAAAACTTGTCCGCAACAAATTTGTGAAAATATGCGCTTTAAATAATTAAGTTATTCGTTAGGCAGCCGTTATCAACTAAAGAATCTTGCCTAAATTTATTTCTAAAAAATAGCTTTGAAATTATGACTGATAATGGTAGCCAGTGTTTTTTAAACGCTTTAATAAGCAATGTATGCTCCGAAAACACTGATATGGTGGCAAAAATAATCGTAAAATAATTAATCCAAGTAGCAAGCCTACGATACACGAACATTTCAAATCCTTCGCCAGCGAATTCCTATTTTTACCTCAACCATCAGAAATTATCAAGCTTTTTCGCTATGCAATAAATCTTTTACGAGAGCACTCTACTGCTTTCCGGCCACTCGACAATATTCCCATCACCTGGACCTGATGTTATCGTACGGGGTAACAGGAGAAAGCCTAAAGTGTTTATCTCAGCATGCACTCAATTCATATTGCTTGGCTGCCACAATAAAGAGCTAATAATATCCTCTGCCGTGCAAGGAAAAATGTGCTTGTTGAAAGTGAGCATACAACCTTTTTTTATAATTTTATTGACACGAGTTATTGTTATCGAAAAAACCGACGATAAAAAAGGCCCAAACTACACGCTCAGCGTACACGTTCCGTAGGTTGGGATTGTGCCAGTTTGCCAGAAAACCATAACTTTCGTGAAGCGACACATTCTCCGTAATTCTTTGCTATGAATATACTTAGGTCCTTAGCATCCTGTCTAGCGATGGATCTATGAATGCTTGTACGCTGTGGTCTGTTTCCTTTTTTCTCGTCCTCCGTCACTGCTTGTTGTGTATACTTGCTAATATTTACCCTTCGAATGCTTCGAATACTTTTTGCGGGTGCTGCGTAAGCTCTTCGAAAAGGGAAACATCCGTGAAGGTTTATTATATATGTTGGCTTTTTCTTGCTTACAACTATTCACATGCACAACTAGTAGAATTCGATTTCAAAGGGTTTCCTATGTAAGTGAAGCTGGCAGGATGCAGATGGAGGAAGATTTTTACATTTACCGAAACGTATGTACGAGATGATCACAAGGCTTTTATGTGGTGTCTTCGGGGAATCATGATTAGTTTATAGCTTTTACGGGTCCAATCGATAGTAAAATGTTTGCATTAAAGGCACTTTACATTTTTATAAGAAGACGATAGTTGGCCGGAAAGTTAATAAGAGCTCTTACAGTATTCGATATCCTTGAATTGCTTGAAAACTTAATTTCTAAAATTCACCAGAAGCCAACCACATTCATTGGTATTCCATATGACTACATATTTCGATATCCGTAGAATTTCCCCATTCGGAATAATAAGAAAAGTGCAACGAATCTGGGTCACTTGAAATTGTGAAAATATTTCCAGATATTTTCATGTTTTTATAATTTCTGGATCTTTTGAGGTTAGCTGGTATTTGCAGCAGCTGCTCTCAAACTAATTGCAAAATCATCAACTTTCACACTACGTTCACGTGTCGCTGACAGAATGAAAACTTTACATGTTTCACGTACCGTCTGAGTTCAAAATAATCTACGGACGTTGAACAAAGAAAATAGAAAATTAATTTACCGACAGTTTACTAGGGTAGTTAGCAACTTTAATAGGCTACGTGCTAGTGTAGTGAGTGGTCGTTGTCCGGCTCAGTTTTTGTTTGTCTCTTCGTCCTGACAGCGTTCGAGCTCGATGGAGTTCTCACGTTATAATTTTATTATTCGAGAGTTATTATTACGACGTTGTAAAATGTCTGTTTATACGATTAAGCTCAGTTTTTATAGCAAGTCAGATAATAATGGGCAATTTAACAGCAGATTTACTGATTAATTTTATTGCATGTACTGACAATTGTTTTAGGATGTAGAGACGAAAAATAATAAACACGATGGTTTATGAAAGGGTGATTGGTAGATTGATGGGCGGATGTGAAGTATAGAAATTTCAGTAGAATTTGAAGTATAAGTGGATTAGATATAGTTTGGAGGTGAATTTTTGGAAGTGTAGAGTTCAATTACTGATATAAAATATTTGATGCATGTAAACTGAGGCCTCTGAGCCATGAAAAGAAATCTTTGTTATAAATTTTACATTTTCGTATAGCAAAATAATTTACAGTCTAGCTTCCATTTGATTAGCTTCATCATGAGAAATTTGGTTGTAAAAAATGCTTTCGAATAGTTTGGCTGAAATAAATTTATAATTCAAATTGCTTTCGAATTATTTTACGGTGTTGGTGTTATTTATAAAAAGGGTGTTTATTTTTTACATGTTTCGCACTTCGAAACTCACCACCGTTCAATGAGCTAATGACAGCTGTCAATATTACTCATATTTTTGCTCTGTAAGCTTTGACAAATTGCCAACTACATATTTACACCGCAGCAACGTCTACAAAGTGTGGAAATTTATTTATGAAATGCCAAAGCCAAAAAATCGCATAATCGTCCATCAGTACGAGCTACTCGCCATGTGATTGTTAATTTTCGCAACCATTTTACGTTGCTGAGCCATAAGCAAACGGCACGATTAAGAACAGTGTGTTTGGAACAGAATATCGCAGCCGTGGAAGCCAGTGTTGCTGACAGCCCAGATTTCTTGATTCGCAGGCGTGCCCAAGAAGTTCGGATTTGTCCGTCCTCGGACAAATCCGAACTTTTTGGGCACGCCTGCGCAAAGATCTAGGTTTAAAGGCTAACAATTTTCACGCAAAGATCTAGGTTTAAAGTCTTACAAGATCCAAGTGGTGCAAAAATGAAAGTTGTCTGACTATCGGAAGCATTGCATGTTGTCAATCAACTGCAAGCGGACACTTTTTTTAACAGTAAAACTCAGTTCAGTGACAATGCTTATTTCTGTCTCAATGGTTACGTCAATAAGCTAAATTGCAGTATCTGAAACGAAGAAAATTCCAGTCAAGTCATGAAGACAACGTTGCATCCACAAAAATGCGCTATATGCTGCGCTGGTAGCATCATAGCATTCAAAAATATTAAACATATTATTTAAAAGTAGAAGAAGCAGACACCACCATTAAAAAGTAGAAAAAGAAGGAAGCACGCATGAAGTAAGAGATGAAGAAAAAGACATTAAATATGAAGGAGAAGAAAATGAAGGCTTACAATTAATAATTAAATTTTGATGTTGTAGAAACATTGGTGACCCCTACATATCTGAACGACGCGTTCTTCTGATATTTATCAGATCAATTCGATACCAGTTCTTATCGTTAAATACTGGGCGAATTTTCCTACGACGCTATTAAGCATCAGGAAAACAAATATCAAACTTTGAAATTTTTCTAATTTTTCCTTTTTATTATAGAAAGAAATTTTGGTGGGAAATATGGAGGCGTTAGCTGGGCAGCAGGTATCGGCAGGCCAAGCAATGGAGCGAATGCTGACCAACTTTTACAAAGACTCGAAATCAAGGAAGACCGGGCGATATTATGAAAATCGGCTGAAAAAGCTAGACGCTGAGTGGAGCGAGTTCGTGCGGCGAGATGTGGAACTGCAAAAGTTTCGAGCCACGAACATGGAGCACCCATACTTTAGAGAAACATACTTCTTGCAAGCTCAAGAAGTTTACGAAGATCTCAAAGGGGAGTTGAAAGATGGGCTTAATGAGCTTGAAGAAGCCCACTCGATAGGTGCCACAGTACCTGACGACACGAACCTGCCGAAACCCATTTTAGTGGACGTGGCAAAGCGAGTGGTAAAGCAGCAGTCATTGATTGGTTCGTTGAAGAAGGCAATTGAGAACGTGAATCAACTTCTCATAGACCAGCCGGATCGTTCGCTAGCCTTTTGTCAGCAGCATTTGGCAACCCTTACCAATTATTGGACAACAATATCCGATGCTCATCATGAACTGGTGGCAGAGACAACAGAATACAATTCGAGCGCTGAAATATCATCGTTAGAGAATGCCTATCAGGAATTAATGATAAGGCTAATGGAGACGACGGCGAAATTCGGTAATGCGTCCAATGAGACTTCCCAGTCGAACGTAAAATTACCAACGGTCACCATTCCAACATTCTCTGGTGATTACTTAAAATGGAGTTCATTCTCTGAGCTGTTTAAGCAAATGATTGGAGGCACAACGCTGCCAAAGACACAGAAGATGTTTTATTTAAAAACTAACCTAACGGGTGAAGCTAGCCGTCTTATAGCGCATTTGCCTGTTTCTGAAGAGAATTATCAGGCAGCCTGGGATATTCTGTGTAATCGTTATGAAAATCAACGCCTTATTGTTTCAGCATTTCTGAACAGTCTTTTGGGACTATCATGTTCAAATATGGAATCAGCAGCGCATTTGAAAAGAATGCACGATACTGTTACCGAGTCACTTTTTGGTATAAGAAACTTAGGAGTCGATACGGCAAGCTGGGATCCATTAATAGTTCACATATTGCTCCAAAAAGTGGATAAAGAAACTCATCGCTTGTTTGAACAATCTCTTCATGACCCTCGACAAGTACCGAAATTAATCACATTCCTAAATTTTATTGAGTCAAGGTTTCAATTACTAGAAAGTCTTGGCGATAGCAAGGGCAGGAAAATCGAAAAGAAACAATCTACATTCCTGACAATTAAAGAGAAGCAAGCGTGCGGCTGTTGCAGACAAAAATGCATAAATCTACGACAATGTTCCAAATTTCTTCAGATGTCGACCAAAGCAAGATTTGATACCGTAAAAAAGCTACAAAGGTGCATAAACTGTCTCCAAGAAGGTCACAATTCGAAAACTTGCCCTTCAAGGAATTGCCTCAAGTGCAATAAACGGCACCATACCTTATTGCATCATGACAACAAGAAGATACCAGATCAAGAGTCTAGCCTTCAGGGAAAGGTTGGGTCGGTTGCAGGTACCACAGAGATCAGCCATTCGGCTCTAAGCTGTTTGAAAACAGCTAGCTATGTATTCCTTGGAACAGCTATTATTAAAATTGAAGGTAAAGATGGACAAGCTAAAGTGTGTCGAGCCATACTTGACTCCGGATCACAGCTCAATTTTATAACCGAACGGTTATTTCACAAATTACGTCTATCTGGACATGAACAACCAGTGGACATCAGTGGCATTGGAGGGTCAAAATTGTTCAGCCGAGGACGTGTAAATCTAACCATACTTTCTCGCTGTACGAACTTTAGCACTTCCATCGAAGCGGTGATTCTTCCGGAAATTACTTCGAATCAGCCAAGCTGTACACTTGATATAAGTTCGTGGCCAATGCCAGATAATATTGAACTTGCTGACCCAGAGTTCAATACACCACGCCGAGTAGACTTGTTATTGGGAGCAGATATTTATGCCAATTTGATATCCCCAGGGCAGATTAAACTCTCACCAGACTTGCCCACACTGCAGAATTCAGTATTTGGATGGGTAGTACTTGGCAAAGCCAAATGCGAACATCCAGCAACATCATTTCTTTGCGGTATAAGCACATCCCTAGAAACTCAGTTGGAAAGATTTTGGGAGCTAGAAGAAATAAAGTATGCATCTAAGTCCTTAACACAAATAGAGAAAGACTGTGAAAAATTGTTCTACGAGACCATATCGCGAAATAAAGAAGGTCGGTTCGTTGTACGACTATCTTTCCAAGCCAAAAATGAATTGGGTACATCCAGAGAAGTCGCTGTACGCCGTTTTCTTAACCAAGAATATCGTCTCCAAAAAGATCAACAGCTTAAAAAGGAATATACAGCGTTCATGAACGAAATGCTGAGACTTGATCACATGGAGCTTATAAGTTACACTGACATTCCAAAGGAACATTATTTTCTCCCTCACCATTGTGTCTTACGACCAGAAAGTTCAACGACAAAGTTGAGAGTCGTATTTGATGGATCGTGTAAAACTTCCAACCAGAAATCACTCAATGATATACTTTTGGTTGGACCAACAGTGCAGGATGAATTATTTTCTGTCTTACTTCGTTTCAGATTACACCGCTATGTATTTACAGCGGATATCTCTAAAATGTACCGACAAATTTTAGTGGCCAACGAAGACCAAAATTACCAACTTATCGTATGGAGGGATGATCCAACAAAAAAACTCCAGTATTTTCGGCTAAAAACAGTAACGTATGGAACAGCATGCGCACCATACCTCGCAACCAAGGTACTTCAGCATTTAACGGAAATACAGAAAGAGCAGTATCCACTTGGATCAAAGGCAGCACAACAAGACTTCTACGTCGACGATATTATCACGGGCTCGAATAATCTAAAGGAAGCCATTCAAATACAAACAGAACTAATCAACATGCTAGCAGAAGGTGGTTTTCATCTGCATAAATGGTGTGCCAATAATTCGAAGTTATTGGAATCAATCCCAAAGGATGATTTGGAGAAGATGGTAACCTTTGATAAAGAAAGCGAAGCCCACACAAAATCCCTCGGGGTTATATGGTATCCGGAGACAGACACTTATTCCATTCGAGTGAATCTATCTCATCAAAAGGAAATCACCAAACGTTCCATTCTACGGGATATTGCGCTCATATATGACCCATTAGGGCTAATTAATCCTGTTGTCGTTTTGGGAAAAATCTTTCTGCAACAGCTGTGGCAGCTCAAAGTAGACTGGGATGCGACACTAACTAGTGAATTTCAAAGCAAGTGGTCAACTTTTCGTGAACAACTCAAAGCCTTAAACAGCCTCAGTATTCCTCGTTTTGTACTTCAAGAAAACATTGTAGAAATACAGTTGCATGGTTTTTGCGATGCGAGCGATGACGCTTATGGGGCAGTGGTATACGTACGGTCTACCCATCAAAACGGCGAAAGCATATGCCACCTATTATGTGCACGCTCACGGGTAGCCCCACTGAAACGACTCAGTACGCCAAGACTAGAATTATGTTCAGCTCAATTACTGGTCACATTGGTAAGAAAAGTCAAAGAATCATTACGTATTCCCATCGACCAAACATATTATTGGACTGACTCAATGATTACACTTTCACGAATCATTAACGCTTCATCTTCACAGTTCAAAACTTTTGTAGCTAATCGAATATCATACATCCAGGAACACACAAAAGGTTCAGAATGGAAACACATAAAATCAGCTGAAAATCCAGCAGATATTCTATCCAGAGGTGCCACTCCAAAAGAGTTATTTGCATCCAAAGCATGGTTTCAAGGCCCTAAATTTCTTAAAACAAATCTAAGCACATGGCCAACAACCCATATTCACCACAGTGAAGACAATACCGAAACTCGGAAACAAAAAATCGTTCTCATCTCCCATATCACAGATCAATTTCTAGAAACAATTAATCACCGAAACTCGTTTAAATTCTTACAGCGTACTATCGCTTACGTCCTACGTTTTGTAGGCAATGCTCGAAAGACATCACCCGACCTAAAAAATGGAGCCGACTGTCTTCAGCCAGCCGAATTACAACATTCTCTTCACACCATCTGCAAAGCCATTCAAGCCACCGCATTCACCGAAGAAGTCAAAGCATTAAAAAAAGGTTGCACCTTGCCAGAAAAGAATCGACTAAGCGCTTTTAAGCCATTCATAGACGAAGAAGGTCTTATCCGAGTTGGAGGAAGAATAGAAAATTCGACAGTGGATTACACCGCAAAACACCAAATATTGCTACCTCACTCCAACAAAATCATTCAACTCATAGTACAGCAAATCCACGAAAAAGAACAACATGCAGGACCTCAAGCACTATTAGCAAAGGTTCGAGAACGCTTTTGGCCCCTTAAAGGGAAACAACTCACTTCAACAATTGTCCAAAAATGCATTCGATGCTGTAAGGCCAAACCAAAACTATTGAAACAAGTCATGGGACCTTTACCGAAGGAACGAATTCAACCTGCACGGCCATTCACAAATGTTGGTATCGACTTCTGTGGACCGATATCCATACATTACCGAATTCGAGGAAAGGCCCCCACAAAGGCTTACATATCAGTTTTTGTTTGTTTCTGTACAAAGGCAGTTCATTTAGAACTGGTCTCAGATTTGACTAAACAGGCCTTTTTGGGCGCCCTTAAAAGGTTCATTGCCAGAAGAGGCAAACCCACAAAAATATTCTGTGACAATGCCACCAACTTTGTGGGCGCTAAGAATGAATTACAAGAAGTAATTGCTTTGTTCACTGACTCCAAAACAAAACAAGAGATCGTTAAATTTTGCGCAGACGAACAGATAGAGTGGAACTTTATTCCTCCCAGGTCTCCTCATTTTGGAGGTCTCTGGGAAGCCGCTGTTAAAGCAGCAAAATTTCATTTAAAGCGCGTTGCTGGCAGTGTCGCGTTAACATACGAAGAACTCCACACGATTATTGTCGAAGCAGAAGCCATCCTGAATTCTAGGCCCCTAACACCACTTTCTAGCAACCCAAATGATTTACAGGCTCTAACTCCAGGACATTTCCTCATCGGAGAACCGCTGTCAACACTTCCTAATCCGAGGGCCAAGGAACGGAATATTTCATTATTACAAAGAAAGGAGTTAATTGAAGCCTGTCAGATGGACTTTTGGAAACGCTGGACTAAAGAATACCTTCAGCATTTACAAATAACCACAAAATGGAGAGGTTCAGCGTCATGCTTGTCTCCGGGAACACTCGTACTATTAAAGGAAGACAATACACCACCACTCAAATGGCCGCTTGGAAGAGTAGTTGTGGAACACAAGGGTTCAGATGGATTGACTAGAGTAGTAGACGTGCAAACCAAAACCGGCATTCTCAGGCGAGCAATTCATAACTTATGCCCATTACCAGTAGAGGACGATGCCGGTACAAATAAGACAACAGAACAAATATCCGCGAGCCATGGTTCTTCGCAGGTACTGTTAGCCAGCACAACCAGAACCAAAAATAAGTCTACAAAACGAAAAATACATCCCATCAACACCAATTGGTTATTAAACCCGATAATGTATAATCGTCCAAATTCCCCGCAAAACCAGTTACATCATGAATCTAATACACCTCAACCACCGGATGTCAAGAAGAAAAAGCTTATTTCACTAGGTTCCATTGCACCGATAACGCTCGCACTACTTGTACTATTGATCCCGCCTATACTTGGTGCTTCACCAAACCAGCCAATTGACCGGGTCGTGAAAATCACACCTTTTGATGAAGGAACAATTGCTTATTTCGAAGACATAGCCCAGACATCAATGATAGCAGATCACTGGAATATCATAGCTTATTTTGATATGAAGCACTATTGGACTGATTTACGGGACATCCAGAACCAAATAAAAATAATGAAAGAAATGTGCGTAAATCGATTAACTGAAAATCATAAACAGTGCTTAATGCTTACAATGCAATTTCAAATACGCTTAGACACGATGTCAGCAAAGAATGACCTACTTCTTAACAGAAGCAGTATCCGGAAAAGAAGATCACCCTTTGATTTTGTGGGAATGATCAGCAACAAATTATTCGGTATCTTAGATCAAGATTACGCAGATCGTATGTCAGACACAATTGATAAAATAAGACTTAACGAAGATCACGCAATTTCACTGATTAAAAATCAAACATCATTAATAGACTCCACAATAAACCTAATTTCTCGAGACAGAGATTTCATTAACAGGCAGTTCCAGACCGTCAACGAATATATGGAAAGTTTCCATCGTGAACTTAATTCAACGAACCGCATCCTAAACAACCAGAACATCCTTCAAACATTCAATACTCTAGCGATTCACCTAACATTAACAATGGAAGCCTATGCTCATACCCAATCAACACTATTCAACATCGTTACCGATAGTAACAACGGGAAGGTGACTCCATGGATTATCACACCAAACCAACTTCTGGAGGAGATTCGTCTAATAAGGGAACACATACCAGCTTCACTAACAATCCCAGGCCAATCGAACCCCAATGCTCTAATTCACCTGTATAAGTTACTACACGTTCGAGCTAGAATAACACCTGATAAAACAATTTTTAAAATCACTGTTCCTCTGATACTTGCAGATACTTTCCAGTTATTCAACGTCATTCCTGTCACATTCAAACTATCTTCAGAGTCTGTCCAAATAAAAACAAGCGCTAAATTTTTAGCTTTGACTCTTCACAGGGACCAGTACTATATATTATCTGAAGATGAGGTTAGTCGGTGCATCATAAATGACAATGGACACTACATATGTAACCAGAAACATACAGTATATGCTAAGAATGACGGCCCGGCACAATGCGAACTGTCTCTTCTAAATCAAGCAACGATTCTCCCGAAAATCTGCAGAATAGAACCAGTCAACACCTACATAGCATGGACCCAAATGCATAATCCAAACACCTGGATATACTCATTGCAGGATTACACACCAACAAACATTGTATGCGGTAGCCAAACGTATCAAACCAAATTAAGAGGAACAGGCGTACTTCAATTCATCGATGATTGCAGTTTACGCGAAGGGTTAATTAAAATTACAGCACATCATCGCTACACTAATAAAATCACTTCGACATACAACTCATCGATCGCCTTCAACTTATCATCAATTGACGAGCTTCCTTTACACACCTTTGGACAAGAATTTCCGAAAATTAACATATTCAACACTAGCAACGAAATAAACCAACTGAAGAAAACTATCACCAACATCAAAGAGCAACAGGAAACAAATTGGACGACAACAACAGCGCATACTTCAATCTCTTTTGGCCTATCCGTCACAATAATAGCCATCGTTTTTATTTCGACCGTCTACTTCTGTAAAAAGCGAAAATCAAAGAGCACACCAACAGCAGAACCGAAGTCAACAACAATAAATTACAACCTACGACCGCAACGAACTAGATCTTTTTGAACCCGATCACTTCAAGGCCGGGGAATATGTTAATACATATATTCATTATAATACATACTCACATATTCATTATACTAAATATACATTATACTGCACTATGCACTTTCTTCCACTCATTAATTTGTAATTCATAAGTAGAATTTCACTAGTTCAACGACATAAACATTGTATTAAAATACCCACATTGCTAATCAATTAATTGGACTATGTTCTTGGTACAAGTGTAAAGTCCGATCCGAGTTCATTGCAGAGCTGAATTGCAGAATAAGTATTTTTCATCAGCAAATATGCAATGAACTGCGGACAGACTAAAATCATATAAATATTGTAATAACATTCATACTATTCATTGTAATAAAGATACTCTGAGGTGAAACAAGCCTTTGTTGTTTTCTTACCCAGTGTGAGGCAGCATTGGGCACCAACAAGAGTACAGTTTGTAGAAACAAGCAGGATAAGGCTAGTACTGAAAAGCGAATGAAGGAGAAGAAAATTTACAATTTAAAGAAGAAGAAAACGAAGGTTTACTTTCGAAAGAGATGAAGCAAAGGACCAGCAATTAGAAGGCAAATAAGATGGAACGCATTTATGAAAGACAACAAGAAGGATATCATTAATAAAGAGAAGCAGTTAATGAGAAGCAATAAAAAGGAAAAGTTTACATATAAAAAATTTATAAGCAGAAGTAGGGCAGAGAGAAGTAGGACTAAAACAGAAGCAGAAGAAGATTAAAATTTAAGAGAAGAAGAAAGCTAACATTTGCAATGAGAAGAAGAAAGGTAGCATAAAAAATAAGAAGTAACAGAAAGCTAGCATTTGTAAGCAGAAGATGAAGAAAAAGGTTAGAATTTAAAAGTATTCGAAGAAGAGATATGCTAGCATTCAAAAAGAGAAGAAAAACATTAGCAATTAAAAACAGATTAAGTTGAAGAATGTTGGCATTTAAAAGCAAAAGAAAAAGAAAACAATCAAAATAAAGGAAAAGAAAAAATACTAAAACTGAAAGAAAAGCAGAAAAAGAAAGGTTTTATACAAAAGTTTAAGGAAAAAAAGGCTAGCATATAAAAGAAGAACAACAAGGCGAGCAATTAGAAGAAGACTTATATGAAAGAAAACATTAAAAAAAGAAGAATAAGATTAAAGCTAGCATATAAAAGGAGAAGAAGAAAATTTGAATTTAGAAGCGATAAAAGTAGTATGCAAGCAGTAATAATAGACCCTAAACCAATTTAATTTCAATGACTTCATCGAAAGTTACAGCGATAGAAAGGTGTTTGGGACTGCCATCCAAAAAATCTCCAGACCTTAGAAAATTTAAACATTGTTTACTTATTTCCATTGCAAATGTTCGCATTGTGAATACATAATGTAAGCATTTATTGGTACGAAAATAACAGCTATAGGACAGAGAACTTTACTTTACTGGGCAAATTTTCAAAATTTAAGACACCAAAATTACCATAGCTGGCTGCTGCAACCTAATTATTCAACCAAATTTCTATCAAAAGTGCCTTATTTTTATTTTTCTTAGTGATTTTTCAAGATTGCACCACTGGCACAGAGTTGCCCAAATTTCGAAATCGCTTCTACCAGATACTGGTTCTACTATATTCTGTATTTTTCAAATGTGTCGGATTATTGGTTCGTGAGTTCCAGTGAACAGAAATGTTTGATGCTAAAAATATAGGTAGATTCGGGAAGGGCTACCGTTCTTGTCCGACATGCAGTTTCCAAAGTTTTAGTTTGACTATGAAGACAAAACATAAGATTTGTATAAAAAGTGCGCTTTTTCTAAATAGCGAAAATATTTCAGGAGAGTCGATGGTTTGAAAGTTTTCACTTTCAGCGGCTACCATATCTACAATGAGGCTATCCGCTCTTGCCGAATGGAGGAGCGTATCTTATAGAAAGTACTCAACATTACTATGCCCATGAAATGTCTGCACATTGTTGTATCTCCTGTTTTATGTATGGGCCATATTATTTCTTTCCGCCAATCATCTGGCGTCCCCTCATGTTTCCAGTCGACCAATATAAGATCATAAATTGCTTGGCGTTACCTTGGACCTCCATATTTAATCAGCTGAGCTGATATGCTTTCGGCTGCCAAGGCTTTGTTAAATTGAAACCGACTTATAGCTTCTTGTACATCTTCTATGGTTGGTGGCGGCAGCATAAGATCTTCTACTTGGTGGAGCTCGCAATTTGTCGTTGAGCTGACTGTTCATAAATTCACTAAAGTGTACTTCTTATCGTCCCAGAAGGCTTTTATAATCGATGATCAGATTATCCTCTTTGTTCTTACAATACGTGCGGAATGGTGTGTACTGCGTTATGTTTTGGACTATTGTAGGACTGAAGAATCTGGTGCGGGCCTCGCTCCCTAGTTTGTCCTGTTTCATAGCTCAGATCTTCTCAATTCTTAGGGTGTGCCCACTTCTCATCTACGCTCGGTATCCTGGCCCCAGGACTTACTCTTCCTTCATTGAGATTATCGAGTGTGACTCCTAATTTACGGGAACTTTCATTGATTTGAGCCTGGTTCGCGGATGCGATGGTTCTACGCAAAGAAATTCTCGCTCGGAGATCTGCTCCAACAAGATAATGGTCCGAGTCAAAGTTGACGCGTCTATACGTTCATACCGTCATCAGGGTTCAATTATGGCGGTGATCTTGCAACACATAGATTACGAGTGACTCCATCAGGTTATACCCAGGTGACCTCATGGATATCCTTTCGCGGGAGCCTGACACTCGCAACGACCAAGCTCTTCGATGTTGCAAGTTCTATGACTTGAAGTCTTGTTGTCATTATTGCTCTCATGCAAACTCTTGGTGCCTTGAGGATACCACCTCAACGAGAGTAGCCCTCCTGATTAGAAGACCTTGACTTTCCAGAACGTATTCTGTAATAATGCCCAGCGTTTGGATGTCTCAAATATTATTGCGCCTCTGCAGGGAATAGTTTCTTTTCCCTATCATTGATCTTAAATGTTTTTTAAAGATTTGCGAAGCAAGGTAGACTGGAGAATGAGTAGAACAGATCATTTCACCCGAGTTCTTAGAAGTCCCAAGCACCTCTCGCCCAACCCACACACACACTAATTTGAGTATTAGATTCATATAAATGGTCACTTTTCTCCTAAATGATAAATGTGCGTGTTTATTACTAGTATTTTATGGCAATGACGTGGAACTTTTCTAAAATTTCTGCATATAAGCCAGTTTGTGAATTCGCAAGAATAGACAAAGTGCTACAAAGTTTTTATTTTCATCACTGTATTGTTCAGTCACAGTAACTCCTTAATTTTGTTTCCTTCTCCTCGATTTTCACAATCACATCACAATCGCAATCAATTCATTTCAATGCATGACTGGCGAGATGCCTGCGTTGGCTTTTCAAAAGACTCTTATACTGTTTCTTAAAATATACAACTTTCTTAGTATACACAGTGGTCCATCACGTCAACCTCTATTGGTTTACAGGGGTGAGAATACTTGTATACTCAAAAAGTAAGAAAATAGCGAGAGAAACTAGCTACTGATGCAAAGGCTTTTCATAGCGAAAAAAAAAGAAATATATACATTAATCTCTTGAGAATACATCCTTAACAAGAGTAAGAGCAGATAGCTTGCAAACCTTTTCGAGAGCATGTCAAGGTTTCTGCTCATGGTTATTTATGAACAACCGAAAAACGACAGCGTAACAAAGAAACCATGTACCTAAGAATCCAGTTGGGTATATGCCCGAATGCAAAAGGATAATCTCTCCGACTTGATATCATGTGTTCATGTGTACAGTATGGCATTGTACTATGGATTGAATAGCTAAAAGGAATATTCGGAAGCCACTCAATGAAGCTGAAATGCTTTCAGTTCGATGGTCGATATTTCATTTTCGGTGATGTTATCAGCGCTAGCCAGTGCTCATATCTGACAGAAAGCTTTTCTGATTTTTACTCTGTTTACTACGAGCGCATTTTGAATTGATTTCCATCAGTCTCAATGTGTGACAGTGAGCCCAAAGGATTCAATTTCAAGTTCATGTTTGCAAAAGAAAAAGAACTTTCCAAACTGAATATCATCTTTGAGTTCGAATATTATTACTACGCTCGGAATACTAGTTGATGCAACATACTTTTTGCTCACTGTTAGTGTTTTATTTATTAGATAGTTTTCATTACATCGCATGTAATGAGTTTAACGAAATTTTCAGTATGCAGTAGTTCTGATTCATATGATTTAATGCTTGTATGTAACAAGCTATAGAGTTTATAGCTTAAAAACTACCAAATGTCTGCAGTGCGTGTAATAAAGTCTTTTTTCTATTTGCCAAAGTTTGGAAAATTGTTTGCCAGCCTGGCCGGTTATAAGCTTTAAAGTAAGTAAGCAAGTAAGTAGAAAACAAAAATTATTCGACGTATCAGAATTTTAGGAGAGAAAATATCGTAAACTATAAAAAATTAAGGTAGTTACATTGCTAAAGCAATGGATTTATATAAAAAAAAAATCAGTAAAACTCGACTACATGCCCCCCGTAGCCGCTAGGCAATTTTACCAATGTTTTTGTGATTCGAGGGAGGTTTTTGTTTGTTTGTTTGTTTATCTTCAGTATGTTGTCTTCTCCTGTATTTTTTGTACGTTTCTGTTAGTTATTCTCCAATTTATGATCTCTGCTTGTCCTCTAGTAGAAGAAGGGGCAAAAACTTGAAGAATGACTAATCTGGCTTGCCCACATTTCAAAATCACTTCTATCAGACTTGGTCCTACTTTATATTAATACATTTTGTTTTTTTATATTGACCTAATTAACCTCCTTGCATAGGCGGGCCGTGGCCTAAAACCTGGCAGGGGCCAGGGACTGAAAGGTTCAAGACATGCGATGATTTTTTTTTTTGATTGTACACGTACTGTTCATAAAACTAATATAATTTACTAATACATTATATTTTTGTTGATTTATTCTTTGTTATTTGCTAATGCATAATGCATTATCAAATATACTTCTTGTCTGCGAATACGTATGAGCTACTACCACATGCATATAATTTGAATGGTAGGTATGAACTACTCATGAATTATCAATGACCGCTAAGAAAGAAAGCTTGTATGAGTTATACGGGAATAGAATGGAGATAATTCAAAATGTAAGAATATTTCTTCGTTTATAAGCTAAATATATTTCAACTTATACTTGAAGAAGAAGATAGCTTAGTTTCAAAATATCTGTAAAGAAATTGGAATATATTAAGCTTAGAAGGAAGAAATTGATCTCTTGCTTCAAACATTTGTTACCTAGAAAACCTAGAAAAAGCGAAAATAATTTGGCGAGATGAAAAGTGCTGTATCTTAGTCTTTTCGACCCATTTGGTTTGCAGAAATATCTTTGTAGCCCTAACTGCGTGTCCGAGGATAGATAAAACAGCAAAACCTTTGAAACTAGTGCTTTTTGCTGTTTTCCGTTTTCGCGATCCTCTGGTAAATGTGAGATCCAGACAGTTCTTTTCTGCGAATGATTTCATTTTTTCCCAAACTACATACAAGTCTTCTCGGTCACTTAGTATGTTTTAACTGTTCCATTCATAAGATTTATCCTATCCTTAAGAGTTGCATTTTTAGTTTGGAAATATGTGCTTAACATGTTCGCTATAAAAAGAACATAGTGAAAGATGAAAAGATTTGCTACAAATTTAGGACTGAGCTGAGTCGTTGTATTTTCCCTCATTCATTTCTTTTTCTAAAGCCTCTTTCATAGTCCCATAGCTATCGATCACATATTTGCAATTGTGGAATCTCGTTGACTAACGCGTCGAGCTTAAACTTCTCATTCCATGCCTTGTGTTTAGACCAACTGCCTCTTCAAGCTGCTTCAACAATTCGTGTTGTGATGGCTTCGAAAAGTGTAGGTAAAGGGATTCGATGGCATTGAAAAAGGATGTACACGTTTCGATTGTGAAAAATGTGTCCATCACAACCAGGATAATTTTATGAGCTAGACAGTGTACAAATGTGGCTGCAGGGTGTTTCATCTTAATTTAGATTTGTACACCATTTTTTTGTCCTGACATGACACTAGCACCATCATAAGACTGTCCAACAACAGGCATTTCGCTAAGTCCGTAGCTGTTTACCAGGCTCAAAATTATTTCTACTAAATACGAGACATTTCTAGCTCCTGCATGTCTACAAAGCTTGAGAACCTTTCTTCGACTGCCAGCTCTTTAGCAAATCTGACAACCATGGAGAGTTGTTCCTTTTGTGGATCCTTGCTTCGTCTGCCATAATGGATATCAGTCCGCACTCTTTTATTTCAGCTGTATTGTCCTCGCGAACGATTTCAGCAATTATTTTCATCAATTCATTTTCTGTTTTGCCACTACAGTAGTTCGCAACCTTGTTTTTAAAATTATTTTCAAAAGTTGAATCATGCTTTGCGAACAGTGCACAAAATTCCAAAAAAAAAATCACGGCTATCACTGGCACTACTTTCATCATGTCCTCTGAAAGCACGTCTTTGGTGACTGAGACACGTCGTAAGGTCGATAACCTTCTCCAAATAATTTCGGTTCATCTTGACAATATTCCAAGACTGCTCAAGCACCATATCATTTACTGTCTTCCAAGTACTATTAGAGTTTTCACATTGTGCATGAATTTTACTATCCGGATAATTTATCCGGATCGAGAAGTTTGGTCGAGCTGAAATTTTGGTGTATTTTGGCGACAATGGAAATTCTATGGAACATTTCGCATTGTGATAACTTCACGCTGAGTCATCAGATCATCACAAAATTTACAAGACTCATCAATGGGCATAAAAAATAAGTTTCTGTCGTTTTTAAATAATGTCTGAGCAACCTTGTAGCTACCATAAGTACGTAAGCACAAATCTTTCACACGGCTGTTAGAATAAAACGCAAATTATTGATGAATTTGATACTATATTTATACAATCA
This sequence comes from Nemotelus pantherinus, assembly GCA_963978885.1. Classification (NCBI taxonomy): domain Eukaryota; kingdom Metazoa; phylum Arthropoda; class Insecta; order Diptera; family Stratiomyidae; genus Nemotelus; species Nemotelus pantherinus. The sequence goes on along the minus strand of OZ022265.1, from coordinate 42,498,569 downwards.
AATCTAAACTTGTAAAATTCCCAATCGCAGAAAAATTGCACCGAATTATTTATATTTTTAGCACCTGGAACTTGCGTTTACGGTATCTCGCAACCGGATAAAATTCATAGAATATACTGGTCTTGAGTAGATACAGGTTTGACAAAAGTTCAATGAATATGATAAGAACCATGTGGTGGTTGTGTCACTATGAAAAAACGCTCGGTGAAATCGAAGTGCTATGCCTATTAACTTCTGATGCAGTTATCAAATTGGAATGAAATTCACACACATTTAACCTGAGTGTAAACCAATTAGGTCATAGATAGCATGAAAGTGGCAGGGATAACATTTTTATCCTCCAAATGACTTCGAAAATTGTATTCTACGTTAATTACCTTATTGCCTACCATTTTAATACTTAGACTATGTTTTTTGAAAAACATAATTGAATAAAACACCAGTTTATAAAAGTGTTTTTATCTAAATACCCATATATTGCGTAGTAGGAATGAACAGATAGTGCCTCCGCACACGGGTCGACATTCAATCGACTCGACTGCGACTCGAACTCGAAGCGTCATAGGCGTCACACTCGAAGTAGACAATTGCATCCGCACACGGGTCGACATGCAATCGACTCGACTGCGACTCGAACTCGAAACGGGTCGTTTTCTACGCGAAGTTTTGACAAACAAACAATAGAATATATTATTTATTTAGATATTTATTTTACGAAACAAGGCAACATACACAACAAGAAACAATAATATAAATTTAAAATACAATTAATCATTATAAATGTAAAATAAAAATTGTCCGTAAAAAATATTTCAATACATCACAAATTTTGTAGCATTTACTCTACATTGTTTTAATTAAATTTAGGCTAATAACGATGGAAGTTAATCGGGTTCGGATGTGGAATGGGCTTTGGACCAGTTATTTTTGAATTTTGATTTGGTAATCTCCGAAGAGTAGTGGCTGCTTATAGAATTGAATAATCCACAGCACCTATTAATGGGCTCATTATATGATAAGTAGTGTGATGAATGAATTCATTGAGCAGATTTGCAAATCTATATATATATAAATATTTTTTCTTGGTCGGTTATTGAAAGTAATTTTACCAGAGAGATCTTCAATAATATTATATACTTTTATGTTATTAGTATATGTCGCTTTGTCACGTGTAACTTATATTCACCCACTATGGATTACTACAAGTAATAATGATCTGACCTTTATTGAATCCGATATGAAGCACTTCCATTAATATTCTGACAAGCATGTCCCAGTGTCCAACTAAATTCAATAGCTATACGCCTCTCTTCCACACTCTAAGTGCAAAATTCCTATCCTCGCAGATGGCACTGCTGTATAATCTAAGAATGTCAATACCAATCGAATCATTAGCCATTGGCAGCAACAACTAGTGTTCAATAAAAGCTTCTCCAGTAAGTGGAAATTCATCCTGAAAAATTGCAAGCTTGTTTCTTTGTTAGGAAACTATATTTTAAACACTTCGCTGTTGCTTGAATAAATATATTGGTGCTAAAGTGGAATTATTTTTGCGGGATGATTAAAATTGAATATTTCAAACTTTTTTTTTGACAAAGTGGTTTCGAAAGTATACACTGATTCTCATCAGACACCAGCGCACACAAACTCGATTGTTTTGCGTTTTGCGGAGATGTTAAAATTTGTCACAACTAACGTAAATAAAAATTACTGATTTACAACTGCAAGTGGTCACATCAGCCAAGTAAGCACTGTAAGCTGGAGTCTGATGAGAATCAGTGCATACGATCGAAACCATTTTGTAAAAAAAACATTTTCTATAAAATTTTCAATTTTAATCATCCCGCAAAAACAATTCCACTTTGATTCTGCTTTCGACTGCGACTCGACTGCGACTCGACTGCGACTCGACTGCGACTCGACTGCGACTCGTCTCGCTCGAAGTGTTTGGAACGGGAAAAGTCGAGCAAGACGCGTGATATTTTTTTCGAAATATATGAAAGTGTTTTTTTTTTATAATGTATGCATTATTAATTATTTTATTTTATGTATTATTATTATTGGTTCTTTGAAAAATATTAGTGTTTCTGATAACGTATCACGTATGTATTTTTTTATATGTTTGCATAATGTAATGTTACATATTGTAATGTTATATAAATGAAATTTTCCTACATATATTTTAATTATGTTGGCCACAAAATAGTTGCACCTATATGTTCATAAAGGTTATTGATTTGTGATCATGGTTCCCTTCTTGTCTATAAATCAGCATAGCATAATTGATACGGGAAACTCGATCGTTTTGCGGAATAAGCCGTCGAAAGCAGAATCAAAGTGGAATTGTTTTTGCGGGAAATTGAAAATTTTATAGAAAATGTTTTTTTTACAAAATGGTTTCGATCGTATGCACTGATTCTCATCAGACTCCAGCTTACAGTGCTTACTTGGCTGATGTGACCACTTGCAGTTGTAAATCAGTAATTTTTATTTACGTTAGTTGTGACAAATTTTAACATCTCCGCAAAACGCAAAACAATCGAGTTTGTGTGCGCTGGTGTCTGATGAGAATCAGTGTATACTTTCGAAACCACTTTGTCAAAAAAAAGTACGAAATCTTCAATTTCAATCATCCCGCAAAAACAATTCCACTTTAGCACCAATATATTTATTCAAGCAACAGCGAAGTGTTTATAATATAGTTTCCTAACAAAGAAACAAGCTTACAATTTTTCAGGATGAATTTCCACTTACTGGAGAAGCTTTTATTGAACACTAGTTGTTGCTGCCAATGGCTAATGATTCGATTGGTATTGACATTCTTAGATTATATAGCAGTGCCATCTGCGAGGATAGGAATTTTGCACTTAGAGTGTGGAAGAGAGGCGTATAGCTATTGAATTTAGTTGGACCCTGGGACATGCTTGTTAGAATATTAATGGAAGTGTTTCATATCGGATTCAATAAAGGTCGGATCATTATTACTTGTAGTAATCCATAGTGGATGAATATAAGTTACACGTGACAAAGCGACATATACTAATAACATAAAAGTATATAATATTATTGAAGATCTCTCTAGTAAAATTACTTTCAATAACCGACCAAGACGCACCAGATTTGCAAATCTGCTCAATGAATTCATTCATCACACTACTTATCACATAATGAGCCCATTAATAGGTGCTGTGGATTATTCAATTCTATAAGCAGCCACTACTCTTCGGAGATTATCAAAATTCAAAAATAACTGGTCCAAAGCCCATTCCACATCCGAACCCGGTTAACTTCCATCGTTATTAGCCTAAATTTAATTAAAAAAATGTAGAGTAAATGCTACAAAATTTGTGATGTATTGAAATATTTTTTACGGACAATTTTTATTTTACATTTATAATGATTAATTGTATTTTAGATTTATATTATGGTTTCTTGTTGTGTATGTTGCCTTGTTTCGTAAAATAAATATCTAAATAAATAATATATACTATTGTTTGTTTGTCAAAACTTCGCGTAGAAAACGACCCGTTTCGAGTTCGAGTCGCAGTCGAGTCGATTGCATGTCGACCCGTGTGCGGATGCAATTGTCTACTTCGAGTGTGACGCCTATGACGCTTCGAGTTCGAGTCGCAGTCGAGTCGATTGAATGTCGACCCGTGTGCGGAGGCACTAAGTGTATGTAGCAGTGTAGGCTTACACTACTGCACTACACAGCTCTTGCTGTAACCACAAAAACTTAGAAGCGAAAACTTAAGTGTCTGCTGTTGGAAATATTTATTTTTCTGGGAGGGGCCAACCTAGGGTCTGGAGGGGGTCCCGGCCTCCCTTGGCCCCCCCCTACGGCGCGCCTATGCCTCCTTGACAACCAGAATGCGCTGCAATCCCATAAAAGATTATTGTGCATTACAGTTCTTTCATATTTAGTGCGATACAGCCATTTGTTATGTTTTGGCATCCAATTTTTGCTGAAGTGTTTGGCATTATGTTGAGTATGGAATAAAAACGATTTTCGTTCTCTTACAAAACATCATTTTTTGAGAGGTTAAACGACAGAGGAAACAAAATAAAAGTTCAATGGTTATTATGGGGCTAGAGTTCATGGGGCTTCAGATTACACCGAGAAATATTGGTTTGGAGAGTTTCGTGGTGGCCGAAACTCCACTACCGATGAATTAAATTAAATTTACCTCTGGATAGTGCAGCGTAACTCTTATTACCTTACCACTAGATTATGCAGTGCACCTTTTGTAAATTCATTAACCCATAGATTGTGCAGTGCGGGTTCGGTTCTTTATTATCGCTAGTGTTACTGCCATTGTTTTAGTGTGGTGATATATTTGAGCTTGCGTGAACTGGTGCTTTGTACATTTAACTGAAGTGGTGTGAAACTTTGATTAAACTGTGGTTTATTTAACAATTAAGCTTCGTAAACTTCTGCAGCTTCCAAACTTGTTAGTTCACTTTGAATCTGAAACACTAAGCACTGTGGTGTATAGTCCGGACTCTTACCATAAGCTTGCCGGAGTGTTGCCATTGCGCATATTTTGACAATTATTTTTCTTTTTGCGTGAATTATTGTTTTTCATTATTTTTGAATTTTTATTTTTATTTTTATAACTTTTTATAATGGCCCAGTGCTGTGCCTCCACGTGTGACAACAAGTCCGATAACACTCCTTTCGTGGTTTGCTCGGGTTTTTGTGAAAAAACATTTCACGCTGGATGTGTAGGCCTAAATGGCCGCATTGGCGACGCACTCAATAGTGCCTTAGGGCTGTACTGGTTTTGCTCCCGCTGCCGTCCTTCGTCAATGGCTCATTTTGTATCTAAATTACAAAATTCCAAAACGTGCCTCGAAGACGTTGCAAAGGTCTTAGCTGCTTCCGAGGAAAAAGTAAAACTATTACTTAACGCTATTAATCCTCTACTGAATTCTGCGATGTCTGCCGCTGCTCCTACGTCATGTGCTTCTGGTGTAGCTGATGTTCCTTTGGTCGGTGTTACAACGCGGAATAAACAAAAGACTCGCGCACAAGCTGCTTCGTGTACCGAGCCTGCTTCTTCTGTTGCCTCGACTGTTGGCTCACTTCAGCCGTTTCTTCCTCGGGCACATGATCTTCCTGGATCTTCTAGGGGACCGCCGGAACGTCTTCGGTCTCCTCGTGCCTCACCAGTCCCTCATCTCGATGTATCTGCTAGGAACGCTGATGCTGCTTGTGCTGCCTCATCTATTGCTTCTTTGCAATCGAGTCTACCTACATCTCAATTACATGTTGCTGTTAACGACTCCGTTGATGATCTCGGTTTGCATGTAGTCGCGCCTCCTCTACAAATTTTTGTATCGCGATTTGCTTCTGAAACTTCTGTGGCTGCAGTCGAACGCTACATCTGCAAGAAGGTCGGCTTCACTCCTCATATTTTAGATTGCGTCAAATTTACGAAAGATAGCCAGCCTAGAAGATATGTGGCTTCTTTCAAAATAACATTGCCTGCCAACCTCGATATTGTCGCTGACTCCAAATTTTGGCCTCCCGGGACGTTAGTCAAAATTTTTGAAAACCGGCGAAATTTTCGATCATCAAACAACCGGAGAGCTCGAACCTAGTTCTTAAGCGTAAACAATTATCTCTGTATTACCAAAATGTTCGTGGCATGAGGACCAAACTTGATGACTTTAAAACTGCTGCTATTCTTGAAAATGATCACCTGATTTGCTTGTCGGAAACTTGGCTGACTGACGACATTTTTAGCTCCGAGTTCTTCCCTGCATACTATGTTTACCGTTGTGATCGCAATCGTTTGATATCTAATAAGGCTGATGGTGGTGGCGTGCTTATTGCTGTGCTTAAGGCTCTCAACAGTAAACTTTGCGCTGATTTTATCCCTAGTCCACCTGTTGAATGTGTTGCTGTTTCCATCTCTTTGTCGCCTACATCCTCTTTGTTTGTTGCGTCCTTATATATTCCCTGTAACTTGTCCTTCTCGACTTATGATAAGTTCTTTTCTGAACTTTCCACTTACCTTAATAGCAACTATCCCTCGTCCTCAATCATTATCTGTGGCGACTTTAATATGCCTTCTGTTCAATGGGACTCTTCTTTTCTTCGTATTATGTCCACCAACAACCTTTCTATTGCCTTATCTTCTTTTCTTTCTTCCTGTTCTCTTTCTCAATTTAATTGTTTCCCTAATACTAATAACAAGATCCTTGACCTCATCCTTTCTAATGTTGAGTCCTCTTCGTTTTCTCTATCTTCTGTTCCAATACCCTACACGCACCCAGATCCCCATCATCCTCCCGTTTCAATTAATTTGTCTGTTAGCTTATCGAATCGTATTAAATCATCCACTGCGCGCCGGTTTAACTTTAAGAAAACTAATTTTGACTGCTTGTCTAATGACCTGAATTCAATTAATTGGTTTGATTGTTTCCGTGGTCTCGATGTTGACTCTGCTGTATCCAAATTTTACGGTATTCTTACTGATTTGATCTCGTCGCATACTCCTGTCTTCAGTTCTCGTCGCTCCCGTGACCCCCCTTGGTTTACTGCTAGGGTAAAGTGTGCTCTTAGAGATAAAAATTCAGCGCGTTTGAAATTTTTGATTTCTCGGTCGGGTGAAGATTATGCTATCTTCTCCCGTTTACGTTCCTCTGCCAAGAAAGAAATTAGAGTAGCACTACTCAACTATTCCTCGTCTGTTGAATCTACTTTAAACTCGAACAACCCTTAATCTTTCTGGTCTTTTGTACGCTCCTTAAAAGCTTCCTCCTCTCTTCCTGCCTCCTTAGTGTTTAATGCCTTTACTGCTTCCAACCCTCCTGATATTTGCAATCTCTTTGCTTTATTTTTTTCTTCTGTTTACACTATTCCATTGATTCCTGCTACTGACTGCTTTTCTTTTGATTTCCCTGCTTGCCTCTCCTCAATCGTAACTAACCCAGTAGAGGTTGAATCGCTTTTGTCCTCTCTTGACTCAAACTGTTCCCCGGGCCCGGATGGAATTCCCAATTTCTTTGTAAAAAATCTTGCTTCTTCACTTTGCGTCCCTTTAGCAATCTTATTTAATGTCAGTCTCTGTGCTGGTCAATTTCCATCCTCTTGGAAGCTCTCTAACATTCTTCCCATTTTCAAATCGGGTGATCGGAACCTTGCCTCTAACTATCGCCCTATCTCCATTCTTCCTTGCCTTTCCAAAATTTTGGAACGCCTTGTTTACAATCGTATCTATGATTCCCTCTTTTGTGTCTTTGCAGCGGAACAACATGGTTTTGTAAAAGGCCGGAGCACCTCTACGAACCTTCTTGAGTTTACTCATGTAGTCGCTTCTGCAATTGACAGCAATAATCAAGTTGATGTCATTTATACTGATTATGCCAAAGCTTTTGACACTGTCAATCATAAGCTGCTTCTTATCAAACTGAAGCATTATGGCATTCGTGAACCTTTGCTGTCCTGGATCTCTTCATTTTTAACTGATCGCACGTGTATTGTCTCCCTCTTTGGCTTCTCGTCCTCACCTTTCTCCCCTTCTTCTGGTGTTCCTCAAGGTTCCATCTTAGGACCACTTTTGTTCAATCTATTCATCAATGACCTTCCCACGGTTTTTAAGTCTTCATGTCTTCTATATGCAGATGATTTAAAAATCTTCCGGGTAATCAAAAATACTGATGACTCTCTCCTTCTTCAGGATGATTTGCATGCTCTCTCTGGCTGGTGTAACATTAACTGTTTGTCCCTTAATGTTTCCAAGTGTTTTTCTATGTCTTTCTCCCATAAGCTTCACACTCATGTCTTTCCTTATGCTATTGATGGTACTTTCCTTTCTTGTGTCGATCATTTCTCAGATCTTGGGGTCACATTTGATCGTAAACTGAAATTCGACGTTCATGTCCTTACTATCACTAGAAAAGCTTCTCGAATTGCTGGTTTCGTGGTTCGTTCCTGCCACAATTCATTTAGTATTTCTACTTGTGTCCACCTGTTTATTACCCTAGTCCGTTCTGTACTTGAATATTGCTGTCAAGTGTGGTGTCCTCGTTTCAAATACCTCGCTGACGCTGTTGAATCAGTTCAGCGCAGGTTTACACGTACTTTACTTTTTAAATATAGTCTGCCGTATTTACCTTATAGTGAGCGTCTATCTCTTCTCAACATTCCTCTCCTTGAGCAGCGCAGAGTTTACTTGGATGAGTGTTTCCTGTTCAAAATCTGTCGCGGCTACCTTTCATCCTCATTAGCATTTATGTTCATTGAGCGGGACTCCGTAAGGCCAATCAGGTCCTCTATTTTATTTGAAGTGCCGTATGCTCGTACTGACACTTTCTTCTACTCTCCCGTTTTGCGACTCTTACGCACTCACAATAGTCTTCAACTTGGTCCTCTTCCACAATCTATTGCCCTTTTCAAAAATATGGTTCGTAGTAAAATTTTTGATCCTATTTAATTAGTTTAATTTTCTTGTTGATAATGGATCTTTCTTTTCTTTTTTGCTCTACTTAACTTTACTTTCTTATTTATTACTTGAATTTTATTACTTGAATTATAGTCTATATATATCTTATTTATTACTTGAATTATATTACTAAATGTATATTTTTATTTTTATACACAGTTATATATTTTTCTAATTAGTTTTATTTTCTATTTTCTTAATTTTCTTCTTTTTTTCTACTTAATTTTACTTTAGTTAATTTACCACTTTAATTATTTGTTTTTTTTTACATACTTATATTTATATTTACTCATTTACTTACTATTTTTTATTAGGTCGATTATTGTAGAATTGGACATTCGTGTTTGTAATGGATTTTTTTTTTCTTTCTTTTTTACTTTACTGAATTTTTTACTTTTATTTTTTATTACTTTATTTTATTTTAACTTTAATTATTTTATATACTTATATTTATATATTATCATTTAGTACTTGTTATTTTATTTTGTTCGTGGTATCCAATCTGTAATTGGGCAATCTTGCCTGTTGTATTGAATACGTACCAAATAAATAAATAAATAAATAAATAAATAAGTCCGCAGCGGCAAGCCTTCCGATGCGGCTACACAGGACAATGTAAAAAAATGCATGAAATGGTGTTGGCCGACTGGAAACTGAAAGTGCGCGAGCTAGCAGATGCCACAAGGATTTGTACTGAGCGCTTACTCAATATTTTGGGCGAGATGCTGAAGATGGAAAAAACATCCTTCCGCTGGGTGCCACGCATGCTGACTCCGGATCAAAAACACGAACGCAAGTACACTTCGGAAGCGTGTTTGGCCATGCTGATGCGGAATCGGGTGGACTTATGGCGTCGATTGGTGACTTTTGATGAAACCTGGATCCACTATTGCACGCCAGGGAATAGAATGAGCGCCCGGCAACGGGCTGAAGCTGGCACGAGTGCTCCAAAGTGGCCGATGGAGGCTCAATGGGCCGAAAAGGTCATGGCGTCGGTTTTGTGGGATTGTCATGGCATACGCTTCGTGGACTACCTCGAAAAAGGAAAAACCATCAACAGCAAAGTATTACTGCGCATTTTTGTGCGATTGAATGCTGAAGTCACTGCCAAACGCCCTCACATGAAGCGAAAAATAATTTTGTTTTTACAAGACAAGAGCACAAGAGCATCGTAACAATGGCTAAAATCAACGATTTAGGGCTCCAATTGCTTTCCCATACATCTTTTTCATCCGATTTGGCTCTCTCGGACTATTATCTGTTCCCAAACCTCAAAAGACAGCTCATCAATAAAAAATTCAGCTCGCGCTAGGAGATCATCGACGCCGCGGAGACGTATTTTGCAGACTTTCCGGAACATTTCTTTTCGGACGGGATCAAAAAGTTGGAAAAACGCTGGAATTAGTGTATCAAATAAAAAAAAAAATTTTTAAAACATTTTTTTAATTCCCAAGGAAGTTACTTTTCACCCCACCTAGTATTGGGTTCGAGAATTTGGTAAAAAGTTACTGTGTTCTTATTCAAATGAAAACTCTGCAAATGTTGTTTGGCTTTGCAGACAAAGCATAAAATTTATCGAGGCAACATAACATTTGTATTTTGTTCTTAAAATCAGTATAATTTCAGGAGGGTTCTTTTTGTTCTAAAAAGCAGTATAAACTGATGGTTCTCTCTCTGTATAGCTGCCACAGCTGCAAGGTCGCCCAGATATTTTTTGAAAATTGCTCATGCATAATTTTTGTACTCAGCAATGTGCTCGAATGATATAACGAATCTGTCCGAAGTTATCGCAAGACGAAGTTTTACAAATTTTTTTTTTAAGTTTTACTACTTATTATTTATTTTTGGAATTGAAAACTATAAATATTATTTTTAGAGTGGAAAATTCGCAAAACGTTACTTTAATCTGGTTTGAAACATTTTTAGTATATATCCCCTATACTTGTTTTTTATAGATTTATTTTTCACAGAAATATATGGGTACTTATAGAATATTTTCTTCTTAGCCAAAATATGTTTAAAACTTGTAACCATCAATAACTCCTCGAAATTTCAGCTCGATCGGAATAATCGATCCAGAGAAAATCTTACTGAAAAACCATGCATCTCGTCCCACGAGACGCGTGACCACATAGTGTCTGAATCGCGTTACCTTACACAACACCATCAATTAGCGTTGCTCTATTTGATCGTTCTCATTAGAAAAACACGCGCTGTGGCACGTCAAACTGCACGCGCATCACGCGTCTCAATTCATTTTGGCTGGTCTTATTACGACCAGCCCAAAGGTAATGCACTACTTTGACACAACGACTGCATGAGAAGCCATCTGTGAAGTCGAATTTCATTGCGTCTCGGTAGAATCTGGTCTAGTTAGCTGGGGCTTGAGAACCTTTTTTGTTGTGTCTTCCCCTTGTTTTCTTGCAAAGCACACTTCGGAAAAGGCTCTCAACTGAGACAATGAATCGTTTCCTTGTTGCCTTTGGTGATCCTTCGGTCTTCATAGATGGTTTATTTCTGAATTTTAACACAAGCTAACTTTTTAAACATATTTTTTTGTGTACAAAGACCCACATTGGGCGCCATTTACGGGAAATATTTTGTTGGGGAAGGTAGGACTCTTTACTTGAATTGAATCTTTAGGAAATAAAGTTATTAGATCTTGAGTAAAGATACCTTAGCAAATCAGACTAATGTACCTTTATGGACAAGTTGAATATACTTTACTCCAGGGGCATGCAAATTTATTTAATTGTATGTAGTCTTTCTTCTTTGATATTATGGCACTGTCCTGAGGTTTCCAAATAGTACACTTTTGTGGATGTGAGCGCGGGTCGATGTTCTTTTGTAATTACATTTTTCGATCAAATTAAAAATTGATCACATCAGCCCGCGAAGTACTATTTATTTCGTCTTCGTATAATTTATTGGTCTGATATATCCTATACGGGCGTAAGCTAAAATAATTTTTCAAAATATTTCACAGAATATAAGGAGAAAGCACAAATTGTTTCAAGTTGGCAATTGTAGAGTTTCCGCACATTATCTATCGTAGCGGAGAAAATTACTTCCGTACTTACATTTTATTGATGTCTTGTTATTTTTATATCATAAAGAGTGTACTACGTATGAAATTCAGCCACAGCTTATGGCGTGGTGAGCGTACTCGATCTATTATGTGAAGTATATAAATAAATAAACATCCTTTACGTTTCGCAGTTTGCAGACAGCTTTAAAAATAAGATATAGTGAAACCTTTCTATGTTGACCACCTACGGTTCGGGTTGATGTCGGTCAAGATACGCAGGTGGTCAGTTTAAAGAGGGGTGCTTGTTTCATTAAACACCATTGTCTTTTCATAGAGCATTTGCATAATAATAAAAATTGCTTGAAGATTCATGAAAAGAAACAAAATAATTCGCCTAAAGAATTATTTATTACCGCCATAGAAGTCATATTAACTTATTTGCTTTGCCTTCGTATAAAGTGCATTAGCTTCTATTTAATTTCTTAGCTCAAACACTGTTTCAATTAAACTTGGCTGATGAGCTCCGGTATATCTTAGGCGTAGTTAGTAAATTTAATGGCCTGCTTAGCGGTAGGTACTGGTATCACCGAACTAACTATTTCAAGATCGGCAGGTTCCTCTTCTTCGTCGGTTCGAATGCTCATAACATCTTCTAAAATTTCTTCCTTACGATTGCCATCGAACGAATAAATTTCATTTGAAGCTAATAAATAATCCTGAATGATTTGAGGCAAGGCTGAAATAATTGGCTGTAAAGTTGAAACCCGCTCGTTGAAAATATTTCCTTATTTTATCTTCTGTCACCTGAAAGAATTTACCTGATCGCATCTAAAGCAGTTACTTTTCTCACCATTTCGTAGGTTGAGCCGGAGTCAGTATCTATGATGAAAATTAAGTGAAGCAAAAGATTTTTTCCTATAATGTAGCTTCGCATATTGGATAATGCCTTGGTTCAAAGGCTGCAGCTCAGATGTCAAATTTGGAGACAAGAATTTTATTTGTACATTCGAAAAAGAGGTGTCAAGTTTATGACTTGTAGCATTATCCAATAAAATTATTATTTTCCCCCTTGTTTTTGCATTTCTTTATCTATTTCCTCAAAAATTGCGGTTGTCATCTATGATTTTTGGTTCAATTTTTAAAGTTCGGGCAGATCTTACACCTTAATGGAATTTGTTTTAAAAATCCGTGCGGTTTTAGCTTCTCTTCTGTTGCACTGCAGCAAAAATGCTCAGTCTTTCCTTGGCCATCTTGCTCCCTTTACACTTTTCGTCTTTTGTCACAAGGCTTTTGGTTGGTAGCTGCTTATTAAACAAACCAGTTTCGTCCACATTAAACTGATCTTCAACTCTATATTCCTTTAAAATGTCAAGTAATTTAAGTATTCAAGTCAACATAGTCAACATTTGCACTTTCACCGGATATTGCTCTAAACTGGATATTATTTCGCAACCAATGCTTTCACTTGAAGTAATGGGCCAGTCACTGGGATACTTTTTGATCGGCACTTCTTACAAAATTCTAGAACTTTTTTCTTGATAGGCTCAAGCTGCGTCTTCTTCAATTTCCGTTTTCTTTCTAGATTAGCATTTTGGTTGAATGCTGTTAAAATCCATTCTTTATTCTTGATAATGTTAACAACTGTAGATTTCGCTATTTTATATTTTTCCGCTAAAAATCGCTGGCTTTTCCTGCGCCGACTACATCTCAAATTTCCTTTTTCGTAAACAAATTTAGTTCTACACTTGACTTTTTTGTGCCAATTTCCGCCTAGAAAAAAAATCTTAAACATTAATATATTTCACTACAAATAATTTTCTTCCAACATAGAATGCAATCCAAACTTAAAAAAAAAGTAAATTTGCACTATGTCACAGTGGCGAAATTATATTTATTCATTATTTTCATTTTCATTTCAGTAGCCAGACAGATTTTTCATAGAAAAACCAAAGTGGTCAACGTAAAAAGGTGGAATGTAATGTGACGTTTTACAGACTTACGGTCAAGTTACAGGTTAGACAGGTGGTCAGCTTGTAAGGGTGTATTTGTATTGGGAACGAATTGAGCTAGGAAAAACTGGTAAAATTAGCCAGGTGGTCTGCTTGCGGAGGTGGTCAACTTCACAGGTTTCACTGTATATTGATACCGAAGGTTCTTCGAGTATGAGCTTACTTATCATGATTGAAAAACAATATAGGGCATAATTGTTGAAATGGCAATGTTATCACGATCGAAAACAATATTAACCTTAAAACTGACACAGAATACTCAGCAAAAAATATATATAGCGATTATGGATTACAAAAATATAAAATTATTAGCACTAAATGCGTTTGTACTAAAGGATGCAAGCAGCTGGCTACCTTCTCTAAATATTGATCTTAAACGGAGATTATTCATAGGGTCTTTCTAATCCCGCAGAAATGTTCATGTTGTTTTCCTGTTTTTTTTTTAAAGATTGTAAATGGTTTTACCTATAAAAAAACAAAAAAAAAACTATCGACGCAGTTGTCATCCACTTTGGTTAGACGTTTTACTGAGTTGCTTATCAAAATTTGTTTTTTAAGTTGAAGAAGGACTAAATCTTTACGTTTTTACTCAGTTGGCTAAATTTTTATATTCTTTTTGGATCTGATTCATGAAATTTTAAAGGCTTTTTTCGAAATTTATCTTCGTTACTTTGATCCTGTGTTTATTATGATTTCAAAACATTTTAATATAACTCAATTCAATTCAATTAATTTATTGATCTAAAAATTCATAACAACGGAAAGGCTTCCATATTAGAAGTAACCTGTAACTGACCTCATGTTTTATCTTTAAAAAATTCGTTTTCAAGTAATCTGCAAAAATTGAAAAAAAGTAAGTATTCCATCAATTTTCTTCCACTGTTTTAACTTTTGCTACTTCACCGATATTTTTAAAGATAGTGCCAAGATCACTGAAAAAATGTAAACATATTTCAACCTGGCAATCAAAGGAACTCAGGAAGAAAATGAAGCGGAAGTGGTCAAAAGCTGACAAAAACGAGGCAAAAAATATGCCATGTAAATTTCCACCGCAAAATGCACCAAATTCCAAGCAATTTGTTCCTTTCAAGCTAAAATTATTTTCCAAATTCGAAATATAAAATAAATCCTTTTCCGAACTCAATATCTATACAAAAGATACAATCCATTTGTATGTCTTATTTCTGTGAGTTTTTTGATTAAGTTTTCAAAAAAAAGTTTTCAACTATTTAACTGGCAACATAACATAAAATTACTTTCACGCTGTACCTACGTGAGTATAGCATTTTATGATCCTACCAAATGGTTTGCGTACATTTATTGAATGGCACGTGAATGAAGTTGCAGATGGTTCACATATTCTGCCGTCAATAGACCAGAAAACTAAACGACTAAATAGAATCGATACAAACCTTTTGCAATATCATTACAACTGACTTTTTTTTTATCTTGCAAAGCTCTCGTTTCTGCTCCCAACGTGGGTACTTATTGAAGGTTCATTCAAAGGAGGTAAAGCATAAAACCATGATCACTTACAACTGTTCATACCTATGAACAACCTCATTCATTCTAAGTTAGGCGAAGTATTCGTTCTTGTTGGTTCGGAGTTGAGCTTGAATCGGAAAGAGAGCTGCCACGTTTAAAAGTGAATTTTATGAAAATAGTATTCAGCAACGGCGACAAGTGGCCAATGAAGAGTTTTCGCATAATGATAGTATTTAAGTATATTTTTTATCTTTTTTATTAATTGCCAACTATTATATTAGTGTCTGCTCAACTTTGTGGAGGCTACAGGCACGTCGCCCTAAAATGAGTTTGCAAATAAGGTGTAAATAAAAAAATATTAGGCTATTTTTTATCGTATGTTATATATTACAATCATTTACTTGCAAAAACCTGCAGCTCTTTTGAAACAAAGGTCATAAAAATATTCAACGAACCAATATTTTTGGATTATACATCAGTCAATGGTATTGAGACCTGTATTGAGACCTCAAATGGCAACTTTCTTCTCTTGAACTTTCGCTGCCTGGCAGCCCCCACATTTTATTTTCCTAGTTCGATGTTTCTCGTTTCATATACGAGTATGCTTTTCCATGTCTAGTTTTTTGTCGAATCGACCCACCGATAGACTTCAGTTGGATTGCTGTAACTGAATACACAGTGTGTATCAGCCAAACGCGAGACATTTCAGATTTGGCTCTTTCTTTCCTTTCACATTCTTTCTACCCATCTATACATCTCCTGAATTTATGTTTGTGAATTGCTAAAAATTTTTCACTTGCGATTGAACGAATTCAAACGAGCTCCGTTATAAAACTTGATGAAAGTGTACATGCAGTATCTTCTCATGATTCGCATACAAATGCATGAATGAAAGTATATGTACTATTCGAATATTGTGCATATTCATGTTTGTATATATAAGCAACTCAAATGCACGTATGAAATAGAATTGAATATAACTTTTATGAGTTTTCTGAAAATAAAAATACATTTCTTCACATCATGACATATGCCAGATTGAGGTGAAAAACTGAACGATATAAGAAAAATTTTATTTTTATACGAGATGCATACATATACTTATATTTAACACTGAATGTTTTCCTTTTGACGTCGACAGTGATTTTCAAGCAGAGACATCGGGACAAAATTTAAATTTTGTTTAAATTGCAATAATGTTGTCTTTGAAGAATAAGCTGCTTGTTTGTGACATTTTGCGATGCATTGTAATAGGGTTTTTTTTGCTCAGATGACTTTTCATCTTTGTTGTGAGCTCGAAAATTTTCAAGCAAACAAAATAATAATTTAGAATTGTACGACAGGAGCAAATTTTCATGAGGCAGCTAAGACTTTCAGTTAAGTGTTTGCCAGTTATCTGTTTATGGCAAAATATGTATATTGCATGTTATTTTAACACAAGCTAAACAAGTAGAAGTTGTTTATAGAAAGGAGCAATCAATCACCAATTTAAATACTTTATCAGACTGTCTTAAAACCGATATCTTCGCGTTTGCGTCAATAAATCCGACTACTCTTTTCATGTCATAGCTACAACTAAAACCACAATGAATTCCACTACTTCAATATTTCAAGAACTTCGGACAACACTGCTATCAAAAGTTTGAACAATATAGCCTAAAGAAAAAAATATATCTAGATATTAACTTTTCTTTTCCTCTAATAACGAGCATTGTCATTTTGGCAGGGTCAGCAGGGGTGAGTTAACCATTTAATCTGTTCTATAAAGCTTTTTTTAGGCGAAAGGTTTTGAACTTCGCAATTAAACATAGCGTAAAAGCAACCTAACTAAGAAAGTGTATGATACTACTTTTCTCACCTGTGCTGAAAATTTCACCTTTAGAAATATTCAATGGAGGAGTTAGCTCGTTAAAAATGGGAGCAGGGAGGCTGAACAATTACCGTCAAGAAACAGAAAAATGCGAAATCACACTCAAAGTTACAGACTCCAGGAAAATGAATAGAAGGCCACAAATCACCAAAGTTGCATGAATATGAAATGCGAAAGGAAACATTTGAGTTTTGGCCAAAACTTGCTGCGCAACCATAATGTGTTAGATGATTGTACCTCTCACGTACGTTTCCATGTTTCTCAAACTCGTTTTCCTGCCAAACTTTGCTGTGTGTCTTTCGCTGTTACTTGGCTCTATGTAGGTAGGTGGGTTCTACCAGGCAGACCTCGAAGAAGGCACGCTTAGGTTACGCTATTTTGTATAATTTATAGCACACATCCTTTATTAAGTTGACAGAAATTACGAGTCCTTGTTGAACTGGTTGATCCTCTTCAGGATCGCCAACGCGAAAAAGTGTGAGCCACAGGGCTGCGTTTTTTTTTTAGCAAGGCCATTCATAAAAGAGGTGAAGAATTATTTTCTCTTCCTCCTTACATCTTCAGCTCCGGCAAAAGTCGTTCTAAGGTGCATCCAGCCACGCTACATGCGTTCCAAACAAACAATGTTAACTTAAGGCAGTATTCTGGTCTAGAGGCTCGATTTTGAGGTGACTTTATGGACGCAATAAAAAATATCATCAACATTTATAGTACCTATTTTTTATCAGTTTTTTATTAACGTTTTAAAAGTATAAAAATGTATTCAAAAAATAAAAAAAAAAAAAATTGATGTAGATACAGGCCGGCGAAGTGAACACTCAAAATAAAAACTTGTCTCATGTTTGACATGTTTCCAACTTTCTTGGTGGTCTGAAACATACATTTTTGGTGAATTCTGTAAAAAAAGGATATAGAATTAGTCTGACGTAAGCGATTTGAAAAAAATTTTTTTTCCCAAATTTTTTCAACTTTGGGATTTTTTTATATATAGTAGAAAAAAAAATTCAAAAATCCCTAGATCAGACCAATTCTTATAGTGTTGAGAGGGTTTGTGCGAAATTTCACTAAGTCGGTCCATTACAACTAGAAATATCATGTCAACCGTATCGAAAACAGTAGTTTCGAGAAAAACGCGTTTAAAACTTTTAGTCTCGTTTCGGGCAGTCTGAGTCGTTGAATGGTATTATACTTAACTTTTTTTAACAGAAAATCCCCTTCTCATGCAATATTCCTTCTTCAACTTCAAAAGCGAGGTTTTCGGGAGCTCTTTCAGCCATACGAGCAGTTCGAACTTCTTTAGAAGCTTGAGAAGCTCGTAGTTCAGAGCGGTTAATTCGTAGTTGATCGCATTTGTTGATTTAGTTCACCAAAATAGCTGTAACTCCAAAAATAATTCGAATTTCCAAAAATCCTCTCAAAAGCTTATTCTTAAGGGTCTAAACTTTGAAAATATGCAAAAAAAAATCGATTTGACCAAATTTCTAGACCAGAATACCCCCTTAAAGCAGTCACCAGCGTGTGTAGGGAGCCCTTGACCAAATTGATTAATTCTTTAGTGCGGCTCAAGTCAAAATTTCCCCACGATTGTCTTGCGGCAAAACTGCACTACAAAACGTTTTTTCGCCTCACAGCTCCATTTTAAATACTTATTTGCACACCCAAAAATTTTTAAGAAGAGTGGGTTCCAAAACGGAGCATTGTGAAGTTCTACATCGAATACATTGATATCAACAATCTATTACATTTAATGGGCCTTATTGTTGTTGTTTACACAAAAAAACTTTGAAATGGTAAGAGAAATTCGGCATCTAACTTGGTCACAGAAATTCAGCATCTAACATATAACTTAATTGGATGCTGGTTCAAAAATTTTCAAATATTATTTTACAAATGTTGACTGAAAGTCAATGTTTTCAGTCTCCGACACAAATCAAACTGACATTGAGGTTTCTTTCCGTGTTGCCCGTTGCACGCTTTTATACCGATCTGGTGTTCACAGCATTAAGCCACAGCATTAAGGCTTTTCAGTTGTGAGTGTGGTAGAAAGGGGCGCACTGAACGAAATTTTTGTGAGAGAGCTATGTTGTGTGTGTATTAAAAAAGGCACACTCACGTATGGGTACACGGATAGCCATTTCGTATCCATATTCTTTTATATCGGTGCATCTGAGCTTCAATCTCTTGAGTCAGAAATGGTTGGGCGATAGTAACGTCAATAAAAAGGCATTCTCCGCACCAAGATTTAAGCATCCTTATCCAAGAATAACGACATTCTTGTCTTACCGCAACGCACCCCACATGTTGCGAAATAAACAGATTGGTTAAACGCTCAAGGGGTGCTTTCAAAGAATAATTTAATATTAATTATGCTACTTACCCACACATATTTCCTATTATTTTTGATTAAGAGCCTTAATAATGGCTGGCCACCAAACGATTGTTCCGAACAGCAGATTTGGCTCCATTCTACAAGCGTAAATCAAAAAGAAGATACAAAAATGTAGTTCCCTAGTTACCCCTATAGATCTTTTACAGCTGTGAAGAGAATACAGTGCCTAACGAGCGCTTTCCACTATAATTTCCTTCGAAATGAGCTTAGAATCCAGGAGCTCCATCGAGCTTTGGTAGATCGAAGGATAGAATTTTATGCCTTTTGTGGAAAACAGTTTTGTTAACGTTATCACTTAGGACAAACTTCTGACACCATTAGGAGAAAATATGGAAGGAATTATTCAATCTCCCATGATATGGCAATAGTGATGTCATCTGCATAAGTAATCACTTTACATTCTGCTTGATCAATTTTTCTCAGAAAGCTCATTAGCTGTTGAAGGGAGACAGAACACTGCCCCAGGAGAGTTTCAATATGTACCAATCGCTTGATGATTGTGCTACTTAAAAGGCATTACCCGATTTCTGAGTAGCTGATTTATAAGTGTGACTAACTGCAGAGTGACATCCAGGTTTTAGAGATCATTCACAATAGCTTTAGGGATAAATTCAACTCTCTTACCAACTGATAGGAATAAATGCAAGTTTTAAGCAGTCTTCATATATGGCCGTAAGCCAACGTATAGTGCCCTCTAATATGAACTGAATATCAACTGGAATAATATCATCTTACCTCGTGACATGAATCGGTCAAAAGGATAAAAAGCCCATTTTATGTGTGCGGTTGACCTCTATTCCTGAGTGATTCGTACGTTAATGTCGAAGATGTCTTCTCATAACCAGGAAAAAGATTGTCTATCAACAAACTTGGCGACAAGATTGTCTATCAACAAACAGGAAAAAGATTGTCTATCAACACAGCTATTCGGGCCCAATATTTATCGGACTTTTGTATGCAACCCGAGCAACAGTATTTAAGATTCCAATTTTTTGGAGGTGACTTGCTTCATTAGTACCTTCAATATTTGCGCACAAAGATTTCAATGGAGCTTTTTTCACGATACGCACAGTATTTTTCAATAGCTTTAATTTAACTTTGTGATTTCACCAGTCTTTGATCTTTTTTGAAAGATTAAACTCCTTTCGACATTCACTTCAACGAGCAGGAATCTCTCTTTCTCTCTGGATATATAATGATTCACCTCTTTTGTTGGTGCCCAAACAGCCCCATAACTGATTATTTGCGTTTGTATCTGCATTTTTTACGTATGCGCCGTGAATTTACTGCTGCTGGCAACTCTCTTATATAGTTACTGGAAGGTAGTAAGCCTTCTTCATGTGCCATATAGTATGTAATGACCAAGAATGGCTTTGTGTCATGCGAAATAGCAACATTGTCCTTGGCACTGAATTTTGAAAAAACAAGAGGATGTACCCAGATCTTTAAAAAGATGTAGGCCTTGAGTTTACCTAGTTCATCCATTAATATGCATTTGATATATCCGCTTTTAAGCGACGCTTTATTGTTTACCTATCTCTTTTATTTTCTAGCACAGATAGGGGAGAAGAGCAGCAAGCGCTACTTTAGACTAGTAAAGGTTAATTTGGGTAAGCTTCGTCTTTATTAATTACAGTGCTTTCCTAACCCTCGTCAAATCCAATGACTACCTCTTCATCTCCTGATTCAGGACCCAGAAGATCAAAGCGGCCACCCAGCTCAGAGATCGTGACAACAGTGCCCTACATACACCACAGCCTTCGTTTTACGAGATAGCCTGTTTATCTCCATCTTCCGTATAGAAAACAGACGTTCCGGTGAACCAAGTGTAACCTGAAATTTATTGTGTAACCGTGGCCCTTTAAGTATGGAGGACATTTGTCATATATAGCTCCCCGAATAGCTCGTTGATCTTAGCTACCTTCCAATCGTCTACAGGTAGATTACTGTTACTCAATTTTATGACCTGCATAATTGCTTCAAGGGAAGAAGGCTCGGATATATGCCCTGGACTTCGGTTTGATTGAAATTTGGTGCTTTTGCACTATTTCCGATTCCGCATCTGGTTATAATTCACCCAGCTTGCTTTCTGCTGCCCTGTCGACTTCTGCTGTTTCTGAGAGTCCTTTCATTTTGTTTATAATAGAAACAGAGATGACTGTGGCACAGATATAAAATGAGTGTCTGTAGATATCAATAAAAGCGTAATCAAATGTAGAATAAGATTGGAAACGACATTAGAAGAAAATGATCTCGGAAGACGTTACGGGTACAACTAACGTTACTTTTGAAAGTGGAGTAAGAAATATATTCATTTGCCACCACCTTTTGCAAGATTCTATTAACGTAGCCAAGCAACTGAAGATTTTTTAAAAAAATCCAAAACTTGCAAACTTTAAGCATTTGCTACTAATTGTCGTCATAAGATGTTTATCATATGAAAATGTGATGGTAGATGGAAATTTTTGCTACCAAAAGTATATCAAACCTTTTCATGATAAGACCAACTGACCTTGGGAATTTTATTTCGAGACGATGACTTGATCGAAAGTTGTGAGAGCAAAACACACTGGGCTTTTTTCAACTAATTTTTCCACGGGTCCTGATCGCAAGCCGATGCCATCCAATTAAGCACCCTTACATTCCGAGCGTCCTGGTCAACACCATTTCTCCAGCGAAAACAAGGTCTCTCGCGCTGTTGTCTGCTGTAATATCTGCCGCAAAATATTTTCCAAGTAGGTTCGTCTTCGCTTATAAGACCTAAGTGTCCAGTCCACCGAAGTTTAAAGAGTCCAGTCAATTATATCTGCTTTTAAATAGTTAGAGTTTAACTCATTGTTGTTCACATATGGGATCAATGATTATCCGCAAGACTTTCTTCTTAAACGTGGCAAGGAGGTCATTATTTTGCTAAGCACCCAAGTATTGGATCCATACGAGATTACTGACAAGAACATGGTCTTGTATAGTAGAAGCTTCGAAGATTTCGGGACTCGAGCAGCCTTATTTGTCGTCTCCTATATTTGACTCGAGGTAACTGAACTACTTCAGATTCATGCTCCGACACTCTGATGGTTTGACCAGCACAAGGTGTTCTTGTTCAAGCGCACAATGCGACCGCTGTTCCGATTCTATAACATTGATTTTGCTGTTCCACTTTTCCTTAGTTTTTTTTTTTAAAAAACTTTACATCTCCCATTGATCAATGCATTATCAGAAAATTTTCACAAAAAAATTCATATTCAAAATTTCACTTAACTTACATTTGTCTTATCACGAGGCAGGAAGCTCAGATACTGAGCCGAACAGACCCAAGCAAAGTTCCATCGCCAAGTCCTGCCGCCATGTCCTGTTATTGGCAAAATGAAAACGGGTATCCGTTTGGCCTTGAGCTTTCGGTGCACACGAAATATGTAGCAGAGAAAAAAAATGTTGTGGACTGATGTTCACGTCATGTCTTGTGAAATATCCACGAAAATGTCGTGCGCGTCGAATACTTCAGACTATTTTCTGAGTGTTACATGATTTGAATAAGACTTATTTATAGCTTTAAAATCAAAACAATCAGATAGCATTATTCATGATTTCTAATAAAAATAATTAAGTCTCGTGTAGAATGAATGGTAACATGCAGATCTCAAATATATATCTTCGATTAGTAAAGGGTATATGTATGTTCGATTACACAGTCGTGCCATAAGTTCTGTCCCTAGTTTAAATCCGCTAAATTAAAATGCAATGTGAGCGTAAACAAACATTTCTATTTTCATTTGCTCTCGATAGACAAAGGAACAAAAAAAACCACAGAAATCTATTCGAAAAGGCCTACATTTGCTTTTGCACACTTCTTCAAACGTTCGGGCCACTCGTCAATGGATGCACGCACGACTTCTAACGGAATTGAGGCTGCTTCTTTTGTCAAACTGGCCTTTAAAGCGTCAATATTGCGATGACGCTCACTCCAGGTCTTCTGTTGTAGCTAGTCCCAACAGCGATAGTTAAGCGGGTTCAAATCGGGGCTTCCAGAGGGCCAATCCTCAGCAGCTATGAAGTCAGGCAGATTGCCCGCACACCACTTCTGGTTCATCTTTGCTTTGTGAGCTGGCGCCGAGTCTTGCTGGAACGGCCAGTCTTTCCCATGAAACATGGTATCGTAGTAGTTTGCTGCCTTTGTTTTAACCGCTTGTTCACAAAAATACGGCTGAGTGACTCCGTCATACGAAACACCCCACCAAACCATGACTGAAGCAGGATGATGACCTCTTTGGACCCTTGGAATTTTTTCAGCAGCTTCCCCAGAACTGTGGGTTGAATTTTTCTTCGATGTTGAAAATTTTTTCATCACTGAAGAGAATTTTCTTATGTTTTCCTTGCTCGTACCGTTGAAGTAACGCCTTCGATCTTGTGGCTCGTATCTTCTTCAAAGCCGGTGTTAACAGCTGTCCCGTTGTTTTTCTGTAAGCCCCAAGTTTTAGGTCTTCTTTGATGATGCCGGACATCGTTCTTTTTGAGATATTCATTTCCGAATTCTCGCAGACATGACTTTCACAGCTACTGGTTTCCTCGAAGTGCGTGGCCTGCCATTTCTAGGTCTGTCATCGACAAAAGAGGTCTCGTTGAACCGTTACATGCACCGATAAACAAACTTTTGAGAAATTTTCAATGGGTTGAGCAAGTTGAAGATCTCCACTAGTGACTTGTTGCACTTGTGCAGCGTGATCGCAGCAATGCAATTCTCTTTGACGCTCCACTTCATGTTACCTCTTCGAGTAAACGATACAAACTGAGACTAATTTTACAGTATAGGGTCCACTCTATATTTTGAAAAAACAAAGCTGTTTTCGGCCGTCAGCCGTATGGGCTGTGCGGACTCATTCGACTTAGGGACAGAACTTATGGCACAGCTGTGCACAATACAAAACCCGGCTGAGCATATATCTGGCACCAAAATGGATCGTAAAATAGTATACCTTCAGTTGAGCAAGGTTTTATGATAAATTTTAGTTTTACAGCCGCACCTTTGTTATGCGGATAATCAAAAAATAATAAATATATATCTAAAGGTAGGTATCCATATGTTGCATTTTTTCCGTATCGTAGCCCTATTGCGTATCATTCACTAAACGGATACGGTGTCTACACTACTCAATATTCCATGTATCATCAATACGATCCGTTGCAAAAAACTCGACACGCAGCTGCAACGCTTTTATTCACTAACCTATAGTGTACAACGCAACGTGTCCACACATGACTGCACTTTGTATCGTATCATTCCTTTGATGCGACCGCAAGAAACCGCCAAGTGACCGATCGAGTTCGTTGCGTTTCTTTGTATCATATTTTGATACGGAACGAAGATACGTTTGTCGTATCCACTGATACGCAACGGCGATACGATACGCGAAAATGCAACATATGGATGCATACCTTAAGAAGCAGCATGCTGTACGAAGTATTTTCTTTAAATTGAAATAGAATTGGACATCAAATCACTTCAAAAGAAACGGTGCATTGCTTCTAACATATTCTGAGACATCTTATCTGTAAGTTTTTAAAGTTGAAAAAAGGAAAAAACCAATTTCAGAAATATTTGCGTGGACTGAACTGTTTGAGTCAATAACTGATGAGAAACAAAAACAAATGATTCAAAAATGTCCATGTACTCTTATTGATAGCCTTTCCAATCAGAATTTTTGAATGACAGCTCTTTTGATCATCACAAAAACAAACAAATTTTTAGACTTGACCCCGTCAATTAATGGTACCTTTCACAAATAAAGTCTCTTGACGAGCACATCGCACCAATCAGCAACATCAAAAAGATATTGATGAACTCCTCTTTGTTGATTTTCCGCTTGGTTTGAATTTTAATTATCACCCCCTATCCCCCAGCTTCATTACTAAAAATCAAGAAAAGTTCAATTTATTCACTCAGCCTTTAGTATCACAGGGTGGGTGATTCGTGGCTCATATTTTCTTCCTGAAGGGTTGTTGTCGCCGCTATCGTCATCGTTGCTGTTATCGGCCCGAGTTGATAGCATGCAGATTGACTGATGCCATAGAC
Source organism: Nemotelus pantherinus (assembly GCA_963978885.1). Lineage (NCBI taxonomy): Eukaryota > Metazoa > Arthropoda > Insecta > Diptera > Stratiomyidae > Nemotelus > Nemotelus pantherinus. The sequence goes on along the minus strand of OZ022265.1, from coordinate 42,473,268 downwards.
CTTCAATTTCTTCGCAATCATAAAGTGCTGATGGTTCTTGTGGGGAGAAGTATACAGATGAATAGCTCAACTGGCAATTTTTAATTAAGGACCTAACTCTTTGTAATTGTTTAATGGAATCATTAATGGAAAGTCATCGACTTGTATCTTTTTATGCCAATATTTCATTCCGCTCAGGAGTCAGTCGATTGTGAAATCTTGTTGCTCAAACTGATTTTTTTAACTAGATTGTGTGTTGTTGGCAAGACTGCTGGAAAATACTTAATAGGAGCGTAATTTTCAACTGAGCTTACCTGTTTTTTTTATGTTTATCGATTGATGTGTAAGAAAAGCGACCTTTTTGGTTTGAACTTTGATCAAATAACCTTCGTTTGAAGTTCAAATTAATAGAGTTCTTTTGCTTTTCAATTGAAAGTGAATAAAAAACGTGAAATTTGAAGAAATAATAATGTAGACCTCTAAGTATCGCAGTATTTTATTAATTTCACAGTTATTGAAAATATCATAGTAAAGAAAGAGTCAATGCAATTAAAAGAATATTATCGAAACTGGTGACTCATAATTGCAAGGTTCTAGAAAAGGACTTAAAACATGATTTAATTTTTCGTCAAGAAAATCGTTGGAAAATAGTTTAAAATAACTTGTAAATTGCTTTGAGGGTTTCTAAAAAAATATATGAATAGTATAACAACTACACAACTTAAATATCTTCCTCATCACTCTTATTCCACAAACGAAAAATTAATTCAATTTCTGTCGTTAGCAGCCAACTTTGAAATGAAGCTGATTTTCACAATTTTCCACAGTTGTTTAGTTGTATGGCGTGAATAGTCTTAAAAATGAAAAATGTTCCGAGCAAAAACGCCGAGAGATCGAAACTTTTCCAAAATAAAACTCGAACGAACATGAACGAAATGAAACTTCTGCCAGTTTCGCTACTCTAATTTGGGATCCTTCTTTGGATCTGATGTCGTTTGTCACTGATGTCGCTGTCGTCATTGCCGTCGCCTCTTCAGCTTCCTCTTGCAAGAAAGAAAGTTTGTGCCGTTCCGGGAAGATAAATTGTTAATTTTGAGCTAAAAACTATTCAGGCTTCAGGTGTTTGCAGATTCTGTTCCTGGGTGTTCTTCATATGCCAGTTGGAAACAATGTCCAAATAGGCAGGCAATGTTCATGTAAAGGTTGGAAGGTGATTGGGCTGAGAAAAGTAGATATATAGATAGGTAGAAACTGTAAATGTATATAAGGCATTAGCCGAACTTTGTTCAGACAAAGTTTATATTTATGTTGTTGAGTGTTGCACTCTTCGAAAAAGTTTAAAGTTCTCCGATAGGTATGTCTATATGGAGGACGATCAAGTTTAGTACTATGACGAGAACAATGAAAAATTATGCAAATTGACAGGAAGCAGACAGTCTAATGCACTTGAATTATGTGGTCATTGTCAAGTATGATATACGAAATTAATAGTTGATTGTTTTTTGTGCATTTATATTTTTGAAAACATTTTCGCAAAAGTGGAAAACTCATTTGGAGTTATGTTTTGCTGTTAAAAATTCATTCATGCATTTGACATGTGTAAAAAATTTTGAAGTAAATTAATATTTTGCTAAGCCCACACTGGGCGCCTCTTTTAATTTGGTTTTGTGGGACTTTTTGTGAAGTTTACACCCCTAAATCATATTAAATTTTTTGGTTTCGGTACGTTATAGTTTCGTAAAACAATATCTTCATGCCTCTCGTCCACACCATAGGGCAAACATCAACTATCAGAAAATCATTTACGAGCTAAAATGTTTGAAGTTTACAAACCAATAAATACGTCAGTCAAGAACATAATCAATTGTAATGTCGACGGCAAACTGACGGTTTTTTTTTGTTGCAAATTAAGTTTTAAAATTCACTCCAGGAGCACATCTTCAGAATATTGTGATTGTAAATGTGTACACCTGCATTTTATCTCAACTCATATTCACATCTGTGTTTCACGGTTTTTTCCTCGTTCAAGTACTTTTTCGGAATATACAATACTCACGACATTTTTCACACTTAAAGAGTCATCTGTACAACCGAAACTCGAACACTACTTGAATTTTTTCTATACCGTACCCACTGACAAACACGAAAACGTTTTTCTGCTTGAATTCACTGCACCTTTCTGCAATTTCACATCGCATGTGAAAAACAATACTGGGGAAGGAGGAACGGAAGCTTCACCCGTTCGAAAAATAATAAATTTTATCCTGAATTGAAAATGTCACCCATGTAATGGGTAACAGAGAGACGCTTATCCCTATTTAGATGCAGGTTCCATTAAGAACGTTGGATACATACAAATTTGTACCGTGTATTCTGTACGCGTACTGATACTACAATGTAGCAAAATCAGATATGTTACGGACACAAAAGAATATCAAGTGCAGACACGCTGAATTCATGGCACAAAACACATTATCGGCGTGGTATTTATGTATGATGGCTAAGTGAATATGGAACTTGTTAATTTTAAAGTTGTATTTTATAGGTGTGCTAAGATAACTTACGAGCAGAACGGCTGATGGAGTATTTTCCTGAAACCACTTTTCATAACCTTTATCTTAGATGTTACACTGAAGCTTCACGTTGTCTTATTGTAATCAAAGTCCTGTAAACAGTTGAGTTATTTCTTGTTCCATGTAAACATTTAGGCTTTTTTCCAGTCTTATCTAAACAATTTCAATTTGCTGTGATAAGATGCATTTACGAAAATTACACCGACGTTATAAATTTGTTTCGTATTGGGTTGTTGAGCATTTGTTGCTTCTTAATCGGCTTTAAATAGTTTTTTTTATGAAGTACGTAAGTCGATTTCAGTTGAATGAATATAAGAGAATTTATTAGTTTACATCAGTTCTAGTTTCAACTTATTTATTCCTTATGAAACCTTATATAAGTATGTACAAAACCTTTTAAATTAAGTTTTTATAATATTCGGAACATTCTAAAAACAGCTTGGTTACTAAGAGCCTAGACAGACAGTGCAGCCTAAATGATCATTTGCCGTAAATCATCATTTAAGTGTTGTGTGATATATGGTAATTTGGACTAATTACCTCTAAATGCAAATCACTAATGATCATCAAACTTTGGTCATTTATTCTTAAATGAAGTAGAGTTGCCCGAAATGATTCAAATTCCCCATGTAAAAAGTCGCTTTTCCGATTTAAATTCAAAATATTTGCAGAATTTTAATGTAGTTCTTGCGCGGTTTGTACTCCTAATTCATCAATTAGAACAAAAACAAGGCAACATACACTTAAAACACATTCGATTTTTCCATTTTTCAAAAACTAATTCCTTTGAATGACAGACAGGCAGTAACAGTATTCATCATTAACGCAGGAGCTGTGTGTCAGCAACTTTTAAATTACTAATTTAGGTATAAATGATCATTAATAAATTAGTAATTTAAGTGCCTGTCTATCTAGGCTTCAAGCATTAGATAATTCATTAGAGCTTGTTTTCTGTAAAAATAAAGTTAAAAGGATTGTTAACTTAAATAAGATTGTTACGTAGATCGAGTAAACTTTTTTTTGTCTCTAAGATTATTTATTAACTGGATTCAAAATTCATCCTCGATAATGTTGACCATCATTGCCATTAAAGCGGAAACTTGCAGGATCTTTGTACCATTTAAAAGATTTACTGAAAAAAGATAATAGCTATCATCAGATGAGTTTTTCAAGCTCCTAAATATATCCCTTGGTAATGTGTGATTTTTCTAAATATCGTGTTTTTTTTACCCACAATTTCAACACGTAAAACATGAGTGGCTTTATTTTTGAGGCATCGTCAAGCTCTTTTTTTGAAAAGTACTTATCATTGCCTTTCCATTTCATGTTTAAGTAGTTTCGTAGTTTACGTAAACCAGGTGGGTTCTTACGGTCAAATCAGTTGCTTATATAAGATCAATTTAGTTTTTTTCTTCAGAGTCGAGTTGAAGTGAATGATAGGTGTTTTTATATTGGCAAGTTTCGACCAATATTGACCAGATTACCTTCTGTGTTCATTGAATTTAAAAAGCTTATGAAAGTTTTAGCCAAGTTGCTATATATTGCTCTAAATTTAGATATGGAATATACCCGATTCGTTGAGCTTTTGCTAAATATCATTGTATTTGTGTGTACACGATCCCTGTAGCTTCAGTAAGTCATTCAGCATACAATTCGTAACTACTTCTAGGTAATAGGTAACCAATAACCAAGGTAAGCACTTCCAATATAATTTCTGCATTATATAGAAGGTAATGTGTTGTGATTGTGTTCTGTACTAGTTACGGAAACAGTTACGTGAGAGTGCTTTCAAACGTGCTGATAGAAAATCAGCTCAGTTAGTGGCTTGCTGTAATACACTCAGAACATAGAGATATAAGGAAATGAAACAAGCGTATACATATACGAAATTTAGTGAAGTAATTTTACTACAAAGGTAAAATCTATAAATAGAACAAATCGAGAGAATTGCTACCTCAGATATTCCCCTTGGTTTCCCCGATGCCTGAGCTTTTGTTGTTGCTGAGTAAGTAATTGTCAAATTCGCGTGCACATGGCCAACTATTTTTCTCTATCTATCTCACTCTATCTTTCTGTTCGGCACAGTAAGTGAATGTCAAATTCGCTTACTACTACTAACAATTTGCCTAGGCAAATTGCTTCACTTCTCACTGCCATTTTCATTTCCTTATATCTCTCTCTTCTGAGGTAATACATTACAGAAGCTGTGATGTGGTACGTTGAAATATGATGAAAAGTACGAAAATTGTAAATAATCATCTCGAAAACGTATGCGCGATGGAAATCAAAGTCCAATTCGGAGTGTAGCACACCAATGACACTGATTCGTTTAGTTGAAAGATAGAGAAATACAAAGTTTTTACAAAATATATAGACACCGATTTCATGGATGAAAAAGACGAATAAAACAGCAAATACCACTTTAAAGCTAATATATTTTATTTATTTTAAACTAGGATATAAAATATAGATATTCTAGCATTATTCAAGATATACTATTTTAAACCTATATTTCAACTCGCGTTCACATCACTTCCACAATATACCTTGCACTGTTGAGAAATACAATTTTTTCGGAACTGCCTGCATAAGAATTATTATGCGTAGTATTTTAATAAAAATTGCGGCTACGCTGCCTCACTTGTTCGTAGAAATAAGCAACAAGTTACCTAATGCATTACTTTTTAAGAAAGGAAATGCAGTGGGCAAGTTGTTACTTGATCGCTTACTCGACAAACTTGACTACATTGTAAGTAATGGAGCTTCGTGAATAATTTAGTACTTCCAGAATCAATTCTCAAGTAACGGCTTGCTATTTTTTCTACAGGGGATAGTTATGTGTACGCACACGGAGGTTTTCAATATGGCGGCTTCTGACGACTGCTGTTCACTTTGTCCGAGCATGTACATGCAAGTAGCTATCCGATACGGTGGCTTCTGACGAACGCTGTTGGCTTTGTGTCAGCGCGTACGTGTAGTCAGATTTCCAATATCGCGGCTTCTGACGGACGCTTTTTATATCGTGTCAGCATGCACATGCAAGAAGATTTTCACTAGCGGCTTCTGATGGCTGGTATTCATTTCGTATGGGCGTTCGCATGCAAAGAAATTTCCAATATGGCGACTTCTGAAGAATGCTGTTCATTTCGCAAGAGCGTGTGCAAACAGGGAAATTTCCAATGTAATGGCTTCTGGCAATTGCAGTTCACTTAGTAGGAGCGTATAAATGTAAGGAAATTTTCAATATGGCGGCTTCTGACATTCACTGTTTACTTCGTTAAAGCGTGTGCAAGCAGAGAAATTTGCAATATGGAGGGGTCTGGCGAGTGCTGTTCACTTCGTTGGTGCATATCTCATAAATAGTTACGTCACCACTTTATGCATGAGCCTTACATGAACCATTCGTTATTATCGCTATGTAGTGTAGGCATTTGGCGGCATCGCTGCCCTGATTCTCATAAACGTTCTACCTATATTTTAGCGCTTTCGAAACATTCAAAGATTTGTGTATTGATTTGCACTGGAGATATATGGAGAGTGTATTTTTCAATATTGATTTTAACATATTTTCACTAAAGATAGTTTTTCAAATTATATACTTATATTACAGACAAGAAGGGACAAGAAGACAAGAAGGGAAAAGCGATCGCAAAATTAAAACTTCTCTGGATATTAGTATCTTTAATTAGACTATGAACAACTGAAAAATTAGTACGATCAATACTAAAAAGAGAGACATTTTTTTTTTATTTAAATAGCAGTAATAAATGTTTGTCGATTTCGAATGTTTCTTTATTCGAATAACATAAACTGTGGTTGAATAAATGAATTTTATTCAAAATTTGTTTTGATTTTCATTTCATCTCCTTATGCCTTATCTTTAACCTACGTTATGTTAGTCAAATTATATCCTTCTTACTTTTGGTTTGATTTTTTAGTACAATTGATAGCCTTTTTCCCTTATTTTCTCCCTTCGCAGCCTCCAATTTATTACTTTTCCAAATTCTTAAGCCAAACATGAGAATCAAATTTATTTAATGATTATTAATTTATTAGTGTTATCTTTGTTATTATGAACATGCTTCTCAAGTTCTTACAATTTAAAAATCAAAGATTTGCATTAAATGAATAAACGTCACACTAAAATAACCATATTTCAGTAGTATACCACTCTACTGAATATTTAAATGCGTCATTTGATCTTCTACTGTATTTTATGTCCGATTTCTTATCTACTTTTAGCGCAAACTAGTTAATATAGCATAAAATATACTCATGAGAACTCTTAAATCCCTTTCAGTATTTTACGACTATCTTCTCGCCGAAGTGCTATCTCACTAAAGTTGCAAAGACGCCGCACACTCTTGAAACTTACTCAACGAAAAGAACGAGTTGCACGCCTGGGTTTCATAAACCACACTGACAGCATCCTTGGTAGTCCGTGAAATAGCATCCCTAAATTAATACACACTCCAACTTATTTACAAAAAAAAAGTGTCCAGGCAGGAATAGTTATTATTCCTATTATCTCCAGGTGAAAACGAGATGATAAAAGTGGAACCTATAACCGATTTCGAAATAAATGTGTTCATTATTAGTATTTTATAGAGCGTTAACTTTCCTCCATTAGATCGTTTTCATCGCTTAAAGAGTCAAGATAGAAATGACTTTTTCAGGCACTTTCTATTAGAAGCGACCCTTTTTGCTCGGGTAGTCAAGCACTTAAAATCGATTTACGCAGAAATCATTGAAGTTTTTCCCCATTATTTTCAAGTCGAGAGAAGAAGCTTTGGAAATATTGTAAGTGAAAGGAAGGAAGCCGATCTGAAGAATGAGACGACCTTATTAAATGGCTAAGAAAATCGAATACCATGGAAAGTTTTTAGCGTCGCTAGTTGTCGATAGCTAAAGAATTATGTACATGGAGCTGCATAAGTCTAGTGTAATAGTTTGTCTGATGGCTTGGGGTGTTGCGTCTATAATTCGTCGAGAGCAGTTAAAACGCTCGGACGGTTCTACATTTAGTTTAAAAGAGGCTTTCTCCCAGTTATTTTTGCATTGAAGTATGTTTTAAGTTATATACATTTTAAAAATATCAACGTATTAAACAGTGTGTCAGCTCAATGTATTAAATTCACCACAATGCTAGCAAGTATGTAAATAACAATAAAATCCAAATTAGCAAGCAATTAACTCAAATAACTCAAAAATAATAAATATATGTTTTTGTTTGAATCTGAAGTTCCTCCCATTCGCAAATGTTTCTACATATTAACTAGCAGCACGCATACGATGTCATAGATTTCTTTCATTAGAATGTAAACTCACATGTGGCTAAATTGGCTGCATTTTCGGTTTGAATCGCAATTGCAATTATGCATAGCTAAATGCAAACTTAACGTAATTACTAGGTTCGATGCAATTTTTCCCTTCTCTCGTTTTCTATCCCAACGTTGATTATGTGTTCCAGTCCGTCCGTTACTTGGAGTCTCATACGATGTTTGCTTGAAATACATGTCACGCTCGGCAGGATATCGCTCAACCGATTCCCGCAATAAAAAATGTAACATATTTCCTGACTGCCTCCCAATGGTTGTACGTATATATAGCAAGCTGTAAGCCGTGCTTACTCTGGCTTTAGCTTCCAGTTGACTTCTATTAGATCACTCAGTCGGCAAACTGTATGGGGGCTCGTCAGGTAAGCGAAATATAGAGATACTGGATGGAATACAAGAGGCTCTGATTCAAGGATTATTTGAACAACTATAGGTACATACCCTAGATAACTAGTCATGCTTAAGGCCCAACGAGTATAAAACTAGTATGAAAACTCGAGTCTCTGACTGTTTACCCGTCATAAAAATGAAGTACAAAACTGATATTGAGCCGGAGTTTTACATGAAGAGGACGGACCCGGTAAACAATGTCAACCCATTCTATGTTCGTCAACGAGTAGACGTACTTGAGCACTGGCAGACCTGAAACTGATTCCTATGCAAGATATGTCATCGATGTCACCGTGTTAGTTTTTTATCGTATCGAACACGGATGAGCACGTTGTGCTCAGAAGTACCACTCCGTATTTTAAATGAAACATGCTTCTGGAAAAAGTCTGTAGTGCATCACTCATTCGGAAGTAACTAAAATAATATTGAATGTGTATATATTCCTAATGGCGGCAGAGTTAAAATTGGAATTTTTCATTTAGTTTTGAAGCAAATCAAACACTTTAAAAAGCAAAATTGAAATTAGCTGGTGGAAGAATAATAAAACATGTTTTGATCGCTGAGACCCAGTAAACTTATTTAATTTTGAGAGGATTTATGGATTTCAGGATCAGATATTTCTTATCTTTTTTTCACTCCTAAGAATTGAATTGGAAAAACTCAGTTTCTCAATGTATAGAAAATTTGATATTATAAGCCGTCCACCGCGGCTAAACGGCAGGGTAGCAAATGTGAAGGACGGCATTTAAGATTTAAATGTAATTTCCAAGATACAGCCGTCAAGCTTTTTGAGCATAATAACGGTAACTTTTTAAAAATAGCTAAGCTGCTAACTGAATTTGTTCCCATTATGGAAGGACACGTACGTAGAGTGCACAAAAAAGAGGAGAATAGGGCTCTTTATCTCGAAAAAATATAAATATATAATAGACCTGATGCATCATCATCAAATGCTATGTTATTAATGAAATTAAAAAAATCGAATACTATTCCATAATTTTAGATTGCACTCTTGACGTTAGTCACACCGGGCCTCGATTGGCAATTTTCTCTGCCATTTCCGATGGCAACGACTGTCAAATTTATGGTATGCCATCTATGCGTGGGCAATTTCATGGCATGCAATTTCATTTCGAAAATGCCTCTGAGTGGGAAGGACGTGCGCTGTATCTGAGTGTCAAATGCTCTTAAGGAGTTATTTGAAGTGCAGAGCGAAGAAATCCTGCTAATTATGAAAACTTCACGTGTAGGATAAATTACTTTTTGGATAAGCGGGTGAAATTTCAGGCGAAAATGCGAATATTATATGATTTGCTGGGGTACGAAGGGGAATGCGATAAAAGTCATTTGAAAAATCCGCCAATCATCAACAGGGAGTCTCATATATTTACTCATCGTTCAAAATTGAAATTATTTCTTTTTTAAATAAAATAAATATGTATAATTTCACTGTTCCGCATCGAAATTCGATTTTTTCGCAATTTCCCACCATTTCATATTCTGTAGACTATTTTCATTGCTCAACGAGATGTAAAAATCCCTTTGAATTCAGAATACCTACATTTTCTTATAAGAAATAAAGCATTCCCACGGTTCAGCGCTATTTTGGAATCAAGAACTATCAAAATATAGCCAAGCAGATGGCCAAGCAAATGGCATACCATATTGCCTACCATTTATGGCAGACAATAAAATATGGCATACCACAGGTGGCCTCCACTAGCAATTTAAAATGTTATGCCATGGGAAATTGCTAGTGGAGGCGGCCTGCAAAGTGGAGCAAATGACTCATGTTACCAGATTTTTTCCAATCAATATATCGGAGTCCTGATTGACATGAAAATTGATGAAAGGTTTTTGGGCTTCCTTCAACAGGAAAACAAATGTTTGGAATTATAATTTGAGAATATAGAAGCCACTTGCTCAATCTAGTGGTTAATGGTAAGGCAAAATCATCCTTGGAGACGCTAATTACTTTTGTATTACATTTTATATATTTTTCAGCCTCTAAATTTTGATGGGAAGTACTTTTTAAACATGCCCAAAGACTAACTTTGAAACTATTGAATGCCATTGAACGAGAGCGGAGCATAAAGGCCATACAGCCTTTAATATTTCATATCGAACATGTATACGACGCTTTGCTAAAGATTTATGAAAACCAAGATATTGAAAATTTAATAAAGAACGAAGGCTCGGGTTTATTAAATTCTATTGAACAATTTAGGTTTCTGTCCACAATAGTTCTTTGGTATAAAAAAAACTGTATTAACCCAGTAAGCAAGCTGATGCAAACGAAAAATTTTGATCCAGCGTGTGCACTTTATCTTTTACAAAACTGCTCAAAATTCTTTAATAATCTTCGATCGAAATGAAATTTTTGTTGATATAATGGAACAGGCTGACAAAATAGACGTTGAGGTTAACTTTGTGTTTCAATACTACGATATCGCATAAGAAGAAAAACAAACTTATGTCTCATAGGAAGCCAGGGGCGGATTTGACCATTTTGCCGCCCTAGGCATCAAAAATATTTGCCGCCCTCTTCGTGAATTATATTATTTGTAACAATGCGCGATTTTTTTTCGATTTCTAATAATACTTCGCTGGTTTTCGTTGCGCCCGAGTTCACAAAAAAAAGAGAATATCAGAGCAAAACCGGCGCCGGTTCATTCGTAAAAATTCCCTATTATTGCGCCCTTGCCACACAAATAATTATTTAAATACACACGGTAGAGATCCTAAAAGTACCTAAAAAAAAGAATCCAAAAATACCAATTTTTAACAGTCCAAACCCGTATACACCTTCACATCGCATATAATTCCAACGTCTTCGCTCATATTTTTATAAGTAAGTTTACTATTCCGTTCAAAGTTTGCTTCCGCACTTGACTGGAGATCAACTATGAATTCGACTACTGTAAGTTAATGTTCGATATGTTATTAGTTAAGGATGAACCCGAAATAGTTTGACCTATGATGTTCTAGATTTCATTTTGTAGAAATTTTTCTACAGAAATTAATTTCAGTAATGAAGTACAATTTAAAAAACACGTCCAAAATAAAGAAATTCGCATGTAGTTGATATACCCTGTACCATAATGAAAAAAAATTCTCTGAAAAATCAATGCATGCAAATATTTACCTCTAATAAGCTTTTCCTAAATCGAACAGGTATTATTTGGGTTCTTTTTAGGATCTTTTTAGGTCTTTTTAGGCTCTTTTTAGATATTTTCAGATACTTTCTAGGTACTTTTAAGATAATTTTGAGCTCTTTGGTCCTTTACAGTGATCGCATTTCGATATTTATTATAAGTCAAATTTTTTAATATCCGAAAAAAATCATCAGAGGTGACTTTTCGCGTGCATTGATTTTTTTAGAAAATTTGGTTGGCTTGAGGTGTTTGGCTCATTCAACTCAGATATATGTACATTTACGACAGAAAAAAACTGCCGCCCCAAAAAAAAAATCGAAAAGTGGCCGCCCCAAAAATATCGAAAATTTGCCGCCCCCGAAATTTGCCGCTCTATGCCCGGGCCTAGTGGCAAATCCACCCCTGTAGAAAGCACAAGATGAACCGTTCAAAGTTCCCAAAGAAAAATTTAAGATAGATTTTGTTTTTATTTTACTATTGATGATGAACTATGCACTTCATGCTAGATTTAAACAACTTACTCACCATAAACAACTATTTTAAATTCTTATATAATATGTACGATTGAAAAACTACGCATAGTATGTCTAATCAAAAGCAATTAAAACACTGCAAGGATTTGGAAAGAATTTTAACTGGTGGTAATTCTGTTCATATAAATAGGGTAGAATTAACATAGCAAATTTTTGCGGCATCTGTGCATTTTTGTATGTACTAAAGTTCAGAAAAATTTGTATGTTGCCTTAAAAATATTTTGTGAGAAAAATGGGGCTTAATTAAAATTAACTAACAACTTTGAACATTCTACTACCAGGAAAAACCGTCCTAACGGTTGGGCTGTTTTGGTTACTGAGCATGAAATCGCTGATCGAATAAAACTTAAATGGGGTAACAAAAAAGTTTGCAGAAATAAAAATAAGAAAGGAATTTCCTTGTGACATTAGTGTAGTTGATTTTACTTTTGCCTAGTTCTTATAGGACATGAGTTGTGTTTGTGTGGTTGTGCAGCAATAATACATTTTTCTTCTAGTAATAAAAATGCGCCTGGTTAGCAACTTGTGACTACATACAAATACTCTTAAATTTTTACTGTATCGTCCGAAATCAATATTAATTATGCTATATGTTTCATTCTAAATATACGTTTTAACGATAATTTAAAATCATTTGATATTCATTTTAAGCGTCAGCAATTTGTCTTATTGTCCCGGGTGACGTGAATGCTGGAGCGGACTCTGCCGTCTATTTGATATCCATCTTTATAGCCACGGAGCTATATTGAAATCCAATATGTACGTGTAACTGAGGCACGAAAAACTGTTTGTCTAACGTGAAAGTAATAACTTTGAGGTAATAGCAATATGTGGTGCGAGCTATAAACAAGTAGCAACGACCGATCTATAATAGACCCATAGAAGTATACAATAAATCACCAGTAGATAAAAAATTGCGAATTTTAATTTGGGGTTAACATAATAAACTTCTAGTTAAAGCTACCGAATTCGCGTTAAAGTTTGTGATTCAAAAGAGCAATTTGCATTGCTAAATTGCTCATTTTACAAACTTACATAAATGCTCATGCCGCGGACAAATAGAAGTTATTAACATTTGCATTTTATTAATAATGCTTACTTGACGCTTATTCAACGATCATCTTATCTGAAATTGAAATTTCAAGCGTTTATTTAGGGAACAATCTCCTCAAAAAGTCTACAGAACTAACAATACAATTGTCTACGCCACTAAATGGCTTATTAAGCCGCTTAATAGCCACAATTAGAAAGATAAATATTCATACCGTTTAATAAATTACTACAAAGTCCTATTACACGTGATACTGTTATATGAATTCATTTATTGCACGAACTGAAAACTGAGTGGATGAGCAAATGTATGCTTAACAATTTCCGATGTGTTTTTTCTAGAATTGGGATGCTTTTCAGTTCAACATAAGATTTGTAAGACGTTTTGTATCAATATAATACAAAACTGTAAATAAATTTCCTTGATAAATTACTTTTAATCAAAATTTTTCTTCACACATAAATATTTAAAGTAAACGGGTATGGAAAATGATTGATGAAAATCCTAAAAAAATATGAGATCTAACAACAAGACGAGAATGAATATTTGACTTTTAGTCTTTCCTTAGACCAAGCAAAAGAATTAATACTATGTCGTACGTATTCTTTCATGTTACATTTCCTTCTTAAAGTACAATATTATGGCAGGTCTAAGCATTTACAAAAATATACATGTCTTGTTCTCGATTGTCGTGAAAATTCAATTAAGTCTTTTCACCTTATCATTGAATTTTCACTATTCGAATCAATATGAGATACGGAAAAGCTGCTAAAATTGTTCCGGCAGCGAATGGGTTAAAAATGTTGTTATAGTTAGTAAATAGTTATTATCTTATTTCACTGTGATTCTCTACGGAATTTCTCTACCACAGAATTATGAGGGCGGTCGTCTGTGGAAAGCATCATTTACATTCATGATCCAGTTTCGGATTGAGCCATGAGCATGACAAAATATTTGTTTAGCGAATCCGAAACGAGTGCTACTGTATGGAAAGACAGGAGTAACTAGGGACACGATATCGAAAGAAAGTATCGATACTTTTACTTTAAAGTAGTATCAGTCCCGTACTCATTACGACAGTATTGATATGAGTAAGTATCAAATGATACTTACTATAGTCAGTCAGTTTAGACTTCCAACGAAGCCAGAGATTTCAATTATAACGATAGGGCCGGGAACTAGTCTGGTGCGGTTCCGCGACTTTGTTCTCGGGATCAAGCACACAAAATTTACGTCACACATTCAGATCTAATTCGGAAGGTTATTTATTGGTGAGAAAATATGGGCGGGTACGTTTGCTACCCCTTTCAATTACTCATTAATTCTTTCCTCACAGCGACGCCAAAAATATGGCAATCGATGTAAGAATGATTCTACTCAAAGTCATCATCCAGCAAAGGAAATTTGTAAGAGGCCGAAGCACAACGGTTTATCAGGAAAATGGAGGCTCAAAAGCGCAACTCGGCCGACGTGTGGAGCTAATCGCAACTATTCTATATGATTTCGTTTTGTTTGCTCGCTCAAGATGGGAGCTAGCAAACAACATTCCTTGACTCGAATTAGAAACATTAAAATAATAAATCGATTAAACTAAATTAAACTAGATAAAAGTTAATTTTGAAGAGGAGATAAGCGATGATAAAAAACAGTGATATGATGAGGATGCGTACAGAAGACCAGATATTGTTTACAAGGATTCTAGCAATCTCAAGTCAAAAATGTGCCTTTTTACAAATACATATATCATTTTTGAAACTAATTTAATCACATTGTTATTCGTGCATTGAGAGGACATTAGGATGTGAAAGTCGATACCAATTACAGTGTACCAATAATGTCCCCGTGCAGCAGCTATTTGAACGCAAGTGATAAAAAACAATAATTTTTTTCAAGAAATTTGAAAAAGTTTTAATGCAGATTTTTCATTAAACATTTTTATTTAATTTAGAAACAAAAACTAATCCATTTCAGCTATTCATTACAAAGTTATTAACTAAAAATAAAATAAAGTCAACAATATGCCTCCAATAAAGTCTTTGTTCACTAACGAAACAGTTTATGAAAAATCTTAAAAACTATAGATACATTTTTTGTTAATATTAAATTGGGTACCCTTTATTTTTAATCACGGTTTTAAGGCAGTGTGGCATCAATTCTACAAGTATTTTTGCATAGCTTGGCTCTATTTTCGCCCATTTCTGCTAAAGAGCCTGTTTCAACTTAGGTTTTGAGCTAATATGATGAGTCCTGATCCTTTTTTCCAAGAACATCCTATTATTATGAGCCATGCACTTAGGATCATTATCTTGTTGAAAGTAAAAATCCTGCTCCATACCATTACGCCGCCGCCACCGTGCTTTACAGTTTTCATGGCGTTTTTTGGGTTGTAAGATTCCCCTGGCTTTCTCTACACTTTAAAAGGATGTTATTGGCGTACAAAATTCTACATGTGCTTAAAACACCGCCGCAAAGTCCTGACCTCAATCCCATTGAGCACATGGCGAAATGCTAGAAAAAAGGATCAGGACTCATCCTATTAGCTCAAAATCTAATTTGAAACAAGCTCTTTAGCAGAAATGGGCAAAAATAGAGCCAAGCTATGCAAAAATACTTGTAGAATTGATGCCACACTCCCTTAAAACCGTTATTAAAAATGAAGGCTACCCAACTAAATATTAACAAAAAATGTATCTATAGTTTTTAAGGTTTTTCATAAACCGTTTCGTAAGTGTGCGAAGACTTTATTGGAGGCAAATTGTCGACTTTGTTTTATTTTAGTTAATAACTTTGTAATGAATAACTGAAATGGATTAGTCTTTGTTTCTAAATTAAATAAAAATGTTGAATGAATAAATCTGCGTTAAAACTTTTTTAAATTTCTTGCAACAATTTATTGATTTTTATCACTTGAGTTTCAAATAGCTACTGTACGAAGACATTATTCGCAGCTCAGTTTAGAAAGATGGGTCGATTTCCATGTAAAAAATTTTTCAGTCACATGTCGATACGAACAGTTTCGATTCAAGTAAAATTTTACTTGGTATCAAACGAAAGTATCGATACCGTACTAATATCAGTACTTTCATCGTGTCCCTAGGAGTAACTTATATCAGTCTGGCACGAGTACTATATATGAATCTATTATCTACATTATCAACAAAAAAGATCCAAGACAATCTATTGTAGCGTCAAGCGATTCATCGGTAGACGACCCGTGAACATTATTATTGAAACGGGGCAATCAAGCGAAGAGTCACGTTTATTTCACGAGAACAAAAATTACTAGGTCGATGTTTGCGATTGCAACTATGTTATTTAGACAATGGCAATAAGTAGATGATGAAACATCAGTAATTATGTAATGTAGCTGTGACTTGAATCTAGTGTTGGATTGCGAATACATGGGCATCATTTTACTCAGAGCAACACTATAATTTCATTAATTTAATATAACAGGAAAACTACAATGGAGAATGTAATAAGCTGTCAAAAGCGATAGATTATACGATTGTGAAGCACTGTAGTATTTGTTACGTCAATGTTTTTAAAATTATTTACTATGCATACTTATTGATGCTATTCAGATATAATAGGTATTGTTTAATGTCACGTATGCTTCGAATTATTCATATTTAAAGTGCTCATATTTGAAATATTCTAATGTTTGAAAATATTCAAAATTATTCACTTTCGAAGGTCAGATAATAGTTACGAAAAATACGTGTCCTTAGACTATCAAATGCTCAAATCTACGCGGCAAAAAAAAATATTGGAGCAGAGTTCCCTAAAAATTACCAAACGAAAATAGGCTGGAAACCAGTTTCCATTTGAACAGCCAATCTAGCCTAAACGGTACCTGTAAGAAAGTATTATCGATCCTGTATTAAGGCCAGAGAGCGTACTTTAATAATTCATTACTATTTGTTTCTTCTTCCACGAATTTGAATTTATATTTTAGCAAAAGTTGAGCTCGTTTAGAACAAGCAATAAATGCGAGAAGGCTGATTGAAAATAATAATACAATAGGAAGCTCTATCGAAAATAATATAGGCTTCAGATTTATATTATCCTTTCATTGAGAATCATTGCAATAGATGTAGTAGCTGTAGAGGATCTAGCTCACCAGTGTAATATACATAGCAAGGAACATATGCTTTCCGGAAAGTCACAATTAAGTCGATTTAGTGGCAAATATCTAACAGAAGCAGCAAGTTTCGAGTATAATGAAGTTACAGTAATCTTGATAATACAATAGGAAAAATAATTGTTAGTTCATAACAAGCTTTAAAGGTGAGAATAAACCAGAAGCGTATTCCTGTTTTTTCATGGCTAAATTACATTTCTTCTCGAGTATCGTATTACCCACAGCTAGATTTAATATATCACTTTTTGCTTTCTGCTCCTCTTTTGATCACTTCTCTGGCCATTTTTTCCTAATTTTGACCAAAAGAATACTTCAAAAGATATCTGGGTTGCGGACTTATGGATCCTGTAAGAGGTTTACTTTCTAAAACTAAAAAAAGTCCGAATGAGGGTCCGGGCTAAAATCCGGTCTCGCATTACTTCAACCCAGTCGTGCTCTTCCATCTATCGGTGCTTATTTACTTCATGAATCACCAAAGGCAAGTTTCCTCTTGCTTTGTACGTAGTATTTAATTATCGTTTCCGCGATCGACTCTGGCGTAGCTCAAGGTTGCTCCTCAAACTTACGAGCTGACTGCATGCAAAGAATCATACTCATTCACACAGTACTGACAGAATAGTGCACCCACCTTACCCATTTTGTTAAATTGCACCTGAAATAATGTTCCCCTTTTGAGAACTGGCACTGGTAAAAGTTTACCAATCTGTCGCAATGACTAACAAATGGGTCTAGAAAACCTGTCGCTCTCGACATGCAGTGACTTTTGTTGCTTAATCTGCAACGCTGTTGCTAAAGCTAGAGGCTTTGAGTACATGCTCAGAGCGTGTTGAGTATCCTTCTCAGTATTTTTGCGCAAGTAAATTTATCGGGATTACTCCCGGTAAAAGCCACTAGCCACCTTACGAAACATTGCTGTAGCTATAAAATACGTATGACACATACTTTTTTTAATTTGTATATCTGACTCGTACAGCGAAATGAAGTAAGTCATTGCCATCAGCTACCGCCAACTCGTTTCGCCAAAGCCACTGATCTTGGCCGTCAATCAGCGGACTCACGGCTCTCGAAGCCCTATCACATACATTACAGGTGTGGCCCCAGTAGATCATCTAAGTGTCCAATAGCCTTACGGGTCTTTCATCGGTATGATAGTTGATATCTTCCGTATCATCAGCACGACAATCTCAGTATTTGACAGCACCAGCTGTAGACCAAGTTGGGTCACCATCCGTTCATCTTCATTACATGCATTCAAAATCTACACAATTCCTCCAGATTCCTTTCAAAATCAGTCTTTCTAGCGATTTCCATGCACTAGTTTTTTGTCTTAGTATTTTCCAGACATAAAATCTACATAAATAGTTTCCATTTTTGGAGCTGTGATAGCAAAAAATATTAATATATAAAAAATATTAATATATATATATTTATATATTTCCAATTCAAAGCAAATTTCGACATATGAATGACCTAATCCATCCCTTCTGCCTAGATTATCATGGCTTATATGCTGAATATGCTCCTTTGTCACTGTTATCATAAGTATAGTATAGTAAAAATATATTTTATTATTATAATTATTTTTGTTAATACAAGTTCAAATTCAAGTGATACAGACTAGTGTCTTTACAAACTACATTTATCAAAATCTAGCTCATGCTGTATTTAATTTATAACAATTTGTAGAGTGATTTCACAAAGAAAACATTCAAAGAATACAAAAACTTTGTATATGAATAAACTTAAATCTACTACTTAAATCTACTTAATACTATTGTTCCTAGAGCCTAAATTTGCATTAAGCAGGAGTGTTTGATGAGACAAATGCAAGGAGAGGGTTGTTTATGCATAAAATTTTTCTGTGAAAAGTAATGGATCTTCTTTTAATCAATTCAACTACTGTAATCACGTTGGCGATATGATGAAGTGAGTATGTTGAAAAGTGCCAGGGCTTATTAAGTATGATTTTCAGGCATTTGTTCTGCATTATCTGAAGCTTCTTAATATGGGACGCGGCGCAACAGCTCCAGACAGGAGACCCATATGAAATAATTGGTTGAATCCCAGCTCTATAAATGAGCAACTTATTACTCTTTGAGAGAAAAGAATTTCTATTTATTAGTGGGTATAAGGTTTTGATGGACATAGAAATTTTGTTGCAGATTTCATCAACATGATTTTTAAATGATAGCTTGCTATCAAGGATCACACCGAGATACTTGATATCTTGGTTCCAGGGAATATCTTGCCCCAAGAAGTTGAGCGGGCTGCTGGGGAGATTACAGTTCTTTCTTTTTCTAGTGAAGAAGATGGCTTTCGTCTTCGCAGAGTTAATTTTAATCTTCCACCTAAAGCAGTACTGATAAAGTTTCTCAAGTCTATTTTCTAGAATACTCTTAATTTTGTCAGGGTGATAGTCACTAGTAAATAAACAAGTATCATCTGCAAAAGTTGCTATTTCGCACATAGAATCTATTGGAATGTCAGCAGTGAATATATTGAAAAGCGTGGGACTTAGAACTGCTCCTTGTGGAACACCCGCGGGGATGGAAAAATTAGACGAAAAACTATTCTTAATTTTCACCTTAAATGTACGCGTTGTGAGAAAAGAATCAATAAGTTTAATAATATAGTAGGGGAATGAAAATAGATGAAGTTTGTAAATAAGACCGCGGTGCCAAACAGTATCAAATGCTTTTTCGATATCCAGAGTCACAAGACCCACTGACTTTTTCTCGTTAAGTGATTTTCTGATATTTTGTGAAACTCTATACAATTGGTGAGCAGTAGAATACTTTTGCCTGAATCCGAACTGAAAATCGGGTATAACCTTTCTGGTTTCGCAAAATCTTTGTATTCTCAATAGAATAATTCTCTCAAAAACTTTACTTAACGTAGGAAGTAAGCTGATTGGACGAAAATCTTTAACCGTCCCCGTAGATTTACCTGGCTTCTTAATTGGTAACACGATAGCTATTTTCCATGCTTCTGGATAGTAGCACAGCTTCAGGCAGGCATTGAAAATAAATGTAATCAGTACAATCGCTTTCCTGGATAAGTTCTTAAGTGCTAAATTTGGAATTCTATCATCGCCAGGAGCTTTACGATTTTTAAGACGTTTGATTACAGTGATTACGTCTTTGGGTTTACATAAATTTTTTTTTAAATCCTGCTCCTGAGCAGAGAGATTATTATAGACATTATCAACCAAGCCGGAGGTTATCGTGGTTCCCATGTGGCTAGTGGTGTTATGGACATCATGAAAATATTTCGCAAGAGCTTCAGCTTTATCTACGTCACGGCAAATTACCTTACCCTCGTTTTCAATAAAGAATGCGCCCGAAGAATGCTTATTCTTTAGAGCCTTTTGAATTTTCCACATATTTGAATCACCATGGCTCATGCTAGAAAGGAAGTTGTTCCAGGCGATATTTTTAGCACGAGCAACCGCGTTTTTTATGCTTTTGTTTAATCGGTTTAATTCAATCTTCAATGAACAGGCCCTGTATCGTTGCCATTGCCGTCTTACGTAATTCCGCCGCTGAATAAGGGCTACTATGTCCGGACTGATTAAATTGGAATCACCCTTTTGAATTTTTCTGCACGGGGTAGACTCGAGAGCGGAGTTCCAGATTAAATTAGTGACATCATTGACAAGATTATCAATCTGTCCAGTACTGGTGAGCGTTTCAAGTTTTAAGGAGCTAAGGCTAATTTTACTATCTAATTTGCAACGAAATTGCCTCCAATCCGTGTTCTTAAAAGAAAGAGCTAATGGCGGAGGTTTTAGTTTCATTGAAACGTGCGAAATCTCGGTAAAGACAGGGAGATGAGTAGACGAGAGGGCATGTAAAACAATCGGTTCTGAGATATCAACTGCATTGTCACTTATTATTAAATCTAGAGTTGATGGCCTACCACTGCCAGAATAGAATGTGGGTTCGTTTGGAGCATGAATAACAAGTTGTTTGTTGATAACCCACTCAAGTAAAATATTTCCAGCTCTATTAGCCCTGGCACAGTTCCAGAAGCGATGTCTAGCGTTCAAGTCTCCGCAAATCAGAAAATTATTAAAGCGTCTCTTCAACATTTTCAAATCGGCATGAAACATATCTAATTTAGTTGCACTTAGCTTGGTGCCAGGGAAATAGACAGCAATAATAGTTAAGTTGATATCTGGCAATTTGATCGCCAAATTTTCGATCACTTTCGTTTCAGTAGCAGGCATAATTTCGTGTTTTATATTGCTTTTAATCCAAATGGCAACTCCCCCGCCTCTTGCATTTGTCCTATCATTCCTATATACACAGTAATTAGGAGCATAAATTTTATCATGTGGTTTCAGCCAAGTTTCAGTCAACACACATATATCTATTAAATATCTACTAAGAAAATCTTTAGTTTCCATGAGTTTATTCTTAATGCTTTGAGCATTAAATATTAGCAAATTTGTATTAAGCTTACCCAGATAGAAATTTAATAGCAAGCTTAACAATAACATCGAACTGGTCTTTTTTGGTTTTACACTTTGCTAAACTTAGAAAAAGCTCAGACGAAATTTCCAAAAGCTCTTGTGGTGAAAAAAGATCACTTGTTTCAATGTTATTGTTTGCTTGCGTAGAAGCGAACGGCAACGGAAAGCTCTTGACGACGTCACTATAGAGTGGAATCCCATGATTTAATATCGGTTGAGTGCTTGATGCTTTGGATAAGTGATTTTCTATGCCCCTTACGTTTGGGTTTCTGCTAATTTCGCTGCTGATAGGTAGATTGTGGTTGTGGTTGATGGTCTGCGCTCCGGGTATCCGAAATGCTGTGAATGGCTTGTAAGATGCTGCAGTATTACGAGTGTTAGAGCTAGGTGATGATAAAGATGGCTTATTTCTGGTTTTTTGTTGAAGATGCTTCATAATGTGGATGTATTCGTCCCTGCTCTTGCAATCCTTTGAGTTAGCGAAGTGTTTCAATCCACAATTAGAGCAAAGAATTTTATCCAATTCTCTGTCAGTAACTAAACAATCAGTGTGCTTATGTTCACCACCACATATCAAGCATTTAGTAGTTAGGTGACAATGCGAAGATCCGTGCCCATACATTTGGCAGTTTCTGCATTGTGTAGGGCCGCTATTGCGTTTGGCGTAGTAGTCAAATCGCACTATCGTGTGCATTATAGTTTTCGTTTGACGGATCTGCTGTAGCTTAATATCAGGCTCAAAAAACAGAATGTACTTAGTCTGTGAACTCCTGGGTCCCCCTGTGACGAATTTTTTGATATCCAGACATTTGATATTTGCATGCTCTCTGAGGTACTTCGACAATTCTTCACAGGGTAGATCATGCAATCCTGATAGTATTATTTTAGTCGGGCGAAGGTCTGCTCTACGATGGCTGAAGAACTTCACTTTGGTACTTAAGAGATGCTTATGTAGTTTCTCGTAATCTTCTAAGGATTGAACAAACAGTCTTCTGCCTATCGATAGGTTCTTGATTTGGAAATTCGTTATTCCTATTTCAACCATTATTGCTATGATTGTATCCCTTGGAAGCTCTACAAATGTTATCGGCGGCACTTTTACCTTTTTTTCCTGGGGCTGCTGAGCTCCAGGTTCATTGACATCACTTAGATTGACCTCATCTAGTAACTGAAACTGGTTACCGTTAGCCATTGTCGGCTGGTGATGAGTTTTTGCGCGTTTTAGGGAATCTCGCAGTAAAATTCCGGACTGAGAGTCTTCTCTCGCCGGTCTTTTCTGCACTACAGACGCAATTTTTTGTAATATTAACTCAGCACTTGTTAACTTTATGGAATACGATTGAATAAAAAGTATATAGAAATGGATATGGTAGTCCAAAAATTTAAACACTGACAATAACTCGCAGTCAAAATTCACACTTGTGCACTGATCCGAACACAACTCTAGAATGACTGTTATCATAAGCTTCTTCGAAAAACAAATGTTTAATATCTCTCTACGATTTTAACAATTTGCACGAACTGCACTGGTTATTTTCTTTGTAGTATGTTGATGACACTACCAAGTCGAATTATATATGGAATGATTCTATACGAATTTTACCCTTAGCTTGGTTACAATTACATAATTATAAAAAAAACTCTGGTGCATCAGAACTCACTCGAAAACTGATTTTCCAAGAAATTGTCTTTGAGTTACTAAAAAGTGACTATTGGACGTCTTGCATGACTTTGATCCGATGCTTGCATCAAAATTCAAAGGATAGTTGTAGGTATTCCAAAATTTGGGAACGTAAAACCCCTGGTACTTAATTTCATTATACGATGTTTATCATAAAACACATTTATCACATTATCTTCTTTAGCGAAAATGATGAAAATGAATAGTGCTGGTAGTACTTTTCCAATGCAGCAGCCATGAACTACCATAAAGGATCATGTTAAAATCAGCTTAACCTTTGAATTTTGTTTTCATCCGAGGATTTCAGCGAAAGTTTCAGCGAAAAAATGATGTTTGGGGCTGCCATTCGAAAAATTTCCAAAACTTGGAAAATTTAAACATTGGCTGCTTATTTATATTGTCAATACATGGCATATGAATAAATAAGGGAAGCATCTATTGGTGCAGTATTAACAAAAATGTCTGGTGCTGGAAATCCTTTGTTACCACTACGGCCAAAAACATACCAAATCTGCTTAACGTTAAGTTAAATAATAAGGGCGTTAAGTTAAATAATAAATAGTAAATAATAAGGGCGAAAAGAATATTAGGGCTACCAACCGGAAAACTTTTCAAATTTGCGAAACGTTAATATTTTTTGCTAAGTGTCATTGCAGGAGAATTCTAATTTTTTCATCTAATGACAACATCGCTTAAAAAAGAAATGTAAAAAATTACCACTGTTGACAACTCTTTAATGATTTTTCAACGAAATTCCTATGAAAATTGTTTTATAATAAGGTTCATTTAATACACGAATTTTGTTTTGATTTGATGACTGTATCGGAAGTTACAGCGAAAACTGCTTATTGAACAGCAAATTTACAAGACTTAGGAGACGAAAATTGCCATAGCTGACAGCCCTATCCAAATTTGTCAACCAAATTTCTAGAAAATTAGGCCAAAAATAAGGTCCAACTACTTTGTGAATGTTGTTAAAATCTGTTGGCTTTATTGAAAGCTATGGGTCAAAAAACCGTTTTTTACCTTATTAATTTTTCAAGATTGCACCACTACCACAGTGCTGCCCGCATTTTAAGATCACTTCTATCAGACTTGGTTCTAGTTAATACCAGCTTGTTCTGTAATTTTCGTGAGCAGAAGTTTCGAGTGCTGAAAATAGAGGTAATTTGGTGATGGGAACGCTGAAATTTGAAAATTGCAATTTGACATGGTGGAAAAAGGTTAACATTTATCAATAATTTGAATTTCTTTTCGAAATGCAAAAATATTTTAGAATGGTCGATGATTTGAACGTTTTTTGTTCACGTGCCTACCGTAGCTACAAAGCTGCCTACACAGTGTAGAAACATCAATACCCTCAGATGTCAAATGGAAATTTGAAAATAATCCTTGCCCCCTTTTAGGCACTCGGCGCCCACATATGGATCGTAATTGCTGATTCTTCATCATATACAGCAAATAATATAATTACTTGTTTTTATCAAAAATTTACTCTACATAGAAATATGGAGGTATCTGAAAAATCACTAAAACGCTGGCCGTCGCCAATGGGTTAAATATGTCTTAATTTTAATAAATTACTGCCCTAGTCCGTATATAGACCTATGACTTCTAAATAATTCAGCTCCATCAGATCACGCACTCCAGAGATTATCTCTCTTAATCTTTTTACTGATATACATATAAATGAAGAAAGAAAAAGAAATCTTTCTAAAACGATTTCAATATAAGTTTTCTTGAAAAATAAGTAAAAATAGCCAATAAAGATATTTAATTCAAAACGTTAGAGATGTTGTTAATTCATTCGCAAAAAAATACTAAGAAATACTTAGTGAAATGCCGAATTCACATTTATTTTCCATCTAAAAATAGTATCATGAAATACTTCATAAAATACCTGTTTGAAGCAACCAAACAAATAGGCAAATACTTTTAAAGCTTTAATAATTTACAAATAAAATGATAAGGTTCTTTTGTTTCTGGCATGTGACTCAAATTACTATCAAAGTTTTTTTTTTATTATTCTTCTTTCATTCTTTTACTTTTGTGTGCGAAAATATGATGAGCTCTGACAGATTTAACACGCAATCAAAGTAATATTTTTACTGCTGTCATAAATTTAACTAGTCAAGTTCACTACCAGACAGTTAGATTCAATTATGTTGGTCTACAAATTTAAATTTGTGTGAATTTGGTTTACTTGAAATAGCGTATAATGCGCATATTGATTGTAAATTATGTTAAGTTCGAAACGAACTGAATATAATATCAACGGAAATATTTGCAATATATCTCTTTGTTCATGGATATATAAATAAAATGATTATAAAAAAATATTAAAGAACATATTCAGGTTGGTTGAGACAGTTCAACGACTTTTTGTAGTCAATATAAACTTATGTCTACATATTTTCATTCATATACTCATACCTTCTCCTTTAATTTTTTGAAACACTCGGATAGAGTATTTGAAATACTATCCAAAAGCTTATTTGATTGCTCTTACAAATTTCATTGGTATACAAAGAAACACTTACGAGTGTAAGAAGTCTTTCATACTATTCAATTGTAATGATCACAGTGATACAGAAGAATAGTATACAAACGAATCCATTCAAGTTAAAATACGTCAGAATTGAGTACGGCAGCAAGTGCTTAAATCCAGGAAGTAAAGCTGTTATATTACTACAATTTATTATATACAATAGTAGCTTGCTGCTGACCAGTAAAGCCAATTTAAGAGAATATATTCAACCATATCAATGTTTACTTGCTATCAAGTGAAGTTTAAAAAACGTTTGCTCTGTTTCTAACATACTCGCTTCCTTCAAGCTGATTCACGCAATTTATGTAATTTTATGTTATGTTATGTACCGTTATTTTTCTTCTGAAGTAAAATGTTGTTATAATCAAGGAGGCTTTTCCCCCTTATGGTTTTCATTTTTAAAAATGTTGTGCTATGGTGAACAAAGAGCGCAGTCTAAATGGTTATTTATCATAAAAGGTCCTACAGGTGCTAGTTGTTAGATGATTTATCATTATTTAGTGGGCTCCCAAATTATTACTAGTATACTATGTAGATGATAATTATAGTTGGATCATTTATGCATTGTTTATATGCCATTAGCATTGAAAAATACGACGATAACTTTATAAAAACTTAAAAATGCCAGCTATAATCTTCAACAACAGATTCAAATCTTCGGGATCCATATTACATTTTCGTCAGTGCTTTTATAAGAAGTTTAGAAATTTGGGACCACCGTTTGTTTTCCTAAATTGACAAATTGGATTGATGATACGGTACATGAAAAGACCCAATGAACCAATACTAACGGGTAATTTTTCCCACTTATGTTTTTCACCTAATCTCTACTATTCTGTACAGCTTAATATGTTTCACTACTCATTAATTGAAATTTATGTATGATCAATCGCTTCGGATATGAAAGTATACTTCAATGCGAAATGATAGAGCACTGCACCATTTTTTCAAGCTTACAGGAAGTGAAAAGAACGAAAAAACCCAAGTACCGGCATTATTAAAGTAATGAAAGGTTATTTATATTTGAATGGAGAAAATTATTATTCAATTAATCGCAAATTACTTTTTTAAACGAGCCTTTATAATTGGCTACTACAGAAAGATTAGAGGGATTTCAAAATGTTACAGTTTATAATTTTTTTTAGTATGCAAGTTTTTATCGTGAAATATAGCAAATATAAGGGAAAAAGCTTTCAAGAAGTCTTTGGAAAAAATGGGTCGAAAAAAACTTACGGAGGAATAAGTGGAAATTTTCACTAGCACCATCAGCAACTCAACCAGGACCAGATTCTGCAGCTTCAACACCAGTGATTAATGCAACCACCAGTTTTTAGCCAAATATCAACAACAACAACAGCAGCAGCGCAATACCATCAGCAGCCCAACACCATCAGCGACAAAAATGCATCTAAACTAACCACTACAGAAGTAAAAACAGCAGCTTAAACTAGGTGAACAGCAATTTCAACGGAGCCAACTTCAAATTAATCGTGTAGCCTCCAGAGCCAGCATTTGTGCAGGTGACGCACCTTCAGCACCACCAGCATCCGAAGTAATCTTCGCAACCACAACAAAATGTGAAGCCTCAAAACGTACTGGAGGACTTATCCAAGCACAGACTTAAACTCAGCTTCGAATTATGACTCCAATGAAAATATTTGTATCTAGACAGACCAACAATACTTAGCCTGAAGAACTTCTTTGCTACATCACGGAGAAGTAAAGGCTAGTCCCTAAACGACTTATCTACCGTAAGCTAACAAATAATGGCTTGCAAGACCACATGATAAGTTCATTCAAATTGACTTTCTCATCGCACTTTTTGGTGATAGGTCAACAATCATTCCGACCTTCTGGGGTAATTGTAGACGACTTTCTAAAAAATTGAAAGCGTCCGCAACTGTGTTATTGAAAAACTAAATGTATCTTTATATTATCAAAATGTAAGAGAGCTAAGAATTAACCTGGTTGAATTTCAACCCTAGACCTATGAAGCCCAAGATGATATGATTTGCTAAAATAGCGTGGCTAAATACAAGTTTTCTGAGCTACACGTTTCTCTCGAAACACGAAATATTTCGTTTCGATTTAAATTTTACTATATTCTCTAAATGTTTTTGTTGGAGTCGTTCTCATAACTATAAAAAATTCAATCCTCTCAAAATTTGTTAGTAGCTCTGTTAACAATTCTTTTGATTGTGTTAATGTCTGAGCACACTTTGGCATCATCTCTCTTATCATTTCTTGTGTTTACTTCCTCTGTGCAAATAGTCTTGACGAATATAATGAATGTTTTGAGACCTTACTTATTTGATACATCCAAGCTTCTTCAAACAAACAAATTGTCAGGCTCAGTCGTTGACCTTGACGCTTATCGTAAACTGAGAGCTGACACAAAGCTTCCTATTAAAAATACGCAAAATTTTTATCTTGCGAACATCGAAAGCGGAATGCGTTGTGACAACTTCAAACCATTTTGGTCCCACTGTAGACAATTGTGAACCATTCGGAATGCTTCTTCAACTTCCATTAAATATGCGGATCAAATTTCTACTTTCTGTCGAAGCACCTATGGTCTGCTTGCTCAGTATTTTGCCTCGTAGTAATCTGTGTCTCCCACAATTTCTCCTCAAACTGAGCTCTCTACCATATTACTGACATCAATTTATTATACTTTTTCTACTACGCTTTTTATTCTTGAATCCATAATAAGCAAACTCAAATCTTTTTCAAGCAAAGGTATTGATGGACTTCCAAAAATATTGTTTCACTTCACTTCATTTAGTCGTCTTTTGACCATCATCACTAATAAAAACCTTTCCGAGGGCCGCTTTCCTTTCCTCTGGAAACAGGCTATATTTCTTTCGATTCCTAAATCAACTATTGTGTCGTTTGCAAATAATTTTCGCCCAATATCGATTCTTCCATACTTTTCCAAGATCCCTGAAAGGTGTCTACATACTTTATCATGATTTAATACGGGCATCTCATTATAAAGTAAAAACACGGTCTCCTCCTAGGTCGCTCAATAACAACAAACCTCGTACACAACGAATTTTGTTGCTTAAGCTTTGCAAGCTCAACTTGAAGTTCAGGCTGTATATACGGACTTCTGAATATGTTGATCACAATCTTCTTCTTGCTAAACTACACAAACTTGGCTTTTCTTAATACATATTAAGGGTTCATTCTACTTTCGAGAGAAGAAAAAATACAATTTTTAGAATATTTGTTTCTCAAAAACTACAATGGTTATTAACTTCATTCTTTTTCTATATTAAAGATATTGTCTTTGGCATTTCAAAACAATACATATCATCCATTAATTTAATCAAAGGGAGGTATGTATTTCGATGGCGGGAGTGATTCGGCCCAAGGTATTTACCTGAAATGAAAAAAAGAACTGTTTTATTATTTAGCAGCCTTGTCGCTATCGTCGGTACTACAATTAATCTGTTAAAGAAAAAAATAACTTAGTTATATTAGTTTGAAAATTAAAATGTGGCAAATACAACTTCTTTTTTCAATTTGTCGGTATAAAAAATACTAAGTTTTTACGATAGAATTATAATTGTAGTACCAACGATAGCCACTAATATCTTAAATAATGTATTCAAATTTCAAAGAAATTGGTTGGTTAGTTATTTTTAAATCTATCTCGCCGATTAGAAAAACATGGTTTTAAGAAAATCGCGTTTAAAGTTTTATGAATAAAATGCCTATATTGAATGTATACTTACGCTTAATCAGCGATACCAGCTGCATACAGGATTCCTTCAGCTTCCTCAAACTCTTCATTTTCAGCTACTCTTTGCATTCTTCGAGCCATCCTGGCCTCTTTTGTCTCGTGAGAAGCAATGCGTTCGGCATAATTAATTCGCACTGCATCCTTTTTGCGCGCTAGTTCCTTAGCTTTTGGGCCAATGGTGATCCATAATTTTTAAAAGAGGCTGAAATCCTTCGTTAAAAGTGCATGCGGCACAGTAGGTGCAAATTTCGAGTACCATTTTTCCACAAAATATATGTTTAGGAGCTAACTGCCATATACATTTATTGAAGCTTTCATTATTATTCTGTGTGTTTGCACCTAGGCATCTCTCAAGGAGATCATCGCGAGTTAAATCTTCATAAATGGGCTTCAAAATATCTTGAACATCTTTATCTAATGGATGTGGATGCTGGTAATCTTGCCCAGTAGCTTGCGTCTGCTGCCATTTACACCACGACTCCGGACCTGGTGGACAATATTCGTGTTGCGGTTGTTCATTTGTAGATGTTTTATGAAAAAAATGTTGCCCAAATTGCTTTTTTCATGTCCTCCACTGAATTGGGGTTTCGACGTATTGCCAGTCTATAATAAATTGACAGATCAGCTATCAATTTATTTGTGAGTTGTACAAATTTAACAGTTTTGCGCTTTTTTGCAGCCTGCGATGTTTCGGCGTCTTCACTTGGCCTCATTATTTTCCGTAGCTGCACGAGCTGTCTTTTTGCTTCTGTAGCTCTTTTATATATTCGTTTTTTTACATGTAGCACACATTCTTTTTTTCAACAACCAAATCATCACCATATGGTTTAATATCTATTAAAGTCTTAAATGTTTTTGAATCGCCATCACCGATATAATTGGCATATTTTACTCCGTGTAGTTCGGCAGACCGTTGAAACATTTCAACCACACCGTCAACTTCCATTTTTCCAGCACTGCCGGTATGATTTGCGGTACACTCATCTTTATGGTTCTCGTACCATGTGTTATACTCAACAGTGTGTTCGTTATGTTTCTAGCCTTCACACGCTTTACATGTACTACACTTCACAATTATGTAGACAATTTTATTACTATACTTTCCAATCAACGTTACAACACCTAAAAGAGAAGTATAACCTCGCTTTGCCCATGATCCATCACCGGACACCATCAAATAAGTTTCTTCATTTCCCGCCTGTGTATTCAAGTTTTTCTCTTCATTCACAGCTTTTTTAAAGACCGTTTCGACAACGTTTTTTGCTGCAGTCCTTACATGCTCTATAATCGCATAGTATGTCTTATTGGTAAAACCTTGACACAAATCCATTAAACCACAAAAATGTTGTATGCCCTGGATCCCAACGCCAAGCATTCTCATTGCAAAAACAAATCAACGATTTATTTTATAGGATCTACCTATTAGTGGGCATGAGTTTATACAAGTTTCCTTACACGAACACTTTACCAAAAGTTTAAATCCCAAACCTCTTTGTCCACGCTTTGTAAAATTCACTTCACAACTGCAATCTTTACACTTCAATAGTTCCGTTAACTTGACAAATATTAAGGTGAAATTTAAAATACAATAGTTTAGCGACGGATCAACACTCACTTCAAAACCGGTGGTATCTTTTAGCTTTGCCGCTGACGTACTCGCCTGACTTATCACTGGTGCTTTTTCCAAAGTAAACCGATTACCGCGGAATTTCCTTTTTTTCCCAGATTGACCTGGTCGTCTAAAGTTTGTTTTGCTGAATTTTCGATCCATTTCGCACGATCTAATTTCACCGATATACGAAAACAAACTAAACAGCTCCAACCATTAAAATAAGGCATACGCTAGCCCTAGTAGGTTAGGTAGGTATCCTAGAAGGTTAGCTAGGTACCCTAGTAGGTATATTCATCAGCCTTTGGCTCAAAATTTCTCGTACAAATATACAACACACGCTAGAACCAGCTTCACATGTAAGTGGTAAGGGCTAAAATAAACGCAGCGACTACCTGCATTTCGACCTTAATATAATCTAAAATACCTGGAATTTCTCAACGAAAATTTAACACAGCACTTTTGAGAGTATACACTTTCAGAAAATGCAAAAAGAAAATAAACGATTTTTATTAAGCTGCAAAGTAGAATGAACCCTTAAATGGATAGAATCTTACCTATGCGATCGATTTTGCTATGTTATATCCTTTTGACCATCCAGTATTCCTAACGGTTATATTCTGGGTCCTCTCCTCTCCTTGTTTTATGTGAATGATCTGCCTAAGTTTCTTTCTTGTGAATATCTGTTTTATGCCGGTGATTTAAAACTCTTCGTAATCATAAGGTCCATTGATGACTATAACCTACTTCAATATAACCTGATGAAAAGCAAGTTTCTTCTCAATACAAAAAAAAATGACAAACACTGCTTTTTTTCTTAAAACTTAGCCTACTGTATTGCAATACTCGTTGGATATCCATGTGCTCTCTTCTTTTGTCTGCGTCAAAGACCATCGAGCTATGTTTGACAACAAGCTCAGGTTTGATGTTCATGTCTCTTTGGTAAATCAAGCCTCTAAGCCATCAGGTTTTATCTCAAAACCATCGCAATCATTTGAATCCTTGTAACCAAAATTACTTTTATATTCCTCACTTGTCTGGTTAACTCCTGAATATGCCTCTGTTGTGGCATATTCAGGAACTAACCGAATATGAATGTGATAAAAAATCCATTGAGTCCGTACAAAGGAAATTAACTTTTTCGTTACTTTACAAGCACGTATTACCCTTTTAGATTATAATGATCGTCTTTCCTTTCTCAAGCTTGATGCATTGTCTTCCTGTCGTACCTGTCACAATCAATGGTTTCTCTTTAAAAATTTGATCCTTTCACATGATCCTATTTGTCAAGATATCAAATGCGTAATCTAACTCGTAAAACTTCGTGGTCAGAAACTTTTGAAGTATCGTTTGTGAGATCTTCAGTCTACTTTAATCCGCCTTAGCCAAGGTTAACGCGATCATATAACTCTCTCCAGCGCGGTCCTTTATCTAAATCCCTTGAAACATATAAAATTACATTAAAAGCCAGAATTGACTTATTATAATTTACTTTATTATAATTATTGTTATTAGATTATAATATGTATGCTTCATTTATGAATAAATAAATAAATTAATGAACATAATTAAATTAAAAAAAAAAAACACAAAAGTCGTAAAGCAAATGTCACTAAAATAATTGAGAGTAATCGATGTGTGGCGGTGAATCTTCTCAAAGATCCTGAGTATTATCGGAGAGGGGACAGTCCAGGCTGATGAAGTGCTCTGGGTCAGCGGGAAGAATGTGTAATTTAAATGTGAGATCCGATTCAAGGAATACTGCAAGACAAATCTCTGCATTAACTGGAGCTAACGCAAAAACTTGCAACGTAAAAAGAACTGTAAAAAGAGCTGAACACCTAAAAATAACTAGAATGAAAAAACCACTTCCGCTTACTATAAGACACAAAGCAGAGAAAATCCGGTTTGGCCTTGAGCACATTAAATGGAAAAAGCCAAGACGCATGTTAATTTTTAATGACGAAACACGTTTTTGTTGGATTTCATAGATGATCATATTATTTCTTGATCGCATAAATATACTGAATCAAAAAGATCGGACTAAAAAACAGACGGAGCTATGGTTCCGGTTAGAACTGAATACACAGGAAAAGCAGACATCAGGCTTATTCCAGGTTATATTAAAAACAGAGATTTTTTAAAAATTATAAGTTAGGACATCCAGGAAAACGGAATCAGAAGTTTTTCCTTTTTCGGCATAATAATACGGTCGTTCTTCCACGAACATAATATGCGAATGTTTTACTGAGCAAAGCACAAGTCTGTCACAATAGCTATCGAGATCGCCGAACCTTAATATAACAGAATATGTATAATGGCTGAAAGCAGCACCGAACGCAGAATGAACTAAAGGGCTCAAAAAACATGCAATGCTCTGCCGCAAAAATATGTGAAACATTTTTAAGAACTCCAACACATTCCATGTCGTAAAAAGTAAAAGAAAATCAGTTAATTTCTAATTGCTAAAATAAAACATAACTATGCACCGAAATATTCATTTTTTTTTATTTTTAACATTCTAATGCTTTATCTTTTTGTAGCAGCCAATTATCAAGCATCGTTAAAAACCTCAATAAAAAGTAATTGATGAATTTTGCTTAAAAATTGAGGGATGTCTTGTCATTTTGCAGTAAAGTGTCAACCAGGTTGTTTTTCGCAACAATTTTTCTACATTTCGTTCCTGCATGAACCTGGAATGTGTGCAAAAACGAATGTTAAACGAGCCATTCAGTTTGGAAAAGATTCTTGCGAGCCAATTATGAAGACTTTACGCTGCATATATTTAACAAATTACTTTCTATTATTTAATTAAATTAATGTGTGCTATTTAATTTACTTTTTGAAGGATTGTCATTCACATGATATTTCCATATCCTGCAATAGTTTAGATTTGCGATCATTTCTCCTTATTTCAACGAAAACACCCAGTTGTAACCGAAATTACTATCATAAAATTTTTAAAAAATTAACAAGCTCTAAATAAGGTGAATTTATTTTTTGCACATGCGTCCATGTTGATCCTATCATCCTATTAAAGCATAAAAAAGTGAAATAAATGAACAAAAATTAAATAAATAAACCTCAGGAAGCGTAAATTTCTTCCTAATAATAAATAAAAAAATGTTTATTAAAAACAATTTTATCAGTAATTGTTTGAAGATTGATGTTTTTTTTTGTGGATGTATGCTGTGTATTATGTGTTCCCACAAAACTATAAGAAAACTGTGATAGCAAATTAAATTGATGGTCTTTAGCGCTGAGATATAGACTATTTTTGCATTGAAGCTTACTTTAAAATTAAGCTATTACTATTTCAATTGAAATCTATTGTTTTGAAATAATTGCTAATGAACACATTTTGATTCCCTGCTTGGTAATATTTATTTTCTTTATTATTTGTTTGTTGTTCAGTTGAAGTTTGAGAGTTCGAGCGAGACCGCTGGCAGGTATTTACGAGCTCAAACTTTTTAAATATACGTCGTAGAACTATTATTATTACACACTTATTTTTCCATATATTACTAACTGGAATTTTTATCTAACATTCCGATAATCATCAACTTTTACTACTTAAAACCACTTGAAAACTCTATTATAATAACGATATGAATCGCCATTGAATTACATATGTGTTCAAATAACAACTAAGCACCAAGTTAATTGAATAATTTACATCATAATAGATTTATCAAATTTCGATGTAAATACTACAAATACAATCATGTGCTTGCGCTTTTTGTTCTATTTCTACACGTGTAATGTAAGTTTCATATATTCATCAGTATATTTTTATTATGTTGCATAATAATCTTCACGGTTGATAACAAGTAGTAATTCAAGCTTCAAAGCAGAGGCTTTATAGTTGAAATAGAAACGATTAAACTTTTTTACCATATCAGATGAAGAGTACTTAGTTTTCGTTGACAGTCAGAATTTGTTTTATTATGTAACAACGCAATAAAAATATGAACAGGCTTCAAATAGAATCCAACCTGGAGGTGGTAAGTGGGGAAGCGGAAGAGTAGTAATACTTGAATTTTCATTCACATGATGATGCTGGAATGCAAGCCTTTTCAATCATCGATAAAGGAAAATTAAAGGATCGTGAAATACCAAATAGATGTACTGAGAGATAACAAAGGCTGATCGTCAGATTCTTTCAAATTATATTCATTAGATTTATTGCTCTTGAACAATTGCAAAATTTTTAATAAGTTGAATCACCAATTTTCACTGCTTTTTTTCATCGAAGTCAGTTCAGAAATGAAATATTTTCACAAATGATAAGATTTTAGAAACACATAAAACTACTCGAAAACGTATCTTATTTCAGTTTTGCTTCACTTACTCCTAAAAAAATATGCGTAAATTCCAACTACTTCCAGGATTATGTTATGAAAACAGGAACTTGTTACTTTCTTTTTTCGCCTACATACACTTTATACATTTATGTATATATTTTAAATTTCTTGGCAGGTGTCGATATTAATCTACCCTCTTTTTGTTTTGTTTGCCAATAGTGAAATACACTTTGCCAAAGCAAAAGAGAGGTAGAAAAGCGTGTCATGTCTGGCAAATAGTGGAAATCGTTTTTTTCGGCCTTCATCTATCAGCAATAAACGCTTGGAACTTGCAACTGAATACTTACCTAAAACTCTAAACTTCAAAGGCCTCTCTGAACTCCGTGTTGAAAAGTGAAGAAACTTTACTATACTATTAAAAATAAATCTCACGTGGCAATAAAATATCTCTAATGAATTTTATAAAAGTGAAGAAAGTTAATATAAGTTTTTCAGATATGTTCATTCATGTTCAATTCGGTAGTTCCGCAAAACTGTTTCGAACACTAAGTTTTCCGTCATTTTCAAAACCTGTCTGGCTTTGAAAATAATTACATATCTCCCATCGAAAAATTATTGTAAAATCATAGAAGTATCTAATAATTACTTAATATTTTTATTTGAAATTTTTCAGATTTTTTTCCATTTCCTTTTTGCTCACATTTATCTTTCGCAGCTAATTTTGGGGCGCATAACATAGTTTTCGTTTTATGCGAAAAACTCAAGGACTTGCATTTCATGAAATTCATGACTCATCCGGGATTTAGGCGCAAATAAAGGTGAAACGAAAATGTTATACAGCTAATGGTACACGAATCAACATGCTGCAAATGATTTAAAATTTATATTTAAAATCAACTGTCAGTCTGTGAACGTTCATTGCTTGATGTAACTGCGACAGGTAGAGGTTGCAGCAATCGCTACAAACATTTTCCCTCAATTTCCTGCTCTATGGTGAACCCACCAGCTTGTACACATCGGTTTTGCTAGATTTCACTGTTGTTTTTAATGATACAAACCTAACCAGAACTCGATGAAGTTGCAAAAAAACATAGCTATAATTAAATGGTTTGCACAGATATACGATCTTCAAAATAAATAAAGACAAAATGAATATTAGGTGTAAAAATATGCTTTCGAGCTCTTTGACAGATATCGTTGATTTTAGTAAGATAAGTTTGATTGTAAGTTTTCGTTTCCAGTAGGTGACATTAGTTCTAACTGCCAATAAAAAAAAAATACAAATTTTCTTTCAACGAAATATTATTTGCGAGAAGTCATAACGTTATTTTAATGCGAGAAAGGTACTTTTCTGTCCCCCCCCCCCCTTTTTTTCCTTTTTTGTTGTTGCAATGCTTCTAAAATTGATTAGAAAGTAGTAATTAGCCAAAATTATGATGGAAAAACACGTTTAAAAGAAAAAATTTTTTTTTTTTAAATTTTTTTTTAATTTATTTTTTAATTTAAAAATTAATTAAATTAATTTAAATTTTAAACTAATGTCACATAACAGTGAGAATAAATTTTGCTCCATTTTTGACGTCCTACCTTTCCGAAGCTTCAACGCAATTTACAATTAAGCTATTACAATAATAATTTTGTATACAATTTGTTTATATGATTACGGGGGGAGGGGCAGCAGCCCAACCCCCCCCCCCCCCCCCCCCCCCCCCCCCCCAACAAATTAACTTTTGGAAAACTCATTCTGCCTCATAAAAATGAAAAAAAAAATTTAAAATCGGAAAAAAAACTATTTTTTTTTTAAATGCATTTTTCCATCTCAATTTTTGTGGAGTAACACTTTTTAACCCATTTCGAGCAGTTTTCATTTAAAAAATTAAAGAAATGGAGGGGGAAAGACAGAAAAGTACCAAAATTTATTCTCACTGTTATGTGACATTATACCAAAATTTATTCTCACTGTTATGTGACATTAATTTCAAATTTAAATTAATTTAATTAATTTTTAAATTAAAAAATTAATTTAAAAAAAATTAAAAAATTTTCTTATTTTAAACGTGTTTTTCCATCATAATTTTGGTTAATTACTACTTATTAATCAATTTTAGAAGCATTGCAACAACAAAAAGTAAAAAAAATGGGGGGGGGGAAACAGAAAAGTACCGCGAGAAAAATTTTTTGTTTGAAAATTTAAAAAAAAAAATACAAATTTTTGTTTGAAAAGCAACCACAACTTGCGATGAATTGTCCTGACGGACACCATTGACATAAGGGCTTAAAAGCGTGAAAATTACGAAGGAAAACTATAAGATATTAAATGTAAAGCATTATTATATGAATATAACACGAACATAATAATTAAAACCGATTTTAATATTGCACTACGAAAAACATTTGTATGTACAATATTAGACTCATTAAACAAAAAACTCTAGCGAATAGGAAGTAATAGAATCGTGTAGGTTTTAAACGTGCTCCTTATTACGACCAGTCTTGTAATACGAGCAGTTTTTTATTCTGACCAGTCTTGCATTACGACCAATCTTTTACCAATTTCAATCATTTTGATCGGACGACTTCGTTGGAAGTTATAGGTGTAAAAAAGTGCTAAAGGTTAATTTTTGGAAATAAAAACATTTATTGTTTGCATTCACCTCGAAATCATTATTATTTTAAAATTTAATTGTAACATCTGTTGGTTGAAAGACTAACAAATATTATCAGAATTGGCGGCCTCTTCCTAAGTTTACAAACAAACCGATTTTAAACTTGGCTTACGGTATGTTTCACCTACTTTGTGAATTTTGTTTAAATTTGTTGATAGTATCAGAAGCTATAGCGAAAAAGCTTTTATTTTGTATAGTGTTTCTTCAAGACACATTTTCTGCCTCCAAGTTGCCAGCATATTCCTTGAACTTTTTTCAGACCTGGTCCTACTTTATACGCTCTACGTCAGGAATTTTCGGAAAATTTCGGGTGCTTGAAATTTGAGTAATTGGGTGTTCATTGTTCTTTTGCGAAGATAAATTTTCAAATTCTTAAAAAAAGAAACTACATGTCATATGCATTAGCGTCTCCTAAAAATTTCATGGCGATGGGATAACACAATCCAGAAAAAAAACTGATTAAAATTATGTGTTTATGGGTAAGCTAATTTCGTATTGACGTTGTAACCGGATGTGACGATATTTCTTGTTTTCACTGTGAAGCTATTCCAATGGGTATTTTTTAATTTTTCAATATTTAATTTTTATCCATTTCTCCTTAGCATATTATTTAGTGTATTAGCTTCGCATAACGAAATTCTATCATACATTAGTTTATTTGTTTATTAACCAAACAAGGTACAAATCACGGGATCGTATCAAAATCCCGAATTAACAAAATCCTGTATGTTTCGAAATTCCCATATTCCAAGATCCCGAAATACAAAATCCTGTATTTAAAAATCCCAAAACTCAAAATTCCGAATCTTGATATCTTTAAAAAAAACAAAAACATGCAAAAATACGGGATTTTGTGTTATGTGATTCTGTAATACGGGATTTTGTAACACAGGATTTTGTATTACGGTGTTTTGTAATACGGGATTCTGTCTTTTGGAATTTTATGTTACCGGATTTTGTAATACGGGATTTTGTAATCGGGATTTATTTATAGTACTAAATTTTGTTCCCAACCCACAAATTACGTATAGAATACAAGACAAAATTGAAAACTAATGTGGATATATATATATATATATATATATATATATATATATATATATATATATATTTATATATATACAATAAATGAAAAATTATATAAGTAACAAACAATTCAATAACAATTAATTAACAACAAATAAATAAAATATTGACATATAAATTGTATTTAATGTGTACCAATTTTTTCCTAGCTCAAAAAACTATTTTAATAAAAAAACCGATGTTTCCTTTCGAAGCTAGATATATTGAATTTTGTGACAAATATCGATATTTCGAAGGTAATCTTCTTCAGTGTCTATTGACATATAGCTTAAGATAGGAGTTTGGAGATGGCTTAGAAAAGGGAGGAACTGAAGGATAATTTGGAAATCGTTGGAGAAAACAGATTACTTATGCTGTTGCATATCCCACAGGATATATTTATCGGCCCATTAGTTGCGTAAGTAGCGAAATGTGGATTTTCCTTTAGCAAACAAGTGGACCAGGTATTCCTTACAGCGATACCTATGACCATTTTACTATTTAGGAATTCAACTCAAATAACGCTTCTAATAACGTCGAA
Organism: Nemotelus pantherinus; assembly: GCA_963978885.1. NCBI lineage: Eukaryota > Metazoa > Arthropoda > Insecta > Diptera > Stratiomyidae > Nemotelus > Nemotelus pantherinus. The sequence goes on along the minus strand of OZ022265.1, from coordinate 42,433,471 downwards.
TATCGAAGAGGCCGAAATCATCATTTTTCTGGATGCAAGTTTCAATAAGTTTAGATGACCCAGTAAAAACTCATAAGGAGCAAGGGCATTAAAATCGTATCTCAAGGTGAAAAGTTAGAATTGTTTTTGTAATAATAATAATAATAATAGGAATTTTATTCTTTGCATTGTACATAGATAACTTAACTAAAGGGGTATTTAGCATAAAAGAACTTATACTTAACGGCTATCCTATTTTGGCCTGCTGGCTCTTATTGAATTTTTATTTTAATTGTTTTTTATCATTCATTTATTTTTCGATTTACACTTATTAACTATTACCCAGGTAGTACAATACCTGGGGTTGACGTAGCAATATAGTACTTAAATACTAACTTAATTCAAGAATTCATGCATATCTACTCCAAAGTAGCGCAATGTAGGACTAGGAGTAATTCTAGAAGTTCCGAATTCGTCAAAAATCATCAAAATAAAATTTAAGGTTGACCACATAATCTTCAAGGCTCTTTGCAGCTTTGAGCGGTTCTTGGCTCGACACGAATAAGAGCGTGTCATCTGCATATTGTAGGGCTTTACCTTAAGGATTGCCTGCTGGATGAGGGAGGTGAAAACGGTGTATAAAACAGGTCCAGTGACAGAACCTTGTGGCACTCTTGATGTCACAGGTCCCCGGGGTGAATTCGCCCCATTAACGCTAACATAAAATTGTATGTTGCTAAGGGAGCTTGCGGCGAGTCGCATTACTATTTCTGGAAATCCCAACTTGATCAACTATTGTTTTTGTATGGACTCGAGTATGTTACTGTGGGTTTCAAAAGCTGGATTCCAGTAAATGGAAGCATAATCGAGAATACGGCGTACAGGTGAGTAGTATAAGGATCTTGTCAGGCTACTAAATTCCTTGGCACGTCTTTTTTTGAAGCTTAGCTTTTTGTTTGCAAGGAATTTTATTTTATCATAATGCAAAGTTAAGGGGAGTGTCTCATCCAAGATAACCCCAAGGTCAACAGTGTGATCAACTTGACTAACAAATTATTGCCGAGGAAGTACGTATTGTGCGTCACCGTGCATTTTCGGAAAAAACTTATAACGTGGCACTTAGTAATGTTGGGAGAGATTTTCGTTGCACCAATGATCAAGTGAAATAAGCTTCGATTGGAGACAGAGTGCATGGGATTTAGATTTGATGATGTTATAAACTTTGACATCGTCTGTATAAAGTAGATGACATAAAGTAGCAGATATTTGCTAGGACGCCAGTTAGGTCGGAAATAAGTATTTTAAAAAGAGTTGGTCCACGATGGCTACTTTGTGGTACACCAGAGTTGGAAGAAATATTTTTCGACAAAAGTCCTTGAAATTTTACCAATTGAGTTCGATTGCAAAAGTAAGAAGTCAGCCAGCTAAGGTAGGAAATTAACCAGTGTTCCAAGTCTTGAAAAAGCTTATTCCTAAGCTAAAAAGTTAACACGTTATCATAATACTATTGTTTTTGGTATACGTCGTTTCGCTGGTATTACCAAAATATTTACTTATTTTCCAAACATGTCAATTTTAGTGCCTGCAATTTTCAATTGGAGAATCTTTGTTTTTTTGATTCTGGTTGAAAAAAACAGCAACAAGAGGCTCTCGAATCTTGTGTGAGGCTTGCGGAGAATATGCGCCATTGATTTGAACTTTTTAAGTATTAGTTTAGACGGTTCAAAAATGATGATTTAGGCACAAGCGACAAGGAGCATGATAGAAATTCAGAAAGGTTTGAAAACGTTTGTCCTGAGGCGTTATTTTACTCAGATCAATGTCGAACCCAAAAAGAACAGATTGAATTATTGGGAGCAAATTAATATACCATTTCATTTTGTCTGGAACCGGAAGAAACGATGCATAACGAAAGAATAACTAAAGATAGCTACTGCTTAAAAACGAATATTATTTTGGAAACAGAATTTAAAAATTGCCAAAAAGACGGGAAAATGTAATAGTTTGCAATAAACAATACATTGAATAAAATATATTGTAAAGTAAAGTAATTCCACGACAGCCCTTGTTGGGACTAGAATTTGAAGCTTATAGAGAGCTTCATAGCAAATATATTATCAATGTGAGTACGGGTGTGAAGTAATTAGTTCCTCGCCTCTTTTTACCCCTGATTAACTCTGGAACCTATTCATAGCTAGGTGAACTCAAAACTCGGTGCGCGTTCCTAAAAATATGTTGCACCTCAATATATATAAAGACTCAATTCCACAAAAAAAACCGTTTAAAACTTACTTTGTATATAACCATAATGTGGTTCTTATACTAATTTGCTTGGAAAATTAGTAAAACTGTGAAGCAGGAATTGTTAGTGTTGAGCGTTTGTTATCATCTCATCTTATGCAGAAGAAGAACATTTTCATATACTTATATTTTAAACTATAAATGCAAAATGTCATGGTCAAGATCTAAATAATTGCAACCAATAACTCGACAAGTGTTCAATTAAATACAACATGTCTATTTCAGTATCACGACCACATTACGATTGCAGTCTTGAAATAAAAATAAGGTAATAGAATTCAATAGCTGCAGTCTTACATTTTATGCCGTGTAACATCGAGCAAACTTAGTTCTTATTTTACTAGTAGGCTCCAGTCATTCTTGACGGAACCCCGTGTCGACTATTTAATTCCGTTGATTCAGTACCGTCACAACTTGGACCAAAACTGAGATGCCAGAGAATATTTCGCATATTCTTGATCACTTTGTCCCCACACGTCAGATTCACTGCTTGGAGCCATTTGAAATGTACAAACATACGTTTGTACACAGTATTAGATACATGCGTATTTTTCATGGTATCAAGTGCATTTAAAGAAAATCATTATGTCAACAATTGCATGGTGCACTGGAATGATAGTGATATTCTTTCACTGCGGTAGCAACGTCGCGAATAGTGGTAACGAACGATTGGCTCGGAGTGCCGCGTACTCCGATGTGATATTATTTACTAGACGATCATATTGAAGATGCATTTAACCCTTGCAGTTCCATTGTCGGTATCATGCTCTGGGCATGGATCACACGGAGAAATTAGATAATATTTCAAATAAAGCTCAATTATCCAAGTGAATAGTAATAGTTATTCAAATACGGACAAAAGTTTTGTAAAACATCAATAAAATAGTTCATATTCTTACGATTACAATTATTTCAAACAATATCAAGTAAAACAAAAGACGATACCTGACGTGACTGTAAATAAAAACGATAAGACCTAGTTAAATAGGAATTGTGAATTTTCGTCAACCACAGAAATTTCTCATAGGCACGTACATACATAACTATACACATATACACTGTACGAACTGATTGTCCACATATACGACAGTATCAAATTGTATAAAATCGGAAAGCGAATATATAAAGTGAAGTGTTAACAAATCAGAGCAGATGTTGGATTCTGATCATCGGAGAATCTAACTCTGAAGTGAAATTTCGTTCCAGGCAAATAAACCTATCAAAGTCGAATCGATTCGCTCACTAAAGGAAAGTGCAAATATTTTGTGGCGTCAAGTGATTTGCGGTATAATTTGTCGGAGTGATAATAGATTAGAATTGATTCGATTAGAATTAGAATTAGATAAGTGAATTGAAGATAATATGATGACGCGAGTCTTAGCAGTTCTTGTATTAGTTAGTAGTATCCTGTTAAGTGAACAGGCAGCACTTCAAGGAATCGAAGGTATGTGCTACTATATGAAATGCTTATTTGGATTATGCTTCTTTTACCTAAATTGTTACGGTGAGGAGGTAGGCCAAATGTCGAAAAGTAGTGAGCGATTGGCGCATATATTAATTTCAGTGTAACTTCAAATTTTCAAATTTAATCCTTGGCTGTTTTATACTAAAAACTAATGCAAATTATAAAAATTGAATGTATAGTGGTCAGAACTTTTTCACCCGTGCATAAAATTTTCTGGTAACTACCTTCTTTCTACTTATTCGGAGTGAGATTTCATTCAGAAGAGGAGGTGTTAATTAAATAGTTTATACCTAAAACAATATAACCTTATTTTGGTACGATTGAGGAAGCGATAAAACTAGAAGCAATAAAAGCATTAAAAAGTCACGTTCAGTAATAAAATATGGTATGGAGATTTATAAATTCAGTTCCAGACAAAAGTTGTTTAGTTATTTAACAAGCGAATAGTTATAAATATTGATAACTGTTTTCGCAATGCTGTTTTTTTTTTAAAGAAAACGTGACAAAAAGGTACGAAATTTATTTTTGTGCAACAAGTCACTTATAAGGCACCATTGAGTTTTCATATTACGGTTGGTTGAGAATAAATATGAATAGTTAATATAAATAACTGTGTGATTTAGTAACCTTAGATATACTAGAATTTTGTGTTCAGTGGATCGAAACCGGTTAATATATAAGTATCATTTGGTGTTGAATAATGCTATTCAAGTGAAAGAAATTTTATCCGTCATTGTCGTCAATAGCTAAAGAGTGTTTGTTTAAATGTTATATCACGTTTTTCAATGAAAACCATAAGAAAAGAGTTTGAATAACAAACTTTTCATTTTATGAACAATGATGCATAGTTTCTAGTTTATTAGCATTCAGCAAAGATTTCACATAGTTCTATATAAATTGATTGAGTGGTTTCTAATCGCACAATCTTTGATTCGAATACTCAGTAAATCAAAAGCTACATGAACAATATAGCAGATAGCATATTTTCTTGGAGCCATATATCATTAAAATCAATGGTGGCCATATTTCGGAGGAAAATTTCATTGATAGCTACCCTGATAGATTTGCTTATTGATCGTTATTTAAAAATCTGCATTTTGAAAGAAGAAATAATAGCTGCATTTTTGTGAAGCGATCAAGTTCTATGAGCCTCTTTGCAAATCCTGTCTCTGATAATACGTTCGAAGATCGGTTCGATCAGAAGACGGAAGCATTATTTATCACTTTGAACGTATATTTTTGCATGTCTCTCTCATGACCCAATCGAAAATATTCGAGTCTGACTCCCAAATTGAGTTCGGGAATAAAGCTCGGAAATTTCAAAGTTAAATGTTTTTACCCTCAGAAGAAATGTATATAAAGAAATGAAAACAGAAGTGAGAATTGAAGCAATTTGTCTGAATCAGAGCGTTGGTAGTAGTGAAGGAAAACTACCCAACAGGAATCGCTCTAATGCATTCTGGCAGAATTCATGAAGCAAACATTCTTAGCAATGCAAATGTAATCTGCTTGCAAGGGGTTTTCCAAAAGTCCATGACTGGCCATTGAACATCACTCGTAAAAATAAGGGGAAAAAAACTTGCGAGCATACATCGGCTATGGGTGATGTGTGCTATATAAAACGGAAAGGTGAAAATTTCAGAGCACTTCAAGCCATCACGAATAAGTAAAATATTAAGGATACTATTTATTAAGAGCAATACAGGGGCAAGTAGCAGTACCCAGCAAACGTGCGCTCAGCACTTTCGCATACAGTTGTAAAAACTTTTCCATGTGTTGATACATTTTCTAATGAGTATTTATCTTTTCTATTTCTCAATGATTATACATGCTGCTGTACTACTGCTAAACTCCTGAACAGGCTGTCTAGTTGTTGTAGTTTTCTGACACGTTGATGAATCTCTTATATATTTACGGCTCCCTATTTACAATGAATATAAAGTACTGCTGCACTACTGCCAAACTGGTGACCAGATGGTGCAATTCAAATCGTTTCCCAAAAATCAAATCGATTTACCCATACGTCAAGCGTCAGTCATATTTCGCAAATGATACGTGAAATATTTTGAAATTTAGAACTAAAACAGGTCTTTTTTGCTCTAATTAAAGATGACATGAATACCAAGTAATGCAAATGTGATGACATAAATGCAAAGTAATGCGGATATACTATTGGTGACATTATAGCTGTGCAGCCATATCAATGTCCTGCTATACTGCTTCTAAGGCAGTAGTATAGCAGTACATTTTTCCTGCTGCTGTTTCACCACTTCAGCAGTAGTATAGCAGTGCTTTTGCACTCCTTGTATTCCTATCGTTTGTCTTTTTCTTATTTGTGGGATGGAAACGACCAACCACGAAACAAAACATATTACACGTACGCGGGTAATATGAAGTAAATAGGTGAATTTTGGGGTAAAATGCTATCTCTAGCATTAAAAGCATTCACGGGTTTACTCACGACCTCTGCAGCACTTTAGAAGTAGTGCTGTGTTTGCTGGGTATGAAATGAATCCCCCCTAGATAATGAGTGATGCGAGAATACTCTGTTCGAATTCCCAATGAGCATCATAATCACATGGCGAACATTATCCACACATTCCGGATCATGCAGAGGTTCGACGTTTAGCCAAAGCTTCAGTATGCGTTTTCCGAGGTGGCGGGAATGCAAGAACACGATGTCGGGCTTTCCATAAAGCTGTTTTTATAAAGCTGTGTAGGTAAAAGCTCAAAGTCCCTCTTGTTTATACCTTACCAGCCTAGGACATGCAATGCTCAAACAAAATAAACAGACTATGGATCTACAATGCTTCCATGTATTACGCGAAAAATTTACCGAATATATGCCGACGCATTACTTTTCCCGTTGGATATGGGCACTGTGGGCAAATTGGCAGACTTTTAATCCGCGAACAAAAAGACAAAGATAGAGATAGAAGGCTGTGTGTACGCGATCTTGGCAAGTTACAACCAAAAGCTCGAAGAACTCAAGTAGTGGATCAGCCAAAGGGAATATTTGAGGCTGTAATTCTCTGGATTCGTTCTATTTATAGATTTTATCTTTGAAGTAAAAATGCTGTGAAGCAAAACTATGGGACCATGGGCAAATTAGACACACTTCTCCTCCGCGCACAGAATTGGCTATGTGTATAAGAGAAATAGAGATTGTTGGTCATTTGACACTTTATAAGCAGTAAAGAACCTCAAAACGGGCAAAAAAGCAGTAAAGGTGGGTGAAAGAAAAGGTGCTTTAAATGTCTCGAATTCAGACATATAGCGAACAACTGTAGACACCCGCCGGATCGATCAAAGCTGTGTCGAAAATGTGGAGAAGAAGATTACGTTGCCAAAATTTGGAAAAAGGATTCGAATGGTCTCTTCTGCAGGGAAACCGAAGGTTGCGATAACAAATACGGGTAGCAGCAGATGGCCAGTTTTCAAGAAGGTGTTAAACTCCAGATGAAAATGAAGATCATACAACTGAATCTCAATCATGGTCGAGCAGCGCAGGATTTGCTTTTACAGTCGGTTTAAAAAAACCAACGTCGCCATAATTTGCAAGCAACATCGAAATCTCCATACTGGCGTCTGGGTGACGGATGCAAGCGGTAAAGCAGCAGTATGGGCGTGTGAGAATTGAGCGTTCCAGGATGTAATGCAATAAGAATGGATATGTATGGGCTAAAATTGAGCGATTTTATAGCTGTTCCCAATTCGGGATTGGGAATATACCGAAATTCGTGAGCTTTCTCTGCATGTTATTGTATTTGTGTGTACACGATAATTCTGTGTACGTACACGTAGATTTTCATTATGGCGGCATCTGACTACTGCTGTTCACTTCGTTCGAGCATGTGCATGGACGCAGCTTTCCGATATGGCGGCTTCTGACCAAAGCTGCTTGCTTCGTGTCAGCACGTCCGTGTCGTCAGATATCCAATATGGCAGATTCTGATTTATCCTATTCACATCGTGCGAGCATGCTCGTGCAGAAGATTTCCCCTAGCGGCTTCTGCTGATTGGTGCTGATTTCGTAAGGGCGTTTCCCTACAGGGAAATTCTTTACATGGCGACTTCTGAAAAATGCTGTTCATTTCGCAGGAGCGTGTACAAACGGGCACAATTCTAACATGTCGGCTTCTGACGAGTGCAGTTCACTTCATTAGAAGCGTATTCATGTAAGGGAATTCCAATGTGGCGGCTTCTGAAATTCACCGTTTACTTCGTTGAAGCGCGTGGAAACAGGGAAATTTGTTTTATTGATGCTTCGGGCGAGTGCTGTTCACTTAGTTGGTGCGTGTCTGGTGAACAGCGACGTCGCCGCTTTATGCATCAACGTGACATGAACCATTTGCGATGATGGTTATGTGGTGTAGGCATTTGGCGGCACCACGGCCGTGAATCGGATGTTCTGTGCACATTTTAGCGCTTTCGAGATATTCGATGATTTGTGTTTTGATTTGTATTGTAAATAAATAAATATTTTCGTTTTTTTAAGTTAGCTGTATAACCATACAGCACACAATTTTAGCAGGAGATCAAGAACAGAGGTCATTTTTGAATATTGATTTTAGCATACTTCCACAAAAGATAAGTATTTGAAATTTAGCAGAATGATGCAGTAGAGCAGGGGTGGGAAAACGGTCGATCGCGATTCGTAACAAAGGTTAATCTCAATTTGAGATAAAATAAAATAAAAATATTTTCACGCCAATGTAGTTTGTGTAGTTCATTCTTTCGAGCTAAATAGTGACATTTGGTGTTTGAATTTTTAAAATTGAATTGTGTAAATGTCTTTTCAATAATAAAATCGTTCAAAAATTAAAATTCTTGACATCTTATCCGTCAGAAATGATAAGTGTCCCCGCTTTTCTGCATTTTCAAAATTTTTGCTCGAAAGAATGACCAGATAATGGAGACATGTCAAAATTTAGCTTCACGATTAACTCAGTACTAGCCTAAAAAATGAACTGCACCTACTAAATTGGCGTGAAATGATTGGAGACATGTGCCAAAGCTATTTGCATTTTCAAAGCGAATGCATGTTCCAAGCAATTTTTCACGCTTAAAAGTGAGTACAACTTTTGCTTATTTTCAAGCTAAATTTTCGCCGAAATAAATTTCACGTCAAAATTTGCATGAAAATTTAACGTGAAATCGAAAACAGTACTAAGCTTTAGATGGCTTAGCTCAGGAAGATTTTTGCAAAGATTTCTAAATCTTTTGCCTGAAATTATTGCATTTTTGGACACATTGGGAGAAAAACATGAACAATTGGAAGATCCAGTATGGGTAAAGATATTAGCATTTCTTACGGATTTTATGGGCCGTTGCAGCTTGCTAAATTTACAATTACAAGGAAAAATCAAACGTTGAGTTCGGTAAATGTTTTTTAAGTAAAATTAAAACCTTTTGCTTCACAATTAAATAGGCAAAATTTTAAAATATTTTCCATATTTTGAAAAACATATTAAACTTACTGGTGAATCTAGCTGAAAGCTGAAAGACATTCTTCAGTTCGCGAAAGAGTCCGGGGTTTTCGATGGCCGCTTGGACTGATTTTTTTTCTCCTGCCGCATTTATCTCGTAGCACTATGTACCAATAGGTCCATGTGTGGCCTTGTGCCAACTGGTACAACCTAACCTAACCTACTGGTGCATGTAATATTGAAATGTTTTGTCCTGAACTGGAAAATTTTAAACAAGAACTCGAGAGACGATTTGCAAATCTCAATATCCTTCAACCGATTTTTGAATTTATTTCATTTCCTTTTAGAGAATTCGATAACGAGGGTATTTCATCAAATTTAGCATTGTGCTTCAGTGCTTACAAGCCTAACTCTACAATACTTTTTGATGAAATGGAGAGTCACTCATATACATCAAAAATTAAACCAAAATATTTATTAATAAAGTACATTGCACAAAGTAGTAATACAATGTATTTAACATATTAATATCAATAAAGACCTTAATTTAATGTTTATTTGTTTTTAATTTAACCCATTTTTCGAAGTTGATCGCGCATAAATTAAAAAAATTAATGTCCATCATACCAGTATTAGGTTTGCCCACAGCTGCAGTAGAGTATGTAATTTTCGAGTATTACTAACGCAAAATTGAGCAAAATTTTGAAAGAAAGTTTATGGGAATCAGGGCAGAGCGAGTGTTTGATTTAATTTCTAATTATATTTATGAGAGATTTTAAATTAATAATTTAAAATAAGGGACATTTCACGTGAAGCGGACAACGAAAAAAAGTCGAGGCTCTGGATTTCGTTCGAACTTCAAGTTGCCACGAAGCAATCACACAAAATAATATCTCTCAGATTTATGATAGATTTTGTCTACAAATTTAATTGTAATAGAGAAAACATTGCGGTTATTCCGTTATAGATAACGTTTAATTCATTTCAACGTTGAATATTTGTGAATTTGATTAAATTGTCACACCAAAGCTAAGTTGGTGCCATTTTGGAAATAAATGTATGAAAGTTATGTTTTAACAGTTCTGTTTTGATCAGACATAAAAAAATATAATAATATTTTGTGCTTCCACCAGACATTTCGTAGACTTACGGGACACATTGATGTGTATTATATATGAGTTTGAGTGGATTTTAGTGATGTGTATGCAAGCCAATCGGTAGGCAATATGGTATGCCATTTGCTTGTATGCTATCAACAGCAGAATTTCTTCACCCTACACTTAAAATAAATCCTTAAGAGCAGTCCTTAAGACCTTCTAGTTATGGCACCGTCAGCACCTAACCCTCAAGTACCAACATCCGGTCTAAATCTCTATCCAATAGTCGAATTGTAAACAAATTCAATACTTTTCATCTGCAACCATCATATCAATTCAATACTCATATAAACAAATTCAATATTGCAACCATCATATCAATTCAATACTTTCCTAAACAAATTCAATACTTTTCATCTGCAACTATCATATCATTTCAATACTCATATAAACAAATCAATCTTCATATAAACATATCTGCTCAAAACAAAAATGTTTATTTCTAAGATCAAAGCGAAATTCGCACAGATCAGGTTACAGAAATCGCATTTAGCAATTTCTGCGACCACAGCAGTTCTAATATCTAATATCCAATCAAGAAGAAAGTAGATTAGAGTGGGTTCAATCAATCAAGAGTGTGTTTCAATCAATCAAGATCAGTTAAAACAAGTTAATCAAATTTAATAAAAGAATTAACACTAGTATATATATTCAACGTTATAAGTAAAGAATTAGTTCTGATAAAGAAATAAAATATGTTAAAGTGATTAGGCAAAAAAACACTGTTTTATTAAACGACCACGATAAAGATAACTATAGTTATGGCAACGTCAGCACCTAACTCTCAAGTACCGACATCCGGTCTAAATCTTTATCCAACAGTAGAATGAAGAAATTCAATACCTTTCAAAATAAATCAATCTTCATATAAACAATTCCATCATATCAATTCAATACTCTTCAATCTTCATATAAACAAATCAACCTTCAGATAAACATATATGTTTATCAAAACAAAAATTCTAAGATCAAAGCGAAATAAGCACAGATCAGGTTACACAAATCGCATCTAGCAATTTCTGCAACCACAGCAGTCCTAACACTATAAACTCAAGAAGATCAGAACGAGGGAGATCAGAAAAAGAAGAAGTGTGTACCAAGTGTTTTCTCAAACTGAGCAAAATCAAGTGAAGTAAAAGTACAAAATAAGTAAACAAAAAAGTAAGAATGTTACAAGTGATTTGTGTGAAAAAAGGCCGTGTACTTATTCGATACGATGACAATTTGATTGTATTATTCAAAACACACTACAAGATCAATGGAAGATCCTTTTTATATTCAAAATTATAAATAAAAAGTGAAAATGTTTAAACAGTATTTGTTTTCAATTCGTCCACGACAGTTAACTCTATTCAACGCTCAGATACAACGCACGTGCTTTCCGCTCAGAGGCATTTTCGGAATGATATTGCATTCCGATGCATACTGTTTGGTGGATGGCCACCAAACTGATCGAAGAAGTGAACAGCGGCTGCTAGAAGCCACGATATTAGAAATTTCCCTTTTGGACACGCCCTATTGAAAACAAATCACAATCTATGTGTTTGTAAACCAGATCGCCGCTCAAATTTCTATGGTTACACGAGATCGGGATTTCAAACCGGTTTTAATCCGATCTTCGTGTAGCCATAGAATTTGATCCGGCACACACACATATAAACGCTGCGTACAAAACCGGTATTCGGAAATCAAGCTCATGAGGAGCTTCCGTGCACGTACACAGTCTGCGCACACATACATGGAAATCGGGCTAAAGCTCACGAATTACGGTATATTCCCAATCCCAAATTGGGAAGTCGTGTAAAAACGCTCATTGATGGCATTTATGTATATAGATGCTACGCAGTACTGAGTCTGACATTATTGGAGTATAAACACATGCTGGACAACATAACAATGGAAGCAAGTATAGTGGGGAAGCAAGAAAATAAACCATAGGGGGCGAGCTTTATTGGAAGCTTTTTCACGCTTAAATATCATCCTCGCAAACAATGAGAATGCCAGCACCTTTAGTAGGCAAGAACTAGGTTCCATCGTAGACCTCACTTTTGTGAGTGACACTCTAGTCAAGGACTTGCAGTGGTTGGTTAGCAAGCGCTACACGCACAGTGAACATCAGGCCATAAAAGCTACGGTGAACTGCGTACGAAGCAGAAACATAATGTGTGCAATTTCCCAGACAACAAACATGTTCGGTTGGTCATCAAAAAGGTTAGACGAAGAAACGTTACGGGAAATGTTATCCCCTTAAATGAAACTGAACGGAACTGCATCGACGAAGGCCGAGCCAATCATCAGCGAGATACAGCGGGCGTGTGATGCTTCCATGCCACAACGTTGTCTCCACAAGACCAGGAAGGCAAACTATTGGTGGAATCCAGGAACTTCGCAAAAAATTTCTTGTCAATGAAAAAAAGCCTACATTGCTAAGAATTGCAGAACCAGTATAAATTGCCCGGAAGAACCTACAATCCATGGGGTGGAGCGTACAAAGCCGTTATGAGACTACAATAAAGCGAAAGAATTCTCCTCAAATAAAGTGTCCGAAGATACTCCAGGAAATAGTCACAACCCTATTCCCACAGAATCGAGGCGAAAACCTATCAGTGATGCAGATAGATCCTCAAAAGCTGCCGGCGGTAAGCAGAGAAGAAGTATTGGTAGCATAAGAAAAATCGTCGAAGGAAAAGCGCCCAGATTGGATGCGATAACGAATAAAGCACTTTAGCTGACGGTTAAGGGGATACTAAAAGTCTTTGTTGATACATTAATAACGTGCCCAGGGGCGGTTTTGTCCATTTCGCCGCCCTAGGCCTCAGAAATATTTGCCGCCCTTTTCGTGAATAATATTATATGTAGCAATGCGTGATTTTTTCCGATTCCCTAGAAAATTTTCGTAGCACCCGAGCTTACAAAAAAGGAATATCAGAATAATACCGACACCGGTTCATTCGCTTGCCTCACAAATAAATATAAAAATACACACACGGTAAAGAGCCTAAAAGTACCTAACAAAAAAAAAATCTAATGTGCCAAATAGAGTTTGTCCGAGCCCAGGCGAGATCTGGCGAGCCCGAGTGTGTGGACGGTCCAGACGAGCGACTTTGACAGCACTCGTCGGCGCTCGTGCCACATCCGATCGGAATGGATTTTGAGCACGAGCCAAGGCGATTCATGACGAGCTGTCAAATGCCGTTCACATGTTGGCGGCCTCGTCTGACTTCGGCTCGCTGGGCCTCGGCCAATATCTATTTGCTACATAAAAAGTACCAATGTTGAACACTCGAAAACTGTATAGCCTTTTACATCGCATATAATTCCAACGTCTTCGCTCATAAATTGTAAGTAAGTTTACTATTTCGTTCAAAGTTTGCTTTCGCACTTGACTAGAGATCAACTATGCATTCGACTACTGTAAATTAATGTACGATTTGTTATTAACTAAGGATGAACCCGGGATATTTTGACCTATGGTGTTCTAGATTTAATTTTTTTATAGAACTTAATTTCAGTAATGAAGTAGAATTTGAAAAAATACATCAAAAATAAAGAGAGATTCGCATGTACATTCTAAAAAGTGGGTCTATAATTAATACTTTGATAAAAGTCAATATATTCATTTTTTTATTTAAAATAACGAATCACAATTTTTTTTACACATTGGATGTGTATTTTTTGCTTTTACGTCATATCAGCTGAATAATAAATAGTGTTTTGTAAACCTTAGCAAAAAGAGTGGAAATTTACTACTTCGCTATTCTCATTTACACCAAAGCTGTAAAATTGTATCATTTGCTCGAATTTGACTTATTATTGATGTAACATTGTGACGAAAGACGGTGGTTTGGCTAGACTGATATTTCGTGATCGTTGCTTTGAATAGCAGCAGTTAAGTGTCAGTCTTTTCGTGCAATAAGTGTAAAAGTGTAGCTATAAGTTAATTAGATGTGTAGCTATAAGTTCATTAGAAGTGTAGCTATACGTGCTATAATTTAATGTGTATAATGTGTATATAGTGTATATGTAAAATTAAAATAAATTATAAACTTAAAGAAATTGCAAAAAAGTGTTTGTATTTGACAAGAAAACTATTCATATTTTTTGGTTTCTTGATTTGTAGGACTCTTGCTTTTTTTAACATTTAAATTTACCTATTTACAGTCTTTTGCTCATGATATTTAATTTTAGGGTAATATTTCATGTTATGGCAGATACCTGTCTTGAGTGGCTGACTTTTGGATCATTTAATTTTTTCAATTTTATTGAATGATACTTATCTAGAGGCTAGCTGAAATAGTGCAAACTTCCTAAAATTGTTCGTAATATATATTTTTTGATGTCATTTGTTTAATAAAACTTTCTTTAGGTGCGTTTTTTGCACTTTTGGACAGGGTAAGTTACCTAAACTTGCCCTGCCCAAAAGTGCAAAAAACGCACCTTTTTTATAGTATTTTTAAACATTTTTATGGACATTCACGAATAAATTGCGCTTATTACCCTAAAAGACTCGTAAAAAGTAGCCTTTTATACATACATTTCATGCGTTTCCGTCCAAAATTTACATCTTTTTAGGGTAAAATTACACGATTTGCTCGTAAAAAAAATTACACATTGAAGACGTAAAATATTCTTTGTGCGCACTTTTGTAAATTTACATCTTTAATAGTAGGAAACCAGTTTCCTACTATTGTAAGGGTAAAATTCAACCAAAATTTTTTTGAGTGTAGTTGATATACTCTGTACCATCATAATAAAAAAAAAATCTCTCAAAAATCAATGCATGCAAATATTTACCTCTGATTAGCTTTTCGTAAATTGAAGAGGTATTATTTGGGTTCCTTTTAGGATCTTTTTAGGTCTTTTTAGGCTCTTTGAATGTATTTTCAGATACTTTCTAGATACTTTTTAGGCATTTTTGAGTTTCTTTGGTCCTCTACCGTGATCGCATTTCGATATTTATTATAAGTCAAACTTTTCAATGTCCGAAAAAAATTATCAGATGTGTATTTCAGTGTGCATTGATTTTTTAGAGAATCCGGTTGGTTTGAGGTGTTAGGCTCATTCAACTCAGATATATATGAGAGAAAAAATATTGCTGCCTCAAAAAAAAAAATCGAAAAGTGGCCACCCCAACAAAAATCAAAAATTTGCCGCCCCCGAAATTTGCCGCCCTAGGCCCGGGCCTACCGGGCCTAGTGGCAAATCCGCCCCTGAACGTGCCTGTGGAAAGGCATTTTTCACCAGCAGTAAAAACAACAGAAACTGGTTCTTCTGTCCATGCAGGTTAAACCTATTGGGGAGGCATCATCTTATAGGCCAATATGCTTGCTTAATATAATGGGGAAAGTTTTCGAGCGGGTCAGATACGAACGACTGCTGCCGGAAATCGAAAGCAAAAATGGACTATGGGACCAGCAATTCGGTTTTCGGAACGGGCGATTAACTGTGAATGCTATCAAAATAATGTCAAACATGGCAATGAACGCAAGAGATAAAGGAGGCTGCTGCGCCGTAGTCGAGTTAGATGTAAAAAACGCTATTTGGCATGTATAATCGTAGACTACTTCAGGGAAAGAACCTTATGCTGTGACTCAGACGAAGGACCAAAATTTTATCTGGTAACGGCGGTAGTACCACAGCGATCTGTCCTTGGCCCCCTGCTTAAGAATGTAATGTACGATATGATACTAAGGCTACAAGTAGCCCAAAATGTGGTGGTGGTAGGTTTTGCCGACGATATTCGCGTCGTGATTCCAAACCGTCTTCTCGAAGAAGTCGAAAATTATGTAAGTGAGGCAATCTGTCCTGTTAAAACATGGCTTGGTTGCGCTGGGCTTAAACTAGCCGACCATAAGACGGAAACGGTGCTAACCACAAAGCTTAGGAAACTACCAGTAGTATGGAAAAAGGTTGGTGACTGCATAATTACCCCGCAGCTATGCCGGATCAAACTAGGTAAATTAAAATAAATGAAAATAAGAAAGGAAGCAAAGGGAAAATGATTAATCAGGTAATTAGAAAGTTTGGCGAAGAGCTGTCCGTAGACAGGAACAGTTGAATTACATTGAACATATACTGATGAGACAATCAGAGTTTCCGAAGGAGCTAGGATAACTTGAACTAATATACATTCCATAGGAGGATATGAACAGTAATTACGACAGAGCGTACACTGAAACGGATTGTGGACGGTAACTAAAACACCAACACCATCATGTTTAATCGTCAGCATCTTATCACGATCAGAACGAAAACCAGCGTGAAAAGGAAAGAACTCATTGGCATAAATACCCTCTGTAGGCCTAGTTTCGGTAAGGCGAATTACATGATCAGATAACAAAGATGGAAAGAGATAATGTGCTTTCACCTTAGTCTTCATTCCACGAACGTTCTGATGGTAAATGTTAAGAGTACTGTTATGTTTGGATCTAATGAGTTTTTGGTGCGAACTCTTTCACTAATGTGCTAGAGCGCTAGAAATTGTTCCAAAAAGCCATATTCATTCCAGGAGAGAAGGTGCGGCGATATGAAGCAATGATTTGTTTGCTCAGGTTACCTTTTTTCATTTTCTTGCAATAAAGAAGCTTATTTGTACTTCTGCTTGATATTCTATTTATCTCTACATAATATTAATGACATTAGAAAGTGAGAAATTTTTTTTTTATCTTAGTTTCTTTAATTGCTCTGCGTTTTTTTGCACAAACCCCTAGAAAGTTTGTGGTATCAAACGTAAATACTTATTTTCAAAATATTACCTGCATTAACATAAAACAATATATTCAACTAAAAAAGCCGAATACTGAACCATTGTGAATCTAACTTAATTCAATATAACTTAATATGGCTTTAATAAAATTGAAATTCTTCAAATTATGGTTTTATCACCTGCATTATTAAAATAATCAAACCAATTCTAGCGGAAAATCTTAGTGCAAACATTTATCTATAACCAACACTATTTTCAATTAGCATATTCACTCTTACGAAAATTTCATTTGTTTTTCATTAAAGATGCAAATTTTTGGCGACATCAAGGCGACAAACATTTGAGAAAAATATTAGCAATGACTGCCAAACAAAAAACCGATGCGATCGCAAAGAATATAATTTTCTTTCTGGGCGATGGTATGGGAATGACATCAGTAACGGCCGGAAGAATCTACAAGGGGCAGAAAAATGGTCAAAGTGGTGAAGAAGCATCGTTAACATTCGACAATTTCCCAAATGTTGGTCTTGCCAAGGTAAGTTTTATAGGAAGCAATTAGCATAAAGCATAAATAAAGCATAAAGCAAAGACTCATAAGATTTATGAATATTAAGATGGTTACTTCCAAAGTTTGTTTGAAACATAGATATTTTAATTTGATGTAATGCCATGACTTTGGAATTACAGAATAAAACTAATGTTTGACTGCCGGATAACAAAATATTTTACAGAAACATAAAATCATTTATTTGTTTCTTCTATTCTAGACCTATAACGTCGACAAACAAGTCCCAGATTCGGCTGGTACAGCCACAGCACTTTTCACCGGGATCAAAACAAACTATGGAGTCATTGGAATGGATGTTACTACCACTCCGAAAAATTCAAACCAAGGAAGATTAACATCGATCATGGACTGGGCTGTGAGCGTGGGAAAACGAACTGGCATCGTAACAACGACACGTATTTCGCATGCAACTCCGGCATCTTTATACTCGAACAGCTATAATCGTGACTGGGAATGCGACACCGTTGTGCCCGAAGAAAGCGCCGGTATATTCAAGGATATAAGCAGGCAATTAGTTGAAGATTATCCAGGGAAACGGTTAAATGTGATCATGGGAGGTGGCAAATCGGTTCTTGGGGCTTTCAACTCCAAGGAACCGAAGGAAACTCTCTTTACCGGCCCTGCAGAAGTCATGTGCAGTCGGTCAGATGGACGAAATTTGACTGAAGAATGGCTAGATATTAGCTCCAATCGAGCTTTGGTTCTATCCAGAGACGACTTATTGTCACTTAATACAGAATCTGTCGATCATTTAATGGGAATTTTTGCAAATAATCATCTAACATTCAAGGTTGCTCGTCCAAAGGATCAACCGTCTCTACCAGAAATGCTTGAGAAAGCACTTGACGTACTGATTCGAAAGGGCTCGAAAGGATTTGTTTTGGTTGTTGAAGGTGGCAGAATTGACCAAGGACATCATCAGAATTACGCAAAAGCTGCCCTTGAAGAGCTGATAGAGATGGATGAAGCGATAGATTTGGCTCTCAAAAGAACAGATCCATCAGAAACATTAGTTGTTGTGACTGCGGATCACTCGCATGCTATGACTCTAAACGGTTACCCGAAGCGCGGAGCTGACATTCTTGGTTTTGGTAACAAAAACAATGTCACTCCCTATGAAACTTTAACTTACGCTAACGGTCCTGGATTCTATGACCACCGACTGAACGATTCTAAATCTTCGGGAAATTTCGGGACTTGGGTGAGCGTTCAAAATCTTAGTAGCATGGCGCGCGATGCACCGAATTATCGGCACTTGGCGACGTTTCCCTTAAAAGACGAAACTCATGGTGGCGAAGATGTCCCAGTTTATGCTACAGGGCCTGGAGCTGAGTTAATTCGAGGTGTATTCGAACAAAACTACCTAGCGTACGTTTTAAGCTACGTCGGTTGTTTCGGACCGGCAATGCATCTAAACAAAGTTTGTATGGAGAAACCGAAATCAAATGATTTTTTCTACGACGTTAGTCCCAGTAGTAAATCGACAAGTATGAGTTCCTCATTGGCTGCTGTGATCTTTCCATATTTAGCTTATTATTTAAGGTAGTCAGTCAGATTGTTCCAGTAGAATAAATTGTTTTTTAGTTGTATAAAGTGTTGTTATGTATGTTGTTCTATTTATAGTAATTATATAGGATAAAAACTTGTTAACTTAATGAGTCGGCTTTTAGTGAAATATTTTAGATTCATTTTGTGAAATTGTTTAGAAAATATTATAAATAATAAATGATTCTCCAAACAAATTATCTGATTCGTGATGAGCATTTCTACATGAAATGATAGAGTAATTTTCTGCAACGTGCACATGAAAATTGCTATTATATTACTATCACCTTTAATTGTCTATAATTTGGAAAATTCGTTGAAATGTATGTGATTAGGCGAATGTGTTAAGAGCGTGTTTGTCTGAAAGTCAAAGTAATTTTAGCATTGGAATCGTGAAGTGCCAATATTTTAGCTAAATAAAAACATTTGATTCGATTATTGTAGTTGGTTTTCATGAAAAACATATAAAATTGAAATATTTAATTATTATTGTGTGCCCTCGAAGCTATTTCTTGTTGCAATAAAACGAAAATTCTGACAATTGGCTGTGTTATATTCCGTACATTGTGTTAAATTCTTTCCAACACAAAAAGACGTTGGAAAAAACTCAAAAGTTTGATAATAAATCAGCGGTTAGTGCATCTAAAGAACGAAATTCCCCATTTCAGCATAATTTAATTTAATTTTCTGCTCGAAAACAGCTTTCAAAAATACATGTTTGCATTCATTCACGTAACATAAAAGTCGAAAGTTAGTTTGGAATCAACTTAATCTTATCTGTAACTAATTCCTGCGTACAAAACCTAATTATAATCATATAACAAAAGGTTTCATCATATGGAAAGAAAATGTTGCACATTGTCTACACTGAAACAAGAGTATTCACTTAACTTCAAGCAAGTAACGAGTATTCATGCCGTAACGAGATGCTTTGAGACTAATAGTCCTCTTTTGCATTGAAGAAGTGTGTCTTTATTACATACCAGACTTACAGACAAGACTAGATGCGGCAGTTAACAGTGCTGTCATGTTGCAGTTATTTCGGAATTAATTTTTAAGAATTTTCAAATTATGCGGAATATGTTTCAAACATTACTGTAGTTTTAAATGATGCTATTTTACTGGCCTTTTTACCACTGTTGGAAGAATTGAGATATGTTAAGGATATATTGGTGTATATGTGGAATAAAAAGTTTAACAAAAAGTTAATTATCTGTAACACTTTGGCGCCGGTGGTAATTTTAATCATATATTAAGTACCCTTATAATTCTAGCAACAAATGACTTTCAAGAAACTAAATTTTTGAGATGAATTTTGAACGTGTTTCAAATATGGATATGATGACCTTTCGGAAGTTTTTAACCCTATGCGTGCCCTTAATACCTAAAAAGGTCGAAAAAATTTACAAAATTTCTTATTGTTTGTAGACTTATCTGGTTACCTAAGAACGTGCTGGAAACCCTATAGCTACGGCTAGTACTGAAAAATTTTCACTTTTTAGAAAAAAAGAGCTCATATATAGGTTTTATGTTCTGTTTACTCAGCAGTGGTAATACTTTTGAAATCTCATACCGGACAAGAACGGTAATGCTTTTTCAATTTACCTTGATTTTTAGCATCCGAAACTTCAGTTCTCGAGAACTCATGATCCGATAATCAGATACAACCTCACATCATACTTTAATCTTAAATGACACCAGATCTATTAGAACCGATTTGGAAATATAGGCAACCCTGTGGCAGTGGTTCTATATTGGAAAAGCACTTTCAGTCCTATAAATTCCGATCCGACACCAAATTATAAGTTCACACTGTAGCTGGACCTGACCGTAAGCCACGCAAGATATTTGTTTGAAAAATGGTGTTAGATCTGCCAGCTTTGGTAATTTTTGTCTCTTGAATCATGAAAAATCGCTCAGCAAAATAGAGCTTTTAACCCTATAACTTACAGATGGAATCAAGTTTAAATTCATATCGATAAGGGATCTTTTTATTGGCCAAATTTAATAGTAATCTGATTAAAAAACTATGATAGGGATGCCAGCTGTAGGACATTTTGTATTTTTTTCTTAATTGTAATTTTTTTACTAAGCGATATTATCATTAAATGTTCAAATGGTTATGATCTTTTAGTGCCAATAAACAGCAAAAATTAAGGTTCCAAAAATTTGGAAACTTTTGCAGATGGTAAGAAGAAATTTTGTTTTTACCTCGATAACTTTGCTTGGAGTCGCCGAATTGAAACGAAATTGACGAAGTAGATCGGCACTAGTGTGAAGCAGATTTGGTATACTTCTGGTTTAAGTGCTAGCTAAGTGCTGCCAGAACTAAGTTTTTTTCATTATTTTCGTACCAATACATGCTACCCTTATATATTCATATGGAAAGGATCTACAATGAAAATAATTAACCAACATTTAAATTTTCCTAGTTTGGAAATATTTTGGATGGCAGCCCCAAACATCTTTCTATCCCTGTAATTTTCCATCGATGAAACCTTCGTGTCAAGAAGCTCGTAGCGTAGAATATGAGTAAAATCTGAACGATTCGTCTACTTTTCGTGTGATATTTTATGTTTGCTCTTACCCTTATCATTGAGGAAAATATTTAAATTTTTATCCGAAGGAATATAGATTAATAAAGATGACTATCTGATATCTACTACTTTAAACACACACCATCCGTGTTCCATATTCGTCAAATTTTAAGGCGGTAACCTATATCTGCGCACCATACAGTAGCGTTGAATGAGTCGCCGTCATAAGTGGTTTGCGTTTACTCGCACCAGGACCGCAAACATTCACCAGGACTATGCTAAGCGAGATTTCAGTACCCAATATTCTATCGCATGCTTTTCGGGTTGCGCCCCATAAGTTAGCTTGGAGCTAAAAGTCACGTCGAGATACTTCGCAGATTTTTTGGTCTAAACTACTTCAGAGTTGATTGCCATGGATATGACAACTATGCGTTAATCACAATACAACGATTTTGCCGCAAGGGGAGGCGTGCTTCTATGTACAATGCCGCAGTTGAATTTGGTGAACCACAATGCAGCACACCACAACGCCAACCTACGGTTGGTATCACCGCTAGCGATGCGGCAAAATTAGAAATTTGGCAAATTCGGCCGCATGCATTGTGGCCATTACCATACAAAACAGTGCATTCTTTTTGACAGCGGTTTGTCGCAGCCCACTGCGGCAAATCGTTGTATTGTGATTAACGCTTTAGTCTGCTTTTTTTCAGTTTAGATGATCGTCAATTTGAGCTCATGGTTTTATATCCAGTCTTCAAAGTTTCTCATTATTTGAATTAATTTGAACTGAGCAAGGTGGGGATTTCTGCAACGAGCACATTTTTCAAGGCGCAGGAAACCATCACACGCAGCATTTCCCAGGTCTGGCCCGAGAATGGTAACCTTTGTTGCTCCAGCGGTAATACTATTGCGTACATTTTCCTGCTTTGTTTTCACTGTACCGGTTACTTCGTAGATGACATATATTGCTGAGTGGCCATTAAGGAGCCTGTGCTGATTTTTCAAAAGACCACCGGCATTTATTGCAAAGCGCTTGCCACATTTCTTTTTTCCTCGCCCTGATCGCCTTTCGGCTCTTTTGTGCTCTGCGGCAGCTTAAGGGGTAACACCTATGTAGAAATTTCAAAAAAATCTATTTGTATGTTTTTGCTAAAATGGCAGGGAAACAAACATATCTAGAATAACGTCTTATGTTATTTTCAAAAATAAAATTTTTTTTTCCGAGTTATGAGCATAAACGTTGGACGCCCCACCGTGCGGTCGGGGCCTACGCGGCGCGCGTACGGCACGCTCTGCTCCAAAGTCCTTAAACCTACCACAGGTATCCGTTAGCGACTTTTCTCATTACTAAATTACCATTCAGTATGACAGGTAGTAGACCAACATTTGCCACAAAAAAGGCAATAAATCCACAAAGCGAAAACGAGAAACGTGAAAGAGCCGCCCTTTGTTTTCAAACTTTAAATGCGTTTTTCTCGAAACCACATTTTTTGATACGGCCCGCACGATTATTCAGCCAATTTGTATCCGATCAATCTGAAATTTTGGTGCAAGCTTCACAACATCATTTTCTAGGGAAGTACGTAAGATTTTGTTGATAAATTGAAAATTTTCATTTTTACGGCTGCTTTTGTACGATTTTTTTTTACCAAAATTTTTTTTTTTTGGAAAACCGTACGCCAATCTTTCAAAATTCAATATTTTTGAAAACCCGTACGCACTTCCCTTGCTTTTAGTTCAAACTTTATGAAAAATATTGATTTTTGTGTTTCAGACCATTTGCGACGATGAAAAGTTGCGGGCGGTTGAGTCATCTTTGAAAAATCGTCTGATGCTCGTAGCCTGGTACAGCCGCCATTTTGTATTTTAGGACGTTGTAAAAATTAATTTGTATACTTCAAAACATGTATAATAAAGCCATGTAATTATTTTTTCAATCAAATATAAAGTTTCCTTGGAAAAAAATGCAAAAAATCACCCTCGAAAACAGCGTTCCACATAGGTGTTACCCCTTAAGAATCTGATGCTATGCTGATAGATCACTGAGCCCTATGCTTGCACACGCTAGAGCTCTTCGCCTCAATTCCGCTATTTCTAGCTGTGCATTTCATACAGATCTGATAAGCCGGTCTTGAGTTGTGTGAACAGAAGTTCCGAATGCTCAAAAAATCATTAGTTGAAAAATCTCAATTTGAAAATATTATTATTATGGATCGATTGTATTTTTTTCAAGAAGCTAAACGTTTTCGAGGAGGTCAATATCTGCTGTAGCTTCAAGATTGTCCGATGTTTCTGGGAGAAATTATCAGAAATCGAAATTCGAAAGAAAATTCTTGTCTACTTTCAGGCACTAAGTGGCAATATTTAATTAAAAATTTCCGAGATTTCCTTAAAACGTTATAATTTCTTTTCAGCTTTCAACGAAATTTTTTTTCCCAAAAAAATAAAGAAGTACATGAAAATGCACTAAAATGTACTCCTTTGCCAAAGGGTTGAAGGTATTTATAAACGAATATACATGAATTTTTGAGCAAATTGATTCTTATACTATTTTTGTCGAGAACTAATAAAAATCGTCAGTTCTGGTAACACTGACTTTTATCGGGTATGCAAAACTGTACCATTATGTCATACCTACCACTGAATCATTATACGTAAATACGTTTGCAACGCCGAGAAAACTTAGCCAGGATACATTATAATGACTAAATGTTCACTGTGGATATCGCTGCAGCTATACAACTAAAGCCAAAACCGCAATTTTAGTAAAAACACGAAACTCTAGCCCGAAGGATAGTTCCCGTACGATATTTTGAACCAGGTATCAGTACTCATCCACATACGTTCTAATATCCACTTCAGGTTTCATTAGTCCGGGCCGTCGAAGGAGACGTGGTTGGAGGATTTTCATAATAACACATTGCTGAGAAAATAGGAAATTATTTTAACGAATCTTATGTAAATTTGTTGGAAGATGCTCTAACAATGAAGCAGATCAGTCTGATGCAGTGACGGCGGTCGGAAAGGTTGTGTTTAAATTTGGTAATCGAAATAATCTGCATGAGAAACTTTCGTTAAACGGACGCTATAGAATATATACAGACTATCCAACCTACTTTGGTATTCTGTGGTATATAATGAAAGTGAAATCATATTTTACATTCAAGTGCTCCTAATGCAGTTGTGCTTCTAGAACTCTTTCTCAACTCTTATTGATTAATTAATTTTAATAAACAGCGATAACTAAAGCTTATTATCTTAGCTGTCATTTGAAGTTTTCCAAAACAATACAACAATTATTTCATATCTAGATATTCGTTTACGGCCCCTGATGTATTTCAAATTAATAGGTTTCCTAATTTCCAATTTAATTGAATCCGCTCATTAGAATATACATTGTCCCTCTTACCATTTGTTCCAGCGAAACAGTAATTTGAAGTCGCTAGCTCCCTTCAACGTATTCTAATTTCGACTGACTATAGCCTAGTTTTTCAACACTCTACCCAACGAACCATAAATATATAATGCAAAAGTGTGAAAAAGTGCCATACCATACAAAGACCGTTCGATGCAAAAGCCGAAATTGTTCAGTTCGGCCGACCGAAAATACCGACAAAAAGTGACAATTAAATTTGTAATTCAAATGAGCATTCGCGCGACCAGGATATGCTTGGCCTCACCATCTGCTCCGTATTGTTCCGCTGCAAATGGGAAATGTTCTTGACGCGTGGACAACCGAAAATGTTGACATTCGTTTCGAAAATCGATTTACATTCTGCGAAATTGGCTTATTCAATTAGTTGAGCATTTTAAAATTTTAGACTGAATCCCACACATATTTTCGTAGGTGAATTCTGCTTTATTTATAGCTACGCGATAACGAGATGTCAAGCTGGGAATAAAACAATCCTGAAATGAATATAATCGTTTTTCATATGAATATGTGTTCGGGCATGTGGCTTCTGAAATAATCGACAGGAGTTGCATCTAAATATGCTCCGAGATTTTATACGCATCGCTGTCGGGGTGAGTCGCAAAGATACATATCTCTATCTATCTACAAGCAATGCACCAATTTCACGTGAGTTGTATGTGAGTTGTATAACGAGTCCGATTGGCGGTATTTCATGTTCGCTTACGTGAATTTAATTAAATCATAGAATAATTTGTTAATGTTGGTCAATTAGTTTGTAACGGATTTATAACGTGGTCCTATGCAAACCACTTCATTTTTTTCGGATTCGCTTTTGAATTTCAATTAAAATGAGCCCTGATTTACCAATTAAGTATCATGCAATATTTTGGTGATGAGAATTGAATTTTCGCTAATGAGCTAAATTACTTTATATTTTAATCGAATTCTGGATTATCAATTTGCCATCAATGCTTGGAGATTTTTTTTAAAGTTTCTCAATCAAGATTTGGTCACATTTGAAGAAAAGATGTGCAGCGCAGGGCCGACCAGAGTTTCAACAGCTGAAAGCAGTGGTGAAGTTGTCATGACTCGATAGAAAAGAGACATTGCATCAACAAGTAATCATTTTATTATCTATACTTATATTGTGACCAATGGCGTTTGTGTAATATTCTTCCAACTTAATAAATTTATCGAAAAAGGTTTTGTATAAAATTTCAGGGGCATCACATTTCTGAGTCCTGTGCAGGACTCAGAAATGTGATGCCCCTGAAATTGAAATTTTTATTATTTTTATTGAAATTTAAAATTGCTAGAGTATGCCAGTTGAACAAATCCCCGGTGTCCACGCATTCCGATTATTCTGTGGTCGGGGATGATCACACAAATAATAATAATAAAAACTAACTATTTAATGAATATGATTTTGAAAACAACATATTGATTTTGGCCTCTGATAGCCCTCCTCTTACCTTTTGGTTGATATTCAATTAACTGCGGTAGGTGAATATGCTGATTGCTTGTGGTGACGCAACTTTTGGCTCTGCCGCCGTGGGCTGGTGGAACCGTAGGCATAGCATAAGTACTAATAAATAGCACGGAAAGAACGGTATTGTACGGTGGAAGAGAAGGGTGGGGAGCAGCGTTGCCACTTTGGTCCATTGGGACCATTTTTGGTCCCTTTTACACAAAGTTTTTAATTTTGGTCCTTTGGTCCCTTTCTTAAGAAAACCATCAGGTTTTGGTCCCGTTCGCATCTATCAGCAATTTACTTTGCTTTTCTTACCAAATCTACAAATAAAATCCCAAATCTCTGCTTTCATCGATAATATTGAACTTTGTTTCATTTGAAATCAAAAAGAAGGGCTACATGCGCTGCGTGCGCTTCTTCAAAGCAAAAACTCGATTGTATGTTTCACTTTAATTTGTTAGTATGCATGTCAATCTACTACTAAAGCATAAAAAAATATAAAACATGATTAATTTTCAGTGCACATATCTAACTTTCTGTTCCGTTCTATGCAGTTTATTAAATTAATTACAGAAAAGTGATATTTTCTTGAAGAAATGTTTGCCTAAAAAGATTTACATCATTTGATTCACTTCTGAAATACACATTCAGAAATACAAAAAATATTTATGCAAATATGTATCTAGTTACTGAATCAACATAGTAAAAAGTTTTATATTTTCGGTATTTTGATATGATATAATGACATATAATAATTGCATATAATGAGTAACTAACTCACTATTTAGGGTATAATGTGCTTGAAAAGTTAGTAAATTTTCTAATCAAATGAGCGTATGAACTAAAAATATGGCAATCAAAGACAATTTTGAAATTTTATTTAAATTTGGGTGTTAGTATTTATGTAAAAAAAACAAAATTTTAGTTCTCAGAGCACATATCTAAAATTCCGTTACTTTCTTTGGGATTTAATTGAATTGCGTGTCAAAGGATTTATATTTTCTTGAAGAATTGTTTCAGTTTCAAAAAGTGCATTTTGATTTGTTTATGCCGCATAGAAATATTTCTGACGGATGGCTGATTGTACATATAAGACTGCTCCTTTCTCGTAAGAGAGCTTTGAAACAAAAAGAAACCATTTATCTACAAAGATGCACATACATGGGTATCTACTTTATGTATAATATAATCGAAAAATGTTATATTTTCAGCATTTTGAAACGAAATTGGTTGGTCCCCTTTGGTCCTTTTTTTCCAAAATGTTGGTCCCCAAATATTTTTTTTCGTGGCAACACTGGTGGGGAGTGAAGGGAAGCAGACTCTCAAATGATAGGTGAGAATGTATATATTCGTGTTAGCTGATAGATGAGAATGTGTTGACGTGCGTATAATGCCATCAAGAAACAGTGAGCGCAGCGAACGTTCGCTGGCAACAAACGAAATTGTATGTAGTGCATTGCATAAAAGTGTCGGAGATATTCTTTTTACTCGCCAAATGGTATCGAAAGTAGTACTCCACGTTAACTACCGTATTGCTTACCATTTTAGTACTCAGGAAACATTTTAAGAAAATCAATGTTGCACAAATTGCCATTCGTTAGAACAGTCTCTTTGCAAAGCATATAAATATTACCAAGAGGGAATGAGAAACGTATCTGATCGTAGCAGCGTTGCTTGGCGGAATACTTCCTATCTTTTTTCAACTTGGACTTGAACATTGCTCTCTATTTCTCGCAATCAGTGGGGAAATATAGCAAATTATATCGCAATTCACGTTCTTTTCGTGCTATCTGTAATACTTATGGTATAACATAGCACACATTTCTCAAATTATTAAGAGCTTTTAATTGGGCGAATAAGCTGACACTTGAACATTTCAACAGTACAATTAAAGTCGAGCATTAGATATGCAATTCTTCAGGCTATTGGGCTTTTTATTTAATCTATAATTAGTCTTATTTAACGGGGCGGATAAGGTACTACGATGTCTACGCTCACCGTGACAAATACGAAAGTTCAATTTTGATAACAAAAGCTCAGAGTTGATGTTTGCAATGAGCAGTGAGGTAGTAGAAAGGGAGTGGACATGCCCATAAGATTTACATTGAAGGGAATGGTAGTAGTTTTTACTCCACTAAACATCAAATCTGGTCAAATCCAAGTAGTTCCCCTCCAATTTGACATTTAAGGAGAAATGGCAGAAAGGCAGCTTTAACATGCTTTGTGCGCGAGAGGGTTGAAGGGGCTAATGTTGGAAAGTTATACCGTCCGTGTCCACTCCGTTTCTACTATCTCACTGGTAATGAGTAACCTCGCAGCGAATAGAGCTTTAAGATTTTGACGTCGAGTTTCAAGAGTGTCCATGGTCAATAATTGAAAGCGCTTTCATAAGAAGGTGAACGAAAAGGATCAGACCAGCAGAAAGAACTAAGAACAAAAATTACACATCTCCTTTGGAGAGACTATGTGCTCCCTATAAGATGGAGACCACACCAAGCTACCATATTCTAAGATCGGCTGACCCAGATGGTAGAATAGGATTTTTGTCATACGAGTGTCATTGAATTAGGATAGGGTCGTTAATTTAAATAGCTAAAAGAATCGGACCAAGGTGTTTGCCTGACTCCTCCATAACTTCTGAGCTATTCATGCGTGATTTTATAGAAATAACTTCACTCTTCTTCTGTAGTCTTTCGGTTTTTAGATTGATTGAAAAGAACTATGTATTTGGAACCAAAAGAAAGAGTCGGAATAAAATTTTGGCAAGAGAAGGTTATGCATTGAAGGAAACCCATATTCACTTGAAGAATATTTATCGTGACGCTGTAATGTACATAAGCAGTGTACAGCGTTAGATAAAGAAGTCAACAAATAGAGAAACAAAAATTTCAGTCAAACCGAGAAGTTGCCGTCCGAGAATACAAGCTACAGATGCGAATTGAGAACGAATTGATGAATTGATTCAAGGTGACAGACGCGTTGCAATTCAGAGTTTTGTTCAAGGATTGAAAGCCTCGTGTGGCTTTGCCTAAGAAATAACAGCTGATTTAGGATATCACACAGTTTTCGCAAAATAGGTTCCCGAGCAATTGACTAATGCTTATCGTAGGATGCATTTAAAGCGATCTACGATGCATTTGAAGCGGAGGAAAAGGTTTTTTTTTCGAGATTGTTTTAACTGGA
The DNA here is from genome assembly GCA_963978885.1 of Nemotelus pantherinus. Classification (NCBI taxonomy): domain Eukaryota; kingdom Metazoa; phylum Arthropoda; class Insecta; order Diptera; family Stratiomyidae; genus Nemotelus; species Nemotelus pantherinus. The sequence continues at coordinate 42,403,715 of OZ022265.1, read as the reverse complement.
GATGACACCTAGACATACCCATATAATTTAAAGTGTTAAGTGCAATCTAAAGAATGCCACCACAGTGGTTCTTTGCGTCCCAAAAAATCAAGTCCATCAGAACAGCACAAAAAGTTATAGCAACAGTATTTTGGGGCGCATATGGTTTCATTCTTTTTGATTTTTTGCAACCTTGGACCAAAATCAACTGAGAAAACTATGTCACAGCATCTAAAAAAACTTACGGAGGCAATGGGAATGAAGAAACCACAAAATGACTTGCGTTCGTCAGGCTCCATTACGGTAACATACGCCCACACACGTCATTTTTCACAATCCAGGCTTCTACAGCCCTGATATGGCCCGTTCTGACTTTCACCTGTTTGTACCTATCAAAGACAACTTGCGTGGTTTCAGATTCAATGACTTGAATGATATCAAAGTAAAACCCTAAATTGTTCCAAAATCATTTCAATGCCTGGGTTAAATGTTGGCGCAAATGTAGGATTGTGTACAGGAAAGCTTTTACTATGATTAGTAATAATTTTTGATACTACATGCTCATGAATAAAATTTTTATAGCACATGAGGCATTAGTTTATGACCCACCTTCGTAAATAACGCAATTTTGATACAGTTTCCGAAAACGTAGTTCAACTGACATTCGTTTTACATGACATTTCTCGTCCTAAGTAATCACTTTAATAAGAAACTCCTATCAGCTCTCAGTTAATTAATAGGTCTGTTCGCGTACTACGATTAATTGCAATTAATTGCAATGAAGCTGTTTTTTGTACTCCGTTTTACGGAATGCTGAAAATTTCCCATCTTTCAGTAAATTTCAGTAGGGTCTAAGCTACTGAAAAATGCTGAAAAGTGTCAAACGGGCGGCGTGGCGCGACTAAAAATGTTCAAATGTTCGCGGCAAGCAACATATTTCTTACGTAATGTTAATACTTGAAAATATATTTAATTGAAATATTAAAACAGAACCAATGCATTTTCTTCATCGCCGAACTCAGCAATGGTCGACCATCATGCGAAACCGTGTAAGTGCTATTTCTTTTTACTTATTTTGTTTGCTCTAATATTTTTTCAGATTTGTAGGATTTTAAATTATCTTGATGTAGAATATAAACTAATTTAAACTGATATTTGTTTAGATTATGTTTTTTACTCTGCTTTAGTTTCCAATTCATTTATATTGCCTTGAGTCATTTCCATTTATTTTTCTAATTTTTATTTGGTTTGTTTCCTGGTAATTTATAAATAAGTTTATTAAATTGTGTTGTATTCATCTTAAATTGAATATTGATGTTTTTGTAAGGGCTAAGCGCGGTTTAATAATAAAAGCCCAGACACGTTGTCATATGGTCAACATCTTCTTTTATATAGCTTTTTCCTTTCTCCTAAATGTGTATTGTCCTATGTTTGTGATATTTTTATGTACTTGCAGTAGCATGGAGGTTGGGCTCGTCTCAAAATGTTTCAGAACACGACCTCGACTTAATTGTTTCACTCACAGCGACTTGGCCGAGTCAACTTTCGCAACACACGGCAATGAACATAAGTAAGCTCTGTTTGAATTTTGCAAATTTTGAACTTTTTGGGGGCGGCAAGTGGAAAAATTCTTTCCACAAACAAAATTCACAGGATTACTTGATCTAAACATAAAACAAATACGATAAATTTTTGGATGGTGGCACTGGCAGCAGCGGTACTACCAACAATGTTTTTTAAAATAAGCAACTTGTGATAGAAACGAACGAAAAAGAGTTGACTTTTTCACATTTTTTAGGACTGCAAGAGCCATGTGATATGTACTGATATCCAAGCTAATAGTTTTATGTTTGTTTGTAAGAACAGGCTATCACTTCATGTTTTTGGATTTGAGATTGGGGTAAGCTTTTAAAAGCCTGCCTGCAGTTTAGATACTGGCAGGATAGCCACTTTACGAAGTAATTTTTGACACCAATAGTGCAGGATTATAAGCGACCCGTTTAATTATTCCTTTCTCAGCAACTATCGTAGAACAGGAAGTATGATCCCCTTGATTTTTTTCATAGTTTCAAGGATCTGCAATAAACAGAACTGCCAAATATTGCGGCATTATCTTGTTTTTAGTTCTTCATTTTCGCGGTATGAATAAACACTTTTTCTTCAAAAGTTTCTCATCCAATTTTCTTCTGAAGTTTTTCATCCGATGTTTTATACAACAACACGTACAACGACTTCAGAAAAGTTTTTGAAAATTATGAAAGTTTTACCGTGATTCTAATGCAGTGAAAATTCTGAGCTGCTTATTGTCACTCAGCTAGTTTAGCTACTACCTCCACAAGATTTGTCAAGTTTCAAGAATTTTCGTTGAAGAAGCATGTTTTTTTTATCTCAACTGTACGGCAGGATAGTCATCTTAGCCATCTAATTTTCATTATATTTACATATGACCTATGCTAATGATTTGAAGATTTATCATTCAATTTAATAAAAATCTTATGCACTATCTCTCCAGTCTGGCTTATTTGACTAGTGATGCACTCCGAACAAGCCCTCTCTTAATATTGGTAAGTTCCAGGTTGTATTTTCCGCATTAAAAAAAATACACATAACACATACTCCCCCGGGAACGGTTTGTTAGATTGAGTTATAGCTTGAGTTAGTTTGAGCTATTAGTTTACCTCAGTTTTATTTTGAATGGGAAACTCTATTTTTCCTTACTATACGACAAAATCATAGTCCGTGCGAATATGCTACTAGGCTTCATGAAAAGTAGTGATAAAGAATTTCAAAACTTATGGGACTAATTTGTACGGCCACATTTTGAATACGTATTATCTCGTATTATCTCGAACTCAGCCTTTCAACTTCAATGAGATACACTGGAATCCGTCCAAGAACATTTTTTTCTTTTCGCTCTCACTTCGAAAGCTTACCTTCTTATGAATCTCCACTAGATCATTTGAACTTACTTTCGCTTGCATCCACAAAATGGTGATATCGATTTGCTCCAAATTCGAAGTCATCAGAGAAATTATTAAAAACCAATACCTAAATAATAAGAAATTTATAAGTCTTCCTGCAAAGAATACTAGGCCGAATTGTTTACTAAGGCATACACACTCCACCATATATGTATGTAGCATAAGTAAACTTTATTTTCGTGCTATCATCAAATTTTCCTTTAAATCCTCTCTTGCGTAAGCTATTCTTTTCCTATAATTATAAAGATGTTATTTATTTCCTATTTTAAGGGCTGTATACATTGTTTGGTGATCAAATTAAGTGTATGATAAATGCTAAAAAAATATTTGGTATATAAATGCATTACCTTTTTCCACTAATTAAACAAAATGTTCAATTGGATTTACCAGATTGAACGACTTTTCTACATGCTGTCAACAAACACAGCAACACTTCCAATTTGTCATTACATGCAGTAAAGAAAAGAAATGAGGTACTTTGCACAATGTGATTGTATTCGCAGAATAACATGTTTATCGAAAAATAACGAAATTCGAAGTGGATCTATTCCATTGATTGAAATTATAAGTGAAATTAATTTATATCTGAGTTTTAGTTAAGTGGGTTTTCAGCTCAGCTGCATAGCCGCTATTTAACTATATCTTTATTTTCAGTCAAGAATCAACACATTGCAGTGTTTTAAAACCTTTCTTAAAAAATATGTTTGAGTATCCAAGTCATTCTTTTGGAAATTCCTTGGCAATAATAAAAAAATACCCCTTGAAAAGGGAGATAGATTTTTGATGCAAGTTGGTCTATCATGCAGCGACATAAAAGAAAAGTCCTGCCTTAATATAATTGCATTCCTGTTGCTTTCCATCCATAAATGAACAAGAATGCTACAAACATAACCACAAATGTTTTGTTTGCTGCTGGAAAAATTTTTTTTTTCATCCAACGAAATGATTTCTTCGCTCATACAGCACTTTAATAACAAACATTCTTTTACTTTCAAAACAACATCATTTCACGTCCTGAAGGACGAAATTAATTAGACTCTGTTCCATTCTGACACTTATAAATTGCCATAATTTTTTGTACCAAGTCTACGCAAGATATATTTTCGCTTTCGCATCTTAGGGTCGCGCTCAGATAACAGATAGCGTAGACGGAAAGAAAATTGTGTTGTACTTTATGATAATTATGACGAAAACGATAAACTTTCACACCTAATAGGCATATCGCATGGTTAATGGAAATTAGTCCTAACTACTGTGTCGGCTGTTTGACTGAATTAGCTTGTTTTTACTGTCACACAATGTACGCTTAATTATGCTTGTACAACTATGAGGGCAGTGTAGCTGTTGAGTGAATTCAGTTGTCTTAAGTGGGTCAGAAATAATATTCGCACATTGATCAAAATGGCAAATTGTCGTTGTTGATGTGAGTGAGTTACTATTCGAATTATGTAGTAAGGTGGAGTGGCTGGATGTAATATGTGAGTGGCTATTCGAATTGTGTAGTATGGTGGAGTAGCTGGAGCAGAAAATGTCATAAATATGCACAGTTTTTATTGAGTACCATTTGTCAAATAGATGGTTTGGTAAGGTATTTATTTTTAGCGAATATGGTGGCTTTTGGATTAGCATGTTCTACATATTGTGCTTTCCGTAATCGAGTCATTCTAATTTTGCAATGATTTATTTCTTTATTTAGAGCGAACATTTTCTTTACACGTTAGAATGTATTAGAATGAAAATATCCTTGCCATTTTACGAAAATTACTACTTATACCATATCCATATTAGTGTGTTTTCAAATAATAAATAGTACAATAATTCCCTGATATTTGCTTGATTCGTTAATACGAGCTAAACTGGCATTAAATCGCGGATAAACTATATATATGTGCCCATCGAATATCTCGAATAGTCTAGACAATTTTCGAACATGCTTGTTTCAGTTTTTTGTTCACTATCTTGTTCTCATCTATTTTTGCTTGATAATTCGGATAAATGGCTCTGGATCCTTCTCGCTAGTATAACTGTAACTTTAATGCGTACATGCACGCAACACTACATTTTCCATAGGCCTATTCCTAACGAAAAGATTTACTGTCATCATCTATAATGTTTTCTGCATGGTACGGTGCAAAATAATCTAGATGGATAAATTTTATCTTCGATCGACGTTTGCGATGCTGATGTATCTGGTAAATGATGTCAATGAGCCAATTGATCACGCAATACGGCTCTTCCTTCTCCAATGCAGTTTCGTAGTTAAACCTTTCCGCCGATGAGATATATAAAACCATACAAAATCGCCTTTTTTGGAACTCCGTCGAATTCGATCTAAAATCGTACCATATATTTTTTCAGTTGGTGCTTAGGTGTATGTAGTCACTGTTTCGTAAATAGGTAGGTGCGGCACAGGGGTCGATCTTAGGACCTTACCTCTGGAACATAATGTACAATGATCTGTTGCGCCTGGAAATCCCTGTGGTTGTGTTCTTGGTAGGCTACGCTGATGGTCCAAGATATGCCAATTTCGCTCACCTTAGACTTAACCAAATCATGAGGAAGGTGAACCGAGCACGGCCTCCAGGTGGCAGTCTCAAAGACAGAGAGTGCCATGCTGACCAAGCGGAAGATACCAACCGTCATACCCATGACAGTTGGCCCCAGCCCAGCAGATCGGTCAGGTAAGCTGATGTATTGGGATCAAGCTGACGTATTGGGATCATATCCACAAGCCATGTGTAGGCTAATGACCAACGTCGGTGAACCCAGTGATAATAGATAGGGGCTGCTGATAGTAATGATCAATTCCATCTCGTTGTATGGAGCCGAAGTTTGGGCAGATGCGCTGCGAATTACCTCGTTGATTCGAGGCGCACTATTGAGTCTACGTTCAGCCTGACCCCGCTTGAGACGATCGTGGATGCAATACTGCAAAACGCGGAGAACTGGCGTGCAGTCTCAACATGCGTTAAGAAAGTGCTGCGCATAAAGCGGGAGGAGAGATGCCTTACCAACCCATGAGCTGTAGTAGTTTCTGAAGTCCATGGTTCTCAATACGTGAGTTGGCACGACCGGGTCGAACCAGTACTTAGTCGGGTCCCGACTCGAAACTTCATGGTCTGTAGATGATCTTTTTTAGTGAGCCTAACTACACATACCCGTTGATGAAAAGTCACCCGGAAATCTAGTAAGCAGATTTTTTTTTATCCGTCCACACTAGAGAAAATAAAATTATTCGCAAAATAAAGCAATTTTGCAATTTTTTCTTCTAGTTTCGTTTGTTAAATTAAAAGTTCAGCCTGATATTTGTTGTTTGCATTCATGCTTTTGCAACTTTCAAAGCCTTTTTTATGCTAGGTGACAATGGCTTTATCAAGAAGTTTGAATTTCATCGTGCTTGTTTCTTTGTATCCTCTTTATTTTTGTATTCTTCCACTAAGTAAGTTTCAAGCAAAAAGTCGCCGATCGTTTTTGTATATGTATTTGTTTTTGTAAATGAATTGAATTTTTCAGCGATTCTCCTCCTGCAAATGCTTTCACATAAAAAAAAATATAGCGTCAAATAATAAACCTCCAATCGTGCTTTGCAGTATCTGACCATCGACTTTTGCAAAGCACCTGAGCTTTATCAGTTTTGATAGCAACTGACTGGCTCCAGAAAAAAAGATAGTCATCAAAAATGAGTTGTGGAAAATACGAAGATAAGGAGCAGGTATGGTTGTTAGATCAAAAATACGAAAAGGATTGCTCCTGCTTGTGAAAACCGTTCAAAAGTGGCTGTATGATAAAATTTCTAGGTAATTATTTAAATGAGTTTTCACTCTTTTATCTCATTTCGAGAGATGAGAAGAAACAATAAGCAACGGAAAGTTTTAACTTTGATGATTTTATCATTTTTATTGAGAAATACGCTTTTCGGAGCTTGTTCTTCAGAAGAAGTAGCGTTATTTAAATTTTTCACGTATTAGCTGAGTTTATTGACTCCGAAAAAAGACCAGAGCATCTCAAGGCAAGTAAAAAATGAGCAGCTGCCAACAAAAGTTGAGCAAGTTAGAGTTATTGAGAGGCAATTGTCAAAACTGATTGCTTTTCAGAGGTTCAATCTGTCAATTCACTAATAAAAGGCTCTCCTTCAATGACAATTTTTTGTCGAAAGTCGATCCCGTTACAGTTGATAAAAAGCTGGTTGCTTGCCCGAACTTGCTCTACCAAAGAAAGTAGAGCAGGAATCGTGCTCTAAATTGTTCTAGTTCAACTTTAAGCAGGCAGCCGAATTGCTCATTAAACACAATTTGCTAAGATATCTTAACCTAGCTCAACCTAGAGCAGCTCATTGAAAACAGCTAATGATTAATATAGGTGTCAAATATGATGAAACATATTAAAACTACCACAGTACTTACTAAATAAAAAGTCAAAATTATATACCAGACAATTTCTTTAGTTTATTCGTGACAAAACTTTTAGCCCTTAAGAAACTGAAAAGAAATTAACTGACCAGACATTCTTGCATAGTTAATCCAAGAATATAGCAAAACCAATGCTTTATTACATTCACGGGACGAAGTCAAAAGTTTCCAGTTTTTTTCATTCATATATCCTGAATGACATCACAATTACTAAAGCTTATCATGCATGTTTCTTCTTTTTCATTCATTTATGTTTGTGGGAATATGAAAACAATATGCAGAGCCCCGGAAAAATCTTTGAATTGAAATGAAACCGTCGACGCGTCATCATGTCTAACCACAAGTTCGTTCGAATACCACTAAACCGTATCCTAAGGGAATTTTTTCCATTTGCTGATTTTCAGCTTCAGTACAACCTGGTATACTGCATGTATTCATGAACTATGCATTTGCCAAGAAAGTGAAACAAAAACTCCGTTCTACAGAAAATGCTGTATCTGGACGCGAACTGGTATAGCACCTCAATATTATGAAATATCTTTCACCTAGGACTCTGTGCAAATAGAAAACCTTCATACATATGAGTTGTATGGAGAAAGGTTAGATGACTATTTACCATTTTCAGGGAAAAGCTTTGCTTGTATCCTTTTGACAACACTAAAAATTCTTTTCACATATTTCATTTGCAATGATTGCGTTCGCAATGAAATTGAAATAGAAGTGTTGGCAGTGTTAAGAGTTTGTAAAGAGTTTTATAGTTTGTAAAGAGTTTTATACCTAAAAATCCTATATACTATTTCTGCTATTTTTAAGGATCAAACTTAAACATAATAAATAACTGCTATGTTGCGTAGCTGATTCATCATGGAAATCAAATTTCGATTGCGCTAGCTACCCAAAGATTCGATTTAATTTAAACGCTTTTTATTTTCATCTTAATATTACCTTGGTAACACTAATCAATCGCACAGTCAACGAAACCAACAGACATCAGGCAGAGTTTCTAATATCAAAGCGCATCAGCATGTGGGGCATTTGTTTGTACGGTTGAATACTCACATTAAAGTTGAATGCAAAGAAATATCACTCTAGTGCAAGGACCTATCACAGCAACCACAAACGATAAGGACAGAAGTGAGGATGAGAATTTCAAAAATTGCGTTCCAGATGAATACTTCCCAATGACTGATGCGATACATATACCGGTGAGAGGTTTCGTCTCCTTCATAGTCAAGTATTTTGAGGATAATGCACTTGAAGTGGGTTTGAAATAGATTCAAAAGGAAAGCAAATAAAAGCAAGCTTCCTTATTCTGCATTTGCTGCAAAGGACCTGTGTGCAGCGAATATAATATGCCAGGAATCAATACTGTCTGCTTCCATTTCCCATGCATATTAAACATTCGCACTGTTCCTTCAAATGAGAGCAATTACTGGATGATGCAATAAATAGAAGAGATCAATGCTCACTCCTAGGAGTAGTGTGTGCCATCGTTTATTCATCTAATGGATTAAAATAAATGTTCGAGGGCTTAACGTTGTTGATCATACTTATGAAAGAAAAATTCTTTATGTTAATAATTGTATTTAATGTGGGCACCGAGACTGCAAAATTACTTGTCTGTTGGTATTTGACTATCCAATGAACATTAAAGTCCTTTTGTGTATGTAAAAAGTAAAAAAAAATTAATATGTGGTATTCCCAGCATTATTTATGATGAATTTGTAACATATACCTTCGAAACATTTTCAAAGCCTACACCAATTTTTATAAATCAATTCGTGACTGGCGAAGACCTTTCCATGCTTAAAATTGAAAGTACGAGCATCGAAAAAGTTTGCTGCTAGTTCGTACTAATATGTTTATAATGCGTGATCTATATAGACCTCGCTAGTAATAGAATACTGCTATGAATGACAAATTTTTACGATAATTCTGAAAATACTCTTGTGTTTTTTAAAAAGCCTTTTCTTCCTACGAGATATGTGGGAAGCATGGATCGAGAGCTAGGTCCGCCAATAGCTAAATTTCGACCAATCACAAGGTTATTCTATTGCTTCTTAGAACAAATAAGTTAAAACCTCCGACGAAAGAGTCAATTTATGCTAGCATGAACTCCCTAGCATATTCAGCTAGTGCACTTTTACTTCAACCGATAAAATGGGCTGAGCCATTTAATCTACGCTCCACTTTGCGCTATTTTACCCACTCATTTTATACGGCTAGCCCCCTCTACTTCATGACAGTTGGTTCTTGTTCGGTGCCTAACGATAGACACATAAATAATGAACAAGCAATGTTAGTCCATTGTTCCGATGGTGTTGTTGTATTTGCATGAGGCAGTATAATATTTCCATGTTTATTTTTCTTTATTTTTTTACCCTTAAATAAACATTATAGCTGGGTTTAGTCACCCAGGTGTCTGTTTTTCTTCGTTCTCTTCCTACGTTTGTGATCGCTTGTGTTATCCTACATTGGGAGTTTTGCAAGGACTCACTCTTGGCCGTTTATTGCTCCTTTTGTCTATTAATGATGTTTATTCCCTCTTTAGCTCACCCTCCCTTTTGTATGCTGATGATCTTAAAATTTTCAAAGTGTTTAAATCTGCTAGTCACTGTTTCATATTGCAGAACGATTTGGATGGTTTGGCTAACTGGTGAGCTGCAGGTTCCTTCACTTTGAATGTTGCAAAGTGACATCAAATGGCCTTCACCTATAACACTTTCCCTGTGCTCCTCTCCTATTCTGTTCTTGGCTATCTTCTTAATGCTGTTGCTAGTTTCAAAGATTTCGAATGTTTATCTTATAAAACTTTGAAAGTGGCATATCCTATAACATAAATGATGAAAATGCACACCGATTGTAACACTTTTTCAGCACTGCAACCCAACGTCTACCACAACTGCTTCAATCCAAAATCAACTTACTCTGTGCATCTCGCTATCATCCGATAACTTTACCGAAAGTGATAGGGATAGAAAAATTTTTGGGGCTGCTATATGAAAAATTTCCAGAAATTGGAAAATTTCAACAATGGTTACTTATTTTCATTGTCATTATTTGCCATATGAATATCTAATAGTAAGATCTTTTGATACGAAAATAACAAAAATTACGTCTTTTCCCTTAAGAGTACATTCTTTTTCTACTAGTTGGTTGTCGGAATGTTAAGTATTGCTTTTACGAAAAAAGCAATTACCTGATCTGGACAGGGTTACGTGGAAAAATATATGGTTGAATTCATTCATGACAATGACATTGGAATTGGATTGAAAATTTTTTTATTTTTAATTTTAATTGTACATTCAAAGCCAGACTTAAAGTTGAATTAACAATGAAAACTTAGAATCTAGTGGTTATACTATTTTGGTCTGCTGGTTCATATAGTTTTTTGACTTTTGGACTATTTTTTTTTAAATTCATGCACAAAGTGTAACTTTTTAGCTCGAAAAAATGAACTGCACATCCTAAATTGGCGTGAAATGATTGAGGACATGTATCAATCCCATCTGCATTTCAATTACAAAGTAACGTTTCATGGAAGGAAGCAACTTTTCATGCAAAGAAGTAAATGCCACTCTTGCTTAATCTCAAGCTAAATTTTTCACGTAAAATCGAATACAATACCAGCCTTTACACTCTAATAATACTACCCGCCTGTTAAAGTACTGAAGTTACCTGGATCATACGTAACCTAATTTTAATTAGCTTTGCCTAATTAGGCCTAAATCTTAACCTAGGTCTTACATCCAGCCCTTTCTGTTCAACGGAACGCCTACATAACTAAATAGCACATCCATGATCTGCACTAGGCACGCTATTTTGACGGGGCGCCTAAATGGCTCAGTAGAGCCACCTGTACGCCCTATTGACCTGATCAGTCCGTTCTCATGTTTGTCTGTCTAAATGACATTGGAAGAGTCAACAATATCTAGAAAATCTGACGACTACAGACTGGTAAGCCGAAATAGTACTTCTGTTGGAGCTCCGAAGAATGTATTTCCAACCAAGATCATACAAAAAATGTTGCTTTTTCCAATCTGTCGTCGCTGTCGTAGCGTTATGATCCTCTTGGGCCTTCGTTTCTTTCAGAAAACTCCGCCAACTACGTCTTCCAGTTTTCAAATCCAGGCAACGATGGGCAGTCTTCGTCGACACAGTCGGACCAGCGTTTCCTGGGTTTTTCAGCTGGCTTTCAATCCTCGGCTTTTATTTCGAACACATTTTTAGGTATTCGATGTTCGTCCATTCGCTGCACATGATCAGCCCATTCCAGTTTTCGCTATTTAGTGACTGTAGTGATCTCAGGAGCGTCAAATATTTCGGCCGCCCCTCCGGTTCGGTTCAATTATGAGTCTCAGAGCCCGTCTTGCGAAGGTGACCGACATGTCAGTGGAAACATTGAGCCAGGGTTCATGTTTTGCGTACGTAGCTATAATTGATTTACAGACTTAATTTTTCCTATGTAGCAGCTCAATTTTCCTTTGGTAAGTGAAAAGTTTTACTCGCGAGCCTTGCTCTTTGTTTTATTTTGTCAGTTATAACTGACTGAATCAAGTACATAAATTCATCCACATTTTCTAAGTCATATTTAGCAAGAGCTATACTGCCCTACAAAGCATAAACGTTATATTTTCAGCACTTTCGAGATATTCAATGATTTGTGTTTTCTTAAATGCTACAGACACCTTCAAATGGGATGAAAGTTTAAACATGGGTATAAATACGTTTGCTTGAAACACATCTCAAGTAAAACCTTTCACGTTGAAAATAGTTGTGGAAGATAGGTTTCATGTAGATAGAACTTTTTTATAGTAGCATGCAACGAAATAATGATACCATTGCTAAGCAAAAACGTTCTATCTAGTCATTAGTATGCATAAACGTTCTTTCTACAGTAGATAGAACGTTTATGCTTAGTAGTGCGACGTTTTTTGTAGATGGAGGGATTTTGCATTATTGATTTTAATACACTTCCTCGAAAGATAGGTTTTTCATATTTTGTAGAATGATGTAATAGAGGATGTAGTTTTCGAATCCGGTGTTAGATCAAAAATGCAAAAAATTTATATAGCACGTTTATGCTTAGTAGGGCAGTATAGGTCTGTTCGAGTACCGCAGTAGCAACAGATTTTTGCAGCTGGTTTCTTTTTGAGGCAAAATTTGGCTTGCAGCACATGTACAAAAACGACTTGCTGCGAATATATTTTAATACGAGTGTATTATAATAGACTCAGGTACGCGAACAGACCTCATATCGATAGAAGGTCCTTTTCTTGTTTGTGTCATAGTTTTTGTTTTCGTCAGGTTAGCTTTCTGGTCTACTTCTTTTGCTTCCTGGTCAAGTTTCAGTAGGAGTTTTTTGGCAGAACGTGACAAGATATTAATATCACTCGCGTGGGCTACTACTTTGCTGGAATTGTATACAAGCGTTTCCTATGCATTGACAGACAGCTTCATTATCACGTACTCAAGTGCTATGTTGAACAGTATTGGGCCAGTCCATAGCTTTGTTTTAGTCCGATATTTCTGTTAAAGGTGTCAGTCAGATAGCTGTGAGTTCTGATGTTGTTGATGCCATCGTCATTTTGGTTAGTCAGACTAGTTTTACTGAGATCATGAACTGCAGCATTATTTTATATAATACGTTTCGGTCAATATTGTCATATGCTGGCTTAAAGTCTATAAAAATCTGGTAGACGTCGGCTTCAAACTCCCCGCATTTTCTGAGCACTTGTCTGACCATGTGCGATTGACCAATCATCGATTGTTTAGACCTAAAACCTTTTTGGTAGTCCATACTGGTATTGTCAGTGCATACTTTAATTTTATTTCTCAATTTTTTCATGAAGATTTTCTAGAACATACAAAGTAGTTATATGCCTCTGCAAATTTCGCTCCGTGGTTTGTTTCGATTTTTGTGGATAAGGCATATGATGAATTGCTCTACATCCAAAATGTGCTGGATGATTTTCGTGCTGCACCTTTCATCGCATTTGATTACTTCAGCCTGAATTCCGTCTATGCTCAGCACTCTATTATTTTTCTGACTTCTCATGGCAGACTCGAATTCTTACCGCGTTGAGGAGACTATTGAAGCTTTATTGGAGCCTTCTGTCAACTCTGATAATATTGACCCATGTGCATTATAAAGGAGTTCTTTGAAATACCGATCCCGCCTCTCCTTAATCTGGCTACCTTTGGCGATGATATGAAAATAGTGTTAATATCCGAATTTTACACTTTTTTCTACTTTGCAGGCTTATGTAGTTTTATTACTCGTGAAGTTTTCGTTAATACTTTTCAATTGCTCGTCATAATATTTCTGTATGTTACATCTTATGATATCATTGGCATATTTTTCTCTCTTCGTCTTGTTGTTCTTTTTGAGCAGTTGTCTATACGCCTGATTTTTCTTTTCTATTGCATTCTGGCCCGTTGTGACAATGCTTTAACAGCGCCAGAATGACTGAGCGATCTGACATTCCAGGACTCATGTTCGTAGTCCAAATTTCGTTTCTGTGATTTAAATCCCATCTAAAGCCTTTCCTTAAGTTTCGGAACGATTTAAAAAATTTCAGAGAACGGATTTGCACCTGAACGCGCTAAAGGTGCCGTGCAAGTACTCGTACATGGCTCATCCATTCTTTAGAAATAGCTCGCTTCCCCTTCACTCTTTCTTCTCGCCTTCCTGCGGCGATGTTGTCAATTTTGATCGACGTCGATAAATGATCAATTAACGATATCCACGTGATTTCAACCCCTGGTAGAAGAAAAAGAAACTGGATGGTAGAGAGGATGGTAGAGAGGATGGGCATCCAGGCTTGGAGCTATGGACCGATAATCCATTATCTGCAACATTTTAAACCGTTCCGGATCTTTTCCATGCTGAGGAATGGTTTATTCTATTAATAAGATCGGGGCTGATATTTAAGATGTTACTTAGTAAAAAAAAACATAATAGTACGGCAATTTTGTTTTCAGTGAGATATGATGCAAGAGCAATAGTGAAATAAAGATTTCGTGATGACAAAATATACACAACACTAGTGTGCAAACAAATTTTTCGAATAAGCGCAGAGATAATGATTAATGAAAAAGGAGAAAATAAAAGGTCAAATATATATTGAAATGGAAAACGTTATGTGAAATCAATTTTCCAAAAGAAGTGTTTTCAAATGGCTTTGAGTGTGTTTGCGATCGCTTTTCGGGTTTGATGGATTCTAACTTCTGTTTTTCCTCCAGTCTGGCCGTGTCAGCTTCAAAAATTTTAAATTCTTAGAGCCTCATGGTGTACAATTATGGTGCTACGGTGGCGAACTTTTGACACTCCGCTATACCAACCAGTATTGTATTGATGTCAGCACTGTGGTTACATATAGAATACACCCCCGCGATATAGTTTAACTGCAATTTTTTTCATTGCCAATCAGCGCATATTTAGTTTCAAACACTCGTCAGATGAACATCTTAGCTAAATCGGCAGATCAATACTATGGTGAGCATACGGGTCACGTACATACTATTTTGTGGTCGGAGCATCAAGTATGGCCTAGGGTTGGTGTTAAAATCAAAACTTCCTCATATTTTTGCGAAGCATAACGATGAAAGTGTTGGCCAGTGCGGCCTGCACCAAAACCATCCATTTTCAGCATTTTAGTGACCTGATAGTCACTGCATGTCATAAATAAAATTGAATTTAAAATTTTTAGATGCTCTCCACTACCTGTCGAATAGGATTTTTTTTTTTTTAAATAAGGTCAATTATTGTTTGATGTTGATTTATTGTGATGGAAATGCAGATTCTATTTTATTTTGCGAAATTAGTTTTTGATCATGAAAAATTTCAAATACTTGTTGAATGTCCAGTTTAGTTGAACGAGAAGAACCCTTATGCGTTACCACAGAGAGCCATATTATTGGCATTTTGTTTTCATAATCTCATAAGCTGTAATACCTATATAACAAGATCATTTAGTGAACTTCCTTTTCGTTTCTCTCAAAATATTAAAATAAATAACTTTTTGCCTTTAAAAACAAAAATAAGTAAAAGTGAATTTTAGTAAATACCTTACTAGTTTTAAACGCTCCCAAAATATACAAATGGCCAATTGCTAAGGATACTCAGTTTTTTTTTCATCTGAATCGTAGCTTTGCAGTTCAGCTTTAATCGCAGACTGCTGCATGACAACATACACTACCTTACATCTAATAGACATCAAAGTGGTATTATCCGAACAATTTCGAAAAAAAGAAAGACTGCCCTTTAACAGCATTCACCTGCAAATTTATACGAAATTCATATATTAACCTTTTCTGTTTACGCCGCAAATAACAACCACTTGACAGAGTAAACATTTATTAAGATATACTTTACAAAAAGTTAGATACGTACAATTACCGCAATATTTATTTGGCTAAACCTAATGTCCGTTGAGGTCCAGTAATAAATTAAGTTAAACTTTACGATATTTAAGTATCAAAGTTCCATTACAGCCCATAGCTTTAAGTTAATCACGAATTAAAAGCATCTCTGCTATCGTACACTAGAAGATTGAGTTTCGGTTGCTTCATTTATCGCCGGGACGGTTGTAATTGTATTTATTCCATCTGGACTTGGTGGGTACGCTGCATCTGGACCCATGCTACGAAATCGTCCCGAGCCGTTCCCAGGACTGGTTACTGTCATTTGGCTGTCCGTTTGCGGCCCAGTTTCATCTTCTTCTTCTCGTTTTAGCCACAAAGGAGCTAATCGGACCATTAGCACGGCTCCGAGTGGCGCTGTAAATATAATCGCCAGGACCGAAACAATCAGGATATTATTAGCAAACTCAAGATTCTCAACGGAATTTAATGATCTAGCCAAATCCAGGGCCATCGGTCCGAGTGCTGCCTGAAACGATAAATTATGGTTGTTGTGTGTTTTGCTAATTATTGTTACAAAATTAGTTTTTCCTGGCTTAGTGTGACACTCTGGTGCAGAAGTATTCCGGCTGTAAAGTTTTCAACAATAGTTTGTGTTCAACAATTTATATTAATTCAATACATTAAATGATAGCTGAATAACGTGAGTTTCAATTCTACTTCCAGGAACTCTCTGTTCGATTACTTTTGCACTTGATTGTAACATAATGAATGAATAGGCCAGAATAAGAATGAGATTGTTTTACGCAAGTTTTTAGGATAATGAACGCATTCTTTGGGCAGGAAATGGTTTTGTCATTAAAAAGGCATTCGTCGAGGAAATAAACTTTCGGTACTTACTTGAATGGTCGCTTTTGGTAGACCAGCGATGGTAATGTAGGCTCGTTCCCGCCAAGTTAGGCCTCCGCCATATGTTGATAAGTACGACGACACAAGTCGAAGCTGTTTAAAACTGATATTAAAGTCGATTTACTCGATTGTAATGAAAAGCCTGTTACCAAACATCCACACAAAATGATTGCAGCCCCCAGTCCAACAACTTTGGGATCGAGAACGCCGAAGTTAAGTTCCTTGCCGATTAGTGAGAACGAAATGGGCTTTATGAATTTCCACAAAAGGTCCAGTCGCCTCTGAACGCTGTTCTGCAGATCGAAATAGTGGAAAATATTTTATCGTTCGAATGCCAAACGAACTTGGAGCTAGCTGGTTGCCTATACTTACACTCTGCTTCTCCATATTTTTGCGGTGGAGTCCGAGCCGGACGAAGAACGCGATGGTGACACAGCCCAGCGCTCCAGCCGTCGAGTATTCAATGTACTTACTTCCGACTACGGACAGAATTCCGCCTAACAGGACTAGTACAAATCGCAGACCATTTGCATATTTCTGTGGTAAATTTGTGTGCAATAAAATTGAGATAATGCGATAAGCGAGAAAATATGTTTACTTAAGCGCATACGCTTAATGGAGTGAGTTCTTCGAAATTGCATTTCTTTCAAATTTGTCACTTGAAAATTGACTTTATATTACACGTTATAAATTGAAATAGTGTTCGTGGACTTAAATTTCAGTTCTTGACGCAGAACTTTTGCAATTTCAAATAACCAACTCTCTCCTACTCGTACACAAATAGCACAGTAATTACCGCGTTTTTCGCTGGGAAGTTCGCCAGCAGAAGTCCGTAAAGGAATCCAAATACAATTCCGATTCCCATCCCAACAGGTCCGACAAGAAGCTGCTCGGCAGTTGATCCTAGCGAAAAAGCACAATGCAGAAACCGAAACGAGTTGATTCAAAGGAGTCTTTGCGAAATCATGATAGATATCGCCAGGATAAAATTGCATTTTTTTTACTTACCTTTCGAGAACACTGTTGCCAGAAATACACCGAACAAGAAAATTGAAATTACATCATTGAAAGTTGTTGTAGCGTAAATTACAGTGTGTATTCCCTTATTCATGCCAAGGCGTTCTTCGCGTAATTTCAGCATAACGGTAACAACAACGTTCGGTGAAATTGCTGTAATGACCAGCCTGGAAAAGTAAAATGTATGTAGTGCAAGAGTAAAGTACAATGAAAAGCTCTTTTGTTAATTGTCGGAATAGTAGAAGATAGTTTATTGTTGTGCAAGTAGGTACCATAAGTTATCGGTTGAGACCTTTGAAACGAACTATAGTGGGATTAGAATACGGGAAACATTATAGCCTTAATCCTGTTAAGACTATAGAGTTGCACGAAATATATGTTTTCTAGACTAATGTTTTTTTTAGGAAATTCTTTAAAAAAGATTTAAATAAATAAATTATGCTTTGCCATCTTTGAGATAAGTATAGTAGAATAATAGGTGCGTTTTGTGCACACCCGAACAAATCAAATTTTGTTAATTCAACAATAAAATCCTGGACATGTGCAGGATTTTGTTCTTAAATTCAATATACTTAACAAAATTTGATCTGCTCGAGTATGCAAATATAACGCACCTATTATTTCTTAGAGTTTTTATTGTTTTAGTGGAATATGGTGCACACGTTAACAATAAAACTAGTTTATATTCATGCTTCGAAAAGTTCGAATACCGTGGTGCGACTGAAATTTAAGGCGAATGTTAGATTTCAAGAATACCACCATATACAAAGGTATGAATTTCAGTATGAAAAATTCCATTCAGTATTGTCAGTTATAATGTTACATCAAAATTAAATGCACATTGATGTTACTCGGTCCACGGGTCATGTAAGATTTTTGTTTGTTAAAAAAGTGAATCTTCAAGCCACGAAAATCCACTCTTGTATTACATCAACCCTGTAGTGCTTGCTCATTTATTGGTGCCTATTTGGTCAAGAAGCTACCACAGTTTGTGGGTCGGCAAAGGCAAACCTCCTCTTGTTTTGTGCGCAGTATTTCTTCAACATACGTTGAGACTGTCCGCCAATTATCCTCCATACATAATAGCATCATTTCCATGATCGACTCAGGCGTGGACTCGAGGTTGCTTCTCAAACTTGCGAACTAAACAACAACGAACAAACAGCCCACCAGGCAAAAATGTCTTAAGGACACAAAGAAGTCCGGGATTGACGAATCATGCTCTTCGATCACAAGATTGCCTCGATAAATGCGTGTCACACTAGGTAGCTGATAAGTTTAACCTGCAGCCCTCTTCGCCACATTACTGCCAAAACACAATGTGCAGCTGTGGCCTGTCGCCGACGCTGTCATCTACGCTGCTGTCAATGCTGCAGCCAGGCACTGTAGCTAATTTCAAACACAATGATGAAGCTTGCATTCGTAGCTGATAACCATCAAAGTTTGATTGCCGTGAGGTGTTTCGTTGATTAAAGAAGCTAAAACACGAATTTCAAGAGCTTTAATCGTTTCTTTACACTGTTTACTCAATGATTGATTCCAAACTTCAATTTCCGCCAGTAGTTCCTCAAAATTCCATAAACACAGCATGTCATATACGACTTGTCAAACTTATAGTCAGGCATAAAGTAGAATGTTGATCAACTTCGGCCACGGCCACGGCGTTGTGGGCTACGCATTGTAACTGGTTCAATGCAATCCTGTGCTTTTCACTTTTTGACAGCTCCTGGCTACGCTGCGAGCCACGGCCACAGCTGCACATTGTGTTTCAGCAGTTACAGTCGTTCTTACAGGCCACTGTCTCAACGGACGGTACCCATATGCCAAAACTAGCTTAGGAGACGAAGAAAATGACCTCATTTCTCTGAACTTGGGCTGATCTATCTAAATATTATCGATTGAAGAAAATGGTGCTGTTTCTGATTACAGTAACTGAAGGAGAGTGGTATAGGTGGTATCACAATAGGTCTATATTATATCTTTTAGTGTCGTTCGGTTGCATTCTTTGATTGTCAGCCAGTTGACTTTCGTACCTATCTATCTATTCATTTGGCTTTGCGATGACGAAACAAAGACTTTTAATACGATATCATAGCTTGATGATTGCAGGCTCATCCAATGCAAGGTATCAAATTTGACGAAATGGTTCATTCAAAACCGACTTTCAACAAATGTTGATTAATTTACAGTAATTTTCTTTCTCTACAGTTTACATTAAAGTAATCCCATGACAATCCTTGTTGGGTTTAGGGGTTGAAACTGTTAGAGAGCTTCAATCATAAGTTTAGATTCATTGTGAATACAAGTGTGGAGTGATTTGCTCCACGACTCACATTAATCCCGATTAGCTTAGGTTTCTATTCAGAGCTAGGTGAACTCAAAGCTCAGAGCGCGTTTTCTCGTCCGAACCTAGACTCCTATAGCCATACCCCCTTAATTTTATTTACCCTTTAAATAATTCTCTATTTATCCGTTTTGAATAAGATCGTGGCTTACGATTTCGTGACTATCAAATTTTAATTTTATTTTTAAAACCAAATTGACTCAATAATTATAATGCAACTCTTAACTTGGCCTGTTTAGGTTACGTTTTAGAAAAGTCAACAACATTCATACAGCAGAGAACCTATTCTGCTCTTTGGTCCGACCGATCCTAAAATATGGGTGCTTGGTGTATTCTCCGTATTATAAGGAGCATGTAGATCGTAATGAATCTGTCCATTGTAGGTTTTCGATGTTTCTTCTTAGTTTTTCCCCGCATCTATTTTATTTACCTCCTTATGAAAATTGCTTCCACACATTGACCATGGTTTCGAAGCTAAAATTTCAAAGTTCTATGCGCTGCTAAACTACTCAATGGAAACGGCATTTCTGAATGAATATTCATGTTTTCCAAAATGAGCGTAGATACATCTTACTCATTCCTTTCCAAAAGACCGATTCGGGATTAACTGATTCGATCAGCTTGAGACCACCTATGTTTAGAAGGTAATAACGTTTCTTTTGATTTCCCTCCTTGTCTCTCTTCATTGTCGACTAATCCTCTTGAAGTTGAATCCCTTATATCGTCTCTTGATTCTAATTACTCTCCTGGCTCTGATGGTCTTCCTAACTTTCTAACCTATAATTTTATTTAATATAAGTCTTTGTTCTGGTAAATTTCCTTCCTCCTGGAAGCTGGCAAACATTTGCCCTATTTTCGAATCTAGTGAACGCAACGTCGTCTCAAATTGTCGCCCTGTTTCTATCCTTCCCTGTTTTTCTTGTTCTTTTCCAAATTTCATTGAATTTTCTCATGCAGTGGTCTCGGCGTTAGATCGGAACTCTCTAATTGATGCTATATACACAGATTTTTCTAAGGCATTTGACTCTGTCAATCTTGAGCTTCTTCTACTCAAATTAATCCACTTTCGTATCTGTGAGCCTTTACTTTCTTGGATATTTTCATTTTTAAATAGCCGCACCTGTTTTGTCGTTTTATCGTCATCTTGTCTGCTTTATGCAGATGACTTGAAATTATTTCGGGTAATCGGTTGTTCAGATGATCATCTACTCCTTCAGGATGATTTGAACTCTCATACTGCTAGGTGTAACTCTAACTATCAATCGTTAAATTTATCCAAATGTTTTGCCATGTCTTATTCTCTCAAGTCCCAGACTTATGCCTTTCCTTACTTAATATGTGAATCCGTCCTTGTTTCTGTGATAGCCGGACACCTGATCATTAACGAAACAACTCCGAAAGGTCCCCAAATTCATGCTAGATAAAATTTTTTTTTGGAAAAAATCGACGTTTTTAACCAATTTCCCCTATCAAAAAATGTTTCCCTTAAAATATCAAGAATATACTCCCCGACCACTTTCAATCATCGAAAGCGCGGTAAAGGCAGTTTTTTAAACGTTTTAAAAAAAACAGTTCGTTTTTAAAAAACCAAAAATGACTCGTTTAAAAAAAAACAGTTCGTTTCTAAAAAACGGTTCGTTGTAAAAAACGGTTCGTTTGAGATAAACGAAAAACGATTCGTTTTAAAAAAAACAGTTCATTTTAAAAAAACGATTCGTTTGAGAAAAACGAAAAACGATTCGTTTAAAAAAAAAAAAACAGTTCGTTTGAAAAAAACGATTCGTTTGAGAAAAACGAAAAACGATTCGTTTTAAAAAAACGGTTCGTTTGAGATAAACAAAATACGATTCGTTTTATGCCGGGTTTCCACCAAAGAGACAAAACAAGAAACACGGACAAAAAAGGTGTTTTGTTTACTAAAACAGTTTTCAGAGACAAAAATGCTCGCAAAACTGTTCAGTTTTTACAAAACATTCGTGTTTTTGTTCAGAAAAACATGTTTTGTCCGTGTTTTTTGTTTTGTCTCTTTGGTGGAAACCCGGCATTAGAAAAACGATTGGTTTTATAAAAACTATTCGTTGCAGAATAGTTGGAATAATTGGTTTTAGAAAAACTATTCGTGGTAGAAATACGGTTCGTTCTAGAAATGCTGTTCGTTCTAGAAAAAAAATTTCGTTTCAGAAAAACTGTTTGTCGCTATTTGGAAAAACTGTTTGTTTGTTTTTTGCAGCCAAACGTTTTTTTCAAACTGTTTGGCGTTTTTGAGCCCATCACTAGTTTGCATCGTGTACGAAACGTGTACGAAAAAATTTTTTGTCTCGTATAACTAGTATAATTATATTCATTTAGCAATTTGATAAATTCTTCACTCAGAAAATATTACTCAATACTATTGAGAGTATTATGCAACTACAATTTTTTTGTTCAATTTTTGGTAATAATTTCATTTGTTGAAAGTCATTGTCGTTTGCTTTTTCTAGTTTTAGAGTTTAATCTTCACTTTCAGCCTATGAACACAAATTTTTTTCTATTCATATCATATTAAACTTTATATGATTTTTAGTACACTGAGAATAATACACCTAAAGTGAAACATTGCGTAAAATGCCCCGCAAATGAATAATCTTTGAATTTGACGGCACTACATTGTACTCTGCTTTCTATTTACCAAACGAAAAACTCATTTTCTGATTTTTTTCGGGAACTACTTTAACGTTAAATCACGGCAAAATAAAATAGTTAAACTGTGAACAAGGACATCGTTGCTGGCACTGTGCACTGGTTATAGTTCTATGCAAGGCCGGGGACATTGCCATTCCACAGCTCGGTGTGAGTCGTAATTCCTTAAAATGCATAAATCAGCATAAAATTTCGAGGCACCACAAATCTTTTGGTGAATCCTTGAAACATTGTTGGAACGTTCCACTTCAGATCCTGTGAATGCATTGCTACCTTCCGCGTTGACTTTGAATGAATGAGCGTTACTGCTCTCGCTGCTACTGCTATATGCCAGTAGCATGCACTTTAAAATCTGCTTCATCATCCGTCCAATGTCGACAACGACCGTGTTAGGTAACTGGTAAATCGTCGTCGATACTGCAAAATGGGGTTAAGCGAATATATGATCGTCCAGTTTTATGAGCATCATTTCCAATTCCAGTGAATGTAAAACTTAAATCATGAAGTCGAAATGCAACCAAAGAGGCCCTCTACTCAACACTAGTTCAAAATACCTTCTTTGCCTATTGCCTACAAATCCGACAAATTCCTTCCAGAATACAACGGCTCAGTCTAATAAAATTTTACCAGCTGCCTCAGAGCTTGTGTTTATGTTTTGACTGCAACAGTTCTATTTTTCACGCCACTTTCCCGTATGAATTATATATGTAGCATGCTATTCGTATCTGCAATAATATTGCAGTATTCATGATTACGAAAACGCGAGGTCTTATATTTCTCTGTCGTCTTGCTTGTTGTAAAGTTGTCGGCTTTTATTTATGCACATGTGGAAAAATTTAAGCGGATTCATTAGTGCTTTATGGTTGAGCTAGAGTTTCATGCAAATCCTGAAAATAGAATTTCCATCGTCAGGAAAATACTCACATAGAACAGCAGCCAGCCGGCAACAATAAGCAACCGGGTGAATTGTCGGTTCGCGAGATAGTATAGTGTAGCGAGACGAAGCGTATCATCAACCAGGACACAAGTGGTGCGAAGGACTGACATATTCCATGGTCTCCATATTGTGTACTTTTCATCTACCAAGTGTATACCGTTAAAAGATGAGTTGAGGGACAGATTAATCTGACAATGTGCGAATCACAGTGTAGATATAATCGCGGTTCCTTGATAAGAGTTTTTATTTTAACGTCGCGCTGGTCGTGTCGTTTGGAGATTGTTTTTTTATTCTTCGACAGAAACGACATGCCCCATATCTGTCTGAAGGTCCACTTGCAGGTGATGTTTTATAAATATGCAAAATTCAAAAGAATGCACGAATAGATTATGCTGAGTTATGTCATTGTGACTGGCATGGGAACATTTTTTTCCAACTCCGTTTCACTTATCTTTGTGATGCATACGTTATTAAATGTACCGACAGAATAAATTCTGTTATATTGTCTTGAGCGTTTCGTTTTCAAACCAGCTAGCATTTGATTTGGATCAAATATTTTAGTGTTGGATACGCCTTTGATTCTAAAATCGATCAACACGATTCCTTCTGAATCCCAAAAAATGGTTGCCAGCAGACTATGATACAATGAACTTCTTGGTTGGTGATGTACCTTTTTGTGCCACTGCATAGAGTGTTGTTTTGACTCTGGCTCATGATTATGTATACATTTTTTTTGGGTTTGTTTTATTTTTATTTTTTGTTTTGTTTTGATTATTAATTCATATCCAGTACCGATTCGATTCAATACTCCATCACTTTCACTAAAAAAAACCCCGACAGCTTTACACGTGCTATGATTTTTGAGATGATTTGAACATTCTTGGCTGACCTAAGTCAACCCAAGATGATTGGGAAGAATATTTAAAATGGTTGTGTCTGATGCTGTAACCATTTTTGCGCGCTGTTCGTTCTTAAGTCTAGCATCTTTGAGTATCACTTTTTCGACTTTTTGAACATTTTTCGGCGTGTTCATGGAAGGAGATATGATGCGGACGCAAACACACATCATACCGTCTGGGGCAATAAGGATATACTGTTTTATTATTTATCACAATCTAGTCGTAACAAATCAAGAGAATGCCTCTCCTATAAGGGACCCCTCTGCAAAAACGTACTGGAAATTACTCAGCACAATCGGTGCAACAAATACTTGATAGGTGATTAAAGCGTCCTTGGAGCACCTCATTATTTGATCATGTTTGCAAAAGTTTCACTTTGGGATTAAGCTAAGACTAAGCTACCCTTGTGGAACAGTTATATAGGTTGTCGCAGAAGACAAGAAAGGTAGCTGTTTCATTCAGTCAAAGTATCTGATTGCCAGGAATACTCTGACGAATAAAAAGAAGCTCTAAAACTCTATGCATCAGAAATATGAAAATTCAGTCGGCATTCTAGGAAAGAGCTGTGTGGCAGAATCGAAGCCACTTCGGAAACAACGAGACTAAGGAAACTATTTGCTAGATACCTTATTTGCTAGACACCGTGCTACGCTAAGCGTGGTGCGCAACCTAGATCGGGAATGATCAAGCAACAGCTCGGAGTAATTCAAAATGCTTATGTTTACTTTCCGGGGTATTTATATGACTCCATTCACTTATGGGCATGTGTCCGGCTATCACGGTAAAGACGATGCATGTGAAGTTGTGGCGAGACAAAAACTGATCTGCGACATTGACAGTTTCAAGCCATTCAAGCCTCCAGGTCCAAATGGAAGTCAAGATATGGTATGACCAGAGGGCGAGAATGTTCGCCATATCCTGGCTTGCACCAGTTTATAAAGGTTGTCTAGTTCTATGTAATTTTCCTGCAGCCTATATTTATATGTACATATTGTATTTATATCCAAAGCAGGTAAAGGTAATCATACGTATTCGGAAGATTACAGGCCAATGAGCCCAGCTTCCTTCTATTCAAGGTATTCGGGAAACTTTTTGACCTGGATATCAAACCCTTTCGAGAACCTATTACGCAAACACGAAAAGAAAATCTGTGGAAACGGTGCTCCATAAGGTAGTTCCTGAAATAAAAAGGCACACTATTACAAGGAACATGCTTGGGGATTTTTGAACATTGAGAGCGCCTCCAATAATATGCATAAAACAGCCATTATGGAAATTTTCCGCGCAACTAATACCCACCCTGCTATATGCACCCGAATAAATACATGCTTAAGCAAAAGCTCACCGCAGCAGACGCAAACGACGTGGACAGAGACACACCACAAGGAGGACTATCTTCTCCTTTCTTGTGGAACGTGGTGTCAAATACAATTTTAAAGAGGTTGAAGAGCAAGAAACTCACAGTATTGACCTATGCCAATGACATGGCGATCGCAAGTCTCAAGTAAGTTGCCGCATACCTTTGGTCAGCTCATCATATATGCTCTGGGGTTGGTTAATGAGTGGGCAAACACTGTGGGCCTTGGCATCAGCTCCGATTTTATACTTTTTGCGAGAAAATGCGAGATTCTTAAGAAAAATTGAATCAAGTTGAGCGGCATTAGATTAAGTCTCAAGTCGCACAGCAAGTACTTAGATCTTATTCTGGACAGCAAGCTCACCTAAAAGTTAGACCTAGAAAAAAAGCATAGAGAAAAAACTTTGGGCCTAAATCGATTCTTAAACAAGGCCGTTTACGGCCCTCACCATGGCAATGAATAAAATTACCTTTGCTGACAGGATGAACAGAGTTCAGTCACTAACGATTCTCTGTATCACAGATGTCTTAACAACGACTTTTCGTCTGCATTGAATGTCCTGCTTCATCTTCAACCAATCGACTTCTTTGTTAGAAGTGCGACTGGAAAAATTACGCTTAATGAACGGGATCATTTTGAACCACAACATGCACAAGGTGCACAGACTATTTGGGGACCACTTTTTGCTTTTCACGAATATATCAAGCAACCTTAAAAGATAGACAGGAATGGAATGATTGAATGTGCGGGCAAACCTATTGCTAACGGCAGGTATATAAACAGGAAACTTTCAAACCAACGAGCGGCCGAAAATTTTTTGCTTTTAAAGAAAATTCAATTCTTTGGCAGATCTCATGATTAGCCCTCACGGTCAAATCGAAATCTGTAACATTTTTCTTCACATAAGAACAGTAATCCTTCACCAATTTATCTAAATTTTTAGCACCCGACAATTGATGACTCGACACTCAAATCCAGTTGAAATGCACATGATGTATTGATCTTTAGTAGGACAAGGTCTGAAAGAAGTAATTTGAAGCTGTGGGTAAAATCGTGGAAGTGGTGACATTTTGAAAAATCGCTAAGAAAAATAATAGCTTTTTGCGCTACAGCTTCTGATATAGTCATCAAATTATTATGAAACTCAAACAATAAATATACGCTAGTTCAAGCCAAATTTGACAGAATTTCGGTTGAATAGTAAATTGGGACTGCCAACTATAGGAATATTTTTCATATTTTATACGAAGAGATGCTACCTTTAACCAGTGCTGCCATTTATTTTTTTTTGAACAATGCTCGATTCCATTTTATTTAATGCTAAATAATGCTAAGTCCTGTAAAATAATAATGCTAAATAATGCTTTCTTATTGGATTAAAATAAACATACATATATTTATATAATTGCCGTGTTCCATTTTTACTAATTAGTACTTGAGAGTAGATCGCAAATGGAACGCCATCTTCGCTCATACGAGCAGATTCTAACCTGTCAAGTTGTATGCAGTTTTCACATTTAAAACAGTTGAAAGTAAAGGAAGAAAACAACGAGTATAAACTAACACAAAAAAATATAAAAGCAACTAACAGAAAATTATCTTTTTTAACTTTTTACACATTATGAGGGCTATTTCTAAATTCGTTACTAAATTCAACATAACCATGAAAAAATCAAAGCCACCTATTGACAACTAAATAGCCACCTCACGGCAAAAAATGGCGTAACTACTCCTAAACTACCTATATTTTTCAAAATATCATTTGGAATCTCACAATCAAAACAGCAACAATTATTTAATTGAAGAAAAAGGATTAGTGTCGGATGAAAAAAAATTTTCTCCATCGTTATCTGAGCGATTGCTTCCATTTGAAACCCTAGCAAATCAATCGAATCAGATTATTCAGGAAAGAAAATATATAACTAGAATGCATATACTTTGGTAAACTTGAATTTAGGGCTCCTGGGAGTCTAAAGTGGATGAGACCACATCACTAATTTTTAGCATCATCATGATTTAATGGAACGGGAAACCCGAATTTACCATATTTAATGCAATTCCAAATTGCCTTAATATTGGAGTATCTAACGTTGAGATATTAAATGAAATAAAAGCGTTGCATTTTATTTCATTTAATATTTCGCTTGTTCTGTAACATTAATAGCACTTGTCACTAGCACTGCGATTTCCTGGGAATCGTAGACAAAGAATAGAAGATCGACTATATGTATATCCTTCATTCTCTTGAAAGCACAAAGGCATGGTATTAGTTCTAATGTACTTTTGGCTACGATCGGTCTGCAGCGAATTCATCGGCAGCGGGTGGGTTTGCAGCAGGGATTGATCAGTCGACAATAGTTTCGTTTGCTGGAGGTAGGCTTACAGTTGACATTTTCAAAATAATCTAGCCTAAAGCGCATATTTGTTGAAATGAGGCAGGATTACATCATGTTTTTAAATGTTAGGTCTGTTCGCCTACTCTATGCATTGCCATGAGGTCGTTTTTGTACGCTGTTTCACTGAACACTGAAATCTTTCATTTGAAAGAGCATGAGATTTCAGTTGAATCTGAGCAAGTGCTCGATCCTGAAAAGTGTCAAACGGTGTGGCGCGAATACATATTTCCAAAATGCGCTGTCAGGAAAATATCTTTGGCGCAATGTTATTATGAAAGTTGAAAATTTTTGTAGAGATACTTTATTACTGCTTAAGATGACTTTGTAATCACTATCATTATTTCAAAATCAGGCAACTGTCACTTGTGGCTGTCACTTCTAAAGAAATGACATGAGAGCGGCTTTGTACTTTTCATGAATTTTCCCACCACATGATCCAGGAAGTTTCAGTCCATGAACGCGACTGAAAAGACACTGTGATGATGATGGGAAAAGATTGGAAATATATGAGTGCTAGATTACTCCGAAATTTAAATTTAAATGCTTAAAATAATGCTAGATGCTAACTCCGAATTTTTAATGCCGTTAAAATAATGCCAGATCTAGCATTCAAAATGCTAAAATGGCAGCACTGCCTTTAACTTTTCAACTTATAATGAACCTGTAGATAATTATAATGACCTTTAAGTGACACAACACCAAGCGTTTCAATTTCGAAAAGTTTGAAATTTCCACGGGCGGGAACCTTAAAAATTTATCTGCCCCTAAAACTTCTAACGCAGTCATTGGATCGAAACCAAGTTTATTGGATGTACTCATCTTGAAGTGAAGCAGTTGTAGTAGATTTTTGGTTGCGGTGCTTCTAAACCATTTTTTGTTTGTTTGAATCTCCTGAATTTCGAAACTTTCACAGGTATTAGCCCTGGAAACCTTTTAACGCCATGGCTTCTCATCTAGAGATTGCATCAAAGTTGTACACGACCTTTGATACAGATTAGTAGTAATAACGAGCACGTCTGGTAGAGCAAGTTTTCCAAATCAACTTAATTCCTCTACTTTTCTTTTTTCAGTTTATATGCGTTAAGGTTTTTTTTCGGATTCGAACTGATTATTTTCAAGAAGTATCAAAAAGGCACTGATGAGAAATTTGAAATACTGTTATTATTGCAGATTAACAAAGAAAGGTAAAGTAGTTGATGAATAATGAATGCTACGCGTGAAATGATTTGTCTAATATGCAATGGTGACAAATAAATTTCTGGGGCTTCGAATACATATTGGTGGTAAAACTAATATAACTGTATTTGAAAATGTAAAAGATATAAGATTTGTAATGCAAAACATTTTAAAAGAAAAAAACTGATAATTTTATAATTTTTTGGCATTTCTGACAAAATTTTAACACGCTTCTCCAATAAATTATCTTATCAAAAACATTCAGTTATGGAAATCAAGTCAAATATTGGTCACATTAAATTGATGCATAACTTTGATTCGTTCCTGTTGGTCAGAATACGAATGTGTTTCTTTTTTATTGAACCATCACGTCAGGCAATCGAATACAACAAAATGAAATGGTTGCGTGATACCAAAAGATAGATTTCTGCCATAATAATAAAAATTACTTGGTTCATATTTATGAAACTGATGCTGTGAATCATTTATGTACACTTAAATTGAATTTGAAAAAGCAGCATAAATCAAAAGTTAAATAAGCCCTCGAATAATCGTTGTATTAATCGTTGTATCCGAAATGTAATCGTGTATATTTTACTCTACTCTATATTTACTCTCCGAAATTCAAGGCTCGGATAATTTGTTTGATAAAAGGTTTTTTTTCAACTCTCATTAATCATTAAGGCCTTCGATATATACCTATATATTCTAAATGCATACAATCCTATGCCTTTTGAATTCTTGAATAACAAACAAAAACTACTTACCCGAGTAATATACCCCACAGCCAAGGCATCGACATAAGAAAATAAGCAAGGACGGCAATTATGGCGGTTTCAAAGAAAGTTGGAATAATGGATAGTCTCATTACCATGCCTAGTAGTTTTTTGAATACTTGAACTTCCAGTCCCAATCCAGCCAATAACATGATATTAACGAGCGCCAGATCTCTGGAAGTGAAAGTAAAATTCAAAATTCCTGCGAATGTGAAAGTAAATGCTATTATATGCTGAGAACATTGTCAATCATACAGGACTCTATAGCTTTCAATAACGACTGTTTTAATTTTCTGCAAAAAAATTTTCCTCTCATATTCATTATTACTTCTATCACCAGCATAGCGAATTTTGTGTGAAAAAAAATTCATAATATATGTTCGCACACACACACACATGCATGAAAAATTCAATATCTAGAAAAGTTTATACAAACCTTAAAAATGCTTCCAACTTTTCGTATCCGGTGAAATCGCTCAGTCCGATATTTGTGAAGAAAACTCCCCAGAACAGCATGCCCAGCATGTCCGGCAGATGTACGAAGGTGACCAGGATGCCTGAAATTTGCGCTCCAACGAACAAGTAGACAAGTCGCATTATAGTCGAGTCCAGTGCCATAAAATCTGGCAGCACTGAATATAAGATAGCCCAAAGCAAGATGCAGATCATTAGCAACGCCAAGGGCTGTGAGATAATTGGCCAGTTCTTAACGAACGCTTTCCATCTGCAATGAAACGAAAGTACATAGAATGATTTTGAACTTGCTTCCGTATCAAGTCCGTTCGTTTTGTCGTCCGTCGTGTCGGTGTTGGCAGTACTGGTAGTGATGGTGATACTAGGACAGTGGATCTTAATTACTCTAGGTCTGTGTTGAAATTTCAAAAGATAGAGTTTCATTTCCCATGTTTATTTTATGGTTTTGAATCGATGCGGTAACTACTCCTATGTGGATAATGAAGTCTTTGTAGCTTTTAATTAAATTAAATTCAGATTTTATTAGGTGGAAAGTTTGCAAATTTAAGACCAGAGAATAACATTACTTAAGTCTTCCAATACTTTGAAGATGTGAGGTATTTAAATGGATGCCGTGTTGGAATTTAATTTTTAAAACACACTATATAGTTTCAGTGTTGGCTGCAAGGATTGATTTGTTACAAAAAACATTATATGTATTGGTGAAAGTTGTCAAAAGTTCAGAAATAAAAAGATTGTAACAACAATGCGCGCATTGTAAAAATATAAATAAAATCAGCGAACAAATGAAATTTGTAAAAATATTTATTTGGCCTGTAATCATGAAAATTTTATTAAATGTTTAAAGTGCTTTATATTTCTTTAAAGGAAAATGTGTTTTTTCGCACATGCTTTTTTGAGATTTTTGCATAATTTCATTCAATTGAAACTGCCACTCTTGAAGTGCTTTACTATATCATTTTAAGGCTGAATTTATCTCTATGTTACTTTTAAGGCGATATCATTATTGCGAATTCACGAATTTAAATGCATGTTTTTTTTAATAAGTCTACGAACATGCTACACATTTTTTAAGTAATAGTCTCGGTCTCCCACTTACGACTCCTGCTGGACCTGGGGGTTGAAGGGCATGAATAAAGTTCCCATTCACAATTAATGGTTTATGAGTGTGAAGTGATAAGTTCCACGGATCAATTCCCCTCTAATTTCACCCAAGTACCTACTCACTGAAAGCCTGTTGTTTTATGATCATGGCTGGATTTGAACTATAAACCACACACATTAGCAGCCTGTTCTTTGTCCATTCGACTGCTCCAGAAAATGAATAGTTACGGCATTGAAAATACTTTAATGTCAATCGTTGAGCACGTCTTTTATGCTTATCAAATGTAGTCGCCTTAAAATGATGTTGTAAAATCCGAAACTTTAACGCGTTGTTCTCGATTTTTTTTTTGTTGATGAGCAAGATTTCTCAGAAATAGTTAAATTGATCAGTCTCAAATTTTCTCACAAGCTAAATAAGTTTATTTCTTAGTGATTGTTCAATGATTTTTTTCGCTGATGAATATTTTTAATTTTAAATCAATTCAAAGTCGACATTTTTATCAAAAATCGAGTTTTTTAAAGCCATCTTATGGCTTTTTTGGTTTGTTTGTTGCATGTCACTAAATAACACTTTACTATAACGAACAATTTTTTATTTTTCCATTTTAGATTATTCAACCTAGAGGTATCATTCTCACCGCAAAACGCTTTTTCTAGAAGAGCTCCCGGCAGTAAAATAAATAAAAAAATAACAAAATAAAGTCAAAGGTGACCACAATATGCGTACAAACTTTTACGTAATTTAATCAAAATATCTTTTGAGGGAAAACTCATGCAAAATCGCTTTTTATCGGCCTCATGACTCCTGTTAAGATTTAAGACAAGACAGAATTAAGTCAGTTTGCGGAACTCCAATTTTTAATTTCTGTTGCTTAAGTTTTGGTTAGTATTGTCTATGATTTTGATATAATATGAAGAATTAATTTTTTCACAAAGCTTTTGCAATAAATATGTCGCACAAAAAAATAATCAACGACTTAATGGGAAGAAGCTTTCCGCAACTCTTGATAGCCAGAAACTAACGTAGCAACACATGATGGCTTAAGTCGCTAGAAAGAGGTGATACATCTACTTGTCTAATTGTCATGTAAATTCACTGTCTACGTTTCGAAGCTCAATGATGAATACATATCAATTATCATCATGAAAAATCTACACAATCGAATCATGAATGACTATGATCGCCACTGGGATAAATGTGGAATATTGAAACCAGTGTTGTGAGATTGTGGGAATTTTCCCATTTTGTGGGAATTTTTGACTTCTAAAACTTGAGAAAGGGAAAAAGGAGAAAATGTTGCTCATCGAACGAAATCGCCGGAGAAATAGTTCAAATGAAATAAAATTCTTGCGTAAAATTTTCACCAAATATATTTAAGAAAGAATTTAAATTATCCAGGCAAAATTGACATTTTCTTTGTATTCTTGCATTTCAGTTAAAGCTATGACTGGAAAATATAATGCTTTTTATTCCAAGCTTAAAAACGATGGTCCAGAAGCTATTTTTGTAAGGTTTATTTCTCATTCTATAGCATTAGTCGCAGTAAAAGCCAGTGCTCATAATCTTAGTGAATGTGGCACACTTTTGAAAACAACAGTCAATTATATCTCTGTAGTCCCAAAATTTTTGCAATGCTCACTGAGTTTCAAAAGTATTTTAACTTAGAAAAAAGAAAACTTTTGAGTGCAGCACAAACTAAATGGTCTGCAAGACAACAATCAATCAAAAGATTTATTCACAGTTGGACTGCTGTAGAACATAGGTTTTTATACGGTTCTTTTGAAGTAAACCGGCCAAAAGCAAAATATTGCTATGAAATAATGCAGAATAATCCTGTAAAAGCATTTTTTCTGCTTTTTTGAACATAGTTTAAACTACTTTAATACATTTAATGCTCTGTTTTAGTCAAAGCAACTGCTGATTCACAAATTGGATGCTGAGTGCAGTAGTATTTTAAGAAGAATTTGTTTAAATTTTGTGGAACCTGATTTCGTTGGCGCACTTGAAAATATTATCGAATTCAATGAAGAGCATTTAGTGCCAGATATGGAAATTCATTTCAGACCAAAGTGTGAACAACACATAGCGTCTTTTGAAGAGATTACAAAATTAGATATCAAAAGAATAAGAAAAGAGTTTTACATTACGACATTTAAATAATTTACAGGGAGATTACCATTTGATGATGTTATCTTTAAAGAAATTGAGTTTTTAAATCCTCAAATAGCTTTTGATAGTTCAAAACGAGCAGATTCGCTGCAGTTCAAAGTTTTGGCAAAACAAGTTGGCTCTGAAAAAATCTAGTGTCAATATCAAATAGAGAGATCTAGCAGTAACTTTTTCAAATGATGATAGAGATTATTGCAGCTAACAGTAGAAGAGTTTTTGGAAAGAAATAGAAACACCAATCAATTTTGAAAATACATGCCAGTTTGCTCATTTAACTAAGACTTCAACGTATGCTTTAGTTTTTCACATTTAAATGCTGAGTCGGAAAGAATTTTATCCATTGTAACCGACGTCAATGATCCACAACTAAAGATAATAAGTGAAGATTAACTGAACGCTGTTTGTTGCATTTGTTGACATTTTCAGTCTAGAACTGTTACCTGCTTTGATTTCGAGCTTACAGATTAACATTTCAATTTAAACAACGCACAAAATCTATTTGATTAGTTGAAAATGAACGCATTTTATATTGAATTATAATGAAATGGGCTTTTCCTTAAATAAATAGATGTTTTTTTCTTCTCTCTGTTAAGAAACAAAGATACACATACATATGCAGATAAAAAATATGAAACTGCTATTTTTCTCTCTTATAAGTTTTGGTTTTTCTTAAAAGTATTGGCATTAGCGCGATTTTGACAAATAAATACAAAACTGTGGTGAATAGCTCACACATTGTGCGTGGGAAAAATCGTGGGAATTCTCGCCATGCACTGTGGGAAAAACGAGCATAAATTTCCTTTTTCGAGGAAATTTCGGAAACCGCACAGCACTGATTGAAACAAACATGTATTAAACTTTAGTCTTCTGGAAGCTTTTTGAAGAGAAGAGATAGTGCGAAAGAGGGAAAAATCTCTTGTTTATGTGATTGTGTTAGATCTGTCCAAAAATATCAAGTAGTTGACATTGACAATCAATAGAATGATTTTTCTGCTAAGAATAAAGCGTATACTGTAAATCATCGCTAAATAGAATTGCGTACGCATTGAGTGAATCATTTATGGATGTATATAGCAACATGCAAAATGTTTGAAGTGACTCTTATCAACTAGAGTTCGATTTTCTCTACAGACAATGGCATCATCTATCTTTTTGAATGATCATAGTCCAAAGCTTATCACTTACAGTCTAAGAGCTAGCAGCTAACTCACTTCTATTACTTCAATGGATTTATTTTATTTATTAAGAGGCTAAGTTATGGAAAAATTAAAAAAAAACTTAAAATAACCTCTCTGATTTTTTACGTGTTTAAGCCCACTGGCATAAAGCTTTTATACTATTTTACGTAGAAATATATTTCTTTTACTACTAGAAATTAAAACTAAAAACTCAAAGCGCATGTGATTAATGAAAATTCTATCAGCTAAAAAAAGAAAATTAAGTAGATTTGCTTAAGTTGTTAAAGCTGGACATAAAATGTACCTATCTGAATTTATTTCAGAAAATTTTCAAGCAGCTAACATTTTTGAAAACATAATCAGAAAGATCTTATCAAGACCATTGAATTTTTCTCAGTCATTCATGTTATGACGTTCGTGTTTAATTAACAAACGAAAAATATATTTATTCAATGTTTGAGACCTTGAATACTATTATTAAATCCACGAATATTGTGGGAAATTGTCGATTTCTTTCATCATACTAAATATATGTACATACAATATTTTAGACTTACCTGCCATTTTCGCGGCATTTAGCTGCTCGCGTCACAACATTTTCGATTCGTAGAAAGCTTTCGGTTTCTTTGGGTTCATTTGGCTCTGAAATTGTGAGTTGCGTGTGGTACGATGGCTTGTCGTTCTGGGCTAAATTGTTCACAAGAAACAATGATATGGTATTATAAAAGAAAATCGATTATGCTTTACCACTCCGATTCGACATCGTTCGATTACAACAAGTGCACGAAAAAAGCTTAGACACGAGAATTGTATCTTTGATAGCAACTGAACACGTGCTACACTAGACGCGCGATTTCCCGGCGACTTTATACTATGAGTAAACTTCAAATTGTTTGAATAAGATTATATGAATCAATGCCTATCGATCGCGTGGTTTTACTGCTCAAAGTTACTATTGTTTGGTATATAGTTGGTATATCTCTTCCGTGGGGAAATTTTTTAAGAGAATTGTGAAACAAATGAAGAGAATAAAAACACAAAAGCTATCGTTTGATATGTTTGAGTCAAATCTTTGGATGTTCGGTACCGACTATGCTATTTAAGATTGTTACAAGGGGCCGAAAGAATTAATTTCAAAAATTAAAAGAGATAAAAATATATTCACGCTACTCTATCTCTACGAGCTGCGATTAATTGGAAGATTAATAATTCAAGTTGTATCTTTCGATACGACAAATGGCTCACTATAAAATAAAATTTATGGAATATAAATAGCCCAGTATATATTTCAAAAGTTAATATTTCATTACACTAGATTCGAAAAATTAAATTAAGAGCAGGCTTTTTTCACGCAAACACGCGATATTATGGCGATTCACTTGTAAGTTAGTGTAGGTTCACTTGTTACACTCGACAGGTTCATCCGAATATTATTGCAAGCTTCAATGAATTCAGTTTTTTTGTTCCATTTAAGACAAAAAGGTACGTGGTTTTAACCTAACCAAACAGTTAATGCAAATAGAAAGAACCAAACAGATGATGCCAATAGCAAGAACCGTTTTGCAAGGAAAATTTGGCGGTATATCTACAGTTGGTAATAAAAGTAATGCTATAAAAAAAGTAAACGATTGTTATTGTTGTTTGCTTGTTTATCTTAAGAAGCTAGTCGATATCAAACATTAATGATAGTAAAATTTTTAATTAGTTGACTCAGGCTATTTTTTGGTGGCCATAAAGTACCTCGATTCGCATTAAAAGACTAACTTTAACGTCATGAGACAAAACCATGGACTTCTGTTAATGTTTGAAAACCCCTGTATTTGTTGAATTTTATCTTGTTTGTGAAGCTTTGTTAGTTCCGAATTATCTAGATTTTCTCATAAACGTGTTCGTGGAAATCGAAAAAAAAATCTTAGGATTGAGTTCGTGTGGCAATTCAAAATGTATGAAAAATCAATTTAAACAATTTAGAAAAGTTTATCGGCGAAATTGGCAGAGCTCAATCAATCTTCCATAGACTATCTAGATTGTGGTAATCAAATCTCAATGGCACCAGCAGCAATATATAAATGATTTTAATATATATTTATTTTTCATAGTCAAAGTACAATTTCGCTTATATAAATCCTCAAAAAAAAAAATTGATATGGAACGAGTTTCATAGCATAATTTATTTTATTGCTTCTGTATGCTATTCTGACATGACTCTAATCTACATAAACCCTCAAAATTTTGTTTCTAAAACGTGTTATTTATGTGTTATTTCTAAAACGTGTTATTTATGTCTAAAAAAACCATGATTTAAGTTATTTCCGTGCAGCGCTTTAAACAGTTGTAAAAAAAACTTGCTTTAAAGTGCTGTAAAGAGACTTGCTGGAAGGCTTTTACAAAAATCATCTTGAGGAAAAGTAGCCACGAAGCCAGCTCCATCAGGAACGGCCTTCTCGCCTGTAGTTCTCTCCAAGGACTTTTGCGAAGTCGCATCCAAAGCTGCTTCACGGACTCCTGGCGCCAACATCTGCTCCCTTTTTTCAGTCACTGTATTGATAAAACAACAAAGATGGAAACCCAGTGCGCCAAATTCGGCATTTTTGGATTCTCTTCGATTCTCAAACTTATTCGTTAAGAATTCTTAAAGACCGGTATATGGAAAACGTTACAAAAACGCCGAACGTGCTCAAACTTCTCCCCTTTAGCTCTTGAAAAGCTTTCGTACAATGGTTCATTTTTTTGAAGATTCATTGCGAATTTTTTGGGAATACCTTGTGAATTTTTTGTGAATTCTTTGAGAATCCTTTACGAATTTTTGATGAATTTTTTGAAGATTTTTTTGCAGGTTTCAAATATTTCTTTGAGAATGCTTCCGATACTTTTTTTTATTTGTTGTTTCATATCATATTATTAATTTTAAATAACAATTTTTTTCATCAGTTTGTTAAGCTTGTCTTTGCTGCTACAAAAAGCCTTTTTAAAAAAACCTTCGAGCTCGTCCCGTCTTCTTGAAGGAAATCTTTTTTCCTTTCTTTCATAGGGCTTCCCAGACAACTGGTTTGTTGGTATAAGGGATAGCACAAAGTTTTTTATGTTCCAACGACACGTGGTGTTCCCAAGTGGTCCCCCATCTAAGTGCTAACCGGCCCAACACTGCTTAACTTCGGTGATCGGACGAGAACCGGTTATTCCAGTATGCTATTATATTATATTATATTATATTATATTATATTATATTATATTATATTATATTATATTATATTATATTATATTATATTATATTATATTGTACATACACGGTAACTTCTGCATACAAAGGGAGAAGTTACTAGAGAATAAAAAATTTCAGTAACATTTCGAACCTTTAAAATAGACACTGTTAACACCTCAAATAACACAATTCCAAAAAAAACTTTGTAGGTACGTGCACTTATGCATGAAAAACGGTAATATGACTATATTACTGTTTTAATACATAATTTAATAAACGAAACATTAACGGCATAAGATTCGGGATTTGTTGTAAATTCCAACGTGTTTCACAACAAGCTCTTAGCAATTTCCCTATCATAGATTCGTTCGCACTTTGTTTGGAATTTGTTCGAACACAGTGAAATATTCGCAACGAATTCCGATTGATTTTAAATTTGTTTCTTCCAAACTTCAGAAGAGATTCTTAAAATATATTCAAATGTTTCCCATAAAATAATGAACGGTAATAGCCCTGTCAAAAGTTTTATTTATTTCAAGAGCTTTTTATATTTCTATCTCTTTCGCTCAGTTTCGGATTAGTCGTAACCAATTCTGAATTCCGAATTTGGCACGCTGGGAAGCCCGGAAGCTGCCACCTCCACTACAGGCGCCAAATTCAATATTTTGAATTCTAAATGGTAAAGAACTAAAACGTCAAAACAAATTTAAAAAATATTCACTTCGCAATATTTGCGAACTGACAAAATCGGACTTAAATTAACATGGTATAACAGCGGATACACAAAGTAACATATTAAATTTAGAGATAACTTTTGAAGAACAAATCCAATCCAAACAATATAGTCTATGTTTGTTTCAGAACAAATAATACCATGAAGGTCAATAAAGGCACAGTCTTGAATGGTCCAACCGGTCGCCGATCATTTAGACAGCTCTTTATGCAATACTGGATTCTTATTGCAGAGGTATAAGAATTGGATTCTTGCTACGCGGTGGTTAAATTCACCATGTGTATAATCACAACCGCAGTAGCTTGTGCGATTTTCAGTTTGAGATCCAGAAACAATAAAGTGTTTTAACTATCTCACACCAAACTTTCGATGAAGCGACAGTGATCACCCCACGATCTATCAATACATGGCGATCCTGCAGCTTATGATCTTTCTTCATCTTTGTAAATAGCAGGTGGATATAGTTCTAATTTAACTACCATGGACCATTAAGGCCCCAGACTATAACGAAAATGAATGCTGTAAGGAAAATGTTCTTCCTCAGTGGTGATCATGGAACTAAAATATACAATTATATATACACAATTTCTAGAAATTGAAAATTACGCGTCGAAATATATCTTCTGGATTATGTTGAATTAACTCTTTTAACTCAACAGTGTTGTATTTTATAACTACTTTCATTTTTTTTTTGAATGGTTGAATGCTAAATTTTTTTAGATATTTTGTTATTTGCAAATATTCTTTTTAACGGTTTCAAAACGTAAGAGCTCTTTCATTTTCATTATGTATATCAACAACTTTTGACTGGATTTTGCTTTACAGAAACCACAATTTACTAATACTACCACCATTAGCATAAATATTTCATCTACATTTTAGTAACTTCGCAGATATTCAATGATTTATGTTTTTCAGTAGCATGCAGATATATGGAAAGGGCATTTCTCACTATTGATTTTAAGATAGGCTTTAAATATTTTATCAAATGATGTAATAGATTACGTCGTTTTCAAATCCGGTGTTAACTCAAAATTGAAAGGTTAATGAATATGGTTTATGATAAGCACGGCGGAATAGTGCCAGGTTTTCTCGAGACTAAAACAGATTAAGAATATTCCAAGTGTGGAATTTTCGGGTTACCATTCAGATTATATTCTAGTGTTTTTTTATGATTAAGAACGGCTTTTGATGGTTTTACTTTAATCTTTATCATATGCAAGGAATTCGATAGGCTTACTATCTATTTTATATACTGTATTCAAATTCCGCATTGAGTAATTAAAAATCATGCCTTGATATTTTTGATAAGCCTATTGAAAATTGTGGCTTAGAAAAAAAATGTCGGGATTAAAGTGCAAACTAAAGTTATCATATATCTTTGCACGTGATTAAAGGAATATTTAGTAAACTATAAATAGCGGATAGTCGGTCACATAAACTCAGAGAGTAGAAAAACATAAGAGAATCAAATGCTTCGTAATCTTAGTCAATATTAATGAACATAGGTTGAAAATAGTAAAGATCGTAAAAGTGAATCATGAGAAGCATCAGAAAAATATAATTAAGAGAAACTAATGGAGACAGGTCAAATTTAAGGATTCTAGGACATTATATTCAAACATTGGGGGTTTAAATCATGATTTTTTAAAATAATTTCAACAACTGGGATGAAGACTAAGTGAGAGATTGTAATTTTCTTGATTCGATTTTCCTTCGCTTTTAAAACAAACAAAGAACGAATCCGTTGAATAGAGCGTTGCATAGAGATATTGTTTAGCAGATCGCCCTCAGGAATTGACAATTTCTCTGCGTAGAGAAAAAAAATTTTTAGTTTGAAGAAACAGACAAAGTTGAAGATACAGACAAAGGAACCAAAAAAATCTCTGGAAAGTAAATGTCGTATGAACTTAAAGAATTAAAAAAAAAAAAATTTTGGGTTCTATTAGGCCAATGTTGTGGTACATTAATTTCAAAACTGAGTATTAGTTTCAATTTTGGAAATGTTTGTATTTTTTCACTATGTTCATTGCCTGAAGGAGTTTAAGAAAACCATACAAACAATCCTAGTGATCTTTGAAATTATGAAAACAAAGAGTTCAAGCAAAAACTTATGGTTAGTGGCTTTCAGTCAGAGTGTCTTGCCCATGGTCTTGCCGAAATACAAACATAGGCACATTAGAGGGCAGTTGCGATTTCAACGGATATATTCTTATTCAGGCACTGCAATCTAGGCACCATTTGGGTCCTTTCGTATATTGCACTATACCCCTTAAATTGATGAAAGATTGATCAACCAGACCTGAAAAAACAACTACCCAAGAGAGGCTATTCTCTTCCTCATGGAGGAGGAACTCCTCTTTATCTTCTGAGCTGCAGCTCCGACAGAAATCGTTGGACCTAACGCCCAACCGCTGCGCATGCCAAGCTTTGTATGAAAATTAATCCTGGGAATATTCAGCTGCTACTAATTTAATCTTCTTTTCTAGCATGAGCCATGGTGATTCAAATGTGTGGAAAATTCAAAAGGCTCTAAAGAATAAGCATTCTTTGGGTGCATTCTTAATTGAAAACCAGGGTAAGATAATTTGCCGTGACACAGATAAAACTGAAGCTCTTGCGAAATATTTTCATGATGTCCATAACACCACTAGCCACATGGGAACCACGATAACCACCAGTTTGATTGAGAATGCCTATAATAATCCTCCTGCTGAGGAACAGGATATAAAAAAATGTTATGCAAACCCAAAAACGTAGTCACTGTAATCAAAAGTCTTAAAAGTCGTAAAGCTCCTGGCGATGATAGAATTCAAAATGTAGCACTTAAGAACTTATCCAGGAAAGCCATTGTACTCATTACATCTATTTTCAATGCCTGCCTAAAACTGTGCTACTATCCGGAAGCATGGAAAAGAGCTATTGTGTTACCAATAAAGAAGCCAGGTAAATCTACGGAGACGGTCAAAGATTTTCGTCCAATCAGCTTACTTCCTACGTTAAGTAAAGTTTTTGAGAGAATTATTCTATTGAGAATCCAAACATTTTGCGAAACCAGGAAAGTTATACCCTATTCGTATTCAGGCAAAAGGATTTTACTGCTCACCAACTGCATACAGCATCACAAAATATCAAAAATTCACTTAACGAAAAAAAGTCAGTGGGTCTTGTGACCCTGGATATAGCAAAAGCATTTGATATTGTTTGGCACCGCGGTCTTATCTTTAAACTTCATTTATTTTCATTCCCCTACTATCTTAATAAATAGAAACTCTTTTCTCTCAAAGAGTTGTTGCTCATTTATAGAGCTGGGATACAACCACTTATTTTATATGGGTCTCCTCTCTGGAGCTGTTGCGCCGGGTGCCATATTAAGAAGCTTCAGATAATGCATAACAAATGCCTGAAAATCATACTTCATAAGCCTTGGCACCATTCAACACACTCACTTCAACGTGATTACAGTTGTTGAACTGGTTAAAAGAAGATCCATTACTTTTCACAGCAAAATTTTATGCATAAATAACCCTCTCCTTGCATTTGTCTCATCAAACACTCTTGCTTGATGCAAATTTAGGCTCTAGGAACAGGAGCGATTCAGTAGATTTAAGCAGTAGATTTAAGTATATTCATGTACAAAGTTTTTGTATTCTTTGAATGTTTTTTATGTGGAATTACTCTACAAATTGTTAAAAATTAACCACAGCACGAGCTACATTTTGATAAATGTAGTTTGTAAAGACACTAGTCTGTATCACTTGAATTTTCAACTTGTATAAACTAAAATAATTATAACAATAAAATATTTATTTACTCTTACTCTTAATTTAATCTTCTGATTTTCGAAGATAATTTGCATTTGAAATCACTTTGCCCACACATGATATGTATTTATAAAGACATAAATATATATGTGCATATATATATATATATATATATATATATATATATATATATATATATATATATATATATATACTTAGATAGCAGGGAAGACAATCCTTTGAAGTTACTCTGCTTATCGAATCGGTTCATAAATGCGGCAAAACTTCGTGCTTGGTGGAACCGTATGTTATCAAGGCGGTGCTCACTTTGGACGGTGCAAAAGATGTTGATTGGGATGGGACTAATATGTCGAACTCTAACAAAATAGCCGTTGCTCGATAAGAAAATGATGCAGTCATGTCTTAACTGGTGCAATGAGAGACAAAATTGGACCTCTACAGACTATAAACGAATTGTTTTCTCCGACAAATCAAAGTTTAATTTCATTGGTCCAGATGGAACCTTGGCAGTTCGGCAGAGAAAAGTCGACAATATAGCGACGAATTTATTCAACCAACAACCCAACATTTCCCGTAAGGAATGGTATGGGGATGCATCACCGGAACTGGAGTTGAAAGTATTTTGATACTGCGGGAAAGTGTTAAAACCGAAAGGTACAAATAGATCATCACTGAAGACCTACTTTCAACCTAAGAGGATTTGTATGGATCATGTCTAGCGAATCCAATCCCGGGATCCCGGGATCCCGGCCTATTTCTGGTCCCGAAAATCCCGGGATTGATGAGCTCTAATCCCGGGATTTTCGGGATCAGAAATTGGCTGGGATTTCGGGGCCGGTAGTCAAGCATTATCGGCAATCAAGTTACAGCAAGACTCGAAAAGTGCAAATAGAATCCATATTTATGAGAAAACAATTAGCCCACATCAAAATGCGTAAAGAATAGAGCAAAACAAACCGATGTAACAGTTAACAAGAGAATACAAAGGGGTTTGTAAATAAATAAGTATGGACTGTTTCACATTTAGTGCATTCGTTACATCGAATGATTTGAGGAAATTAATACTAGCGAATGCATACACAGATTTACCAAAATCCTTAACAACAATCAAAAAAAGGTTGTTGGCTATGCAAGCAGGATAAAGAAAATAATAAAAAATAAGATATAACAGGCTAGTATCTCAGGTGAACGGTTCAGTTTGATGTTTGATTAATGGACCTTGACTGCAAATAAGCGCTATATAAATATAAACATCTACTTAGTAAATTCTTACTGGAGCTTGATGCGAGTAAGAATATCAATGACAGCTGGAAACTACCTAGATATGAGTTTAATGTTTCTCTAGGAAAAGACATGGTTACCATCGTAACTGATGGGTCAAACGAAATGCGAAAAGTAGACAGACTAGTTGGTACAGAGCAACATATTTGTTTGGCGCATAGCATCCACTTGGCAGTTTGCGATGTTCGCTATAATATGAGGTCCATTCCA
The DNA here is from genome assembly GCA_963978885.1 of Nemotelus pantherinus. Lineage (NCBI taxonomy): Eukaryota > Metazoa > Arthropoda > Insecta > Diptera > Stratiomyidae > Nemotelus > Nemotelus pantherinus. The sequence continues at coordinate 42,359,354 of OZ022265.1, read as the reverse complement.
GATTAAAGAGTTGATGAAGCAGCTGATAGTCTGAACGACGACCACGAAGATTTGGATGGTCCTGAATCAGCTAACTGCGTTGAAACCGGTCGCCTGCAAGACACGCTAGATCAGACGAAGGACATCAGCGCATGCATGAAGAAAATTCGTTAGGTAGTTTTATATTTTAAAAAAGCTCCAACGAAAAATAATAACGATCTTTAAAACTATGTCGGATCCGAGCAAGGCATATAACTGTCTCCTTTAAATGGATTGTAAAACAAGATGAAATAGTCTCTTGACAATGCTCGAATAGTTTCCCATTTTGAAAAATAGTATAAATTAATAGGCCTGCAATATTCAGAGCAATTAGAAGCAACAGAGTTTGATTCGATTCAGAAAATTATTGAAGTTTTACTCCCTGTAAAATTGGCTGTGACGGCCTTTAGTCGCAGACTTGTTAATTTATGCACTGCTAATACTTCATCAAGATTTGTCTTTAGGCTGTTAGGAGAAAAACGGTCTATTCTTCTGAATGCTATGAAAATTGCAATATTGGACCGAATAAAAGAGCCTCAGTGGTATGCTAAGCTATCTCCAGAATCCACATTGTACCAGCGAAAATTTACCAAATGAAATAAAATCTCTATTTTTGAAACCAAGCAACGCAAATATTAAAAAAAAATACTACAATGATCTAGATGCTGAACCCTATGCTTGGTAGCCAAAGAAATGAAGAGAACCCAGTAGATACCCATATTGATCAGAACAAGATAGTCGTCAATTAACGCTACAAGAAGAGCTGCAAAAGTATGAAAATAATCAATCATGAAATGCCGCAAGGAACTAATCTAATTAAACCCATTGCAAAAGAAATGAATCTTTTCGAAAGTGGTGGCACTTGCATAGTTTGGAGCAGTCCGAGGCGTCCAAAATCGGGAATAAATTTAGAAGCAGGCTTGGAGACGATACCTTAGATGCTATGCTATTGCTTCAATGTTACTTCCGAAAAACCTAATGAACTTTGGCCGAATTTTTTATATGTTACTTTATTATGTATCTCAATTCTAAGAGTTGTGTTTTGTTGTTGTGGTTTTTTGTCGTGATTTTTTGTTGTAATTTGTAATATATGTAATTTTTAATGTCTGTCTTCATACTGTCAACGTTTTGGATAATTAAAATTATTGTTTTTATTTGCATCAATAATATAAATTAGTAATAATGCAATTTTTTATACAGTTTTGAGCTTACTTATTGTTGTAGTTTTGAAATGATGGCAAATTATATAATCTGTTTACTAGAAACTTGACTTATTTTGTTGTGTTGTATTTTGAATTTCAAATCCCGGGATCCCGGGATCCCGGGATCCCGGGATTTAAGATTTTTTAATCCCGTAATCCCGGGATGGAAAATATGGTTCGGGATTGGAATCCCTAATCATGTCCCAATCCTTTTTGCGGGATCATTCGGCATTATGCCACCGTACTCACTCAGTAAGTATGGAATGCATTTTGCTAAACTTGTTTCATGGGATTTGATAAACTGAAGTGACTTCTCTTTTCCAGGTACACGATTTTAAGGATGAACTTGGCATCAAATCACTTCCGTGGTCAGGATATATCCCCGACATCAATCCAACAGAAAACCTTTGAGCGATAATGTCGAAAAAACTGAAGGAAAAGAATCCGAAGACAACCCAAAAGGTCAAAAGTGTAGTCCGAAAGCTGGAGGACAACAAAATAACCGTCGATATCATCGGTAGGCTTTGCGAGTCAATACTCTTAAGGATAAAGGCTATAATTAAGGCTAAAGGAGGTGCTAAAATCGTACTCGCAATCAATATTTGTTGGCTTACTCACTTTCTTTCTTAGTGTCAGTTGTAACAGTTTTCCCTAAAAATTTAGAAAATGTTTTCTATCGGCAATTATTATTCACTAGGAGAATGTTCGATTTCTGTTTATAAAAAAAATTATAAATAAAAAGATATTGAACCCTATAAGGTTCAAAATAATAGCCGCCGCCGTTACTAATTTAATAGTTTTGTAGGGAAAATATAAACGAAAAACTGAAAGCTGACTAGTGCGAGAATTTTTCTTGCGCTGGATATATATATATATATATATATATATATATATATATATATATATATATATATATATATATATATATATATATATATATATATATATCAGTGGCGTGGCGTGGCGTGGTCATTTACCGAAGGGAAGCAATTGGTTTATATCCATGGTTGATTACGCTTTCTGCAAATTTGTTACGTGTAATAGAACCGGTCTATAAAAGCACCCAGGAATTACTAACGGAAACGTGAGAGTAAACATTCTGTATTGTAGTGAAAATAAACGCTCACAGTCCTTCGCACAAAAAGAAAGCTTGCCAATATTTATCAGTAAAATAATAACATTCCCAGAACTAAAAATATAATATTTTTGAAAGTGCCTTGATTTAAAAGAATTCAAAAGATTTAAAAGTTTGATACTTTTTCAGGATGAAAATCTTGAGTTTATTTTAATGATTATGTTATCAATAATTTTGACATAAGCACGAGTAAAAGTTCAACATTCTCATAGTTGTCAATTATGCACCTTGTGATTTTTTAGGAAAAATCATTAAGCAGAAAAATTAACCGAAAATCTTTAAGTAAAACAAAAAGCCCGCTCTCACTATTAACGGTCTATTCGCCCAAATTACAACTCTAATTTTCAGTAATATATTTAAAGAGTTCCTTTAATTGTTCTTTATTGTAGAAAAATGCTAAAATTAGCCGACCAAGAGCCCAACGTGTGTTTGGAGCGAATTTTGGAAGCCTTTTTTGAGCAATAAATACAAAGCAAATATACTCATTGTTGTTGTTAAAAAACTAGTAATAGTTTGGGGAAAAGACTAGATTCGCGTAAACTATTGCATGATTTTGATAAAACCAAATTCAGTCGATGTGCCAAGCAATTAATAAGTAGATATTGCGGTTTTATACATTTCTTTTATATGCGTTTGCAATCCAATTGTTTTGCCAGATATTACAGAGGCTCCTCACAGCTTTAAATTTTAGGACAATATGCAAAAGAATTTTAAATGAACGGGACGCAGTTTGGTTATCAGAAACATCTGTAAGATTTATGAAAGTTTAAAAAAAGTTTTAAAGAAAGATTTAATGTAACCAAAGGTTGTTGAAAGCTGTGGACGATGTGATATATTGGTTGTTTTATTTAATATTATTGCTAGAAATCTGCTTTGCCGAATTTCATTACAAATCTCTTTCAATATTTTTTATAAAAACTACCCATGATATCGTTTTGAATGTAATTTGATGTTCTGGAAATAACATTTGCTTCGTTCGAATGAGGTCGCAAGTATGGGTTAAAAGATTTATTGTCTTTAGGTGATTTGCCACTATTGCAAGAATCCACATTTTTATTGTAACTATGTAGTGCTTGTTCTTGACATCCTAAATGACACACAATGTATATAAAAAACTTCATAATTTCTCTATTTCTCCTAACTTTGAGCAATATCAGTGACTATTTATATTGACTATTCAGCAATTTTTCAATTCTTGGGCCGAAACCGAACTTGGAAAGTAAAAGGACTAATTGGAAATGACTAATGCTTTTTGTATCATGCCTGTTCACAGCTTTAACATTATTGAAATTACAAAATCCGATAGTTCACCGAACGGTTGTATCGCTTGAAAATAACACACATGGCCAGCAAAATTATTTTTGTTTAATATTACAACCGGTAATCCGTTCCGAGTTTCTCATTTATTAATTTTGCAATCAAACTGAGAACATCCCTTTGTTAAAGAGATAATTTACGATGTCCTTTATTCAGCAAATCACCGATATCCAAAGAGAATTTGTATAAGTTTACGTATTATAACATTTTGACACACAGAACAAATAAACCCACACACTTAGTTCAGCCTTTACACTATTTCAAATATCAATCAAAAAAATCATGCAATTTTACACAGCAAATTTACACATTCAATTCTACACAATTCTAGCCTACAAGTTCACCTATTACTACCATGTAAAATTACTACCAAATTGAATAGGCTTTTAGTGACTAAATTCCTTCACCAATTTAAAACACTTTTAAAAAAAAATAGCACATACTAAAAACATGTCATAATATAAATCATAAATAAAACACATAAAATATCGTTTTGTCGAATCAACAGTCTCTGGCAGCCCTTGCCACATCTCGTAATTTAAATTCAATCACAGCAAGCATTCTCCATTCACAAAAATACTGTACAAGTAATGTATCCTGCTACGCGTAAAGCCGCGTACACATAGGGCCAAGACCAACGGCCAAGCCATTCGTTGGCTCGGATTCGCTTAGTGTGTACGAAGAGCCAACCTTGGCCTTGGCCTTGGTTGCCGTTCGCTCTGCCGGCGGTAACATCAAAGCGTTGGCGATCGATTGGCCTTGGAACGTCGTTCTAGTGTGGACGAATGTTCGAGTTGGCTGTCATTCATACAAGTAGTGCGTTGAAGTCGACTGTGTGTTTTTGTGATATTAACAATATTGATTCATGGAGTGGAATAACGACCTAGCATTATCCCTGATTAGCTTATATCAGGAGCGCGAGTGTTTGTGGAACCCGATACATATGGACTACAAAAATAAGCTAAAAAGGCTGGATGCCTGGGAAGAAATCAGCGAAGCACTGCAGATTGTAGTGCCGGAGCTGAAGAAAAAAATGGAGTCGTTGTTGACATCCTTTCGCCGCGAAAGACTTCGCGCGAAAGGTAAAACAGGGTCTGCTGCTGATGAAGCTCCACAGTCAAGTTGGTTTGCGTATAGAAGTATGCTGTTTTTGCAGGACCGATTTAGTGTCAAGAAGACAGCAAACACGGAGGTAAGTGAAGATAATCACACTGTGTGAATCGCAATGTCCTGAATTTAGCCCACTAAATTGCTTGCAAAATGTTGGATAAAATGTAGGTACTTTGGATATTAGTGTAAAATAAACCAAACAATTGTTGCTTTCTTTTCAATTTCAATTATTTGTGATAATCTAAATTGCATTGAAAGGAAAAGCTAACATAATATAAATGTTGCTGGTATTTCAAAAGCAAATTAGCATCTCATAAATAAATACTGCAAATGTTCAAGTTTTGGAAAATTTTTAATATGACATATTTTCAGGATGTTACTAATATGAAAAGAAACGACATTTTCGAAGGAAGGCAGTATGAGTCAGATGACCACACTCGATATTCTTCTTCTTCTGAAACGGTGGAGCAACAGCAACAAAAGTTAAACTTCATTCTGCCTAATCCCCCAAAACTTCGCAAAAAATCGAGAGCAGATGAGGCGTATGATGCTATGAAGGAGATAACAAGCCGTCGTTGCAGAGATGCAAGTGAAATCTATGGAGAGCATGTTGCATCCAAGCACAGGAAGTATTCTGAGCACACCAGAAACATTGTGGAGCATTTATTTGGGGAAATCTTTTTCAAAGCGGACATGGGACTTTTTGAAAAAGATGCAACCAAAACATACTCCCTGCTCGATACTTTCCCATTCAATAACGGCGGGCGAAATCCTAGCAGCGATGGAAATCAGACTTCCCAATGTATGTCCATGTCACCAGAGGCGTACAGTGCCCACTCCTCACCCGTGGCCTCATCTCCACAGCGTTCCTCGTAGATGGTAACAAAAAGCCAGCGAAAATCTTCTGATTTTTCCCACTCTGTGGTATCTTTTCCGCTATACTGTTTTTTTTTCGTTTTTTTTTTCGTTTTTTTTTCCTTTAATAAAGACGTCCTGGTACTTTTTGCTTTTTGTATTGTATTATTACTTACCTTAACATATTCTTGAAGACTTATAGAAATTGCAGCACAAACTTCAGGTAAAATCTTGCTAATGAGCTGTTTGGAATTTTTCAATGTGTACATTAAGCTGACGTAAGAGTTTCTTGTAGCCAAAAACCTCAACGCAACAATCAGTGTTTCTGTTGCGGGTATAGGCCTTCTAAATGATGTGCCTTGTTTGTTTACTTTCGGGCCTACACAGTTTAATAAATTCATTCGGAAGAAGTTATTAAACAGGCCGTGTTCCGTTTCGGCTTTGAGGTCCGATATTAAATTTGATCCAGCATATTGGTTTCTGCCTATATGTGTACGCAGCTTATAATCCATTATGAACCACCATATTCAGAAATTTGCCGACCCATTGGCACGCAAAATTCAGTTTACTATAACTAGCTCAGATGTAGCTCTTATGATACAATACACATAATAACTAAAAATACATACACACAAAAGATATATATTCTCGATATTTTTGAATAAATACTATTAAACATAAAGAACATTTCAGAAAATGTTTGTAAACATAAATATTTTAGGCGGATTTGTCTTGCCAGTCCACCCTTCCCTCACTGGTAAAATACTGAGCAAGCTCATGCCTTATTGCTTCACTTGTTGAGGAAGGCTTCCTGGCTTTACGTGGCAATGTAGCAAAACACTGGTGACTGCCGCCTAAGTCCACTGTACGCCAGTTTCCGGGGACGGTGGTTCCCTCATTAGCCTCATCAAAAGTTCCAGGCGGGGTGTAAATATGTCGTGATGCTTTGCTTTTCCTGAGAAAATTGTGCAAGTATACACATGCCATTACAACAGATGTTGCTCTCTCAGGAGAAAGTAGCATAGGCTTCCGCAGAACTCTAAAAACCGATGACATAATTCCAAATACGTTTTCAATAACCCGACGTGCTCTGCTCAGTCGGTAATTGTATATACGTTTAATGGAACCCTTTTTTTGTTCTGCCGGATAGCCTTTCATCAGATTTTGGTGCAATGCAAAAGCATCGTCCCCTACAAAAAAATATGGCATTTTCATTTGCCTTTTTGACAAGGCTTGTTCAGGGGGCAAGTTAAGGTCATTGCCATCTAACGATTTCCACAGCCGAGAGTTTTTTAAAACACCTCCGTCTGAAATTCGTCCTTGCGACCCAACATCCGCGAATAAAAAGCAGTAATCTGCATCTGCTACACCTAAAAAATATAATAAAGTAAATAATTGCTTATGCGTTCAATTTTCCCGTAAGAAGCCATTTATATTTAAATTTTTCCCAGATCTAAATACTTCGAGGAAAATGTGTCCTCTTCTCGATATCTATAAGTCTAAATCTAAATGTAGTCAAGATCTCTTATTTAGATTCCATGTTAAGAATCTAATTCACCTTTCATTGCCAGTAAAACCTATTTATATATATATATATATATATATATATATATATATATATATATATATATATATATATATATATATATATATACGCTAATTAGCTTTTGAATGGTTGTATTAGGATTTAGGCTGATAGACACCCAATTAAAAGGCAAATTCCCCTTGAACTAGATATTTCCGTCAAGGAATTAAAATATACACACGTGACTTCAAGGGAAAATTGATTTTCGAATTAAAATGCATGTTGTTGGAAGCTACCACAAATTGATTCAAATTCGTGTAAAAAATTCCAAAGTCAAAAATAAACTGAATAACAATAAATTATGAAAACAATAAAACCAATAGGTACTACCTAGCAGAACTATGCTGAAATGTTGCTTGTAATTGAAATACTCGCTTCCAGAATTTATTGGTGCCTGTATTGCGCAGTGTCTGCCATCAATGGCACCAATACAGTGAGGAAAATTCCACTTCTTGTCAAATGCTTCAGCTATTTCCATCCACTTATCTGGTGTGGAAGGCATCTAGTGGAAAATATAACATGCATTAGCCAACTACTATAATTGTTAGCATGAAGAATATTGTAAAACTCCGAAAAACATTTCAGCATAGAATTTAATGTGCTGTAATTATAATAGCTACTTTCTCCCCATTGCACAACGATCGAATATTATCAAAGGCTGATGAAGCATACGCTATTATGCAGGAAATGAATCGAAATCGACATTGTAGAGACGACAGTGTCATATATGGGGAGCATGTAGCATCCAAACATCGCAAATATAATCAACATGCCAGAAGTGTTGTGGAGCACTTAATTGGAGAAATATTATACAAAGCGGATTTGGGCTTTTTTGAAAAAACAAATACCATACTAGATGTATAATCAGCTACATTTCAAGACATATAGAAGGAATGTGATTTTTTTTTTGATTATCACTTCTCTCTGAACAATGAATGTAATTAATACAATGAATGTGATTTTAGTTTGAATATATTTAACGTTCGGTTTCATTTATAAAGATATCGTATATTTCATTTCTGTTTAACTTCGCTGTTACTTACCATTACATATTCTTGAAGACCTGTAGCTATTGCGAAACAAACTTCAGGCACAATCTTGCTGATGAGCTGCTTTGAAATTTTGAACGTGTACATTAAACTGGAGTACGAATCTCCTGTAGCCAAATATCTCAAGGTAACCATTAATCTTTCTGCTGCAGGTATAGCTCTCCTAAAAGAGGTATCTTGCTTGCTTATATGTGGCCCGACACGGCTCAATAAAAATTCAAAATCAGACGACTTCATTCGGAAAAAGTTATTGAAAAGTCCGTACTCCATTTCTGCTTTGAGGTCCGATATTAAATGAGCTCCACCATATTGTTCCCTACTTTTGAAGAGAGATGTCATCCACCAACGTCGTTTCCTCCTATTTTTACGCGTTTCTTCATCCAATAAAACACATGCTGCGGCTGCGACACACACCATATCTTCCTGGTGCGACATCGTATATAAACAGCTCTACACTAAACAGTAATTCTAATATTAATTCACTATAAATGTGTTCTACTTTACAACAGCAATTTAATCGCTGTCAATCACTAGGTGTACAATGACACTCAACCCGAACCGCATCCAATGCCTTGGCTCCAAGCCATTGGTGCCAATTTGTTCCTGTGTAGACGGCAGGACCAACGCCAAGGCCAACGACCAAGATTCGATCGAACTGTCATTTGCCGTTCGTTGGTCGTTCGTTGGTTGTATGTGTACGCGCCTTAAGGGGAACGCTGAAATGAGCTCCACAGCTCCGCTGTCAGTCTCTCTCTTGAGAAGATAATTTCCCCTAGGCAACAAAGTTTTCATTGCTTCCAAACAGATCATATAAGCATATTTTGTTCAATGACGTCAGAGTCTAGTCTATATGGAGTCAAAAAAACGCTCTTAGATGCAATTTTTACATTGCTTCCATGCGCTGGCTGTTCTCTCTCAATCTGTGGTGTCACCACATCAGCTGTGTGAGATGTTCGCAGTTTGTTTTCGGACATTTTTTTAGAAAACTGTTTACATACGATTTTTTAAAAAAAAACGATGAATTGAAAATTTATGTCAGCGAAATGTAAGCGAAGCAATGCTCGAATATGAATACCATGTATATATATATAAATATATATATATATATATATATATATATAAATATATATATATATATATATATATATATATATATATATATATGTATATGTATATATATATATATATATATATATATATATATATATATATATATATATATATATATATATATATATATATATATATATGTGGCGACGAGTAGTTGCCACGGTACTCACGTGCTGTAGGGTCCAATTTTCCTAGCCAGAAAGCAGACGAAGAATTTAAACTCTTGGTGTCTTAAACTCTTTATTTCGACTCTTTCCACGGCTTTAAAATTCCTGCATAATACAATTCAATACAATTTTAAACTTAAATATAAATTAATAAGATAAATTCTGCTTACGTTGGTCGCCTAAGTCACGTTCTGGAGTTCAAAAATAGCGGGACTTTTTTCTCGTGGCGTACCAATATATATAGACATCAGATCTGAATTATTTTGTCAAAGGTTGCGACCCTGATTCGCGAGTAATCAACCGACGTTGCCAACACTCCCCCCTGGTACGTCGTTCTGCTGGAGCGGCTTACCATCAACATTTGCAACGTCGAGGACTGCAAGTTTTACAGTAGGTCTTTCATAAATACCTGTAGATGTTTGCACCGTTGCCCTCCTCACCTGTCCATCCTTCCCTTTCGTTACGTTGATTACTCGTCCTTTTGGCCACAAGTTTCTGGGATTGTTTTCGTCTACAATAATGACAATATCACCCTTTGATATTGGTTTTGCTGGTTGAAACCATTTCGTCCTGCGTGTAAGATCTGGGAGATACTCGCGTATCCATCGCTTCCAAAAGCTATTTGCATACTGTTGAGCTATCATCCAATTTTTTCTCAGCAAGACAGGATGATCAGGAAACTCACCAGCTGGTTTTGCTCCGCTTGAAGAGCCCAGCAAGAAATGATTAGGAGTAAGTGCTTCATCTGTCTCAACATCCAGCGGTATGTACGTTAGTGGACGAGAATTAATGATATTTTCTGCTTCAATCAACATGCTTCGTAATAATTCATCAGATGGATTTCTCGTCGGCATTATTTGGTAGAGTATTCGCTTCACGGATCTTACTAAGCGTTCCCAGCTTCCACCCATATGTGGCGTAGCGGGTGGAATAAACAGCCATTTCATGCTGGAATTCGTAAACTGTGTTACGAGACTTTCTCTGTCAACGGTTTGTAGTGCGGCCTTAAGTTCCTTTTCTGTTCCATGAAAATTAGTGGCGTTATCGCTGTAGATCTCAATAGGAGTTCCTCTTCTGGCGATGAAGTTTCGCAGACTCATTATGCACGAGTCGGTTGACAAAGTGTGCGCAACCTCAATGTGAACTGCACGAGTGGTGAGACAAGTTATCAAAACTCCCCATCGTTTTTCGTGTTTACGTCCAACGGTGACGTTCATAGGTCCAAAGTATGTAAGTAAATCGTGTAAAGGTCGCTAGTCTAGCCGGTGGCAGATTCCCCATTTCTGGGAATTGGGGGGCTGCGGTTGAATTTTTGCAGGTCTGACAATGTTTTCGTTCGGTTTTCAGCAGTGCCCTGAGCTTTGGGATACAATACCGTTGACGCAACTCATTTACGACAGTTTCGTGGTTTTGATGATGGTAACGAACATGATAGCTTCGAATAACTAGACGGGTGATATAGTGATCTTTCGGCAGAAGGATAGGTCGCTTAGTATCTAGCTGTACGCCTGTTACTGCGTCGATTCTTCCACGACAACGTAGAACTCCATTTTCATCCAGGTATGGTGATTGGTTGTAAATTTGGCTAGACTTATTAACCATAACCTGCTTGTCTTTAAAATTGTGTGGTTGACTGGCTTTCGCGAATACAGCCATCTCGTCCGTGTAACCTTCCAACTGCGCTTTTCGATACAAAAAGTTCTCTGCTTGCATGTATTCATCTCGCGAAAGTGGCCCAGTATTTTTTACAACCTTATTTATCTTAGCTTTCAAGTTATGTATGAAGCGGAAGACAAATGCTGTTGAGCGCAAAAGTCGCTTCCAGTTCGAAAATTTTTCAGGCTGAATGGGGTTGCGTTGAAGAACTTCGCGATGAATCAAATGTGGTTTCAGTTCTTCAGATGTCTTTTCGCATTCCGAACGATTCTCGGGCCACAGATTCTCTTCTAGCGTAAGAAACGCTGGTCCATTAAACCATCTGCTTGTTGCACTTAGGTCTGGATTTTTTTGCCATTTTGTAGCTTCATCTGCAACGTTAGATCTGGATGGTATCCATCTCCATTCGGTTACGTTTGATGTTTCAAGTATTTCGCCCACACGTAGAGCAACAAACTGCCGGTAGTTTTTTTGATCGGATCGTAGCCAACACAGCACGGTTTGAGAATCACACCAAAACACACGTTTGGAAATTTCAAACGATTGACTATTTTCAATATCATTGGCTAATCTCGCTCCTATCAAAGCTGCCTGAAGCTCCAGCCGCGGGATAGATAGTGGTTTAAGAGGAGCGACGCGAGTTTTGGCTGCAACCAGCACACAATAAGCTGTTTTTCCGTTGTCAATTCGTAAGTACGATACTGCTGCATAAGCATTCTCACTGGCGTCGACAAACGTATGTAACTGCATTACATTTTTTTTGTCAAATACTTGAAACTGGTAGCATCTAGGAATTTGCACCTTTTCTTGGCGCTAGAAGAGAATCTGTGGCCCGACACCAAGAGTTTAAATTCTTCGTCTGCTTTCTGGCTAGGAAAATTGGACCCTACAGCACGTGAGTACCGTGGCAACTACTCGTCGCCACAATTCTTTAAAATTCGTTGCCTGCGATGTCCGCAAAAAACCAAGATGGTTTCAAACCATCCAGATTGGTTAAACGAACACCACCTCTGCAGCAGCCCAACACGTTGTCCAGCAGCTGTAAAATATGCGAAGCTCCTGATAGTGATCGAATGGTGCAGTGCGATAAGTGTGATCAGTGGTTTCACTTTAAGTGCATGGATGTTGATAGCAACATCGAAGAAAGTGATTGGTGCTGTGAGACCTGTGCGGCTCGGCAGCGAAGCCGAAGCGCAAATTCAAAAGATGTCTCCATCTCATCTTCCCACAACTCCAGTGCATCAAGAAAACTTAAGCTTGAAATGCAACGATTGGAAGAGGAGAGAGCAATGCAAGCCCGACGTGACAAGGAGTACCTAGATAAAAAATATCAACTTCTATGCCAAGAAGATGAACTGCGTAGCATTCACGAATGTGATCAAGTTGATACAATCGAGCAGCAGCAAGAGCGAGTGACAGATTGGCTTCAACAAGGCGACTTGCGTCAACTAAGTGCTTCTACCGGTATCAATAGTGCTGGTACTACAAAGCCGCAACAAATTGAGTCTGTGGTTATTGATGCGCGGAGCTCCCAGAAACCTTTTGTTTCTATAGCGCCCCCAAATCTGCCAATGGAATCCAGCATCGAACATGTCGAATACGCAGCAAAACAACATGCTAGTCAGTCGTCGAATGCTTTCACTCAAAAACCAGTTTTGAAAGGTAATCAACACGCCAACAACTTGAAATTACTTAGCAGTAATCACACAGCCTATAATGTAGCATCGACGGCAGCACGGTTTTCAAGCGATTTAACAATGACACATCAATACCATAGTGGAAAGTGTGTTGTCTCTCAAGCTGTGACAACCAGTTATCCAGTCGCCGAATATCCGACAACAGGTTTTGTTGGTTTTCCAGCTATGACAGCCAGCTGTCTATGCTCTTCTGCAGTACCGCCAATTATGACAGCAAGTGTTCAAAACAGTGCTAACATTATTCCACCAAACTCTACAGTTGCACCATCGATCCCGTGCAATACGATAGAATGTTTAGTTACATCATCACAACTGGCTGCCAGACATGCAATGCCTAAAGAATTACCTATGTTTGGTGGTAAGCCCGAGGATTGGCCAATTTTTATTGCCACCTATGAGAACTCGACAAGAATCTGTGGACTGTCGAATGAAGAAAATTTGGTTCGATTGCAAAAATGTTTGAAAGGTGCAGCTCTGGAGGCAGTCAGAAGCCGACTTATGCAACCAAGTGGAGTTCCAGGCATAATTTCTACGTTACGCATGCTTTACGGCCGGCCTGAGTTAATTATAAATTCACTCTTGTTAAATTTAAGACGACAGCCATTGCCTAGAGTGGATCGTTTAGATACGCTAGTTGCTTTCGCATTAGCCGTGCAAAACATCTGCGCAACAATGGAGGCTTCTAACTTAAAAGATCATCTCCAAAATCCCACTTTGTTGCAAGAGCTGACTGAGAGACTTCCTCCTCAGATAAGACTTAACTGGGCGATATTTAAACAAACCCTCCCAGAAATAAACATTCTTACGTTCAGTACTTGGATTTACAATGTTGCAGAAGCAATCAGTGATGTGACGTTTACTACTAAATTTGCAAATCAAGAACACTTGCACGACAAATACAGCGGAGGCGGTCGAGTCAACGCACATTGCCTTGTAAAAAACGACATCAATCAAGACAAGCAAGTGAAGCGACAATTTCGTGCTACTAAGTGTCCGGTTTGTAATGGAAATTGCTGTGCAGTTAGCTGCTGTCAGTCGTTTTTAAAGCTAAACCTTAGCCAACGATGGTCAGCTGTTCGCGATTTGAAACTGTGTAGAACATGCCTAGCTTCACATAAATCAAAGCGTTGCGAATTAAATAAGCTTTGCGGTGAAGATAACTGTATGCTTAAGCATCACCGCTTGCTACACAATAACAGCCAAACTAGTGAGATCGCAAATATAACTACTTCTCATAAATATAAGTCGCATGCTTCGCATGATATTGCCCATATAAATAATGATGATGTCGAACAAGACGTTCTTTTCCGCATATTACCAGTTGTACTTAGCAATGGTAACGTTTCTATCGAAACTTATGCGTTCTTTGATGACGGTTCATCTTTAACCATGATGGAAGAAGAAATTGCTGTCAAACTTGGTCTCGAAGGACGGCCCATGCCACTTTGTCTAAAGTGGACTGGAGACACAAGGAGAACAGAAATGTCCAAATCTGTCTGCTTGAAGATTTCCAGCAAAGCCAATAGAGACAAGCAGTTCATAATATCTAATGTTAGGACAATAAAAAATTTGCAGCTCCCCGTGCAATCCATTTGTAAAGGAAAGTTGGAGCTAAAGTACCCGTATTTAGCCAGACTGCCCATTGATTCATACGAAAAGGCTAAGCCGACCATTCTTATTGGCCTGAATAATATGAAATTGGGTTTGCCACTAAAGTCAAAAGAAGGCTTCGAAAACCAACCGATAGCATCAAAAACACGTCTTGGGTGGACTGTCTATGGCAGTTGTGGCAAAAATTTCACTGAAACTGGACATATTAATGCTCACATTTGTAACTGTGAGAATAATATTGATAGCACAATTCATCAGATGATAAAGGAATATTTTTCAGTTGAGAACCTTGGTGTTTTGACATTTGGACGGGTATTACAGTCAACAGATGAACGAAGAGCATGCGAAATTCTAAAATCTACGACTGCGAGAAATGGAAATTCCTTTGAAATTGGGCTGTTGTGGAGGTATGACAATGTCGTACTCCCAGATAGTTTTTCGATGGCAGAACGCCGCCTGAGATGCCTTGAGAAGAAAATGTTGAAAGAGCCAGAGCTAGGCAAGAATCTCAGTGATCAAATGAAAAGTTATGTTGAAAAGGGCTATATTCGAAAATTACTACCCAACGAATTTTAAAGAATTGTGGCGACGAGTAGTTGCCACGGTACTCACGTGCTGTAGGGTCCAATTTTCCTAGCCAGAAAGCAGACGAAGAATTTAAACTCTTGGTGTCTTAAACTCTTTATTTCGACTCTTTCCACGGCTTTAAAATTCCTGCATAATACAATTCAATACAATTTTAAACTTAAATATAAATTAATAAGATAAATTCTGCTTACGTTGGTCGCCTAAGTCACGTTCTGGAGTTCAAAAATAGCGGGACTTTTTTCTCGTGGCGTACCAATATATATAGACATCAGATCTGAATTATTTTGTCAAAGGTTGCGACCCTGATTCGCGAGTAATCAACCGACGTTGCCAACAATATATATATATATATATATATATATATATATATATATATATATATATATATATATATATATATATATATATATATATATATATATATATATATATATATATATATGTATATATATATCGTCGCTGTAAAATCAAACCGGCATATCTGCAAAATGAATATTTTTCACCAGAGCGCTTTAAAGTTTTCGCGTGTGGGCTGTTTCCTCGTAAATGCATACTGGCACAGCACCATTAGACGGATTTTTATTGAATAATACGATATGCCGGTGCGACATAAAAATAGACGGGAAAAAGAGGAATTTTTTGATACCAAAAACTCAAAAACTCAATTTTTGCAGATATGCCGGTTTGATTTAACAGCGACGATATATATATATATATATATATATATATATATATATATATATATATATATATATATATATATATTTATATATATATATAAATATGTATTGTGCTGATTTATTGTGTTTTTATTTTATAAAATAACAGTTAAATATTTTTATTACTTTAGCGGCAGCGAGTAATTTCAAAAATTTATATTACCACAATATTGCTATGAAAAATATAAATTTGGAAGAAATAATTGTGGAAAATTGGTCAACATTTTCTGATACGTCTTCAGAATATTTTGGGATATTTATTAAATAGGTATGGTAGGCAAGTCATAGAATGTCCTGAAAATGTTTAGCGTTTTAGGAAAAATGCAAACTACAAATGCATTTAATATCTCTGTTAGTGCCGAATTTCCACAATTAGATTCCTTCAAAAGTGGTAGTCCACTTACAAATTCCCTATTTGTGGAGGACCTGAAATTTTTATTCGCGAGAGCTTAAGACTGAATCACCAGAACATAATGAAATTCACACAATATTTTAGACTTTAGTAGAACCAGGGGTGAAAGAATAAAATAAAATCAAAAGTAGTCCACCTATTCTTTGTTTGCTTAATTTGTTTGCTTAATAAACGTATGGCTTTTATGATACGCAGATACATTTATAAATTTTGAAAGTGACTTTTTCTCCGGGATACAAAAAAGTAGCTCAAGAGAAGGAAGTGTCCAGTTCAAAGAAGAGCAAGGAGTATCAGTTGACCTAGTTTTAAAAGTGAAGTGGCTTGACTAACTGTCGTATTGTGTAGTTTACCAATGAAAGATCAGGGGTCTTTTTGCACACTTTGCAGCCTTTTTTAAAATAAAGAAAGAAAAAAGCACTTAAAATCTAAATGACTCTAGAAGGGACGGTTTCGTCGGTGGGCAGAAATAGAAGGTTAATTAAGACTAAGATTTAAATTTAGAGACGTTGAAAAAACTGCAGATTACTCTTGAAAAATTAATGATAATTTTTGTTTCAGTTTATAGTGAGAATACAGTAGCATGGTTGGAATCGAAAACAGTTTTTTAATACTAAAAACCAATGCAATTTAAAAAAAAAAGCTTATCATTTTTCGCTATTTGGTCTGTTCGTTTTATGAGAGATAGGGCCATAAAATGTCGCCCATATCGTAGATATGTAGTCTGGCTCCAATTTTTCATGTGAAAGGATGTATTTTAATTACATATTGGTTTTTTTTACATCTGTTAAGGATATGCATATTTTCGATTTTTTGTTTTTAGAGACAGTCCCGGGAGGACTGAGTGAGTGGTTCATTAAGTTCCGTTATATGTGTATGTGTTTGCGATCAAATTGTTTTGTTGTAGTTGGACATCGAATATTATGTGTGGAACTCACTTAGATCTCCACAGAGTTAGAGGGAAGGGAAGTTAGCTGTGTACTATGTGTTTGTTAGATTGCGGTTCGGATGACGTGAGATCGTTGTTGTGTGTTCAATCTTGTCATTGTTCGGCCAGCTGAGCTCCCAGACTAGTTTTTCCCTTGAAAGTAATAATTACGCCTGTGTTGGATCCGTCATGGTTTGGGTACTGGACTGTATTCTGTGTTTGACAAGATCCTGGTTCGACTAACTGTACGCCTTCTGTTCGTTATTTGTTTGTATAGATATGCCGGATGTTCAGCACGCAGTTACATCTTACTGAGATTCTTAGGAGTGTTTATTTTTTCAAGTGAAGACGCTACTCATCGACATTCAACGTTTTAGTGTGTACAAAAGAAAACATAAGCAAAAAATTTTTAAGCCTTTACAGTTTTTAAACGCTTGGGTATGGCTGAATACAAACGACAAACTAAATGTTGGGGCATCTCATGAATCAGCCTCAAAATATTAATTGAATCGCATTCATTGGATTTCCGTGTTTGATTCCTTACTTGGACGAAGTGAAATCAGCCCATTTATCAAATAATCAATTGCGAAAGCCGAAAAAAAGAATTACATATAACAATGCAGCGCGAAAACGATCACGGTCACAACAAGGAGCCGACAATATCCAAAACCAATAAGGATTTTGCGAATTGAAATGCATCGTATATTTTGGGCTTCTGATCTGATTCTGATCTATCGATTCTGATGTCTGCTGCCAGTAGCAAGTCTGATTTAAATCGTTATTGCAGGAATTGGCCAATAGAAAAGATGGGGTCTTCCATAACCAAAAATGGAAGCAGTTCTGTTGGTTCATCCACCATAAAGTTCATATCCATTACGTTGCCATATTCTACTTTATTATTTACAGAGCTCATTGAATGGAGCAAAGTTAAATTCAGAGGTGTTGATCCAAGTTTTCCACCGAAAAGCCCAACAAGTTGTTTCCTAATGAGATCTTATCTCAAAATTTATTTTCAAGCCATTGAATCCGTTGTACTCGCACATTTACTCTACTATCAAACAAAATCGTTCTTTCTATTCGCAATAATGGTTGTGTTTACTTTTCAACTTTCAGGATGCTAACAAGATGCTAAGTTAATTGTATTTGTTGTAGAGCTGCTGCTGTAAGAGTAAATTGTTAAACGTTATGCGTTGAAATTTAGACGCAATTGAAATAATTTTGGGGAAATAAATTCCAAATTTAAGCAATTTGCGCATTTTTAGATAGTGCAGCCAAGTGAGGAGAGCACCGGTTGCTAACACGAAGCGAATCATAGTCACATACTGGGCTTGGAGTTTTCAAAGCTCGAAACAGATGCTTGATTCAAATTAGGGGTAACGCGAGTCTTCGAGCCTATTACTCCGAGTTTGTAGACACTGATTGCGAATTAAGTCCCTGCCAACTTCAGAGCCAATTTCGCAATGGTGATTGTAATACTTTTTCAATACTTAAACTTGCATATTCGGCTTGAAAGGTTTTAGCAGAATTAGCATAAGTCCAGAAACATATTTTAAGAGTATCAGGAAGTTTTCGTTTATCTAGCTAAGTATATATTCAAAAGTCTAAAGCTTCCAATAAACCATACTGTGTTTGTATGCATAAGTTTTCACTTTCTAATCTGACTAAGGATCAGGGCTCACTACATGTAAAAAGTATCACTTACAGCAAAGTGTAAATAGAACCCTTTTCCAATATCAAAGTGTTTTTATGGGGAGCTGGAAAAAATTGAAAAACTCGTTCACCCTTTTATTTGGCTCGTATGGCAGTGGACTGACATTGAATCGCATTAAGCAATTGATTTTCATGCTTGTAAAGATCAGGATTTTAAATTTCTGTAAATGTGTGAGTCAAATTTAGTGGGTGTGATCCCTGGTTTGAATCCAGCAATGAAGGAAAAACCATGATCACACACTGGGTTTTGAGTTGACTAAGCAGAAAGTTTGTAGATAGCTGACATGATTCAGAGGATGAACAGTCCGCAAAAGGTTGCAAAGAATATTAGAATAATTTAAGCTAAGATTTAAAAAAAAACTCTAAGAATATTATAAGTGGGTATGATCACCAAATATTATTGACAAAAAACCATTGAAAAATTCCCGCGAAATGATGTAGACATTAATCTGAAGCAATTATCGTTGGAACAGAATAAGAATCAAGTCCGTTTTGATACTAACCACTCTGCATTTATAGAGTCATTGTAATTGTATTTGATTGTTTTTGATGTCTAACTAGTTTAACAGTTATTTTATATGAATATGTTTTACTCACATTGGTGGTCCTTCATAGTAGGTTTGATTCGCAGCCAAATCGTTACTTTCAAGCGATTTTTGTATTTCTTCCATGGTGTTGATGTTATTCTGCTGTGGCATCGTTAGTTCTGCTGGATTTAGCCGAATTCCATTCGATGGAGGATTTTCACAATCATCTGAGAATGACAACCAATTTCCCCAATAATTTAAAAAAAAACCAAACATCCACACTAAATTAGTTTACCTATTTGGGCACCCATTTTCGCTTCAGTCGGTCTAGCTAATCGATGTCGTTGCTTAATCAAAGCTATGTAAAACTATGCGAAACGCATGTAATGTAAATGTAACACAGTAGCTGATTCCTCTCTATATGACTAGTCTAACTGATAATTCCGATAGATGCATGGATTTAGGAATCGCACCTATCCGAATTAATCGCGGTTACACTTAAACTTCAAGAGACCACATCGTTCTTCCTTTACACTTTCTTATCTGGAAAATAGCACACTGATTGTATGCGCGCCGATTATCTCGCGAATAAGATCGCACCTAATCAGAAGCGGATGGGGTAAGCATATGAGCATTTTGAAGAGATCGGTAAGATAACAGTGGCTGTTAGCTTGATAATCGCGACTGGCTTTTTACGGTTCAGTGAATGTGCTATGAAATAAAATAATATGAAAATAATGACCAAATAATTTTTCCCATGACATACTGAATGAGATATTCGGGAAAACATCACAAAAAAAAAAAATTACTTATTATATTCACATAGATTTTGTTTCGCTTGATTTAAACAAAGAATTGAGGGGAAATGATAATTAACCTCTTGCAGAAAAATATTCATGATAGATATACATTTTCATTGTACAAGGTGTTTATAAATTTTAAAACTTTAAACAATATTTTTCATTCAATCATTATCATCTCATCAATCACTAATTCAAGATGATTCAAATTGTATGAGAAATTTATTGAAAATAAGCGCAGGAATGCGAATTATTTGCTATGCGAAAAATCCGTTTCAACATATTTAGAATCGAGCAAACATCAATACAAATTTTAAGTATCAGTTAATGCTAAATAAAAAAATTTGCAAAAATCGTCATATAAATATGCTCCAAGATTGTGCTTTGATTTCGAATGCCTCCATAAGAATGACACCTTTGTAAATAATAATCGACTTACGAATGAATTCCGGATTTATTCATTGCAGAAATGTTAATGCAAAAATGTATAAAATTCTTCAAATTCACATCTTCAATTTTTTCCAATTTTGAAGCCACTGAAAATCGAAGGCGTCACATTTCATCTTCATGCTCTCGAATAAATTGAATCGTCAATCGATGCTAACCAGAACAATTGACACTAGTTTGTTGTCCGTACCAATTTGTAATTTTCAAGAAACAAAATTGATAATGTCGCTAAGAGCCACTGAAGTTTGAGTCGTGTGATCAGTGTTTCGTAATTAATGCTTTGAGTAAATATTGGTGCCCTTGTGACGAAGTTCGTGAACTGCGAAAATAAAACAAACAGTATCTACAAGGGAATGAACTTGAACAGTAAACATCGGTAAAATTTCTATGATGATTTTAGGTACTTTAATGCTTAAGACACAAAGTTTTCGGTCAATATTTAAAGTGGCTTACTTTTAGTTAATAAAAAACCAATTAAAGATATAAGATAAGAATATTGAATTGGAAATTGTTTCTTTTAAAGCAAGTATTTATAAGAGGTTAATAATATTGCAGAGCTTTGGATTGTGTTTAGTTGATTTTTTTGTTTAGTTAGCACTGAACCTGAGAGCTACTTATAGAAGAATGCAAATACGTATTGAATATACCAGTTTTCAGATTATTCTATTTACAAGATAACGATATTATATTAATTTTCAGATATCTTGAACACCTCAAAAGACAAGACTTCAATTCGCATGCCGAATTATCACAGCAAACAATTGGTGGTTGGCGTGTACTCGTTAAATAATAAACATGAGATAGTTATTTGTACAGTCTATTTTAAGTCTATTTGTGATGCTGTTTCGTAATTCTTGCGTGGTTTTGTAAAAACAAATAAGAATAATCGAGCGCACTATCATGAGTAGTCAAAAATTGCAACATACATAATTCTGAAAAAGCTTTGAAGACGTAATAAAATACAATGCAAATGAATACTAAAGTCACTGTGTGGGAATGAAATTCTGCACGGTTTCTTTAAAACTCTTCCGGGTGAAAGGAGATAATGTTTTCATTCATTTCAATAATATATTTCCCAATTTTTTTCTATTTGGACTTACACTTATTTATTAACATATTTGAAACGATAATATAATCGACAAAATTGAAGCTCAAGCAGAAACAGATATTCAATAGACTTTTTAAATTTGATAGCCTACCTGAGCAAGGAAGAAAATATCTACGTAAATCATTAGCTTAAGACTGGTACTGACTTAATCGCAAAGATAAATTCGACAAGTTTCCATTATCTGGTCATCCTTTCGAGCAAAAGTTTTTACAACGGAGGAGAGTGGATGCTGCTGAATTCTGAAGGAGAAAATAACAAGAATTTCAGTTTTCGATTGATCTTTTTATTGAAAATAAATCAAGACAATTTAATTTTCAAATTCAAGCACTAATTGACATCAAATTTCACCTTTTAGCTCCAAAGAATGAACTGCACATACTTAGTTGGCGTGCAATGAGTGGAGACATGTGTCAATGCAATCTGCATTTTCAAAACGAAAGCAACTTTCAAGCAATTTTTCATGCAAAAAACATTTCAAAATCTTAATTTTTTTATTAAATGTAAATCGGAATTTTTTCGATTATAAAGTGATTTTGGCAAATGCAATCTTTGACTGTCCACACCATAGAGGCGAGAAAAAATGGATCGGAAATTAGACGAGAAATTTTTTGTACATTTTATTTATGTGAAGTTGAGGTACGGATGTCATCATCGATGGCGCGACAGCCGTCGGGCCTTGGCCTTCAGTAACGTCCGCCTCCAATCGTCTCGATCCTGGAACCTGCTTCTCCAATTATTGAACCCCAGTATTGACCTGCTGTCTGCGTCTATCGTGTCTTCCCAACGTTTCCTCGGTTTACCAGCTGGACGCTTCCTTGTGCTCTACCTTTCAACGTTCTTTTAGGTAGTCTATTGGCTTCCATCCTCTCGACGTGGCCGGCTCATTGTAATTTTGGTAATTTAATGCATGTGGATACAGGTGGGTCGTCATATATATGGTGCAACTCATTGTTGTATCGCATTCTCCACTCTGTCCCTTCTTGTATGGGGCCAAAAATTCGTCTAGCACTTTGCGCTCGAATACGTCCAGAGCCTTTTCGGAGCCCCTAGACACAGTCCAAGCTTCGCTTCCATAGAGAAGCACAGGTTTATTGAGTGTTTTGTATATGCGAAGCTTATTATTCCTGTGCACGTTCGTAGACTTGATTATGGGGAGTATGGAATAGTACGCCTTGTTGGCTGCATCTATTCGCCGTAAAATTTCGTCCTTTTCACTGCCTGATTTATCAAGGTGGACTCCTAAGTAGATGAAGTTATCTATATTGTCGATGTTGTAGTCTCCTAGGGTCAGGTTTTGTCTGATTGGTGCCATTTTTCTTGTTTGGGTCAATAGTTTGGTTTCATCTTCGTTGACCCGTAGATTTATTTTCTTAACTTCTGACTCCATACTAAGGAAAGCTTTTTTTACTTCTGGTATGGTCTGTGCCATAATGTTGACGTCATCGGCGAATGCTACTATTTGCGTGGACTGGAACAGTAGTGTGCCTGTTGTATCAGCTGGTATTTTTCTGATGACGTGTTCCACAACAAGGTTGAATAGCATCGGGGCAAGTCCATCTCCTTGCTTTAAGCCTGAGTTAGTGTGGAAGCTGTTGGTAAGGTCACTGTTAACTTTGACCTGAGATTCAGCGTTCATCATTGACACCTTGGTCATGCGGACGAGTTTTATTGGAATTCCCAAGTCAAGCATGATTCGGTAAAGTGTATTTCTGTCTACACTATCATATACTTGCTTGAAATGTACGAAGATCATATATACTCCCAGCATTTTTCAAGCACCTTTTTGGCTGAGAATATTTGATCCATCGTAGATCGTCCGGACCTGAAGCCACCTTGATACTCTCTTATGATGTTATCATAGAATGGTTTCATTTTGCGTTCAATAATTTTGACAACACTTTATAGGACGAGCATAATAAAGTAGATGTCTCTGTAGTGTCCGCAACGTAATTTGTCTCCTTTCTCCATATAATACTTTTTCGCCAATCATTTGGCAACTGTTCTGCTGCCCAAATTTTTAGTGTTAATTGGTGGAGAATGAAGCAAAGAAGAGTTCCACCATTTTTGAGAAATTCGGGAGGTATTCCATCTATTCCAGGAGCTTTATTTATTCGAAGGTTACGTATGGCTACCTGAACTTCTTTGAAAGTTGGTGGAGCGATGTAAATGAGTTTGTCGTCGGCTGAGTTTGTAGTCGGCGCGGGATTAAGCAGCTGTTTAAAATACCGTGCCATCTTTCTTTAATCTCGACCGAGTTACTGATGATGGATCCACTTTCATTCTTACAAAGGCTCGTTCGCGGTTTGTATCTCTGTGCGTCTATATTTTTCTATACATTCAAAGCACAGTTTGACATTTCGTTTCAAAGCACATGTAAATTTGGCGTTTGTAATCAAATTTCACCGCTCGCGTTCTCACTCCGATCTGCACATCCTGGCACTATGTGCATTCAAGAGCGGGTTTCTTTGAGGCTTTAGGTTTAGCGGAGGTGAGGGCGGGTGGTTTTGAACGAAAAAGTAGCATTGTGCATGTATTAAAATTGTCGCATCACATATAGGCACATGCATAGGTCATTTCGTACCTATTTTTTTATACAACTGTAGTCCACACACTAAAGAATTCGTTGTCGAAGCCTTTTGTTCACTTTTTGGAATATGTCTATGAGTGAAATGGCGTTTTCAGTCCGATGAATTTACTATAGTACTTCAGAAGTATCATTGCTGTCAGCTTTCGATTTCAGACAGATTTCATAGGAAAAAATTATGGTGGACTGCATCAGGTTAGCATGCAAACCAGCCAATATTTTTCGTCATAAATATGAGTAGTCCAGAGAAAGATCGGCTAAAAAACAATGGAAACTTTCGATTTTGGTGTAATGGTGCCATCTTAATGAAACTTGCTATTCACTGATTGCATTAAGCCAGAAGCCAACTGAACAAACTCAAATACAAAATAACTACATTAGAAAAATTAAGGGCGATGATGCCTACTTTTGATATGGCTCACTACACAGTGTAGACCAGTCATTCTAGTAAAACAAAAATGGCGATCTGCCAAACAAATTCAAGTGAAGATTTTTCAATGCAATTATGTTTATTGTAAGATGACAAACATAATGTGGAGATTTATTAAATTTGAGCACAGTGCACAGAAGCTTCATTCACAACATTCACTAGGGACTTATATTTCTCAAGACATGAGTCGGACAAAAGTACGATGAAATATACATAATCTATGCCTATGTATAGTGATTTCTTAGGCTCATATCTCAAGAACTGTTAGTCTCACGTAAATTTTAGTGTGAAGCTTTTGTCGAATATTTTTATGGTGAACAAATTTAATGTACGAACATTCTTGTTAAATTGATATTTAAGAAGAACTGATTTTCGTGATCTTTAACCCTGAAAAACTTTTGTTGTGCACATGACTTCGTAATAGACTTTCCTCCTTATGTTTGACATCTTACAATAAACGTAATACCGTTGAACAACGAACCATCACTTGAATTTATTTGACAGAGAAAGTGTAAAATGACTGTCCTAAGCGATTGTTTCCAAGTGAAGGGGTCCTGCGTGAAGGTCATTGGGATTCGCATTGCTCTAGTACCACGTATTATGATTGTTGGTGCATTCATTAAGGCATTCAATCAGAAAAGAGCACATCAACGTGACGGAGTAGGGAGGTAAGAATGTTTTCACAAGATGTTCGTTGCTTGACATAATTCTGTCCTGACAATTGTTGGGCAAACACTAATATATAAGGATGAAAATTAACTTTACTTCTCAGAATCTGCAGGCTGAACTTTAGTTTAGTTTAGAAAGTTTTAAAATTCTAAAAGTAGTTATTTGCTTTCCAGCAAAGTGTTTTAGATATCACCGTATTGCCGGTTGGGCTCGGTTGACGTATTCCAGAGCTACCATAAATCTTTAAGGTGCTCTTCTTATTACAGCATTCCAGACACAAGGCCAGTGTCAAACCAATTAAGCCGAAACCGTTAATACGCATGGAACGTGCTTTATTTTTCGCCATATGCAAGTTCCATACACATTTCCTCTTATACACTTAAATAGACATACCATTTTTTTTTATTGAATATACCATATCCATTCTTTCTTCTTAAGTTACATAAAAAATTTGCACTTTTGGGTTTTTTTGGAGATTAGTAGCGATAGAATACACACTAGAGGCTAATTAATAGGTGATTTATTATTTAATAAATAAATAAAATAATTGGAAATCGAGCAACTATGTTTCTGCAGTATGCTTAACAGATTTGATTTCGTTTATTTGTTTAGAGCAAGTCTTGATGTGAGCAAAGGTATGTTTCATCAAACCATTTCACAAAAGTTATTAGGTTATTAAGCTTTCCAATATGTATTAAAGAAAATGGATCACAACGGCGAAAGTAATGCAGCATACTCTCCGTAAGCAATCCGTATGATGCATGGAACACAGATATAAAATCGAACGAGAGAAATGGTCCAATTTTGGACTTTCTGCTTATTAGTGTGAGAATGCGGTACGGTTGTGTGTCCTACACAGCTCATACGGTAACGCCAATGTAAAAACCATGAGAAATCGCCATTTTGAACGTCGTTTGACCTTTCTTTTTCCACAACCGGTGAGTGAAGATTAAAATCTTTTTTGTAAATGAAATAAACTATGCTTTCACTCAAAAAGAAGACGAAATTGACGCCGAAGGTTATTTTCACCTACCCGAAATACGATATCCTCTGCGAAGCACTTCTGTGGCTACTATTGCAGCCTCGAACGCAGCACTTCATTCTCGCACTATATTGGAATTTTCGACCGCTAGATATATGTTTCTACGGTGCACGCCGAAAAAATTCAAAATTTTCTGTGAGAAATTTTGACTCAAAGCCAATGTTTTGATTCACCGCCACTAATCAAACTGACATTGGCATTTCTTTTCGTGTTGGCCGTTGCACGCTTTTACCCCAATCCGACATTCCTCACATTTTTCGTAAATAAGAGACAGCATTAGGGCTTTTCGGCTGTGAGTGTAGTAAAATGGGGTGCATTGAGCGGAATTTTTGTGAGAGTGCAATGTTGTACGTGTATTAAAAAAGGTTAGCTCACATATGGGTACACGGGTAGCCATTTCGTGTACATTTTCTTTTATATCTGTAGCATGGAAGTATTACAGATCCATATCTGGTTAATTCATTTTTAATATTGGATGTCCTAGGCTGGTAGGGCATATACAAGTTGAGCTTTCAGCTTTCAGCTATATAGTTTTATAAAAAGAAATTTTTGGAAAGCCCGACATCGTATTCCCGGCATCTAGGGGGAATGCGTATTGAAGCTTTCACCGGCGGTCAATCGTACCTCTGCATGACATATATTTGCGCAATAAGCGTTACTAGGGGGTAGGAATGGGAAATATCGATATTTTTTACTAACAGTTCCAACTGTTACTATGACTGGGAGAAACAGTGACAAAGTAACAGTCAAATTTGGTCACTGCTCCACTGAAACAGCGACAATGATATTTCTCATACAAATTCTGTCATTGTTTCTCATTCAGAGAGACTGAGGTATTTTTCTTACAAATTTTGTCACTGTTCCTCTGTCACGATGACTGAGGAGCAGAGACAAAATTTGTATGATAGATATCATTGTCGCTGTTGCAAAGGAACAGTGACAAAATTTGTATAAGAGATACTTTCGGTCCGGTAGGAGTACTATACTATCACGAGCACTGGAAATACTTTCAGGTCCAGTAAGAAGAACATTTGGACTTAGATACTAAAACCATGAGTAAGCTTATACGATTGTACACGGTACGCGTTTTAGATTTAACGTAGCGTAGATTATGTATGGTGTAGGTTAAAGGTGGACTGCGATGGGGACATGATATGTGTATCTTCGTCAAACGTGCGCTGTGAGATGTAAATATGTATATTACTGCTATAATTGATTGAATTTTGGATGATTTTTGAATGATGTGTGCTTGAAAACGGAAATAAGTTCATCAATTCGAAAAGAGTTATTCATGCTTTTTAAGTGGGATAGTTTCAAGAAGGGCGTATGGCGTGGTTTTGCAGCAATGCGGCTATTTTGATGATATGTATTGCTAACTTAATTGTTATAAATTGTTATTAGATTTATTTTCGACATTGATATTTGTACTCGTATTATTGATATTGCATGCGTACTGTAATGAATAGAATTAAGTGAAACAATGTAATTGATAATTTTTCCTTGTTGATTACAAATTCAACCTTTATGATTTGTGGTTTGAGGAAATCATCTTAAGCTGAGCGAATATTCTTAAAATTGAATGCGGAAATGTCTCATTAATAATTTGGTGACACTAAAAATATAATTATATGCCGGGATGAAAATAAGTATTTAAATACCATAATGGTAGTAAATATTTTGAATTAACTTTTGAAATTGTATTATTTCACACTGATGGAATTTGTGTGATTACATAGTTTGCACTAACAAAAGCTTGAATGAAAATTTTTTATGAAGAAATCTCATACAATACGTTAAAGGAAATGATTTTAGACCGTAAATTGAGTTTATGTTTGAAAATGGTGCCTGTATAAAATGTAGGTGAACATATAAGTATGTTTGTTGTTCTTAGATATGAATATACTTTTATGATTGAGCCATTTGAACCTTATAAAACAGGTCCAGATTTTTTAGCTTCTTTTCAATGGTACCAATCAAGGCTTAGTGTACATATGTACATTATGAAAAGGAATTGTTATTTTGGAATGATTACTTTGTAACTGTTCCATCTTGCACATATTTGTTCGCCTTAACTCTTTTTTAAGTATTTGTATTGCATTCGCACATAAGAGGAACTTGAGGTGGGATATTCAGTACTGGTGGACTGTTATTTTGGAGTTTGAGGAACAGGTGGTAACAGTGACCGGCAAATACTAGGTTATCAGTAACAGTGACAAGAGTATCGGCTCATTCGCACAAGGGGGAATCGGTGCTGCTGCTTGGACCAGCGATCAAGCTTACCCCTTCATGACTCTAAGTTAATAATATCCTTACGTTTTGCTTACCCGTGATGATTTGAAATCCTTTCAATTCAAATCATTCACAAATTTACAATGAATGTGAATATGAGTGTGGTATGATTCATATGAGTGAAGAAAAATCTGCTTGGGAGCCCCTTTTGGCAGATTTTATGGCAAATGATACCGAAGAGACTTTGCTTGCGCGGGAGTGATTGCGTTGACCAGAAGGTCAGCTAAATAGTCTGTTTTGTTATTGCACCAGAACCTTTATAAAGCAGCATATTCTCTACTACAGCAGAGACCTTGAGTATGTGAAGCTTTTTGAACCGGCTTAAATTTAGAGGCTTATGGTGAAAATTCCCAATGTTAAGGACAACCTTAGTGTGAATACTATACTAAATATACATATATGGTATCTTTTAGCGAATACATTATATAGATGGTGAGGCAGCAGTAATGAAGAGTTTTAATCTTTCACTATTATTATCCCTTCCATACGTTGATTGCCTTCAGCTTCTTTTTTTATGAGATTGTTCAGGTCGATGATTTCTTCATGAGAAGATTTGCACTTTGTACTGCCCAAAGAGCCCAATAATAAATCTTTACCAAAGGGCCGCATCGTCTTTAAAGTACCATATCTTTTATTCTTAGTTAATTTTTTTCCGCAAGGCCTGCCCTACTTTTGTGCTTCTAAACTTCCCTCTTAACCGAAATATTGATTTTAGCTAAAATCAAATAATAATCATTTTCTTCTACATAGGACATTTTTGGGATGAATATTATCAAGAGCACATGGTATAAAATATAATAAAAAGAAATTTAATTTATTACCTTTTTATCGCCATCCTACTGCCTAACTTAATTTTTAGAAAGGCGGAACAGTGACAGACGCGTCTGAACTGCTCAAGTACTCCACTCGAACTCCATGCTACTTTATCTAGTTCGAAGTCTGCTATCATAATCCAGCTACATGCAGGATGCAGTAATTAGCATTTCTTGAGTCTGATGCATTTTTGATTGATACATTTATTGCGGGTTTTTTCTGACTACGTTACTTTCCCTCTTTGGCTTATGGATATCATGCAACTAACATCTTCTTAAATTCAAATCACTACCTAATACGGACTGCGCATGGACAAAATAGAACTTGTCATTGTTTTGAATGCTTGCAGATATGTGAGTGAATGAAACGAATAACTTTCAAATAATCGAAATTGGCTACGAATGCCAAACTCTTGCTGGTTTTCAACTCAGAAGTATTCTAATAAGTACTATCACTGATATATTATATGTAACATAGTTTTGTGTATCTTCAACTTTTTTGGCAATTTCAAACTCCCTTAGACTTTGTGTACAAAATCTGATAGAACATCGGATCGATAAAATTTAGCTTATTAATGCACTAAAAAGGCAACTGTGAATATTTTTCTAAATGAAGTATTTTAAGTTTTAGGAATCACACAGCAAACACACTATACGCACTCTTACGTTTCAAGGAGCACGAACAGACTGCTCGCTGAGCAATCGATCTAAATTGGGGTGGGCCAACAAATTCCACGTGCAACATGCGTTAGTCTTATGCTGAAATTATACACAGGACGAACGTTTCGTCGAGCGGCTTGTAAAATTACTTCCCTCCATGCTTTGGCATGTGAAAAAAACGGTGGTGAATAGACGAGGTTACTATTTACACTCTCAGCTTGCCAGCATTTGCCTGTAAATTCGGCATTATATTAAGACAAGTAGTGTAGTCTTTGAGCAGTGCTACCCTAATAGAGAGATAGAATCAGCGGGAGAGAAAGAGGGTGAGCGTGATATATTTATTTAAATAATGCTCATTAAATATTTGGTACGTTTCAGCAGCCCAACATACTGATTTTTTTCTGAGCGTGCCAATCAAATTCAAAGCAATCTATCAAGGTTTCACAATTACAATTGAGTTAAATCACTCTCTTGATAATGCTTTCTCAATTAAAACCGCATAATAAACTTTTGCAATTTTCTCCAGAGTTTTTATAAGACACTTAATTGGCACCGACTATCTGGTTAAATGACCATCCCGAGACATCACACTTCCGATTTTATGCTTCTCATCAAGCATATCTACTATACATACTTGCATGCATACTGACTACTTCATAGCCGCTGAAATCACAAAAACTGAAAGGACACATCTAATGACCGAACATTTTGCAGACGAGATCGAAAGGCGTCGTCGTCGGTATCGTCGAAGCTTTCAATAATAACATTTACCGACAAAAGCCTTTTGTTTTTTCTTCCATTTTTATCGCCGTCTGCTCAGTGTTGTACATTCAGTCTCTTGTGTCTTTCTTTTGGCTTTTGCAATACTGAAACAACACTCATTCTCTCGTGAGACACATAAATTCTCGTCAATTTGTGTTCGGAGGAAAAACCATTTTATTCGTTTCAGGACGGCACTTTTCCATTTTATGACAGGGATCTGTTTTTGCTCCTTGTTGTGTGCGTGGGAAAGTTCTTCATTTTTGGGGTGTTTTGGGGCCATGTCGAGAAACGCAATGGGAGCGAGCCAAGTTTAATGTGTTTGTTGGGATTTTTGTATTTCGTAGAGTGAAAATGGTTAGCCCTTTTTGGATTCTTTTTTTTTTTAAGTGAACGAGGGACCTTTTGGTTTTCTTGGAGGTTTTGTTCTTTTCTGGGGTGAAAAAATTCAAAAAACATACAGTAAAACGTACAATACGCTGTGCGCTTTAAAGTTGAATAATTCTTAGGTCCGAAATAGCTACCATTAACATATTGTATTTTTGAATAAATTAATAAATAGCTCAATTATTCATTTCGCTATTTCTTTATTAATGTTGAAAGTAATTTTTTCTTGATTTCGAAACGGCAGCATACAAATAGGTTTTAATAATTAAATTGATTCGTGCGAATCGTAATGCAATAATGAAAACTGAAACTTTGTGTCAAATCAACAATAAAAAACAATACAAAATAATGGCTTATGGAAGTTGTCAAAAATTAAACCTGCTTGCTGAAAAAAATCAGAATTCAAACTCTAATAACTAAAATTCGAAAAGTTAAAAGACTAAGATGTTGGAGAATTTATTCAAATTTTTATTCTCTGTTATTCACGGATTTCTATTTGAGCGTACTTACGATCAATTTTCTGCAAAATTTTCTAGCTTATTGTTGGAAAACACTTAGACTAAATTATCTGCCTTCATTTTTCATTATTTTTATAAAAATATATCATGCTAGCTTTCTGTCAACAGAGAGTGTATGACTTCTTTGCGTTAGTATATCTACTCGAATACGTTAACCACGTAATTGGTCGAATCATTTTCGCCACATCCGCTTCCATATATTACCTTTCATGCACTATGTTGACGATCGGAACCTATCTAGCTAAAACATTTTTCGTATCCAAGCTCTTTCCGCTGAAATTGACTTTCCTTTTTCGATATCACCCCGTCGAGCCAATGGAATATCGAACCAACCCAACATAAGTGTTCTCTAGTTTCAATGTCTCTCAGTTCGATTATATTCGTATCGTACGAAAACTTATCCGTTCCGTTGCGTTCATGTGTTTTTCATTTTTTTCTCACTTTCGCTACTCTGGTCCTCATTGGAAAGTCAAAGTATCTACTTAGCACTTATTATCCCTTTGAGGTTGTCGATGGATATGATGAAGAGTATGATTATGAATCGGTTTTCGTATATTGAACTACAGAAAACATACTTTCTTCATTCGCAAGCTATGACCGTGGTGGTGGATATTTTATCGCGATGTCAATAATGCTATTCAGTTCGGTTTTCTTAAGGGATGATATTAATGTTAAACGCCAGAAGATCTTTTGTTGTAGGTGCATAATCGATTTTGAGTAGCATCTATGAAAACATCGATGTCATGAATGACTAAGCTTTTACCATATTCTACTATATTTTATGAATGAGATGCGATGAAAGTAAAAATTCAAGAGAATTAATAAATATTAAAATACATAAAGAACTGTCATATCTTTATGCTTTGGAAAATGGCGCGCCCAAGATTCAAACTCTGTAAGTTGCAAAAGAACAATTAAAAGTTACAAAAGAACAATTAAAAACTATTTAAGAATGATTAATAAGTAAACATTTTTAAAGGACCCTAAATTTTACCTCAGAGAACGTCAAAGCACTAATTAATAAAAACTATGTATGTATTGTACAAAAGCACAGAACTTTCGTCTACTTACCTAAACAAACATTTGTTTTATTTTTGTTTTTTTCTTTCTTCTTTAAACATTTTTTTCTTTACTCAATCAATTTGAATATCATTTTTATAAGCTAAGGTAAATAGTCAAAAATATTTTACTTCTACTTTGTTATGTATAAAAGATGTATCAATCAAACCTGTAATGTGTGAATAGTATTTATTTGGATTGTAATTTTTATTGATACTCCTCCCTTCATATCACAAGCGTGGCTTATTTTGAAGGGAGTAGAATAAATTATTATTGAATTGAAAAAAATATTAGTTTTCAATTTGATTGGTGCTTAAAATAATTTTCTACTATTTTCTGCATTTTGCAACTTTTTTTCTCTAATTCTTGAAATTTTTAATATTATTTCTATGAGGAATACAAATACTTTTTTAATACATTTTAGCCCTCGCAAATCTGATTTTACTTGCATGACTATTGAGATAAATAGAATTAACTGTTTCTATTTCTTTCGTGACCTTGACAGTATGATGCTCTACGCAAATTGTATATTTTCCTCTTAAACTTTAATTCACACTAACTCAGCGTCTTAAAAAACTGAATGATGCTCCTTGATTCAGTAGTAAAGTTGCAGTCGCACTCGAAGCCGAAAAGGCAGCTCGTAATTTATACAAAAGATCTGGTTCACTTGCTGAGCTTTTTTTTTTACAAAGAACTATGCTCTTAAGCTGAAAGAAAGGTGATGGCCACTTACATTGCTGGCATTGAAGCATCAATCAGAACCAATCTAGCAAAATCATTTTGGTCATTCATTCGTTCCTTGAAAAACTTTTCTAGCGAATTTTCTAGCTATCTCCACTCCACATGAAGTGTCTGAACTTTTAACTTCTCACTTTTCCTCTTTCTTCTCCCAAAATCTTATTTCCATATCTTCTCCTGAATTACATTCGGTTCTAACAAACCCTCTAGTGAAATGGGCGAGCAAAATACTAAGGAATCGAAGTGTGGTTGCGGAGCTGGGGGAAGCGAGGCTAAGGGTGGATACTAGGAGGGGATGTCCACAGGGAGGAGTATTATCCCCCCTGTTATGGTCCCTACTAGTTGATGACCTTCTCGTGACCCTCAATAGTAAGGGCCTAACTGCTCTCGGCTACGCGGACGACATTACGGTAATAATAAGAGGCTCACACATGGACACCGTGAGGTCCAGAATGCAAAAAGCCTTAAATGAAACAACCCAATGGTGCGAAAGAGAGGGTCTATCCATCAATCCTCAGAAAACTAGCATAATACCATTCACCAGGAAAAGAAAAATCGAAATAGGAGCCCTAAATATTAGGGGCACAGTCGTATGTTTGCAGGAAGAGGTAAAATATCTAGGAATACACCTAGATAGGAAACTCACCTGGGACAATCATCTAAACAAAACGACAATGAAGGCCACTAAGGCACTCTGGGCGACAAAACAAATGCTTGGGCGCAATTGGGGACTATCTCCAAAGCAGACCCTATGGGCATACAAACAAATGGTGAGACCTATCCTCCTATATGGAGCAGCAGTGTGGTGGAAGAAAACCATACAAAAAACCGCTATAAATAGGCTCAACAAGCTTCAAAGGATGGCCTGCCTGCTGATTACAGGAGCAATGAGCTCCACTCCAACAGCAGGAATGGAGGCCCTTCTAAACCTTGAACCGCTGCACCTCAAAATTCAGGAGGAAGCAGCGAGACAAGCCATTAGCCTACAACAAGCCTACAGGTATAAATCAGGGGACCTCAAAGGCCACCTAAAAATCCTGGAGGACGTCAGGCCCATAATGGAAATGTTAAACCTCAGCGACCAAATAAAAACTGAGACAGCATTCGAGAAGAGGTTCAAGGTCACAATTCCATCAAGGGACAAATGGAAGGATGGACCACCTCCCTCGTACAAAGGAGCGCAAATGTGGTATACGGATGGTTCAAAGATGGATTGTGGAGTAGGAGCAGGGATCGTAGGTCCCAAGTGCAAAATGCATTTCCCTCTCCCAAAAGAAGCCACGATCTATCAAGCGGAACTATCTGCCATATTAAGAGCCTCACAAACAATAAAAATAAGGAATACAAAAAGGGTCAGAATAAAAATCCTATCGGATAGTCAAGCGGCTCTTATGGCTATCAATCGCGATCAAATAAATTCGGCTATTCTCCTAGAGGTGAGAGAGGCCCTTAATGAAATAGGGGCACAGAACAGCCTCGAGTTGATATGGATCCCCGGCCATGAGGGGCACCGAGGAAACGAGGAAGCTGATACCAGAGCCAAAAAAGGAGCAGAAATGCCCTTCATAGGTCCTTCTCCGTACTGGGGCTTTACAAAAGCAGATACGGAAAAGGAAATTAAAGCATGGAGCAAAAAGAAGATCGAAGACTACTGGCTTAATATCGAGGGTTTAAAACACTCAAAAAAATACCTTGGCTTCGATAATAAAAGAGCAAAAGAAGCAGTGGCTCTCTGCAAAAGTGGCATAAGAGCCCTATGCGGAGCATTGACAGGACACCTTCCATGCAAAAAGTACCTCCACAGGATAGGTGAGGAGCACGATGACCGCTGCAGATACTGTGGGGAAACGACAGAGTGTGTAGAACATCTGCTCACAGTCTGTCCAGCACTAGCGAGAAGAAGATTCGAGCTACTTGGCTCTGCTCCTCCTTCCACCAGGGACATCACAAATGTCCCGTCAAGGAACATATCCAGGTTCATTAGAAGCCTGGACATCCTATAGGACATAACGCAAAGGAGGCACAATAGACCCAGGAGGTCGCAGTGCTAGGGTCCCTCTGGACCCACTCCAGTCCATCATCATCATCATCATCAACAAACCCTCTAGAAATTGAACTTCTGATGACCGATATCCATGCCAATACCGGTAGTGGTTCCGACGGTATTCCAAATGTCCTGACTAAATCTCTTTCATCATCTTTGTGCGTTCCTCTTTCTATCTTGTTCAACATAAATCTTCTGGTTCATTCACTTCCCCTTCAAAATTGCCAACATCTTCCCTATGCATAAAGCCGGTGATTCTACGTGCATCTTAAACAATCGTCCCATTTCCCTTCTTCCTTGTTTTAGCAAGATCGTTGAAAAAGTGGTCTACAAGCGAGTCTACCCCTTTATCTAGCCAACCATAGCTCATGAAAAGCATGGTTTTGTCAAAGGCAAATCCATTTTAAAAAGCCTTCTTCCCTTCACCCATATGGTCGTATCCGGTCTTAACAATCAAAAGTAGGTCGACATACTATATACTGACTTCTCCAATGACTTTGAATCTGTGAACCATAACCTCCTTCTTCAAAAGCTTAGGAACAATGCCATGTCCTCTTCTGTCCTGGTTCAACTCTTATATCTATGGTCGTACCTGTGTTGTAACTGTAATTCCTGATCTTCAATTCCTTTTTATCCTGTACTGGGTGTTCCGCAATGGTCTATCTTTGGTCTTTTTCTCTTTTTTTTTTGTTCATAAATGGTCTCCCTCCTTTAATGCGGTTTTCTTGTCTTTTATATGCCTTTTCTTTCATACATTACTGCCAGTGCTTCTAAATTATCAGATTTTATAATGAAATCCTATAAAGCCTTGGTTAATATTTTCGTCTGTGCACACCTTTTTCTCTCCTTTGTGCATAGTGTCTTTGAATATTCGGGTCAAGTGTGGTGTCCGCATTATATCTACTTAAGTAATGCTTTGGAGTCTGTTCAACGCAGATTTAGCTATCATGGATTTAGCCGTACCTTATACTTTAAATTTCAGCTTGCCTACCATCCTTACAGTGGTCGTTTTTCATTCCTACATTTTCCTTCCCTCGAATCGCGGAGACTTTTCCTGGACGAATACCTACTCTTTAAGTTATTTGATAGGATAGTTGAATCTGACATTAGTAGCCCCGTTTCTGTCCGTGTAGCAGTGCATGGAAAACGTTCTCCGTTTGTGTTTAGTGTGCCGATTGTACTCACTGATACCTATTTTTATTCTCGACTATTTCATTTACTGAGGCAATACAATGATCTACAGCTTGGTCCTCTACCGTCGACATTACACGCTTTCAAAACTTTTCTGAAAGACCATGTTTTGCATACTAACAATTTGATGCAGTTTTATTTCTCCCTTTTCAATTTTTAATTTGTATTTTTTCACCTTGATTTTGTTTTTTTTAATAATGTTTTCTTTACATTCACCTTGATTTTATTCTTTATTTTGCTCTAGAGCTTGAGTAGTCTAGTGGTTATAGCACTGGCTTTTTGTTCGTGGGGTCCTGGTTCGAATCCAGACTCAAGTTCACCTAGCTCTGATCAAGTACTTGATTAAAACTACCCAGCAAACAATTTAGTGAGCGTTCACTAAAAACGATAGTTTCTCGACAGTCAACAGACATATCCCTCATACGAAACCGAGCCTGTTCGTAAAACGATACGCAGCGATGCTTAGGATGACCGACGCAATAAATAATGCAAGCCATATGTGTGTCCCCTATGGCCTATGCGGCTCAGTAGCAGATTTTACATAGATTCTTCCCCTAGTTTGCTGGTCGATATATACTCGCTAAAACCACATTTTTTCTAACTCATTTACGAATCGTTAAAAATGATTCTTCTCGGATGGCCATTTTAGTAGGACCAATGAATCGTTTTCGATTCATTTGCGAGCTCGTTAACGACAAAAACGTTCGTAAAATATGACTCTTTTATGAATTAATTACGATACATTTGGTTTGCTGGGTAGGAATAAAGTGAGTCGCTGAACTAATAACTCCTCACTCGTATATGCATGAAGTTCTTGACTAGTTTCAACCATTTGACCTGACATAAGGTTGTCGTAGGATTTCTTTACTTTACTTCTTTTTTTTTTATCTTGGAGTGTATTTACCAAAAAGCAATGCATTTTTTTAATAAAACAAGAGATCTCAGAAAATCTACGAAATGCACTGTTTTCTGAACTATCGATTGTATCAGTGACGATTTCAATTCACTGGAATTTGATCAGATATGCTTCACTTCAGGACCTTTTTTCCCCTCAAACAATTTAAAAATTCACTAAAAATCATTCATTTTGAAAAGTTCAGGTGGAACCATAGGAACAAAAAATATGTTTCTTGAATGAAAAAGTATCAATATTAAGCGCAAAAACCTTCCAAGTACTACATCATTAATGTTTCATGAATTAAGCTATTTGAGCCTTTGAATTTGGACAGATTTTAGTTAAAATATTCAACAGGATACACAAGCATTTCAGTATGTTTAAAAAAATTAGAATGACTTTGTCAATGTTGCAGACAAATGTTTTGAATCAACAGGCTCCTTCTTCTTTGTTTTCTTTTCTGTTATTTATGGCTTCGTTATGATATATCACCAATAAAAACAAAAATTTGAAAAAAAATATTCAGCAATTTTAAGCATACAAATAATTTTTGATATGTAATTCTAATCAGCTTTCCACGCGTTTCAGAAACTGAAACAAATTTTAAAAATTGATTTATTTAAATGATTTACTCGCTGATTATTAATAAGTTTTTATTTATTCGCCGAGTTAGCTGATATTTAGCTTTTCCACGCTGCAGTTTTTATATAATCTGTTCAAATGCGTTTTTTCCCTCTTCTGGTCGATAACAACCAAGCTTTAGAGTTGCTAAATCGCAGTTTTCTAATGCGTGAAATCTTTTAAAGATGAGAAATGAATCAACCATTGGTTGTAAAATCAAAAGTTACTAGTGGCAAAAGTGGAAAGTGGTTCAAAATGTGGCAGGACCAAAAAAATATTGTGAAGAGAAAATCAAGATATAGCTCGGTTGCTCATAACTGGAGAGATATTGTATTGGAAAACTTCTAAGCCTGCAATCTAAGTGCTCGTTTGAAATCAGAAGCGAATTCACTCATGTAACTTGTTTGAATGTAAAAGCTAATGGGCTGTGATCAGTGTACAGTGTGAACCTACGGTCTTCCAAAAAGAATCCAAAATAGTGAATGCCTTGAAAAGCCTCTAAAAACTTTCGCATTCTACTTCTTTTATGCGTTGCTTAATTTCACCGAGTAAAAACCAAGGTGTTGTAAAGCGGCTTAATATTTAACAACAAAGAAGTTCCAACAGCGGCGGTTGATATGTCCACTGAGCTGCGTGAACCAAGCGCAGCGTTTGAGTCTGGTGTATTGAATTAAAAGCGTTTTTCACTATAACTGAATGTTATCAAAGACGAATTACTGTGAAGTATAGCAGCAAGTGGTAAATGTCACCGTTGGTTGCCGCACCACATGACCTCTATTGCTGATGAGCAGCCTCAAAAAAAATCAATTGCACGCTTCGCAAAACCTGTTGATGCGTAGCTTGCATTACGAACGAAAGCAGACGCAAAGATAACTAAAAGAAATAAGTATTATATCTGAGGGTCTTGTTGTTGGCATACCACTCACTCGAGACTGATCTTCATTTCATCTGGGGAGACAGGTTTGTGATAGCGAAAAGGAGAAATTTTGAAATAGAATACCTAAAACGATTTCTGAAAATGATTATGGACTTGTGTGCTGTGGTTTTTGTTTTGCTTATGGCTCGAGATTCTGACTTCCTAAATGAGGTTCCTAAATACTAAAGAAATTTGACTTTAGTCTCAAAATGTATGGTTTTATTCTCCATTAAATCATTATATTATGTTTTTGATGCATAGTTCGTTCATTGGAGGGGTAGTCGTAACTACGAAACCAGCCTTGACGTGGTTGAAAACTTCAGGAGGCTAGTCGATAATTTTTGCGCCATCTTTTTCAGTGCCGCTATGGGTGATATATTTCAGTTGTGTGAAGAAATTCTTTGACTATCTTGGCGCGTTCAGCTGTTGTTATTGCCACAAAACGATCTGTGGAAATTATGAATGTGACTGAATTTCGCAGGAAATGCCATTTCTCCAGGCTGGGAAGGAGACCGTGAATTAGTTGTTCAAGGTGAACGATAGGTGTCATCACGAAGTGACATTATCGGAAGTCAAAGCTACCAAAATGTCGTCGAGGTAGATAAAACTGCAGGTCATTGCGAATGAACTACATTTGAGTGAAATTAATGATTCTGTAATCACCACTAGGACTCAATTCATCTTTAGCCATGCGGACAATGTGGAGCAACCAGCTGCTCTTGAAGGGGCGGATATACCCTCCTGACTTTACCGGATCCAAGTTGGCATATTTTTAACACTATTAGAGAGTCAGCGCTCGAGATGTGGTATGTTAGTTGAGAGAGTTCTATGTTGACCATGATGTTACGGTGTTTTTGGACCATTCTTGTGAATGAGTTAATCAAAGTGCAAAGTTTCAGAAAGTTGAACGATATACTACATTGTTTATGTACCTATAGTAGAAAAAGAAGTGAGAGGATCTACCAGGACAGCATTCGGCAAGTGAACGATTATGATGGGGTAGCAAATGAGGTCTGAGCCTTAAATGGGCCCAGAGACATTGGTGATAATGAAGTCTGAAGACAACTTACGACGAAGTCGCAGTCCGAGTGTGATCAATTTTTGGTGTGGAAATGTGTAGTGTTTGTTATTCGTATTTCTTCTTTTATATTTTTAACTCATAACGATTCATAAATGGCCGAAATCCGATAACTCAATTACATTTAGGAATGTCTTCTAAACGTTTTCGCTAAAACGGTTTCTGCTAGTTAATATTCAAAGCTGGCAGTTTTGGAAATATTACTTATGCTTCACAATTGTTTCTCTCACTTTATTCTTTTTGGACAATATTTCAATAAAAATTTGTCAGACATACCCGCACTTTACACTACACTGATTCTGAATGAACCAAGATGTTGTTTTTAAGTTGAATGAGAGTTTTTTTTGTCACAATCAATCAATATGTCGATTTTAAATGATGCTGCTCCGAAACTTACTATTCTTTTTGAATTTCATGATTGATGAATTAAGTAACCTACTATACCTGTAAATGTATTTAATATTATTCTTGTGAAAACAAATTCATTTCAATTCATCACTCTTAAATAGTCCGAAAACTTTTTGTGTTGAATTTGCTGCTTTCGCTTGTAATATACCATATATAATGAAATTGCAAAGATATGATACGAAAGAACTCTCCTTATTCTGCAAATTGTGCTTAATGATACTTAATGAGATACGGCACGTTTTTTTCATCTATTTAACTAAACTTGACTTGTCTGCGCCCATACCAAATTTCGAAAGCAGACATTATGCTTTGTTTTCGTCTGGCTGACAGACTTAGTGTAATTCAGTCTAAGACATTTGATGTTTGCAAAACATGAGAATGATACAGGTATCTATTTTGGATAGCACGTTCCACTTCAAAATTTCAATTGAATTGTTTAAATATAAATGGCGCTGATGGTAAGCTGATAATTTATGATATTTTTAGATACATCCTGAAAAGCTATATATTTTCCTTTTGCCGATAAACCATTCCGAAAATATTGTATTTGAATACGGTGGAAAATGAAAAATAAATGCAGCAATATATAGAAAACAATGAAAAACATTACGTCAACAATTACTTCAAGCCATCTTTTCCCATATTATTTCAAGTGCAATTTGTTCATCTCATTTTCGTTGAAAAATATATCTTTGTATACACCACCACTGAGTATTAATTTAATTAAGGGTTTAAAAAACATTGATAATTTTGTAGCAAAAACAATCGAAGCGTGTTAAACTTCGATCGTTTAACAAAAAAAATTACAGAAAACCTTCGCACTGAGATACTACTAAGCTCATCAGAGCAGATTCATGTCATGACTGGCGACGTTATTACTCGACCTCGTTACTCATCAGTGTTTCAATTTCTTAAAGTCAATCAATTAGTCGAGTTAGTTAGCATGCCAACAACTTTGTTAATTGGTAAATTAATCAGAATTCGAATTGCAATCAAAAGGAGAGGAACAAAGCATCGAAGAAGGATGGGTTGCTGGTATGAAACTTGCTAAGGAACCCGATTCCGTTGAATATTCTCTCTGCAAAGTGTGAAAATACAAAACATTATAAATACAAGCGCATGTATACTGTCAGTGTTTACATTTCGACGTATACTTGTACAAGTTGAGTGAAGAAATTGAATGCGTTGCATATTAGCGTCGATAAGTGAATTAGATGAATTGTTTACTTACATACGTCGTCAAGGTAAATATCGTGTATACAAATTGTGCCTGTTTATTATTGCGAGAATTAATTAAGTAGTTTAAGGGGTTTTGGCGGGAAAAATAACAATAAGTATTGCATAATAACTAAACCATATTCATTGGTGTTTAATGTATTTGGAACAATTTTTTTTCAAAAACACTTACGTCAGCATGATATTAACTTGAGTGATTTGAATACAATTTAGATTCATGAAAAATAGTAATGAACGCACATAAAACATTTTCAGCTAATAGCTAGAAAAAACATGTATTCGGATTCTATAAATATATTTTTCGAATGTTGAATTCTTTTAATATAAATTTTTTATTAAAAAAGGAACAACTTTTCCATTAAAGTATTTTCCCCGGAAGTCCTGGATCCTGCTGTTCAATAGCATGGTCTCGCCAGCTTTCATATATTAGTCGAAACCTAAGCGTCTCATCAAGATAAATTTTGGAGTTCAGCCCATTTTAAGAGGTGATGGATGTTCAACCCCTTGTTTAGATATGTTTTAAAGCAATATTGTACCCGTGAGGTTACTGATAAAATCACGCTTAATAGGGTACAGTCTGCGAATATTTTAGATCGTATGAGAGAAGAAGATCTGGCACGAGAATTCTATGAGCGTAATTTTTTTTCCAGAGCAACGTGAGAGCAGGCCCTGTTTTCATATAAGCTTCCGGAAAAACGCTTAGAATGGTGAGCTGAGGGGGTCCTAAACACTTACGTGCACCATTCTATACTGCTGACTCGACTTTTAATTGATAAGCCAGTGGTGAGTGAATAAATCAATGCCTAGCGTAGATTCTGCTAAAAACTGTTTGAAAAGTTTTGTCTTTTTAGCTGGTAAAATTAGTCCCGCATACCAGGCTTTATCAAACGCCTTGGCCACATATGTATAGCATTACCAAGCCCCTTTATTTTGTTTGGTTAAACCATGTACGAATGGTCTGTTCTACTTTTGCGAGCTGGATTTTAGTAGAATGTAGTGGCTGAAAGCCAAATTGTACCACCAGGATGATGGATTTTTCATCAACTATCTCGTTAAGCTGGTCAAGAAGAAGACGCTCAGCAATTATTCCTACGGAGGATGGGAAACTTATAAGTTTTTAATTTTGCGGAAGGTGAAGATCTTTACCAGGTTTAGACACAACTTTTATAGCCGCTATTTTCCAGACCTCAGGGAAGTTCTCCGTTCAAAAAATAGCATTAATTATGTGCGTCAAGGCATCCAGTGTATTGTCAGGGAGGCATCGTGGCCATTCATTGCCAATTGAATAAAAGCTAGGTGCTTTACGTTTATTTAGTCCACTGACTAATAATTTGATTTCTCCAAAATTTTGTTGGTCTTATTCGAGAGTGTCTTATTGGCGGAGAAGCAA
This sequence comes from Nemotelus pantherinus, assembly GCA_963978885.1. Classification (NCBI taxonomy): domain Eukaryota; kingdom Metazoa; phylum Arthropoda; class Insecta; order Diptera; family Stratiomyidae; genus Nemotelus; species Nemotelus pantherinus. Next base: position 42,315,880 of record OZ022265.1, on the reverse strand, counting down.
GGATTTAAGGAACAGACTCAGCAACTTCTTCTTCATCGCTAACATCATCCTTTATGTTCCTCTATTTATATCGCTGGTAGTTTCGAGTATTTCTTCGAACTGTTGATTTGCCATTCCATCCCAGAAAGCATTCCAGATTGCTATGTTCAACATTCGCATATACTCGTCAATGATGAAGAGTACCGCCTTGTGGTCGGATGAAAATTCATCGAGGAAAATTCATCGACCGAATTCATCGGATGAAAATTCATCGAAAATTCATCGACAGCCCTTTGTCTAAAGCTGGCGCCAAACGATGCGGTGAATGTTTGATTCAAACGTTTGCATCCAACGTTTGAGTCGCATATTAAAAGATCGGCAACAGACCGAACATGTTCCAGCGCCAACGTGGGACGCTGGACATTAGTGATGGGAAATTTCGTTACTTTTGAGTAATGATAACGAATCATTACTTTCAATCGTAGTAATCATTACTTTTATATCGTTACTCATTACTATTACTACTATCTGCGAGGACAGCTCAAAAAAATGTGTACCCTTACGACAACAACGGAAAATATGTACTCTTATGAGCATGACATTCTTAAAAGATTTAAAAAAGATTAATTAGTAAGAAAACAGTTTTATTTTTAAGAATATAAAAAAATTGCTCTTGACAAATACCAATAGAGAAGGAACTTTATACCAAGCTTAATGAAAATTTAAAAAGTTTTTATTCGAAATTAAAATAAACCATCATCCGCAAATTTTTTGGTCTTCGTCTACTTCGCCTGTCCGATATTATGTGGCCTGTTTTTGGAAATATTCTCTCACACAGAAGTTGCTGGTACTCCTAAATATTTTTTCGCGAACTTTCCTAATCTTGGATAAGTTTGTGACCTTGTTTCCCACTATTTAAGAGGATTTTGATTCCTCCGATTGTTGGGCTCTTCACTGAATTGTCATATTTAAATGAGGGTCATCCGAATGTTGGGGTTGATCTGGCACATGCAACTATTGTTTCTAATACAGACCACAATCTAATCTAATCATCAGGTCTAGTTGTTGTGCTTGGGATTGAACTGGCTGTAGATTCTTCAGTCCCAAGATCATTACTTGAAGTTTGAATGACATCAATTGAAGCTTGCATGTTAGTTTGTTCAGCTTCTTCCTTCAGTTCGTCCTTCTCTTTCACTACAGTCAAAGCTGATTCATCGCCGAACTCATACTTTTTGAAACGCGGGTTTAAGTATGTTGCTTTGGTAAGATGGGACCAACTAACCCTGTTGTCATCTTTATGACTTTTCATGGATACCAAACTTTTCCTGAATTATCTTAAACAGTCAATTCTCCACTTCGCCTCACTGAAGCAAGAAGTTTGCGGAAAATTTTATTAAGAAGTGTTACAAAAAATGTTTCGCTTATTAAACATGCACCCACTACGGGGCCAACCTCCTCGGTAAGGCTGGACATGAGTCCAGGGGCATCTTACCTCCCACGGTCTCGTAAATTTTACAACCCCAGTGGGGTTGGAGATACCCTCGTGGCAACCTGCAGTCACGAGGATGGCCTCAGCACAGCCAGAGAAGCCAACTGACGACCCAAAAAGGATCTCGACCTGTTAATCCTTAGCAATTTAAGTGCTACTTTCAGTTTTCCCGGACGGTTTTCCGGCGGATTTTATTTTGCCGAATCTTCGAAACTAGTCCGCTTTTTCCCAGACTTGTATGAAAATTTTGCCCGAAACAACTGAGAAAGGTTCATGAATTTACCCTAGACAAAAAAAAAAGATTTTGGAAAAAATTGACGTTTTTGCCCAATTTCATTCCATCAACATTTTTTTTCGCCCTTAAAATATTACTATTGTACTCCCCGATCACTTTCAATCATCGAAAGCGCCGCAAAGGCATTTTTTGCCAAACTATGGTCAAAAAACCCCTTACTCCCCTACAAAACTGAAATTTTTGTATCACAGCAATAGGTCTTGGCCCGTTATGTCCCAAACCACTCTAACCCAAAATTAGCCGATTTCAGCTACTTTTGCCGTATCTTCGAAACTTGGCCGCTTTTTCCTAGACTTGCATGGAAATGTCGCCCGAAACAACTCAGAGAGGTCCCCGAATTCATGCTAGACCAAAAAATAGATTTTAGAAAAAATGGACGTTTCTGCTCAATTTTCCCTATCAACATTTTTTCACCCGTAAAATATTACTATTGTGCTCGCCGACCACTTTCAATCATCGAAAGCGCCATAACGGCAGTTTTTGCCAAACTATGGCCAAAAAACCCCTCACTCCCCTACAAAACCGAAATTTTTGTATCACAGCAATAGGTCTTGGCCCGTTATGTCCCAAAACACTCTAACCCAAAATTGGCCGATTTGGTCCGATTTCAGCTACTTTTACCCTAAAAACTTTTTGAATATTTGAATAAAATACTTCCAAGTACGAAAATACTCGTCAGTACGAAAATACTCGATACAAAAATACGCGATACGAAAACACTTGCAAGTACGAAATACTCGTGATAACGAATTCAAAAGCCATCAAACATCCAGCAATCGAAATCGTTACTCATCTCATTCCTTACTTTGTGAATCGATCACGAATTCAAAAGTAACGAAATGGTATCATTCATTATCGTTACTCATTTCATTCCTTACTTTCAATCACGAATTCAAAAGTAACGAAATGGTCAGAATTCATTATCGTTACTCGTTACTCGTTACTCATTTCATTCCTTACTTTCGATCACGAATTCAAAAGTAACGAAATGGTCAGAATTCATTATCGTTACTCGTTACTCGTTACTCGTTACTCATTTCATTCCTTACTTTCGATCACGAATTCAAAAGTAACGAAATGGTCGGAATTCATTATCGTTACTCGTTACTCGTTACTCATTTCATTCCTCAAAGGAACGAAAAGTAACCATTACTTTGCACACGTAGAGACTAGAGACCGGTCTCTAGATCACCCCAAGCTTGGATATCATTGCTGCCCGTTGACTCGGTAACGAAATGCATTTTGTGTGTCGTTTGGCCTTAGAACGACGAAGGAACGATTGTGAGAAAAGTAATGGTTACTTTCGTTTTCCGGTAATGATTACTTTTCGTTACTTTGAGTAACCATTACTTTTAAGTCGTTCATTACTTTTTGAACACCACTACTGGACATTGTGCTCTGGTAGCTGGGGCATCCGCCACACGATGCGTCCAACCGTCTAGTGCCCAACGTTGGAGGGTGTTGGCAGCATCGTTTGGCGCCGGCTTTAGACATGACTATGGTCTATGCCAAAGTGTGTAAGTTCATCGGGGGGATGGAGGCCTAAACAGTTATCCACGATTAACCTTTGCATCTCGATTCCAGCTTATCTCCCCAGTGGCGAACATGAGCGTTTTGGTCTGCTGCAAGATATATTGGATTTTCGTGCTCAAATAGCTTGCTTAGAATCGTGCTAAAGCTGATATTTGTAAGATGATGTGCGCAGATATCGCTACGAACTCGAAAGAATCCATGCACACATTGTGTTTGAAAGTGGATATGGTTGATGCCTCTTCTCACCAGATTGCAGTGAGAAGAGGCATCAACCATATCTACCTGCCAGTTTTTTGCTGCGGCTTAGGTTAGTTATATATGTGGAGGCGATCAGCAGGTTTTAGAAATGTTTTCTATAGGAGCGCGATGTTTTTTAGCTGCCCACAACTGACACATTTTGCATTCTCTTCGCGCAGTTTAGTTAACTCAAGAAAAGAAATAAAAGAAATATCGTTTTATGAAAACGGGGGCGCTAAGGGCTCATTATTACAACTGGCGTATGATTACATGCTTAATATCCCACCAAAAAGTGTAGAACCCGAAATATCTTTTTCAGCAGCTGGATAAATGTGCAGCAAAATCAGGTCTAGTTTAAATTTCGAAACTCTTGACGAATTATTTTTATTAAGAGCATACTTTCAAAACGAATCAGTTGTTTGAATCAATCGATATTATTACTTATCACTTGTTGCATTGAAAAGCAATATTATTTTGTAATAATAAAAAGAATAATGTATTTTTATTATATTATCGTAACATTCATTATGCTGATTAAATTTTAATTCGTTTTTAACTAATTTTATAATTAACTATCATGACCTAGGAGAAATTATTGGACAAGAAGATAAGAAGAAATTAGACCATAAAATTAAATTAGATGCAATCAAGATTAACGTGTTACTTGCTACATATGTATGTGCATAAATTTAGCATTATAATGAACTTAACTTCTGGTTTTATGTACATAAATTTGAAAAAAAAGTTTTGATTGAGTACAAATAAGCCGATATATCTGTTTAAATTCGCTTAATATAGTTCTTTTGTAAAATCCCGAAATCTCGGGACTATCTCGGGATCCCGAAAATTCTAATCCCGAATTTTTGGGGCCTCCATTTCAATCTTGGGATTAATGACCTAGTCTGAATTATCAAGTAAAATTCGACTAGAACATTCTAGCAAGTGAGAAAATAAACGAGTATACTCGATTATTTTCTGTGTCATATCAACAGCTATAAAGTCCCTCGACAGATTAAGACAGCCAACCAAAAACTACACAGTAGGATACTGTGAATTATTTTGAATATTCAGTTTATGGAAGTCATATGCATGCGAAGCTTGGTTGTTATATAACTATTATGTATTGAAAACAAACTCTTTTATTCAAACGACACAGAGAATCTTGTGCTTACACATAGCTTTTTTTTTTCGAAAAAAACAGCGACGTTATTTTTAGTCGGGAAAACAAATTACAATGAACTTAAAAAAACTCTAGCGCACCTGAACCGCTAGAAACACTAATGTTCGAAGAACAGTAGAAGAATCGTGCAGGTTTTGAGTGCATATTCCACCACATGTGCTGCTTATTACGACCAAACTGTTTCAAATGCCACGTTTTACTTTGGTCTCAAGAATGCATTATAACTCATATGGTGGAAGGTTTCAGATATTACCACTGGCATGAATTTCAACGTTTATGAGAGCAAAACACGGGTTAATTATATTCGTTATCAGTTGCTTATTTCACATAATTTTGAAAGCAGCATCTCATATAACATCAATGAAGAAAATGCTCAGTGCCTGCAGCACTGTAACTGAAGTTGGTGTTTGGGGCTGCGATCCGAAAAATTTGCAGAACTTTGCGAATTGCAACATTGATTATTTATTTTAATTGTAAATGTTTCCGGTATGAATACTAACTGTAAGCGTTTATTGATACAAAAGTAGCACAACCGACTCGTGCTGGCAACCTTCTGCCAGTATTAAAGCCAAGAATATATCACATCTGCTTCACGTTGTTATATAACATTCGAAGTTATAGGAGTATAAAGAAATGTAGGGTTCCCTGCAGCGAGTTTTTTCAAATAATCGAAAGCTTAATATTTGCTGTTTATTGTCACTACAATATCATTACCATTTGAAAATTCTACGATAAAACCGCTTAATAAAGATATTGCAATTAAACACAAAACCAACAATAGCTGGCAACCCTATCGTGGCTTTTCAACCAAATTTGGCCTGAATAATGTTTATGACAGGTTTCATTAATTGTATGAAATTTGTATTGATTTCATGACTGCACTGGAAGTTATAGTGCAAAAAGTTTTATTTTCTTGAGCGAATTTTCAAAACCAAAGACACAAAAATTACCATAGCTGGTAGCACCAATCAAATTTTTCAACCAAATTTCCACCAAACAGAGATTAGAGTTAGGTTTAGCTATTGTGCCAATTTCATGAAAATCTGGTAATTTATTCACATTTCATAGGGCAAAAAGCAGTTTTTCTTCTTTGTAATTTTTCAAGATGGCACCACTGGCACAGACTTGCCCACAATTCAAAATCGCTTCTATCAAATCTGGTCTTACTTAAGTCCAATGCATTCTGTAAATTTTAGCTGTATCTGATTATTGGTTCGTGAGTTTCCGTGAACAGAAGTTTTTGATGCTAAAAATATAGGTTAACTGGGAGAGGGTTACCGTTCTTGTCCGACATGAAATTTCCAAAGTTTTATTTTGAACGTGTAGATAAAACATAAGATTAATATACAGATTAGTTTTATTGTAAGAAACGGACATTTTTTTGAATATTCGATGGTTTGAATGTTTTCACTTCCAAATTTTTTTTTTCAAAATGAAGACACCAAAATTATCATAGCTGGCAACTCCAACTGAATTTTTCAACCAAATTTCTACCAAACGTGGCTTAAAGTAAGGTCCAGCAGTTGTGTGAGTTTCGTCAAAATCGAACGATTCAATCAGAATTTATACGGCTAAAAACAGTTATCTTTTTTAGTGGTTTTTCAAGATGGCACCACTGGCACAGACTTGCCCACAATTCAAAATCGCTTCTATCAAATCTGGTCTTACTTAAGTCCAATGCATTCTGTAAATTTTAGCTGTATCTGATTATTGGTTCGTGAGTTTCCGTGAACAGAAGTTTTTGATGCTAAAAATATAGGTTAACTGGGAGAGGGTTACCGTTCTTGTCCGACATGAAATTTCCAAAGTTTTATTTTGAACGTGTAGATAAAACATAAGATTAATATACAGATTAGTTTTATTGTAAGAAACGGACATTTTTTTGAATATTCGATGGTTTGAATGTTTTCACTTCCAAATTTTTTTTTTCAAAATGAAGACACCAAAATTATCATAGCTGGCAACTCCAACTGAATTTTTCAACCAAATTTCTACCAAACGTGGCTTAAAGTAAGGTCCAGCAGTTGTGTGAGTTTCGTCAAAATCGAACGATTCAATCAGAATTTATACGGCTAAAAACAGTTATCTTTTTTAGTGGTTTTTCAAGATGGCACCACTGGCACAGAATTGCCCGCATTTCAAAATCACTTCTATCAGACCTGGTCCTATTTAAGACCAATACATTCTGCAAATTTCAATTAATTCTGCTCATCGGATCGTGAGTTTCCGTGAACAGAAGTTTTTGATGCTTAAAATATAGGTAAATTGGGCAAGGGTTACCAGGCGTGCCCGTTATACCATATCTTTTTTTTTTTTTTGGTTATGTAAACAAAGCACAAGATTTACATATGAGTGGCTTTTTTTTGAAGAAACGGCATTTTTTCAAGAGAGACGATGATTTGGAGGTTTTCACTTTCAGTGCCTGCCCTAGCTACAGGGTTGCCAGCACGCTCATTAAAAGCTACACAAATCTACAACTAAATAATATCAATATGTCCTGAAAATTTCGTAATGATTGAATAGCTCTGTCAAAAGTTATCGCAATTCAAAAATTTTCAAATTTTCCCGTCCTCTTTTTAGGCACCCAGCGCACACATAGGGTTAAAAAATTCCAAAGCATTATCCGATTCATATGTAAAACACGTTTGAAATTTATTTCGTTAACTTTATTTTTGCGAAAATTATTTGTGCACGAAATAATAGGTATATTAAAAATATCACTTAAATGGCCGCCGGCGCCAAAAGGTTAACAATAACTGACATTTAAAGAGACCTGGACCTATTCTGCATATACACCAATGTATCCTGAAAGTTTCAGCTCAATCGAATGGCGCGTTCCCGAGATTATCTCACTGAAATTTTTTGATGATATATATATATATATATATAGAAATATGAATTTTTGGCCGAATCGATTTTAATACTAATGTTCTTCGAACATTAGTAAAAATAGCTACTAACCAACGTAACAACATATTGAACAGCAATTGAAATTGATTTAATTTAAATTTCAGCTAAAAATTGATGCATGCATAGTTTTTGAAACAAAATTTTTCAGTACTTGTTAATCACTGCTACTCTACAGGCTGGGCATTTCCAGCATTGCAATCAAAAATGTATGTTACAAGAACCAGTAAACTAAAATAGGAGGTGTGGCTACTCAATTTTACAAACCAATTGAGAGTCTATAATGGGCTACAAAGTGTTTTCCATTGCTCGACGAAATACTGTAGGTGTAAATTTGAGCAAATTAAAAGAATTGATACGGTATAGCTAGCAGTATGTATGTTTGGCTCGTCGAGCTCCATTTTCAAGTGCTTTTCTCAACTTGGCTTCGAAGGAATCAAACGCTTACATTTGGCATTTTCTATTATTATTTCAATGAAAATATGTTTATATTCGTCAAGACTTTGGGGATTTGAAGTTTCGTGTCCTTTAAACCGTTTACTGTGGCTTTTATCTGCTTTATTGGGATACTATGTTGGTTTTTGTCATGTTAGGCATGACAAGAGTGTTCTTACTGGAGTAAGTAAAGAAATAAATTGAATAAAATATAATTGTATTGCTCTAAATGTTAGAAAAGTTTCAAATTTGAAAGATTATATAATAGCGCCCAATGTGGCCTTCGCTGCTAGCTAATAACGTATAAATTCCAGCCTTTTATCCATCTTATTTCTATATTTTAGCTCAAAAGGTTAATAAAGCTTACTACACAGTCTGACATAAGTTTACGGGCAATTCCGCATGAGGCTGACATGTGAATCTCGGATTGTAGGCCCAACAAGCTTGAATATGCAGCAATTTATTTTTACACTAGATTGATCAATTTTGGGACTAATCCAACGGGCGTTCGTTGTTAGTAAGCCAATATATAAGTTCGTTCAATTTTGATTTGGATTCTTTGTACTATTGCCATTATATTATTCCCTTTACTAGGAGCTAGCATTAGATTTAAAGCGTCGTACTATTTTGGCTTCTAATTCCGTTAGAGAAATAGCCGGTACGGTCGCTATATGCAGTAAAGTCGAAGTTTTTGTAACTTCAAAAGCTATCGAGAAATTTGTTTCAACGAATATTTTGCTTGAAATTAAACAAAAGTGATACTCACTTCTTAAGCATAGTACTGAGTTCGATTTCACGTGAAATTTTCATACAAAATTTCACGTGAAATCTGTTTCGGCGAAAATTTAGCTTGAAAATAAGCAAGAGTTGTACTCTGTTGTTAGCATGAAAAGCTGCTTTGAAGGTGCTTTCGCGTTGAAAACGTAGATGGCACTGAAACATGTCTCCAATCATTTCATGCCAATTAAGTTTGTACTGTTCATTCTTTCGAGCTAAAAAGTGACATTTGGTGTTTCAATTTGAAAATGGAGCAGTGCAAATGTCTTTCCAATAAGAAAATCGATCGAAAAGTGAAATTCTTGACATTTTATCCGTCAGAAATGAGCAATGTCTCTGCTTTTCTCCATTGCCAAAATTTTCGCTCGAAAGAATGACCAGATAATGGAGACATGTCAAAATTTAGCTTCACGATTAACTCAGTACCAGCCTTTATGCCTAAAATATTTCAGTACGTTTTTTGAATTAATCGTTATGATAGGGGTTTTCCTGTTCTTCTTTTGGCACAAATATATTTGGTACTTGTTTTAAGAAGGATTACTTCATACTAATGCTATTTACGGTATGTTTCTAATAGCTTAATAGAATGCAATTTACTCTTTTTCTGGGGTCTCTTTTGCCCTCATTGAAAAATGCTTTGTAAAGTTTTTGTGTCTGTCTGTCTTTGCAAGGAGGATAAAATTTACTCGCAGTTTAGTTATTCGAAATTTATATATCCTATCAGGTTATGTTTCAAAAGGATGTTTCCACCAAAAAACATTTCCATTCTATGTATTTTTGAGACTTCTTTGATTTTTTGAAAATGGTTTTTAAATTACTAATGCTCAGGGCTATGGTTGTGGTTTTCTCGCTAAAGCATATAGTGGAAGATAGTTTTGTCCTTCTTTTGACTTTCATTGAAAACTGGAATGTTTTTTAATACTCACTAAAATAACTTTTCTGTCAATTACCCAGGCAAAATTTGATTCAATGGTTGGGATTATCAGCCTTATTATTTTCGTTTACTACTGCCGTTATAGCTCCTTTTTTGATTGACAAATAATCCCAATCACATATTTCATATAATTAGTAAAATAAATTGTGGACACACATACTACTTATGATATTTAAACTTAAACTTATTAAAATATATTTTTAATTATTAACTTATTAATATTTATTTGGATTACATAAGATCATCAAAAATATGAATCAATTTGCTTAGGTAGATCAAAGTGCGTACAGCTTCTTCAGGTACAAGTATCTATACAAAATCAGCATAACACGAAATGACCAGAAATGACAAATGAAATAATGCTTTATTCGATAGCTTTTGTTGAATTTTATTTCATATACGACTCCATTTTGGTTGTTATTTTACTTTTCGGTTTTTATTTTTTCCTAGTTTAGGTAGTATTTTATCAAAAACTACTCAAATTTTTCCAATTTTTAAATTTTCACTACATTAAGGGTCTTATAATCGAATTGTTTTCTCCTTATCAACAGCATTGCGCCTAACAGCATAATGGGAGTTAGCCTTGTACATACTTTCTTTCAACATTTTGTCAAGTATCTAGGGTTGTAATAGAATGATATGCATAATATTTTTTAACTGCTGGCAGGTATGATAGCTTAAAAAAATCTGATGTCAATGTGACTTTTAGTTAATGTAGTTCTTATCTGGTGGATGCTAATTTAATAAATTGAATCGGGAAAAATTAAGATTTTAAGAGACGTTATTAAATATTGGCATGTCTATTTGCTGGCAAAAAAGTTATATAATAGAATAGAGAATTAATCGATATTCGTTGCTAGCTCATTGGCTGAAACATTTGCAATTTAACAGTTCGACCACATCGAAAAATTCAAAATACGCACAGTTGGCATGATAATTCCCCCGCGAACTCATCAAAATATTTATCTGTCTCGAACTAAAATGAAATAATTTTATTTGAAACTTAAAATGCTCACACAAAGAACAGCCGCTAAATAGATCACACGACAACCAAAAACACAACAACAATATTTACAATTTCTATTGAAGTGGGAGATTAACCACAATTTCAAACAGCTGAATATAATAACAGTAGCGGGTGAAAATTCCATTGCTCAGTGATTGTTTTCATCAAATTAGAAATGTGGTTTGGTTCGACGCAATTCGATTAGAAAGTCGGTCCAGAAATATTTCAAATTTGTTCGAAAGTCATTCACACGAATGTTGTAATTACATATGTACATATCTGCACCGACTGTAACCACAAACAAGCGGCCTCAAAGTGAATAATCGACCATTTAAAATGGTGAATTCTACATGATACCCCGAAAATACTCATCACAATATGACACGATTGGCAGAAATTCGTGGTAGGTGCGTAAGCATGATGCTGTTTGTTTGATTAACATTTGCCAGCATGACACGAAGTTTTTAAATTTTCAAAACAGATTTTATCAATTGTTTGCTCGAAACCTGAAAGCAGACTTGCATTTTCGAGGCGGTATTTTGATTTCTTTGACTTGTTGATAGAAAATACTTTAATTTTAAAGAGATAAATTCAATTCGTTCAAATCTGCTCTCAACTATTTAGACTCAAACGTAATTTCTTAGCTTCAGTTTTACGCAGGGCCATCTTTGTGCATGCGCACACAGGGTACGTGCCCAGGGCCCCGCGATCTATGGGGCCTCTTATTTTCAGATCGCCAAACGATAAGTAGATTTATTTCGCGAAAATTAAACTATAATTACCTGACTATACTTAATAACTATCTATCTATCTCATGAACCAGGGACCTAACACTGGCAACCCTATCTGCCTACTAGTATGTGATTTCCCTAAATTATTTGTGAATGAATAAACCAGTGATGAACTTATACCCGCGGGTAAATGCATAAGGACTGGCAGAAGCTGGCAGAAGAAATTAAAGAACAATGAAAGTGTTGAAAGAAAATGGTTGCTGTATTCGCCTTCGAAGAAGTCTGTATTTTGTTTTTCTTGCTGCTTATTGAACCCTTTTGATCTAAACATGTGCTCTCCAGTTGGATGTAATTGGAAACACAGTAATCACATAATTTTACATAATACAAATAGCACTGCACATAGGCAATCTATGATGACTTATCTGTCACGAAGTAAAACAGTTGGTAGAGTAGATACAGACTTACTATGTCAAAATTAAAAACGAGTAAATTACTGGAAAAGTGCTATTAAACGGGTTGTCGCAGTTCTAAAAATGTTTGCATCGTGGGAGCTTCCGTTCCGAGGTGACAATGAAATTATTAGATGGAAATAATGAAAATTATTTAGGATGTGTGGAGTTATTAAATGAATTTGATGAATTTCTTGCAGATCACCTAAACAAAATTGGGAATCCTGGAAAGGGACACATTTTATTTATTAGCGAATGTTTGAGTTGATTGTTTGAGTTGATTGAATGAGTTTGTTGACGTAATGGGAAAACAAATCCTAAAAAAATTATAAATGAAATTAAATTAGCTAAATATTTTTCAATTAGCGCTGACTGCACGCCGGGCTGTTTCATACTGACCAGTTAACTTTTATAACTCGATACGTAAAAGACATTGTTTAATTTATAATCGAAGGTCATGAATTAGAATATTGGATCATTCTGAAATCTTGAGAGAATGAAGGATTGTAGAGGGCAAAGCTACGACAATGATCGACGGAATATTTAGGTTCAAAAAAAAATTTTAAAAGTCTTTTTGAAACCAGATGGTCTGCTGGTGCAGAGCTGATGCAGTAAGCGTCTTAGATTAGAGTCATAAACAAATTATAGAAACCTTGACGTCTATCGCGGAGGATGCAGAGCAGCAACAAGAAACTAAGCACGAAGCTCTTGCTTTGTCCAAAAAATGGAAAGCCTGGAATTTGTTTTACTGGCAAACATTTTGAACGCCGTATTAGAATGAATAGATAAAACAAGTTCTTCTTTATCTTCAGAAAAATACTCTTATAATGGACGTTGCAACTAATTTGTTAACTCCACTTGATGATTCTATTATTAACGGATAAATTTGATGACTTTGAATCGTGCGCCAAAGAGAAAAATCCGGAGAATGATTACAAGGACCTATCTCAAAGAATAAGAGGCAGAAGCTCACGTCAGGCATTATTTGATGGCTCTGCGCCATCAGCCAAACTAAATGGAAAAGAGAAATTCAATGTAGAAACTTCTATTGCCATAGTTGATACTCTCAGCGTTCATTTAAAACAGCGATTGAATTCGTACAACGAAATAAGTCATCGGTTGGGTTTTTTTCATCTCGCTTGAAAGCTTTTAGTCCCAAGGAGTTGAAACCAGGTTACAAAGAATTCACAAAAATCTACCATAGCGACGTTAGTGAGAAAGAGTTAGAAATGGAATGTTTGCATTTAATAGAATACTTAAAAAGCGTTCAGACTAGTGAAAATGAAGCAACTATGAGTATTTCAGGAATATATCGTCTTTTGAAAGAAGACAAAATTGAAGACACGTTTCCAAATGTAGAAATCGCATTGAGAATCTTTTTAAGCATTATGGTAACTAACTGCTGAGGGGAACGCTTCTTCTCAAAATTGAAAACAATAAAAAATGAATTAAGAAGTACAATGCTTCTAGAAAGATTGATCAGTTTGTCGCTGATGTTCATAGAATTTGATGGGCTCAAAGAGATCGACTTTGAAAAAGTGATTAATAATTTTGCTTGTCTAAAATCTAGAAAAGTACCCTTTCAATCAACATAGACTTTTTAATTACTAACCTGCGTATAAAGGTCGAAAAGTCACTTTTCCGATGATTGATTTAATGTGGCTTTGAATATTTAAAAATGACATGTAAATACCCGTATACCTAGAATTTTGCTTACCTGCTCTTGTCTTTTTATTTATTATCCTGTTGTTAGGGGCCACATTTATCTTAAAGTGCCCAGGGCCCCAAATTTATCTAAGTCGGCTCTGGTGACACTCTCTGAGATTGATAGCGGAATATTGTTGCATCGAACTATACTCTGTCGAGCAGCCGTCAATGCAGCATGTTTTTGTTTTAAGGTCTCCTCATCAAATTGCCCAGCGTGCCTTCTTTTGCTGACTAGCTCAGTCTGGCGTGGGTGTTTAGGGCAGAGGAGTTCCTTCGTGTTACGGCACGCAAGAACTACAACAACATTTACATTACACACAATAAGGAGAGGAAAGGAAGACTACATGTAAGAATCAATATTTTAAAGGCGTTATTTACTGAGTCATTATGCCAATCTATATATTTCAGACTTCATTACACTAACACTTTATTCAATGATTCAAATTATAATGTAATGATAAATTACATAAATTTATAATACACAGATTTTTATGTATTAAAGGCATACTACTCTGGTGTGGGCAAATTTTTATACCCAAACCCGGCCGGGGTTGGTTAACACAAATCTTAACATGTGTTAATGTGATTCCGCACAAGTAACAGAAAAGAGAAGGGGAAAAATAATAATATAAACATATAAATACTAAAGTTTAACGACGAGAAAAAAAAGAAATTATCATAAAACAAACGTAATGAAATGAAAAATACAGTAAACCCACACCATTTACGTTTGATGTAAGATATTAAAACTGACCACAAAAAAAATCGTGATTCTCTGTTAATTCTATATAATTTTTAAATGAATAATTTGGTAAATTCAATTCTAATTACAAAAAAAAACAAACATTGCCAATAATTTGTTTCGTTTTTCTTCAGTTATCGAAATTTATAAATTTTATACTAATTTGCACTTAGCTGTTGTTTGGTTTACAAGTCCTGGTTCTTCTTCATCTCCAATTTCGGGAATATTTTTATGGCACTCAACGTTCAGCGTATCTGAGACTCCACCAAAGTTTAGTTTTCTTCTTCCTTGCTTCTTTCTTCGCTTAAATAGCCTGCTGGTCCACCCTTGCTATTGATATTTGCTCGTTTTATGCTTCACTGTCCCACTCTCAGATTCACTCAATTTATGAGTTCAATTTTAAATTCCAACTTTTTCAATTTGTATCGCTTTTCAGATTTATGAAACTGGTGATCACTTTTAGTTTTTAAATTCTTCAACTGTCCCACTTTCAAATGTACTCAACTTATGAATTCACTTTTAGATTTTAAATTCTTTAACTGTCCCACTTTCAAATTTTCATCAAAACTTGTGATCACTTTTATTTTTTGTAAATTCTTCAACAAATCAGCTTTCGACCTTTTTTTACCGAAAAAATCTCTTTCGCTTCTTCAACCACTCTACATGCTGGCGAACAAAAGAATGCCCTTCTCCCGATACTGAAAAAATGTTTCCCAAAAGAAATACCGAAATTTTCAAAGTACCGAAATTTTTCGGCACTTTTCCTTATTAGCTATTTTCAATACCTTTAGGGCATTACAATTTCCAGCTGTACAGTCACCGTTCACTATCAGCTGATAGATCAATTTATCAGCCATATTGTGGAACGTCTGGACTGTCAGTGGTTGGATAAGTGTCACCAGCCGCGACGTCGGGAACTCCTCAGGTTCGATATATTTTTATTTATTTTTATTTACATATAAATTTGTATATCTTTTTCAGCATTGCAACAATAAATCATAAAATTTACCTTCGCAGCCAAAAAAATTGGCCTTTAAATGTATGGTCTTTAAATGTATCTGTCAAGCCGATTGATTGAGAAACGACACCTCTTTTTTCTCTGACTGCCCGAAAATAACAGAATTTAAGGCGCTGGCGAAATTCCGGAGCACCAAGAATCGCACCGATGAGAAAAATAAGATATTCATTTCCAATGTGATATTTAGGCTCTTTAGAGACTATTCATAGGTTTTGATATGTGTTGACGTTAATTATTGAAAAATAACTTTGAACTGCTTATCTGCTAATAAAATATTGCCAGAATACAAATCTTATTTCGGGGCATATCCTCCCACTGAAGTTGCCTACTATCTGTGCAGGATATGCACTATACCTTCGATTTAATCCATGGTGATATCATTAGTTTAAATCAGAACACAACGCTGCACAGGCTATCATCACCACTTATACCAGTAAACTTCTCAATTATCTCGCAGCAAGCAATCATCGGAGCGGAAAGTCTTGGCACCTAAGCATACTTTTCAAGAAAACAATGAAAGAAATCCCTTTTCTAAAGAATATACAGCAACACATTTCGTTAGCTGATCAAGATAAAACTGATTGCATATCAGATTACTTTTTCAAGTACAACACTGCTTCTGGTTATTTCAATGACCATAATACGAAAGAGATTGTTAAAGTGCGTCCTCATTCTATACCTACATACATTTGATTTAGTAAAGAACACAAACGCAAACTGCTAAACCACAAACACGGAACTGGAAACTCAAAAAATCACCCGGTACAGACGGCATAGCTCCGGTTACGGTTAAAAATATTCCCCAAGCCTATGCTGTACTTATTTAGCCTCGTATACAAACCGGACCTTCTTGGATTGACTTGGCTTGAAACGGATTAAAAGTAAACTTCAAAGTAGGTTTTTGGTGCGATTGGATTAACCGAATAAAATTCAGCTAGTTCTACTAAAGTGAAGTATATCACATCGGAACGTCACATATATGAAAAGAACTCAAGTTGGCTTTGAATTTTTCAATCCTCAATCCCTCGAGCCGGGTCATTTAACGCCAAAGTCAATCCAATCCGGTAAAGTTTCCTGATCGGATCGACTTATCTCAAATAAATCCGGTGCGCGTAATCGTAATCCTAATCCTAATTCACTTTGAAACCACATTGTATACGAGACTTTTGTTCTCTTTTTGATCGCCCTATCGAAATATGGCCCTTTCCATTAAAATGGAAGGAAGCGATTGTCCAGTGGCGGCTCGTCAGGGTGGGCCCGGCCCGCCTGGCTCACCCTGACGAGCCACCACTGGGCCCACTCGACACAAAAACACTATTATAAGGTATACGCGGATACCAAGAAGAAATATCTACTTTACTTTAACTCAGTAGCGGCTCGTCAGGGTGGGTCAGGCGGGCCGGGCCCACCCTGACGAGCCGCCACTGCGATTGTCAGTACCATTTTCAAACTAAGCAAAGACCCGGCCAGTTTTTAGACGAAAAGGAATATGATGCCCCGTTGCAGACTGTAAAAAAACACCTGCAACATGCGCATCATAATCAGCGAAAAAACATGAAAACGTCGCAAGACACACATTCTAATTTTATCCAGCACATTTAAATTGCAATCATCATACTGTGATTATGTCAGATGTCAGCAAATTTAGAACACATAAATAGTTTTGTACTTGTCGTCGCGACACAAATAGTTCGTATTGTTAGTTCAAGGCTTCCTTTGATGTAATGTGAAGCGTGAAGCGGACAATAAAAAAAGTCGAGGTTCTGGATTTTGTTCATATTGTGCAAAGTGGTACTTTTTTTTTCTATGATGTTTAGGCATATTTTTTTTTCTATGATGTTTAGTTGCCGAGCTATGGGCTTTTGAAGAATTGAAGAAGTTGATGAACAGTTTTTTTGAAAGCCGACTATGAGATTAAAAAAAAAATTAAAAAACATTAAACATGTTGATTGGTATAGAAAATCAACAGTTTTTTTTCAATTTTGAAATTAAATTTGGAAAAATATTTTTTTTTCTAGTTTAAAATCTTGTTTAAAACTTGTTGTTTGAATAACTTGGACCAGGTTAATTTTGTTTATATTTAAAACAAAATAAAACTTAAAGTATACTTATTTTATCATATGAGTTTTAGAATGGGATGGCCAGCAGTTTGGGAGATAGGTGAACTCCAGTAGACACAAGTCGTATGAAGCCTGATACCCCGAGCTTGAACGATGACATTCCAGAAAAGCCAAACCTTGAAAAACAAAATAAAATAAAGTAAATCAAGTAATGAACAGAAAAATAAAATAGAGGAAGAAAAGGAAAATAAAATTATTTAAATGTAGCTGATTCGGAATTCACTCTAGTAGCTGTTAAATAACTCCACGGAAAATCATCCTGGGTTTTATTATTCTTCATGTTCCCGGTTGAAATACAATCGGCATTTCCTCCCATGCCTTGAAAGAAAACTGAAAATAAATAATGTATTAAAAGCATTAGTTAAAAATGTGTAGCTATATAAGCAACACAAAGCACTATATAGCCTGGACAAACTATTATTGCGATTTTTTTTTTTTAATTAAATTATTAAATTAAATATTAAATTATTATTATAAATTATTATAGAGTAGGAAGCAGAATTTCGTATAGAGTAGGAAAATAGGACAAGAGTATAAAGAACATAAAAAAAATATATATATATCTTTAAGCTTGTACGTTGCAAATAAAGTAAAGATTTTGATTTTGTATTGTTCTCATATTTCGTACAAATTTAAGCGATATTATTGGCCAGATGTCCCCATGGCTGTACAGACTGGATAGTATTATAAGTGTGTAAGATAGACACTTCGTGCAAGAGAATTAACTAAAATTTATAAAACGATAAGAGCCAGCAGAAAAAATGGTGTAGTTTAATTGCATTTACAACACTTAAAATTAAATTGCACTCTTCACCTCGCAAAGCAATCAGCGCTTCATCAATTCAAAAAAGGACTGGCACGAAGACATTAGCAACTGCACAGGTCACACCATACTAAAACACGATTCAACAAAGCTTCTAGTGAGCTCAGACTAGCACTTACAAAAGACGATTAAAGTTATACTCATTCTTGGAAAAACTTACGTTCACTAAAAATACTGTGGCAAGCGAACAAAAAATAAACAAATTGACCATCATAAAAGCAACATAAAGAACTGCCAAGACAGAAGTGACGCAGAGAAAGCCACCGCCTTTGCAGTACACCTAGAACAGGTTTTCACATCTTTTACCACGGCAGCACGCGATTTTCCACATAATATCAATGTTCAGGACTCAGCAGCAATTAAAGTTTGGCTGACGAGGTTCAAAATATTATTACCAAGGAAACATGCTCTAAATAATCTCTGGGAATCGACTGATCTGCAATTCAATCTTCCGATTAGGAAATTTCCCTGTAACATGAAAAAAAGCATTGACTATATTGATCGCCATGCCTGGTAAAGACTCTTCTCAAGTGAAGTCATACAGGCCTAAAAGTTTTTTGTCCTGCGTTTCCATAATTCTCTTCCAATTCGCGAATATTTGAGAAAACTCGAAGATTCTAATTCCAGGGCATCGAATCGGGCTTCAGAGACATCAGAGCATTATTACACAGGTTTAACAAAAGACATTAAAATAACATTCGAAAATAAAAGATACTTTTCAGCAGTCTTTTAAATCAAAACTGTGGCATAAGGGATTGATTTTTAAAATCAAATCAGTGCTTCCGAAAAGCTTCCATGAAATTCGCTCCTCCAACTAGTATTGGGTCATCAGTCATATTGATATGTATTTGTATGAGTTACTCATTTTCAAATTTGAGGTGGTACAATGTCATACTTCAAATGAAGTGTCATGTTGCATTCCTTCAATTATCTATAAGTTTCCAGCGCCGCTGGCAGCCATACAGCCCCATACCATTACGCCGCCGCTACGGTAGGATAGAACATTTATGCTAAGTACTGGTTACGTTTTTTTTTATAGATGGGGATTTTTCATTATTGATTTTAGCATACTTCCACAAAAGATAAGATTTTCATATTTTGGAGAATGATTTAATAGAGTATGTAGTTTTTGAATTCGGAGTTAACTCAAAAATGAAAAAAAAATATAGGTAAAACGTTTATGCTAAGGAGAACAGTACTGTTACTAATCTACTAAACAATTTCCCAAAAATGGTAGCTAATTACCACCAAATTTTTTGTTTAAGTATCGTGCAAATCAAACTCAAAACTAAACTCGCATGCATACATTTTCGCCATGTAAAGCAGTCCCTGTGCCTCAAGTATCACAAGTCAATCGCTTCAAAGTTGAGCAAAGCACATCAATATGACAAAAAATGAAATCAAACTCAAACTAGTCTCGCGTACATACATTTTCCATTGAGTATTACAATCGCTGCGCCTCAAATGTCTCAAGTCAATCGCTTCAAAATTAACCAAAGCACCTCAATGTGACAAAAAATGAGGTGGTACAAATCAAACTTAAACTAGTCTCGCGTACATACATTTTCCATTAAGTATTACAATCGCTGCGCCTCAAATGTCTCAAGTCAATCGGTTCGAAATTAACGAAAGCACCTCAATATGACAAAAAATGAGGTAGTACAAATTTTGTCCCGTGTACTACAATCGGTGCGCCTCAAGAGTCTCAAGTCAATCGCTTCAAAATCAACCGCAGCACCTCAATGTGACAAAAAATGAGGTGGTACAAATTTTGTCCCGTGTACTACAATCGGTGCGCCTCAAGAGTCTCGAGTCAATCGCTTCAAAATCAACCACAGCACCTCAATGTGACAAAAAATGAAGTGGTACAAATTTTGTCCCGTGTACTACAATCGGTGCGCCTCAAGAGTCTCAAGTCAATCGCTTCAAAATCAACCGCAGCACCTCAATATGACAAAAAAATGAGGTGGTACAAATTTGAAGCTTGAGGTGATGTGACATTTTGTAGCTGTGTATGGGACATTTGTCATGCATCTTGTATGAGTAACACAACACTACCTCCAACCGCACAGTGGAAATATTTTGGGACCGGTACTCTACACAATTTTACGACCAAACAACTATAGCTACTTCTGCTTATGTGCCGATTGAGATCTTGTAATGGTATCCCGAACAATTTAAGTCCACATTTCACTTCTTGAAGAATGGCTAACAAAATGGAGAATCAGATTCACATTGCTAAAACTAACTTGCCTTAACAGGCTAACATTTCACTGTCACGTTGATGAAATGGCAAAATAGTGCTTAAGACTGATAAGAGGCATATACTTCTTAATCAACAGAATATTTACTTTGTCGCAGGAATGCAAAACACGAAGGTAGTTTGATAAGTCAGTGATTTTTTGAACTAAAGACCTTTTTTTCAGCAAAAAAGCATTATATTTCTCAACATGCTCGTCTATTAGCTCGATACATTTAGTCCAGCGTTTTTTCACTTTCTAATGCTTTCCAAATAAGTTTCCTCAAGGCCCTCAAACTAGGCGTTTGTTTCAGTGATGACCTCCTCATTCAGCCCAAAACTCTTACCACCCTGTCATTTCTTCAGGTTTGGAAACAGGCAATAGTCGCAGTAAGTCGCTATATCTGGAAAATATGATGAATGGAGTAACATTTCGTAGCCCAATACATGGATTTTTGCCATGCTAACAACACATGTGTGCACCACTGCATTGTCTAGTTGAAACAGAATTTTTCTCTGTCAAATGCAGTCGTTTCTGCTGCATATCAATATCGCATCTGTCCAAAACCTCTGAGTGAAATTCGCCGGTAATTGTTTTATCCTTTTCAAGGTAATGAATATGAGTGACAATTCGTGCATCCCAAAAAATTGTGCACATTACCTTGTTGGCCGGTTGACCCACCTTAGCCGTCTAAGTGTCCGATCACCCTATTACTAACACCTCTTCTCCAAATAACTAGTTCATCACTTGTGGACTTTTTAATATGATTTTTATTTTTCAATTAAGACCGACTTGGTTGAAGTTCTGACTGCAACTAATAACTACGTTACAATTCAAATCTTAACCAAGCAATCTATTCTTATTTTATAGAAATATTATAGCTCACATATGAATACAAAAGATTTGAATTACGAGCATCGTTTGTGTCCCAGGTTTGTGTACACATTTGTGTGACAAAACTTAAAGGGCCATTCAGACACGCGTCCATGCGCCCACGCGTACATGCGTTTTTAGATTACACGAGTCAAGTCAACTCAAATCCAGTTTTTTGAAGGCGGGGCTAAGGCGAAAGTGGTTGGATACGGTGGTTGATATACCATTGACTTAATTCACGGAGAGAAAAGTGTAATGAAATTATACAAAATTTGCAATTAATTTTATTGCAATAGTAGTAATTTTTTACCCCATTACCTTTGTAATCAATTCCACTACACATTTTACTACTTTGTTGTGAATTATGTATACATAAATGTCTTTACTACAGCGCAATGAACATGTGTGAGTTGTAGTATGTAATGGAATTGACTATTATTTGCAGGAAAATAGTAAATTTTCATCAAATCTGTAATAACATTCATATTTTCATATGGAATTTTCGGAATAGTAAATTATATTATCCACTCTAGTAAAAATCACTGCCGAAATTTCTCTCCGTGTTGTTTTACTTTCGCTCTTTGCCATTTCGAGATGATAAGTGGATGGATGGATTGATAAGAGGATGGATATTACACGCTTGCAACGATGGTTTTTTTTTCATATTATTTGAATTATAATAAATATAATAATTATAATAATTAATATTTGAAAGCATCGTCGTGATCAATTTTAAAACATTACTAATTCCCATTCCTCAATTTTGCCCCATTTTGTTCTTCCTTCCAAACAACTAAATTTGTAGCAGACAATTGTATATATTTATCCATATGACTATATATACCTTCATGTAAAATTGTTTGTGTCTAGATATTCGTATGCATTCTAATTTTTTCGTAATTGTCATGCACGTAAGCATGCAAAAAAAATATTATCCACATCATCATATAATAAAATAATCATCCACAAAACATATATTTAAATGATCAACAACGAATCGTCCACACATGCCACTGAGCGAAAGAAATCATTATAAAACCTATTGTGCATGAATCAGCATACTCCACCTCCTTCGCTTTAGACCCGCCTATATAAACAAAATCAAATTGACTCGTGTAAGCAAAATACGCTAGATCGCATGGACCCGTGGACGCATGGACGCATATCTGAATGGCCCTTAAGAGATTTTAAATGCAAGTGATTTTGAAAGGCAAACCAAACGTTAGCATGGAATCGATTTCTTAAGCGCTATTCAGACATGCATCCATGCGTCCACGCGTCCACGCGTCCATGCGTTTTTAGATTACACGAGTCAAGTCAACTCAAATCCAGTTTTTTGAAGGCGGGGCTAAGGCGATAAGTGGATGGATTTTACACGCTTATAATGATGTTTTTTTTGCTCCGTACAAATATGTTGGTAACAGAAAATTGTATATACTAATCCATATGAATATATATACCTACATATACATGTTTGTGTCTAGATATTCATATGCATTCAATTTTTTTCGTAATAGTCATGCACGTAAGGATGCAAAATATATATTATCCACATCCTTATATAAGAAAATAATCATCCACAAAACATATATTTAAATGATCACCAACGAATCATCCACACATGCCACTGAGCGAAAGAAATCATTTTAAAATCTATTGTACATGAATCAGCATACTCCACCTCCTTCGCTTTAGACCCGCCCATATAAACAAAATCAAATTGACTCGTGTAAGCAAAACATGCTAGATCGCATGGACCGTGGACGCATGGACGTATGTCTGAATAGCGCTTTAATTTTAATCATCTTGGACCGAGAGGGATGAAGTATGATATATCACACATCTAGCGTACATATCTACTGGGTTTATTGTTAATTTTTTATGTCGCCCTGCGGCTTGAATGTTTTTAAAGCGAGGACTCGAGTGTTTCAAGTATGTACATAACAACTCGAGGAAACCCATTGTTCGGATTGTTCCTTGGTCTCTGGTGTAAAGTGATTCATTCATGTTTCGTCTACGGTAACAAAACGGCGCAAAAATTCGTTCTTATTGCAGCTAAACATTTTCAAACACTTCTCTGAGGTGGTCACACGGTTTCGCTAATGATCAAGTGTGAGTAAACGCGGCACCCATCTCTCGGTTAGCTTTTTGATGTTCAAATATTCGTGTAAAATGTGATATACCCACTCTGCTAAGAAGCTTACTGCTTCAACCAAATCACGCCTTTTCATTCTCCGATCGTTCGATATCGTTTCTAGGATTTTATTTTTCGGGGGTAATTATCTCTTTTGGGCGACCTGAACGTTCGGTGTCTCTTGTGCTGGTACGATCACAACAGAACTCAGTAAACCCATTCTTAACCATTAAAATTGATGGTGCAGAGTTTCCATAGAATTGATCAATCCTCTCTTTGATTTCGGTAACGGTTTTATTTCGCAAAAAGTAATGCTTAATTAGAACAGAAATTTCACTTATTTCCATTTTGATTCATATACACGAAGTTTTCTGCGTTCAATGAATGTCAAACACAAACGAAATGACTTAGCTTGCTCAAAATTCGACAGTAGTCTAGTAATAGATGGCAGTTGAAGAGAGCAGTATTATATTCAAAGTTGCTGCAAGGAAGTTCAAAAAGTCACGGACTTATCAAACTGCACTCTTACTTGCTATTCTTATTATACAGTTGTTTAACCAGTTCCCGTTTACGGCATGCCAATTTGGAATACTTGTGGAAAAAAACATAAGTTAAAGCTGCAAATAATGTAAAGCAAATGACTGAAACATTCTTTGAAACAAATTATGGTAAACATAAGCTAACGAGATTTACTTCCAAAGTAAGATTAAAACGGTAGATGGCCTTTTCACTGAATGAGCTATCAAATTTAGGTAATGCCTAAATTTGGCTAATGGCACGAATTCTCTAACTAAGGCTACTGCAAACTCTATTTAATCAACTTTCTTAGCATAAGCTGTATTGATGAATTAATTATTTTCTATGATAGGTACTAATTCATATCAGAAATTTATTAGGCTCAGAAGAATTTAATTCAAAATTGGATAGGTTTTCTAGGGTTTAACTAGGGTATTCAATGCGCTTATTTTTCCCAGAAGAACTAATCAATCAAACATTTAATAAGAGAACTATGTACATATGTAAAAAAATGCAGTAAAGACACTGTCTGATCGCAAATGAATTACCATTGCAACTTTATTATATCATACACTTAAATCAACTCAGTTTAGTTTAGTATTATCTAAATTTCATCTCTATTTGCGTTTGAACATCACTATTCGGGAAGAATTTAAAGCTAAGTTATCAACAAAAGTGCCCGGAAGCAAATAATTTTCCAATCACATGTGCTTTCAAATCCAACGACGAAGAGTTTTATCTTCGAATTTAATGACAACGAGATAAATGCCACAGTACTTATTTCAAGCATTCCTTATCCCTACTCCATTCAAAGCAAAAGCAAGCAAACACAACAAAAAAGAATATATCGAAGCTAAATAATATTGCCTTGAGTCATTTCAGAACAAAGGCAAGATATAAAGCGAATTCATTGAGAGCGTTCTTGAAGCAACCGCGAATATAAAAAGAAACGCTAAAGAAACTTTGAAATCTAAATCTACCCTTAAAACGTAAAGGAGTTTAATAGAGTAGTATCGTCGAACGAGATACGACAAACGAAGAAAGAGGGAATCATTGAGTTGAGAGAGCATCCAAGTATAGCGAAATTGTGTACAAGCAAACGCACAGACAATTTGCATGATTTTCTCATTTGATGAAATGGAAAAAATCCAATTTTCCGACAAATTCATTTATAAAGTACCAACCACCATTACCCGCAACACCACGCGAAAATTTTCTTCTAGCAGTTGATGGTGGCGGTGACGAGGCTCCGGCAATTCAAAGACTAAGTTCCATCGGATGATAAGCAAAACAATTTAACCCGTTTTTGCTTGACATTTTTGATTGATAGTAATTAACATAAGCATAATATTAGGCTAACCAAAAACAGGTTAAACAATGGTTGAGAAAAAGGGGAGTTCAGATTGAAAATCTGCACCTTAGTTGGATTCCTCTAAAGCAGTTTCAGCACTGTTTGATTGCTTTTATATGATTCAAGCTCCAACAGTGGGTTAAATAGGACATTTCAGAATGGGTTCTCGTCAAACTCGCGAAAATCGAATGTGTGAGTGTAAGCTTGATTCCTATCGACAGATACAACTTTCATTCAATAATTTGATTCCACTTCTGGTGACAGGAATGCATGTCAATATCTCTTTTCAGGTTCGGAGGAACATCTGTCTTTCTTGTATATTTCAACAGCGTTCTGAAATCGTATCAGCTGTAGCAGTACTTTAGTATACAGCGAAGCATGATGTAAAATATGCAACGTTCAAGCGTTTAAACTAGAATTATCGTATTGCTTTGAATAAGTATCGCTCCATTCGTATCGTCACCTATCTTGAGTTTATTGTCAATCCCGAGAAAATTTAAAGTCAAGTCGAACAATAGATACTTCGAAACTGGACAGTCCGCCAACAAAAGGACTTTTAAGTACCACCCTGCATCCATAAACCATAACATCAGTCTGCAACTTTGCTGGTCGCTGAGCTGATAATAACTTGAGAGATTAACTACGACCGTCTTTTTCCTCATCTTTGAAAAGATATCGTAGCATAAGCTCCTGCAGCTTTGTAATTACAATAAAATATTTATCCGTCTTTAGCAGTAAATCCTCAACTACAGTGCTATGAGTTGCACGTTTCACGTTGGATCGCTTATTTGCGTCTATGAAGGTTGTTCAAAGACTTTAAAGTTTACAGCTCAGTTTGGGTATAAAAAAAAATTTATCCCATGCAAGACACGAGAGAGTAAGGTTTGTAACAATGAAAAGTGAATTATTTGAATATAAAATTCTTGTTACTTACTGTATACGTTAAAGTAGGTACTTGTCATGGTCAAATAATAAAACTGCATTCGTTTTGTGAGTCCAAACGACGATTTCAACACGCTTTGTCTTTCAAATAGAGACGAAAAAATGTTGGTGTTTTTTTCGTAGTGAAAAGAGTTATGAAAGGGTTGGTTTCTTTAAGTGCAAGATAAGCATCTGAAATAAAATGCGCACCAAAATTTTTCTTTGCATTTTCTTCAATGGAAACTTTTTTTCTCAGAGAAAGTGAATAGACTAGGTATATATGTTTTAAGGCTTTTATTGAAAAGCTCTATTAGCGAAATAGTAACGGCCAATGAATTCGGAAGGTGCAAGCATTCAAAACAAAGAATTCTTTCCCTCAAGCCACCATTAACAATCAACCATTTTCATACCAATTTTTAAAGAAAATTATACAGAAGTTGATAAAGTTTTATTTGTTATATTGTTCAAATGCCATTATATTTTGTATATTTTTCGGATAAAAAGCCTTTTGTATGAGTAACCCTGGAGAGTTTTGCTCAAATATTATTGTAAGGAGACACACATAATATAAGCCACGTACGTGACACTTAATTTATGGAGCAATGGCCTTATATCTAATTGTGGGGTTTTCAGAAAACTCAAGATGACCAATCACAACGATGATCAATTGGAGCTCCAGTGCAAAAGCTGTAGATCGCTACCTCGAATTGGTGCTGAGCAGAGCAAAGCTACCAACTTCTTTGGTGTAACATGTGAATAAAGCTACAATATGACATGTTGAAGGATAAAAGACTCCAGCTCATCAGAACCGCCAGAAAACTGATTTTCGAAGAAATTGTCCTTGAGTGACCAAAAAGTTTGGAAAGACGTAATACGCTTTTTTGTAGTATCATATCAACCAATTGTTACCCAAAGCAGCAAAAACCGTTTACCGACAGCATCTCTTAAAACACAAATGATAAAAATATTCAGTGCTGGTAACACTTTGCTAACGAAGCAGCAATAAGTCTACCATAACAGGCTCATGCTACAATCAACCTATATCTTTTGAATTTTGTTTTCATCCGAGAATTTCAGCAACATAAAGATGTTTGATGCTACCATCCGCAAACATTGGTGCCATATTTTTAGAAGGATAGCCAAAAATATACTAAATCTGAAAAATATACCAAATGACTGCGCTGGAAGTTATAAGCGTGTGAAGAATTTTAGGGCTACCACTCGCAATTTTTTTTCAAATTATTGAATATTTGCTGTTAATTGTCATTGCAGGATTGTTCATACTTGCAATCTTAATGACAAAATAACTTAGTAAAATAATACCAGAAAACTACAAAAATTACCATAGCCTGGCATGAGTTTCGTTTTGATTTCATGACAGCCTCGGAAGTTATATTAGAAAAAGCATTATTTTGCTGAGCAAATTTACAAGATTTGGGTCAAAAAAAATACCATAGCTGGCAACTCTATTCTAATTTTTCAATTAATAAGGTGCAAGTACTCTGTAAATTTCGTTAAAATTTGTTGGCTAAATCGGAAGTTATAAGCATAAAAGCATTTTTTTTTTAACGTGATTTTTCAAGATGGCATCACTGCCACAGGGTTACCCGCATTTCAAAATCACTTCTGCTAGACCTATTCCTAGTTAACATCAATACGCTCTGCAAATTTCATGATGATCCAATGTTTTTGTCAAAAGTTATGACAATTCCAAATTTGAAAAAAAAACCTTGCTTACTTTTAGGCACTCTGTGCCCATATGGGGATCATAATTCCTAATTTTTTATGAGGGGAAAGCATAAAACTAACAAAGAATTTCTTTTCTCTGCTGAGTTCAGCAGAATGAGCTCAAATGACCGCACCGAAAATGAAAATAAGCGGTCAGAAATGCATACAATCTTGTTTTAAGAAAATAATTTGAACGACGTTAGATCTGGAGTTGCTGCCTATCTGCAATTATGGAATGACAGCTGGGATTTTTATTTTGAACAACATGTTTTTGTCTTTCAGGCAGAAATATTCACTATTTTGAAAGCTGTTTGCTGGTTCATTGATGAGTGGTGAAAATATAAACATACCACTATCTAGTGCGGCAGTCTATGTACACCCCTGAATACTTTAAAGATTGTTCAGGAATGCAGGACACAATTGAACTCTGTCTCCAAACACACTAAAGTGCATCTGCTCTGGGTACTGGGACACTGTAGTGTTGAAACGAAGCTCAATGCTTCAAAGCTCAATTACGAAGCAAACCTCAATGCTTCTGCTATAGAGGCTGTTGAAGATCTTCTGACCAGCCATGTAATATAAGGCCAATGACACACATGTCGGTGCTACTGAAACGTTTCCCGATCGGAAAATCGAGTCGGTTTAGTCGTGCCTTACAAAACAGAGAGACTGCAAAGCCGCAGTGTGTGTCATCACAATGCTAAAGTAACGCAGGACAATACTGACTCGGTTTTCCTCTCGGGAAACGCTTAGGTAGAACCGCAGTGTGTGTCATTGGCAAAAGATTTTCCTTTCAGAGCCCAACCATGGGATTCCTAAACAAGAACGGCCATGATTGGTATACTGGATTGACTGAACACAACCGTCTATTAGAACATATGCTCCAACTAGGTGCTGCGCAGGATTGCATTGGCCCATTCTGCCTAAATTAGGCTTAATCTGCGAAGTATTCGCAGCTCATGCGTATGTTAGGTTCCAATATTTTGGCTGGGATGGCTCATATGCAGAGGATGATCTATTATTCTTCTTCTGCGGAAGACAATGGTAAGCTAAGGGCATTTTATGAGTTCAATGAGCCTTTCTGGCCTGAGTATTTACAGTTGCCTGGCGCCGCTTTCCTAAACGACCCACACATGCACGCAAGCAGGAAATCTCTTTACCTTGTAAGTAACCAATATATCTTAAGGATCAACTTATTTTCCTTTAGGCTGGTGTGTGATCACAATAAAAGATCACTTGACATATCGCAATGACTGGAGCGACTGTCTAGCCTCCTGTACTTCAAACGGGGCTCATTTTCAGGGTTTATTTCTCTAGAAGCTTTTGTTAACCTTGATTGCTTAGCAAATTTTCCAACCACGCTTATATTTCTCGCATATACCACGCTCTGTGACGGTGTACTTAAAAACATATCTACTCTGCAGCAGGTGGACTTGCATATCTAATAATTTATGAGACAACATATCCACAAACAGAAAATAGCGTAGTTCAGGCAGCATTTGTAGCTCAGCACCGCTGCTAAAGAGAGAATTGTTTGATCTAGCAAGAAAGCAGCAGCTAGCCTTGGGTATAAATTTGAAATAACAATTGAAAATTAAAATAAAATCTTTAAAGTCGTAGGAGATCATGTGGATGTCAATGGTCCCCTTTCGGTGCCCAGGACAGATGTTCAGTCAAAGCATATTAAACTCGGTTTTGTATAGAATGTAAAACATAGTACAAATAAAACTTTTCTTTCCTTTTCGTACAGCAACAAGAGTTAAGACCTAGTTAAGATACGTGAAAATATCAATAAGTTTAGAGAAACATTACCTAGCTAGAAATGTTGAAACTTTTAGGGTTCCAATATAAACAAATGATCCAATATCAGCGAATTCAAAACAAGACCTCACTTATTCCAAAATCGTTTTCTTGTCTCGACTTTTCAATTTCAATTAATCGCCTGCATAATAAGCTTCATTGCTACCATACCTGACATTTTTTCATTCATTCTCATTAGTAATACGGTTTCCTGGAGATTTCATGTTTTCATTTGCAATCCGTTACTACTTATTATACTGTATGTACTGCGACAAGCTACATTTGCATGCACGTAAGAAATCCAGCGTGTTCTTTGTGCGCTCTGTATTTGCGCTGTACAGCTGTGTTCTGAACTCCCATCGTAATTTGTTACTCGATAAATTATTTTTAATGCTTGGCTAATTCTGAGAATAATAATCATTTTCTTCACAGCATGTTTTTAGATTATTAATTATAAACAAGTTCTTATTACATTAATCGCTATACATTGCGTGTTACACTTTTACTCTAACCCTCAGTCGACGTACAAAAACAGGTCACACAAACAACGATTTTCGCCTTGTTCCTGTTATTTGATTTCTTTGCACTGGAAAGTTGTATGTGTGACGAAGAAACGGAAAATGGGAAAACGCTCTTTTGATACGAACAAGGATACATTAATTTCGAAAAATTCGCACGTTACCCATTTGCATTATGTTTGATTTGTGGTAAGGGCGCGATCGGATTGAATCGAATGATGGATAGTATGAAGTTTGAAAGGATCATCAACTTGATTAGATTTGAGTGCAAAAATGTGACCATGATTGCTTAGTGTTTGAACTGGTGTTTTTATGAAAGACTGAGCGTTCATATGTCAAGATTGAGTTATTAATTTGACCACGTAAAATGTTTTTCTTGCTTATTTTCACAATTTTCCTCAAATATTTGTGCATGCCGGCGTAAAAAGAACAACCATGGCTATAGCGGGGTTTGAGTTTTACATTGCTCACTTTGAATAGAATCACGATCGAAAAAATTTATTTCGAAATACATGCGAGGGCTGTCTCTAGCCAATACGATAAAAACTGGTTTCAAAGCGCTTATCGGGAGCAGCTTGGTACAAGAAAATGGAAAAAGGAATCGATTAGATTTAGCCTGAAAAGGGAACTTCTCGAAAATTTATTGGATCCGAATTCAAAATGAAATCTATTCTTTTAATAATATTCACTGGCATTTTCGAGTTATTTGTCGAATTAAACCCAAGTGCATTCCAACTTTCTCTTTCGGACATTTCAAATATCTGGCTCGACCGCCAGATATTGGCAGGTTTTTTTTCGGTTTTGTTTTTATCACATATACACACTCGACCGGCTGAAAGGTACTCTCACTATTCGATATCCATTCGTTTAGTAGATTTGGGATATACTCCTGTTCATGCATTTTTACGGACGGTTGATGTTTTGAATTTCAGTTATGGCGAGTCTGAAGTAAACAAAGTCGCCATCATTGCGAGAAATCCTCTCGTGAATTATTAGTTCTGGCAGGAGCGAATGGACGCTTTGGCTATTTTGCCGCAAGTAAATAGCAATGTTTTTAGCACGTGAAATTTTCGTATATTTGATTTCTAAGAAATTTAGATTGATTACATGTGAATTAACTGTTTTTTTTAAAATCAAAGTTGGATGTTTGCTGGTAAAAAAAACCTATGTGTTAACATTTGTGCTCAATATTAAAATTAAGTTTTTTGTGAAACTTATGTGACCAAATGGGAAAAAGTTTTTTCGTGAATCAGTTAAGGGCCACTATAGTTTGCGATTGCAAAAAAATATTAAGGTTTGTATAAATTACTATCGGATTTCTCGGTTCTTTTACCCTGTGGCTCAAACTGACTTGCTATTTTTTGCATGCTGGCTTATTCTACCTTAATTTGCCCAGTGCTATTGTGTTAGTTCCATGTTATTGGTGCTCGTTGTAAACCTGCTACTAAGTTCAACCGAGGACGCTTTATCATGATGCAGGTTCATTTGTGAGCACCTCATTCTCTGTTTCCCAATGGTTAGTACCCGCTGGGATCTGGTATTGCCTCCATGTCAGTTCCACTACCCTCCATAGTGGTAATTTGAGTAACCGCTGGCTCCGGTGCATTTTCGCCTGACTTTTTGACGGTCAACTAAGCCTGCCCGCACCAGAAATGAATGTTTCTGTCTCCGTCAGTAGTTGCGGCCTGGTACACTCCGTTTTGGTAGTTCCCACCTGGTCCACTGCGATGACTGACATGATGCACTTGCCTTTGGTCTATCTGAAAAGGCCTCTCCAGGACTGAACGTTAATGCTCTTATTCTGGCGTTCTAATGAATCCAGAATCCTTTCCGTAGCCATGTCTGCTGCGTTAGTGAAGTACCCACTTTACGGATTTGGGGCGGAGAATCAAAGATTCCTCCGTGCCCCATAGGCTGACCCCTTCCCATATCATTATCTTTGGGGCCTCCGCCTTTGGTTAGTCGTTACAGTGGAGGAACTCGTAACCTACTTTGTAGGTGATGCTTAAGAAGTGAAGGGCAACGCCTATCTTTATTTCCGTCAGAATTCTCTCCCCAAAAGGTCATTCTGCTCCTAATCCATTTGGCTAGTCGTGACAAGTCCTGGAAGAAAGGAAAGATGCAACCCACTGATGAATACTGTGTTTGACTTTTATGTGTAAGTCCCAGTAAATGATGCGTTACACAAAAGACTCACAGCTTGTTCAGTAAATTGAATGACTTTCAAGATTTATTTTAATATATAAAGTGATATTTGATTTTTGAAGGAA
The DNA here is from genome assembly GCA_963978885.1 of Nemotelus pantherinus. Taxonomy (NCBI): domain Eukaryota; kingdom Metazoa; phylum Arthropoda; class Insecta; order Diptera; family Stratiomyidae; genus Nemotelus; species Nemotelus pantherinus. Next base: position 42,283,164 of record OZ022265.1, on the reverse strand, counting down.
TAATCTCTTTTGTACTAACAGAGAGAATTTCTGTTTTTTTTTAATTTTTCTCTGCTACACTATTGCTCTTCAGTAATTAACCCTGCATTAGTGCAAAAGGATGAAGCTCAAAAATGTAAAATTAAAAAGCAAATTTACTGACCTTCGACAAAGACTTCACTTTGGATTTTTACTAATGTTCGAAAAACATTAGTATTAACATCGAATCGGCCAAAACTTCATATTAATATATATGTATATATATATATATATATATATATATATATATATATATATAAATATATATATATATATATATATATATATCATCAAAAAACATTAGTGCCTATTTCTCTATAACGCGCCATCCGATTCAGTTGAAATTTTCAGAATACGTTGTTGTACGTACAGAATAGGTAAAAGTTTCACTAAATGTCAATTATCTTTAACTCTTTGGTGCCGGCGGCCATTTTAGTGATATTTTTAATATACCTATTATTCCGTTCATAAATAGTTTTTGCAAAAATTAAGTCGTATAATGTTTTGGAATTTTTCAACCCCATGTGTGCGCTAGGTGCCTAAAAAGAGAACGGGAAATTTTTAAAATTTTAAAATTGCGATAACTTTTGACAAAGCTATTCAATCACTATGAAACTTTCAAAACATAGTGTTATTATTTAGCTTAAAATTTGTGTAGCTTTTAATGAGCATGTTGACAACTCTCTACCTAGGGCAGGCGCTGAAGGCAAAAACCTTCAATTCATCGACTTTCCTGAAAAAATATTGCTTCTTGGAAAAAAGCCACTCATATATAAATCTTATGCTTTGTCTACATAGCCAAAGTAAAAAATTTGAAATTTTGCAACGGGTACGTCTGGTAACCCTTTCCCAATTTACCTATATTTTTAACATCAAAAACTTCTGTTCACGGAAACTCACGATCCGATAATCAGAATTAGTTTGAAATTTACAGAATATATATAATAGAAGCAATTTTGAAATACGGACAAATTTGTGCCAGTGGTGCCATTTTGAAAAATCACTGAGGCAAATAACTGCCTTTGGCGTTATAAATTCTGATTAAGTCATTGGATTTTGATGAAATTCACACAGAAACTGAACCTTACTTACACGTTTGGTAGAAATTTGGTTGAAAAATTCGGTTGGAGCTGCCAGCTATGGTAATTATGGTGTCTTAAATTTTGAAAATTCCTGAGGAAAATAAAGCTTTTTGCTCCATAGTTTCCAGCAAAGTCATTGAATCATAACGAAATTCAAATGGCAAACTAAACTTGTTGTAGGCAATATTCAGTAGAAATTTAATTTCAAAACAGTGATAGGGTTGCCAGCTATGGTTGTTTTTGTATTTTTTTGGCATACCTTTAGTAAGCAATTTTAGCATAGAATTTTCAAATCGTAGTGATTTTATAGTGAAAATAAACACCAAATAATAAGACTTAGAAAAATTGAAAACTTTTGCGAATGGTAGCCCTAAATTTCTTTGCATCCCTATAGCCTCCAATGCAGTCATCGGATCAATACGAAATTCGCAGAGCAGGTTGACTTCAACGTAAGGCAGATGCGAATAATTTTCTGCTTCGGTGCTAGCAAAGGGTTGCCAGCACTGGGCCTTTTTGTTATTTTTGTTCCAATAAATGCTTGTATCAAGTATTTTCAGCGCAACCATTTGCAATGAAAATAAGTAAACAATGTTTAAATTTTCTAAGACCTGCTCTTTTTTTGGATGCCAACCCCAAACACTATTCTATCGCTGTAACTTTCGATGAAGTCACCGAAATTAAAATAAGCTTAGATTCTATTATTACTTAAGGTGTATTCGTTTTAAGTAGGAAGAGTAAGTAGTGGTAGAACACACACTCAAAATCTGCACAAATCCTCTACTGTTCTTCGAACATTAGTGTTTCTAGCGGTTCTCATGCGCTAGGGTTTTTAATACTTAATTAATGCTGATTTTAACATTAGAGTTAATATTTCATCATTCACAAACACACCCTTAGTAGTCGTTTAAATTGTTTTCAATTTATTTCTGTGTATTCGTTTTTCCTAAGGCCGCTGTTAAGTAGTACGAAAATGTATTTTTCTTCCAACTCTCGACATATTAGCATTCAACGCAACCAACACAGTTCATAAACAAAAATTAATATTCAAAGCATGCAAAAAGTCCAGATATGACTACTAAAACATCTACAGCATCGTCGAAATAAGTCTGTAATTTTGTTGATTATTCATTTATTTTTCGTGTATAAATCGCTTTTAACTTTAATTCCATGGACTAGCGCTTGCAATATTATAGCCTACGTATATCTTCCTGCTTATCTGAATATTATGCTAATAGAAACGCTACTTCGTTACTGTGTTCGGCTGTGATGAATTGATGCAAAAAGACTTGAATTTTAAAGATACGAAATTTCGACTAAATGTGTCTATTACGTAGGTCAGATATTGTACGGGCGTCAGTTATACTATGATGATTTAATTTATTTTTCGAATGAATTACCTCTCAGAGATTGACGCTTGGTTTACTTATCGTTTTTATTAATTGATTCAGGCAAACAAACAGGTCGAAAATAAGTTTTAATAAAAAGCAGCTCGCTTGAAACCATTCAGTCGGCAGCGGAAGGAACATTCTGTCAGGGGTGGCTCGTCAATATACGCAAAGGAAGCAGAAACCACTTGGTACAAACAAAAAATGATTAAATAATCAATATGTGACAATCAAAAGGTTAACAATGAATATTTAGTAATCAAAATAATAACATTTATTATCTTTCAAAAGACAAAACTCCATTGCTACTATGGATCAAATGGTTTTATTTTATAGCAGTCCAATTACAGAGCTTCCAAGGTAAATTTACAGTGACGCAATGAAAACTCAAACGTTTTAATACAAACTACAGGCACTGCATACCATTCAATTCAAAACATACAGTTCAGTGAGATATACTACACAGAACACTGAATTGATCTTGCTTCAATGCTCAAACTCATTATCTTCGCATAGATCTACTTAGACGCTTTGCTTAAATGGTGCCCACAAACATTTTGCTATCAATGTTCTCAAGTAGCATTGCGGATGCTGCTCAGATCACAGCGTCTTGGTGGATAGAGGAATTCAAAAAACCCTTGCCCCATCCACCCGCTGAACGACCCGAAAATCTTTGTTAATGAATGAGCTTGATACGCTGAAAAGCTAGCAGCGTCTCTGTTGTGTTACTGTTTCCCCTCATGATTTACCTGTAAATTCTCTTCTACTACTTTTCTTACGAGCTGTTCCCCTTAGGAATTGATGCATTTTCTGCTTTGCACACATGCACACATGTACGGTGCAATCTACTGTGATGTTCATGTGGAGAATAAAATAGTAGGAGCTACCTTTTTTTGTGTGCAATTTTCCCCAGATCGGTTTTTTTGTCTGCTTTTGGTTTGCTTTCCCAAAGACGTAGTTTTTCGGTTTTGGTGCTTTGGGTGAAAGTACCACTTTATTGCTTTGGACGCCCATGTTGACACTGGAAAGTCATCTGCGTCTCTATTATGTTTCTGTTTCCCGTCATGGTCTACGTTACAGTTTGTAGATTCTCATCTGCTCCTCTTCTTAGGAGTTGTTCTCCTTCTGATTTGATGTATTTTTTCTTTGTTCGCATGGTGTATGTACGGTGCAAGTTATTGTGATGTTGGTATGGAGAATATGTAGGAATTAAATTGTTTCGTGTGCAGTTTTCTCCAGATCGGGTTTTTTTGTATCTGCTTTGGGTTTGCTTTCGCAAAATGAGTTTCTCGGTTCTGGTGCTTTGGGTGAATATGACCACTTGATTGCTTTTGCCTATGTTGATGGTATTTCTATGTTGAATTTCTGAAGTGCTTTCTTTAGCATTTAAAGTTTACATAAGGTGCATTTGTTTATGTCTTCTTCGCAGAAAAACGCACGTGTCATAATTCTTTGGACTTGAATTTTTTGTATTGTCAGTATTAATACGGTCGGTTAATTTTTAAAGTAAATTATAACATAAAACTCGTTAAAGTGTTGTGATATTGACTACCTAATTTAATTGGCTAAAAGATGCATGATATCCTCAACGTAGAGCTATTAAGAAACTTTCACCGCTTATTTAGCCTGTAATATGTTTTCAACTTTAGTTATTTTATAAATCAAAAAAAGTTAAAGAATATAGTAGGTTTTTTTTTGCTCTCAAATACCATACAGAATTTGAACTTTTCCGAGATTTTTGATCTTAGTGCGGAAGAATATCACTGAAATAAGCTGTTGACAATCAATCATTAACTTTTAATACAAATATGGCCAGCATTGCAATGCCATATTGATTTTTTACACGATATTTCAAAAACACCGCATGTACTACGCGCTTCATAAGTATGCTTATATATATTATATACTTATATATTTTGCTTCTGCTTCCCTAAATCTCAAAACCACGAGCCACCACTGCATTCTGTAGCATTAATTGTGACCCCTCCGTGATTGCCATCGGCGTGATCGTAATACATTTTTACAGTAATGATGCTTAGGAACGTTGGTTTGGTGTTAGTACCACTGTAGAATTGAATTCGGAGTTAATGATTTTTACTGATTTTCGAAGAATTATTGATCAATTTGTACTTTTTTCCACCATGTCAAATTGAAATTTTCTCAATTCCGCGTTGCTCAAGAACGGCAACCCATCACCAAATTATCTCTTTTTTCTGCACTCGAAACGTTTCTGCACGAGAAATGATGACCGGATAATCTGATCAATATGAAATTTACAGAACAAGTTGGTAAAAGATGGTTAAAGATGATTTTGAAATGCAAACAACCCTGTGGTAGTGGTCTCATCCTGAAAAATGACTGCGAAAAAAACCTGCTTTTTGGCCAATAGCTTCCGATCTAGCGAACATTTTATTTAAATTAAAACTGCAGTTGGACCTTACTCGAAGCCAAATTTGGTAAAAATTTTATTTGAAAAATTAGGATAGTGTTGCCAGCTATGGTAATTTTGGTCGCCTAGACCTTGTAAATTTGTTCCAGCAAAATAAAGCGTTTTCTCCTATAACTTCCGATCAAGTCTTGAAATCAAAACAAAATTCATGAAGTAAATAGACCTTATTGTAAGCCAAATTAAGTATGAATTTCATCGAAAAGTAATGAGATGACTGCCAACTATGGCGGTTTTTGTAATTTTTTGGCATTTCTATACTAGACAATGTTGTCATGAAGTTTTAAACTGGGAATGATCCTTGCAATGACAATTAACAACAAATATTCAGATTTCGAATATTTGGGAAAAATTTGCGCCCTAAATTTCTTTTCACCCTTATCCAATCGAAACGAAATTCACAGAGTATGTTTAATTTAACGTGAAGCAGATGTTGTACAATTTTGGTTGTGCTGCTTACACAGGATTGCCAGCACCAGACATTTTCCTAAATATTACGCCACTCATATGCAAAGCATTTACAATAAAAAAAAAACCAAAGTTTAAATTTTGGGAGTTTTGACAATTTTTTGGATAACAGCCTCATTCATTGTTTAATCAATGAAAATTTTCGATGAAATCTTTGGATGAAAACGAAATTCAAAGGATAGGTTGATTTAAGCATGAGCTTGTTATGGTAGACTTTTTGCTGCTTCGTTGGAAAAGTGTTACCACCACTGAACATTGTCATCATTTCTGTTATAAGAGATGCTGTCGAGAAATGGTTGTTTTTGCTTTGAGTAAGAAATGGTTTATATGATAGTACAAGAATGTGTATTACGCCTTTCCACATTTTTTTTTGTCCCTCAAAGACAATTTCTTCGAAAATCAGTTTTCTAGCGGTTCTGATGCGTTTTTTCTCAGAGTTTTTCCCACTTCAGCCATTTCGATCATTATCTTTTCTTCTAGAGTTATCTCTCCCATTTTGGCTTCCACGAGCCTTTAACCCTAAAATGAAACATATCGTGAAAAATTATATAAATATGAAAAAATTGTTAATTAGCTTTGTGACTGAACAGTTGCTGCCTCATTGAAACTGAAATCCATAAGATGACATTAACGATGCAATTACAATTCCACGATCACTTTCGTTAGATAGTGCATATCCAAATGTGTCAACTTCATGTTGACACATGAATTTATACCTTTTTTATATCTATTGCTATGAGCTTGTTAATATTATTTTTGAAATCAACAAGTTTTATTTATTACCAGAGGACAAACAAATGTTTCAAATCCAGCCAGAAATAACAAAGATCAATAACTTATCTAGATGCTATTGAACGAAGGCTCCCGAAAATGTTGATATTAGCTTAATATTGGTCCCCACTTTATACATATGTAAATATATTTCATAGATATATATTTCAAAGAAACAGAGACAAAGTGAATAGTCCTGTTCTCGAATTTACTTAAAGTTATTTGCAAATCAAAGAAAATAAATCCCCTAAGTATTTTTCATTTGGCACGTTGAACATTTTCTACACCAATAAACGACAGCTATTATCGTTTGATGGAGAAGCTGTAATGCCGTAGTGCTGTTAAATGAGCGCACTTTACTTGAATGTGCTCGTTATGATGATCCATAACTTAAATAACTGGCGTCGACGAATGTACGATCTGTTACTATTCACATTCACGTTACCGGTTTCCAGAGCGTATGAGACCCGCATTTCCCGTTCCTTTTTGTTTGTACCATATGACGCGAAAAACAAACGGCAGAGCCACACAAAAGGCTTTGAAATGAGTAACGTCACTCAACAGCAGTATTGCATGTCAAGGAGTCATTCACGTCGTGCTTGTCCTTGCTTATCATCCATACGGTAGCAAAAGGTAAAACAAGTCACAACCCGGACAACATTTCTTGTTTGCTTTGCACACGTCGACGGCGAACAGAGAGTGTAGGGGATACGAATCATTTTGACATGAATCGGGACAGGTGATTCGCACCCCCTTTTGTATCCGTATCGGAAGGTGATAACAGCAATCTATGTGAAGCTGTTAATTTACGGGTCTTGTAATTAATTTTGAAGAATATACTTTTAGATTTTAGAATGGATGAGAAAGATTAAAACGGTTTTAGGAATTATGAAAATTATAAATGAAAAGAGGGGAACTAAGAAAGAAAGAAGAATAACGGAGAAGTCAAAGTACATTACAGTAGTAACTAAAGGTACTTATATCCTGAATTTTGTTATAGTAGCTGTTTGTGGAATTTTCTTATTTTCAATACAATGCATCGATTCAATTGAGTGTGTTTAAGACAATGACGTTACGGTAAGTCATTACAAACCGAGCAAAAGAATATTGCATTTTTGTAGATTTATTTAAATGTTACCTCGATGAATGGCTTTATTTTTAGGTGCAGGAGCTTGATGCGAAAAATTAAAATAAGTGGATGTGATGCATATATAGGGGCTTTGCAGACTCCATTTTCAACTAGAAAAGTAAAATTAAAATTAAGCACTCTTAAGAATTGAATTTCATCAATATTTGCTTTTTATTTTATTGCTTGGAGTACGCCATTATGTATGAAAGACATCATCATTTAAATGGCAACCTAGAGCTTCTTTGCAGACTTCGATTCGATGAATATAATTTGCCAACAAAATCCCAAAACCTCACGAATATTGTCCCTTAATTGCTCAAAAGTTTGCGGATGATCTGCATAGACACGGTCTTCGCATAATCCCACAGAAAAAAGTCTAATGGGTTCAGATCACATGATCTTGATGGCCAATTAACGTCACAAAATCGAAAAATTATGCGATGTGGAAATTTTTCCGCAATTCTGCCATAACCAGTCGTGTTGTATGGCATGTGGTGCCGTCCTGTTGAAACCACATGTTGTCCAGATCCATATCTTCAATTTGTAGCCAAAAATAAACAGTTACCATACTGAGATAACGCTCTGAATTGACTGTAACGGTTTCTCCTTCCTCATCTTCAAAAAAATATGGACCGATGACGCCGCCAGACCAGAATGCGCACCATAGTCACTTGAAGTGGATGTAACTCCCTCTCAACAATCTCATACAGATTCAACGGAAATTTTGGGTGTTTATATAACCACCGACCTCGAAATGTGCTTCATAGCTGAAGAAAATTTAATGCGAAAAAGCAGCATTTTGTCGCTGTTGTTGCAGCACCCAATCGGCGTATGCCCGACGGATTCCATGGTCACGAGGCTGTAATTTTAAAAATGCAAATGCAAGTCCAAGTGTAAAATTTGCCACAACGAAGTCGTAGATAGGCCCAATACCTGCGCACGCCGCGAAATCGACAAATTCGGGTCATCCTCTATACTTGCAGCAACAGCAGCGATATTTTCAGCTGTACGCACATTACGATGATGAGTAGGCCTGGCAATGTCTAACACAGTCCCAGTATGTTCAAATTTAGCCATTAAATTGGCGATTGTTTGCACAACAGGATTTCCAAGACGACCGAAATCGCTTCGTAATGCACGTTGGGTTTGTGTCAAACTTTCACTACTTTGGTAGTATTTTTTCACAATGTTAACGCATTGAGCGACACTTAAATGATCAAAATTGTATAATGGCCAACATTCAACTAAACATATGATGGTTTAGATGACAGAAATGTCAAGTGATTGCCAGCACAGGGCTGTACAAAGTTTCTAGTACGAATGCAATGTTACCATTATCATATTATTGCAAAGCTCGCATATTCTCAGTGTTGAAATTCAATAGCTGGTATTAAACAAAATGTGATATAAGTAACACAAAAAAAAATGCATGCGTCTATCAACACAACATCAGTGGTAAAGTTACAGATTCAATAATGATCATATCATTCTTCAGATTAATATTAACTCCCCCTATCCATAACTTTTCGGAGCACACTTTTCCATCTACCCTGGAGTGTGGTAGACAAGATTATTTATTTTTATTTTTATATTAGATAAGATTATTTAAAAAAAAAAAAAATATATATTTTTGAATGTAGTTTAATTCATTAAGTGTAATACATTCTATGCAACGTTTCTACAGAGCCTGTAACTCGTTTAACAAATATTTTCCGACTTTGCCCTCAAAATGCTCGTTGAAGGTCGCCTCCAGTTAATCTTCATGCTCAAACCTTCGCTCCCACAAGTCTATTTTCAAATAATTCATCTTCGCTGTAATCTTGGCCCCCGGGAGCCAGGTCTGGGCTGTATGGTGGGTTTTTAATTTCCTCGAAGGCAGTCTCTGTTAAGGCCACCCTCGAAAGTCGCGTTACGTGCTCAGGTGCGTTGTCTTGGAGAAACCAAATCACATTACCAAGTTTGCCTCTTATTTTCTCTACAACCAATTGGCGAATATTTTTCAAAAGTACAGCGTAGTATTTTGCATTTAGTTTGCCTTATTTTTAGAAGGTAATCAATAAAAAAAATGGTAGCATTTAGCTCAGCAGCTGACTTTTCCATTTTAAACTTCTTTGGCAGCTTTTTTCCTTTTTCAATCCATTACACCCTGGCCATCATATAGAAGGCCTGTCGCAAAAGTAATTAACGTACAAGATAGCGGACCTAATCTACTTTTCTCAACAAGTCCACATAGTGATGTTTTTCTAAGGTGCTAAAGAGATACACGAGATCCACCTACAGAAGATATGAGGAAACTCATATGTCTTGCTAATCAATGTTTTTCGGGGCCTTTATCAAGTAATTTAGATATAAAGCCCTTAACATCAGACCCAAATTCATCGGGAATAGGCAGTTCTTTTTTTCAAGATTCGTCAGGATATGTCATGTTGAGTATTTTTCTTATGAACTACGGTATATGCAGAGGCACCCGTTAGCAACTCATTTGTTAACAAAATATGAAGGTTTCCAAAGTGGAATAAACCCTTTCAATCACAATCGGCAATTCTTTACAATGCACATTGCCGAGAATAGGTGGTCAGTATTCCAAATTTCATTGTTCTCGCGTAAACAACTAAATAACCACTGCACTTTCACGACACTTATCTGAAATATCTTTTACGCAACAAAAACTTTGAACACAGTCTGCGGATAATAGAAAAATAGACTCTATTCTCTGATTCAACCGCAAAGCAATGTCAAAGCAATTGTCATCGAGCAATTGCCAACTAATCTTAATCACGAGAGGACTACACAATTTTATAAAGTAGCTTAATACCTGTCAGACTGCAAGTCATGATAGGCCTTCTATATGACGGCCAAAATTGCACAGACTTTTATTTCCACTCATGGTCATACTCTCGAATCCACGTTTTATCCACAATTACAATGCGTGCTCAAATTGTTTACAGAGATCTAAAAACTCCTGTGAAGATTGAACTCGCCTCTGTTTGTCAAGCGGTGTGAGCATTTTTGGAACCCAACGCACACTCACTTTTTTCATGTTCGAATAAGTGTGCAAAATGTCACCAATTCGTTTCTTACGAATGCCAAACAACTCAGCTATCTGCCACATTTTTATTCTGCAACCGTGCAATACTAATTTTTTGACGTAAGCGATGTTTTCGTCCATAACTCAGTGATGGGTATTGAGACGAATAAATGTGTAGCAGATTTTGTTCAAAAAAGTAGCAGAATCAGAAAAAAAGTAGTGAAAATTAGACATATATATAGTGTATGAAAAAAACAGAGAACAACGACTTTTTCTGCATTCTAAGAACTTAGTCAGACGAGCAGCATTTAACAGTAGTTGCCACACGCTCGGCGTTTTCTTATCGTAGATGTGCTTCAATTGATGCTTAATGGTTCACCCAAGTTGCATCAGTACTATCTTCACTAAAAAGTAGTTCCCCGGGAAAAGTAGTAAATATCATTTGCTACGTAGTAGAGTAGTAGATTCAGCAAAAAGCAGAAAAAAGTAGCAGATCTACTACAATTGTAGTAAATGGCCATCACTGTCATAACTGCCGTACTCGGGCCCTTTTGGAACAAACGTGTGTAAGACCAAATTTTCGTTTTTTTTTTTATTTATTTTAGAAAATACTTTTAATTACCTCCGTGTACCGAAACCGTCCAATCGTCGAGAAACTTTCACAATCTGTAAAATAAGGATAAGCCTAAGTCTTGTTAATTGATAAGGGTGGACAGCGTGGTGGACACGAACCAATCACTAAATAAGTTTATTTATTTTAAATACCCTCCAGGCATCAGCTTGCCGAACCAAAGCGGATCAAACACACAGCAGCGATTTCTCGCCGCCCGAACCATGATCCTTTTACCACACACAAAGCTGATCCTTCGATTGGGGACGCAAAGCAACAGTTGGTCGAACCAGGGCGGGACACACACACAGTAGCGACTCATCGCCACCCGAACCGTGACCCGTCCAACACAGACACAACTGCTCCCCTTTTTATTAACTTAAAATTCATTCACAACGCCGAACCACCTTTCATAATAAAACACCAACAAAACTACCAAACACCAAACAAAATTAACCAAACTTAATTAACCAAAGGCTCACCTTAAGCCTTTTCCTATTAACACTACTTTTTTTTTTGTATGAATTTCTCGCACTATTAGCACTACTGCACTGGGCAAACTATCGCACTATACTACGCTCAACTTCTACTAGAGCTATGACACTGTCTCGAAACTATGTAGCTCCTTAACAGATGTCACAAAACCCAACATGTAATTCAAATGCATACATATTGGAATTCACATCTACGAATTTTCAGGATTTGATTACAGACGGAAAGCATCAAAGCAAAACTACATGCCCCTGGTATGGGCAACGTTTTATGACTCTATCCCTCATAAAACGTACACACCGAAAAAGGAAATACCATAAATTTGTCGAACAAAAACATAAGTTTATTTAGAAGAAAATGAAAAATGTTCTTTAGACTATTCAGGAAAATTTTCTTCGTATTACACGAGTCCAACAATTGACCGCGGCAGATGAAGGTCCATATTTTGCATAGACCTCAGACAATTCTTCAAAAATTTCCTTAGCCCTTATCCCCTTTTTTGACAGGAAGTTTATGACGACACGGTACTCCTATTATTTTAGATGTAGCTATGTCTCGGACATCGTGATATTTACGGTTTGGTTACTTACATAATAGTGAAGCTTTCTACGTCAAACTTGGCTTACGTACTAATTAAATAATTCGTGATTCATCTTGGAACTGATTGCCGTGAAACACATTGACTGCGAAATTTCGCATTGGGCGTAGATTCTCGCTGTCAAAAACTTTGAATGCACTGTTTTGTATGGTAATGCGCACATTGCCGGTGGCAGCGATTCAGGCGAATATTTCGCAGTCTCAGAAATTGCCAAATTTCTGAAAATGAATTAAGTCTGCTTGAATTAGGTTGCCGCCTTGGGTGGTGCCATGAATGTAACTGTCAGTCGTTAGTGCATTGATAGCGAAATTTTTGCTGCCAATGTGGTTCACCATATTCGAAAGTGAAATTCTGCATTGAATCTCGCCACCCCATACGAAATCTCACCTTCAATGTGATTCAGCTTGCTAGCGTTAGTGCAAGTTCCATGGACTCAAAGCTTTTCAGCCGCCTCTGGAAAGATTCGACATGACTGTGTTTGAGGAGAAGTTTTATTTATTTTTCTTTGCAAACTTATTTGTAACTAATAAATAGCGTTTAAATTGCTCTGATGTTGTTTTTTCAAATGGGTTGAAACTATTTAAATATCAAAATTAGTTTGCAGCAAGGAGCAAATTGTCGAAAAAAAAGCGTCATCTTCTGTTCTTTTTATGAAATATACAGAACTCAAGCAAATCGTATCCTTACAAAAAACAATACTGGTTACTAGTTATGTTCACAGAACACCAGTATCGAATCGTATTTTCTCTAAGCAACAATGAAACAGATTGGAAACTTTTAGCACTTCAAAGAATCCAAAAAACTTACAGCATTTCAGATTTTCAATTGCCATCGCAAATCAACGAGAACAGTAGAAACAAGGAAAAAGGCGTTTTGGAATTGTTTTTGCGGGATGATTAAAATTGAACAACTTTTTATTCACATTAAAAATTTTAATCTACATTGAAAATTCTATTTTGACAAAGTGGTTTCGAAAGCATCCCGCAAAAACAATTCCAAATTGATTCTGCTTTCGGAGGCTGATTCCGCAAAACGATCGAGTTTCCCGTTTCAATATGCTCGGCTTCGATCAGCTGTAGAAATGATATACGTTGTCTATGCTGATTTATAGACAAGAAGGGAACCTTGATCAAATTCAAAAAGGCGTTGTCAATCTATATTTTCTAACACGGGTTGCCATTTTTATTTCATACAGTGTGAATATTTATTAAGCTTTTCGCGACATTGATTACAGAAAAATCCTTGTACATATCGGTTCCAATCGCTCGACTGCCATCAGTAAGAGCACGATAAAAAACAATAATATATTACCGGAAATCTCCTGGATCGATTGTTTCGACAAAATTTCATTTTTTCAGTGCCGGCTTTATTTAAAAACAGCAACCAGAAAAAAACTCATTACCACAGTAGTAACCTCAAACTCACGCTAGCGTTCATCAAGATATCGGATTCTTTAGCCACTGGCCTCTTCGTGCTGCTATCGAACAAATGTATCAACTGGTTACTTCCATAAATCATTTCCAGCCGCGTGACTTCTCGGTTACATTCACACGAAAGTTCCATTTCGACCCTCCTGATTCCGTTACGGAGTTTCGTTTTCACAGCAGCGTCCAATACAAATTTCGGGATATGTTAAAGCCAGCCAACTTATTTTCTATTTGCACGTATTCCATGTCGCCACCAGCGCTACTAACGGAAATCGCTATAGGGTAACAATGTTTCGGAGTCGGACTAAACGATTACGACCAAACGGCAAAACAGAGGGCAATCTCTAATGAAAAAAGTAGAAACAACGGAATGAGAAAAAAACTTCTAATTAAAATTCGTGTCGTACGTCGTGTAATCGCACTGTACGACACTTTTACATAATCATGCATTTTGTTGCGTTTTCCCGGTCGAACTACTTATATTTCTCTCGCCGCAGCAAACGCAAGAGAAACAGAAATGCAGACCACAAAGAAATTACGATTGGAGACATTCGATGCAAAAAATAGTTCAATTTGTTGATTTTGAGTTGTTCGTGCGTAGTTTCAAAATCTCATTTTGAAGTTCGTTTGCCTAAAAAATCTAAAAGTTTTTAATCATGCACCGCTCAGAATATCTCATTGTCCCATCCAATGAATCCTAAATTCTGTCCATCCGTAAAAAGATTTCGATTTACAATCGAACACCCAAATGATCCAGCTTAGTGGTTCGAAATCATTCGCATCCACGAATTTCCACTGCAGAATGTATACGTTGAAATTTCGAACCCATATGTAGTTTACAGCATGCATGTAAGCTTACGGTCTGGTTTGTATTGCATCCTTGCCGTTTCGTTGCGGAGTTTTGCGGTCTACCATGGTATGCAAATTTTGTAATGTCCGGACTGGTTATGATTTACTTCATGTCGCAATATGCAAATCCATTCGAAAGCCTTCCGATGAAAACTCATACATGTGTAGATATTAAATGTAACAATTTTCCACGGGATTTTGCTGATACGTTGATAACATATACTCATATCTGTAAATTCAGCGTGGGCTTATAACTCAACGATTTTTCATATGCATAGTTGTATTATTAAGCATTAATTTTTCAACTTATGTATATGTGTAAGAACATTGGCCATTTCGGGTACCGTAGTTTTTTAAGTTTGCGGCTAATGCCATGATTTGTTCTGTCAAGCAGATTACCTCTTATCCGGAGCTGTAAACAAGTGTTTGGAAAAGAGTTAATCTTGTGTGAATATTTTTTGGAATTATTAGATCAAAGCGATTTCTGCTTAAAAATATATCCATAGATAAACCTGTGCTCCTACACACACTATTTCAGTTTTTACCTGTTAGCAATTTTAAGTCATGCAATGACAACGGATTTGCATTTCCTTTCGTTGTATTTTGCAAAGAAATACATATACTTTTAATTATGGACTTGTTTTAGTTGGCATTATATAGAGATTATAAAAGTTGTTCATATAGATACGTAGTAAATAGAAATTTCAGAACAATCATTGGAAACACATGGCTGTATTATTTAGCCTGAGCAGCAATGAAACCAAAAGGGAAAATTGTGCTTCTAGGATATCTTTATTACATTATAGCTACTACTCCTTTGTTACACGTTCCGGTGTACCTATCAGGTTTACCTGTGCACGGTAAACCGGAGTGTAGACGCCAGCCACTGCAGGTCAAACTGCACAGTCATAGCGACCTGCGCAGGCGACTGGAGAAGAAAGAGTGGACTACGATCAGTGGTCAAGGACAGACGTTGCAGCTGAGCGTTAATTCTTTCGCGAGTGTTTTGCTAATTTTGATGATATTTTTGCAGATACCATCGATGGGACAACAAAAATCACCGGTTTCGGCTTCAGTGTTAACAAAAGTTTTGCAAAGATCTTTTGAATTTTCCCGAAAAGTGAAAAGGACGCTCCGGAACAATGTCTTCGGAGGAGTATGTTGAGGACAACTCATCCTAATCGGTGGCCGATCGACAAGAGGGGATAAAGAAGGATATGGCTGACGAAAAAACAGATGACTCAGCGGACAACAATATGGATGTAGCTGATCCGATGGAACTCTTGATGATGACGTCTTTAGTGATAAGTGTATCCAGGTGAAATAAGATATTTCGCAGGCACCATCAGTAGTGATGTTTACTTAGAAGTAGACCCTTCCAGGAAAATAAATTTAATCCGTTTTACAAGGTTCCCCCTGCTACAAAAAAAAAACACCGCAGCTTAGGCTCAGAGCCTGAAACAACAAGACGTCATTCGTCAAAACTGTAGTTCAAACTAAGCATCAGGTAGCAATGAGGCAGCTACCTTAAAACCCCCTAGATACATTCTAAAACAAATATTAAAAATGGCTGCTACTAATAGCGCAGCCTCAAACTTAAACTCAGAAAACTGAGATGCCACGGGTCCCACTTATAGTTTGTTTCAAATTAAACTTGAAAAGTTTTAAAGGCCACATTCTTCGTTTCGAAGTCAAAACCAACAATTTGACTAAAATATCCCTTCTTCCAAAGAGTATGTCTCACAGTCTCTTCTGTGAGCACCTTAAAGCAGCAGCTGTTTCATGCTTTACCTTCAACTCATTAGCCTTCAAAAAATGACCAATCTGCTATAGGGAATTCATCCATCTTAAGATGAGCAAGACTTACTCTATAAGCAGAAATATATCTTTCAAGACTCCATCCGTCAAGCGATTCTTCACCTCAGCATCAAGAAAAGAAAATTCTGGGAAGATTTTTAATGCAGCTCGCACCATGGACAGACCAGAACTCAGTCACGAGCGTTAAGTTTCGACTCAATCATCGAGTTCACTGGGAGCATCTTCAAAACCCGTACGTGACTCAATGCTGCAACTACCAACGTTTTGGTCACGTAGCAGCCAACTGCGCTCTTGAGGTTCGCTGTGTAAAGTGTGACAAACAGGATTCAATCAAAGACTGCCCTTCTCCTGCGGGTTCCTCACAGGTATTTTGCGTCAGCTGTAACACTGCCGGCCACCCTGCTAGCTACCGTGGCTTCCCCACAGCTAAAGAAGAAGAAAAGAAACGCAAAACACTTCAACTAGCCAAACAAGAAAAATTGCTCCTCGTAACTGCCGCTACTGAAAACACCGTGAAGAAAGGCGTTTCTTTCGCCAATGCTCTCAATGGCTCCTCTCCCGTCAACACGACTAAACCAAACTTTGAGAAGGCTGCTGAATCCGGCGTTTATCTCTATGGGATCAATGAGTTTAATTAAATTCAGCCATTTAAATAGTTGCTCGTTTGTTCCCAGATACAAAAGGAATTCCATCCAAGATTACCTGAAATCTGAGAGACCTCATATACTTTTCGTATGCGAGACTAAACTCAAAACCCGACACAGTATAGTCTTTGACAACTACTTGGTTATTCGTGATGATATGATGGATGAGCCTGGGAATGAGAAACATGGGACTATCCTTGTGATAAAAAAAATGGATCAAGGTCCAGAGACTCCTCATAAGTAATCTCAGATGGTTAGAAAGAAACTAAGTATGTGTTACTTCCGCTGAAGTCTCTATTGCTTTCATTGGCATTTATGCTAATCAGAACTTCTCTCCCTCCAATCTCATCGACGATTTTGAAAAAATAATGTCCGCAGCCTCCCATGTTGAGCACGTCATCATTGGTGGGGATTTCAACGCCCGGCCCGAGGACTGGAGAAATGCCATATATATAATCCTTTCGGTAGTGCACTTTAAAGAATAGACGTCTAAAACTGAGCGTTGTTGTTGCCTTTAAACCTACATTCAGGAGGTCTGGGAGTATAATTGACTTCTGTCTAGTCTCACTACAGCTTCTTCCCATTTTACATCAATTTGGCTCCTTTAGCTGTTCTGTCTTAGAGGCCGAATTTGACCACATGCTGGTGCAAATACAGGCGTGTTGAGGCTATCGCGAGGGTCACAAGTTTCCCCATTATGGTCAAAACTAAGTCTCATCTGAATAAAGTTTTCAAAAAACATTGAACCGGGTATAGATATGTATCCGAAAATCAATAGGATTACCCGTAGAAAAAGACGTGCCCCAATCTTGACAGCTGTTGGTTTACCTTTCTCTGAGGTTACAAGTACTGTTTCTGCTGCGGCAGACCATTTCTCTACACTCTTTGCAGGTGACAACAGTTTGATCAGAGAGAGAGTGTTTCCTGCCTGACAGAAATCATGCTTTTTAATCCATCTGACTGCCCTAGTGAGAAAACAAGCGTTGTCACTAAACGAACTACACACACGAACTAGTTTACGTCTCAAACGGAATACTATTCACGCATTGGTGTTCGAGTTTTAGTGAAACAAACGTGCTATGTCACACTTTGGCTGACTCTGAATTTGTCTATTAGCTATTTGTCTCAACACAAAGAAAGGCTGCTGAGTGTTATTTATGACGGACTCACTCTTCTTGTGGCCAATCCATGCCATCTTCAAGAACTCATTCCGGCCCACTGCGGCTGGCATAGCGGCAAACCAATTTCCGTCGAGTGTGGATAAAGTGGTGGTCCGTTAAAGCAAAGTAGGGCCCTACGGCCATTTCGAGGGCGCCAAGCTCCAAGGGCAAATCAACTGATGTTTGCATTGAAGGCTGTCCATCACACCTTTAGCAGGCTCTGATCTGGACTTTGTTTTTATTGGTAGTTTTATAAATTAAGGACATCAACACCCTCCACGTCCAAATCTTGCTGCAGTGAATGCGAAGTATTTTTCGCAAATATGGAATTTATATTGCACGAATGCACGGACTGCACGAATTTATATCGCATGAACAAACAGGACTGGCTTTGAGTACAAACACGCAAGCAATGGGCTGTTTTTTTCCTCCCACGAGTTCTTATGTTTTGACGTCCAGAAATGAGACGACTATTAAGCTAGAACTACACTGGTCTCACGTAACGTGAGCTCACGTGTGGTCACATCAGCTGACCACACGTGTGATAAATCTGCAGTACCATTTTGTATGGTTAGAACTACACTGGCGACACGTCACACGGCTCATGTGAGCTCACGTGAGCTCACGTTTTTGATAATCTGCAAATTCAGATTTTTGAGCTCACGTGAGAGCACGTTTAGCCAATATTTTTACCGCATGGTATTTGATTCGTTTGAAATGTATAAGGTAAGTGATTTGTTGCAAATGTATAAGCATGAATACTTGTGAAATGGCGAAATACATTGATGCTGGTAAGTTGTGGGAAAAAATTGTAACAGAATTTTTATGTGCGCAGCGAAATTTAGTTAAACCTCAAACCGTCGATATGCAATTGCAACACACGTGAGCTGCTAGCATGAGACAAGTGTATTTCCAAGCGTGAGCTCATGCCTCCACACGCATAGCTCACGTTACGTGAGACCAGTGTAGTTCTAGCTTAAGTTGCTTAAACATGCCGAGCGAACGCGTTTTCCAGTTAAGGCTAGCACTAAGTTAATTGTGAATCTAAATTTTGCATGTCTCCATTATCTGGTCATTTTTTCGAGCGAAAATTTTGGCAATGGAGAAAAGCAGAGACGCGGCTCATTCCTGATGCATAAAATGTCAAGAATTTCAATTGTTGATCGGTTTTCTTATTGGAAAGACATTTGCCCAGTTCAATTTTCAAATTCAAACATCAAATATCATTTTATAGCTCGAAAGAATGAACTACGCATACGAGATTGGCGTGAAATGATTGCAGACATGTGTCAATGCCACCTGCATTTTCATAATAACAGCAACTTCCAAGCAATTTTTCATGCTTAGAATTGAGTACAAATCTTGCTTATTTTCGCCGAAACAGATTGCACGTGAAATTTTGTATGAAAATTTAACGTGAAGTCGAAGACAGTACTATGCTTTAAGGGAAATTATGCACTTGCTGACACTGCAACCTATGCTCGATTGTATGTAAAATACCAGCAGGTTAATTGAAAGGCTTCCAAGAGCACTTGGTCTTAAAAACTTCGTGCTTATAGCAAGTGATAGCTCGACCCTGGACTTTGGAATATTTTATTCTAATAATCACGCCTATACTGGTAAATGTTTTTGCCAAGGACTTACGGTAATTTTTTGTCTGTCAAAAAATCTCCCCATTAATTTTCGATCATTATTTCAACGAAGCGAATACTTCAAACCTTTTCATTGGAAATAGAAACACTTTTCTTTAAGATTCACGCAAAATAATATATACTCTTCCTGCTTCAGGTACATTTACTCTGTTCATGTGCCAGCTGTCTCGGCTCAAACACACTGAAGATACATTCTATAGAAATATACAAAAAAGTTTAGAACAAACAAAATATGTCACCGAATATTTATAAAGTTTATTTCATTTCGCTACAAACTCATTCTGACATTGCATAAAACTCGCCCGGCAATTTACGCTACGCTGGGAATAAGTTAAATCACTCAGCGAACAGGTAACTTGCCGAGTGCTTAAGAAACGATAATAAAATCCTGTCACGACATCTTTATATCATAAAGTTGCTGAAGTGCACTAAGATGGGAGTACAGTTTCCAACATTGCTCGGTTTAGTACTCTCTCGTACATCCTCAATCTACTTGTGAGTGTTGCGTATAGAATTTAATGACTGATATAAGTCGATTCTGGTAGCATTTGTTCAAACGTGAAGCTTTCTTTGCAGTTTGTCGACGAAAGCACTTTTCCTACTCCTTTCAGTGTCCTTGTACGCATCACTTCACTTGTCTAAATTTGGAATAACCCTTAAATGATTTATTACCCACCGTGATTGGACTTAATTAGCTTATAAAGTTTTTAGCTGCCATTATTCTGTTCGTAGTCAGCCGCCATGGCTCTGGTGTTCGTCGAAGAAGAGCGAATGTGCTCCCCAAATGATACATTTCCATTCAAAGCGTACCTAGTCTACTATTAGAAGAGGAAGAATGAATGATAGGAAAGGCGGAGGCAGACGAACAGTTTGGCTCACATTTCGTCACGTTACCAGTCAATTTTCACATAATTGCCGGTTATTCATTCCGAATGAAAGCTAGGTAAGTACTTGTTCGATTTAATATTTCATTACGTTACACGTGAGTTAGTGGGGAATCCGGTTGAATGCGAATATTTGCGGTATCTACTGGTTATTCAATCTAAATTCTAAATGAATTGGAGGTGAAATAATGGAATATTAGACATTTCGACAAAATAATGGATTTTAAGTGCTTATTAGAATATAGAATGGAAAAGCGTATGAATTATTCCGCCACTAGAAGTGATTGAATAGTAGTTGTCATTATATGTGTTATACATTTTTAACATTGAGTTTTAGAGTCTTCTTCATGTGCAACGGTATCTTCATCGAAAAAATGAAGTACAGTGGACGCTCCAGAAATTAGAACCAAGGGATTCAATGCATTGCACGTTCAAAAATCAGAATCGCTGGTTCTAATTTATGACCTTTTTAGTTTTTTTTTCTTGTTTTCTCCCCACAAAGCGGTGAATCCCCGTATTCGTTTTCATTTTGCTTCGTGTAATTAAACTTGGAAGGGAAGCTACGTGATTATATGAGTAGTGGTTCAATTTGCGTATTTTGTTTGGTCAGTGGGCACGTGCAATTTATTTCGCGTAATTTGCCCATATTTGACTCGATTTGCTTTTGAAAGTTTCAGTGGATTACAAAGAATGTCATTTAAACCTAAAAAGAACACTTTATCTCTGGATACAAAAGATACGATTTTAAAGAAGCTTGATGAAGGATTCAAGCAAATCGCCTAGCGCTTGACTTCAATGTGTCTAAATCAGCTATAAGCTATCTAACATCAAAAAAAGACGTGATTTTTACTGCAGTTTTTCGATTTATCAGGAATATAACACTTCTCGGGCCAATCCTAAAAGAGAAAGCTAAACAACTTTTTGTGGAAATTGATCCTGATAAAGGTGCAGATGGTTTCAATGCAAGCGATGGTTGGTTCACGAAATTTAGACATCGTACCAGCATTTGTTATTTGAAAATTGGTGGCGAAATTCTCTTTAATGATGTCAACGAAATCGTACCATTTTTAAGGAGGCTACCAGCAAAGGTAGCTGAAAAGGGTTTATTGGATCATAAATATATAATGTGGACGAAAGTGGATTATTCTTTCGTTGTCTACCGGACAGAACATATGTTGCTGCTTGTGAAAAAAACCACTTGGTTTCAAAAACAAAAGGAACGTATTTTTTTTGTTGGGAGCAAATACAGATGGATCGCACAAGCTTAAGCCATTGGTAATTGGCATAGCCAAAAATCCAAGATGCTTCATAGGACGAAAAAACCCACTTCATTACTACTATTCAAAAAATGCTTGGATGACGTCTCGAATCTTTCATGAATGGTTTCACAGGATATTCGTTAGTGAAGTGAGTTCGTTAGTTGCTGATTTATTTTATGTTTTTAAATGATTATGATCCGAAGGCTCTGCTGCTAATCGACAATTGCTCTGCTCACTCACCTATTGAAAAACTGCAAAGCGAAGACGGCAATATAGTCGGATCTAATTTCTCAAATGTACCAAAACCCTAAAAAGATGACAAAGCTCATTTACAGAAATAAGCTGCTATCACAATTGATTGCCGATGGTGGTGAACTAGACAACGGCTAAAAGCGACATACTATCCGCGACGCAATAGTCATACTGAAGGAAGCTTGTGATGAGTTGACGCAAGAAATTCAAAAAAAGTCTTGGTCCAAACAGTTGAATTGGGACGACAAAGAATTTGACAGCGAGGACGATTTGCCTCTTGCTGAGTTTGTGCAATCAAATCGAGATCAAAACGAAGCGGAACTCCTCGAAAGAAACCAATCTCTTCTAGCAGCTATCGTTCCCAGCCACTTTTTGAGGAAATTCAAACATGGAATGAAGACATCTTAAATGGCGAATCCAATGAAGATAATATTAATGGCAAGGCTTCATATAGCAGCGATGATAATGTTATCGATTTCATGCCGATTGTTTCTTATTCTACAGCTATCGAGAGTTTTAATAATTTAACAAAATTGTGTAAAAGAAGTGAACTGTACTCTGCTGAGCACATGACATCCCTATTAGCCATCCGTAACGACATCGTGGAATCAAATTAAAAAAAAAACAAAAAAAAAACAACCAATAATACTGATTATTCTTCGAAAAAAGCTTAATTTCTAAATAATGTAAAACTAAATAGATAATATAAGACTGAATTACTTGAAAGTAAAGTGTTTTAAACTAGTTCATCTATATTTGTAGCTTTCTGTGAGAGTTAAAAAAGACGTCCAGAAATTAGAACATTTCAGAAATTAGAGCTACCCGATGTAAAAAACTGGTTCTTATTTGGCTCTAAATTATTTTATAACAATAAAAAGGAATTATTAAATTTTCGAAGAAAATGCAATATTATATCAATCAACACCAAATTTCAGTGGGTATTTTTTCCGGTTCGCATAATAAGCTGAAATTCACAAAAGATATTGGCTGCATATGAGTTACAGGCTTTTTTTGAATTGATACGAAAATATCTTTAACCCATTGGCTACTGCGGGATTAGAATACATTTCTGAGTACGCCTGCATTTTTAAGGAAACAATATTCATATGGGAAAGAAGTAAGTTAAGAAAATAAAAACTGCTCATGTTTTTAGCGTGACTCTGATAATGTTTTAGATCTTTCGACCCAAGTGTTCTAAAATTAGCCAAAGAGAAGCTGTGAAGTTTCAGATTCACAGAGTTATCATATCATTTCAAAGTTAACGGGACATATCGATAAGGGCGTTTTTAGGGAAAAACGTTTGATGAATGTATTGGCAACCCTGGAGCTATGACAGGTAATTTAACAGATGTATTTCAGATTATCGATCTTTCTGAAAAAGATTTTCTTTTTAGGGGAAATGCAACCGATTGATAAATTTGATGCTTTATCTAGACAGTCAAATTGAAATAATCCAAATTTTCCATGACACAAAAACGGTAACTCATTACCACATTTAAAATGTTTAAATACACACAAAATTGATGTTCACGTGAATTGACAATCCAATAATCGCAGCCAATTGAAATTCAGAAAATGAATTAATCTTGAATGGGGCCAGATTTGATAGCAGTTTAATGAATCTGCTGGAACTCTGGGCAGTGATGCTGTCTTGAAAAACGCCTTAGCAAAATATAAGCATTTTGCCCTTTAACTTTCAACGCACAGAATCCACAGTGTAAATTGACCTCAATCAAAATTGGTATAATTTTCAATGCTATTTAAGTGCTGCCACAACTAAGCGTTTTCATAATTTTTTTACTATGATATGCTGCCACGAAATTTTTATCTAATAAGCCTGCTCTTTATTTTCGAAACTCAAACGAGTTGCAGCCTTGGAAATCTTTTTACCCTGCGGCATCTGATGCGGCAATCGGATTAAATTTGTTCATGACATTTGGTACAGGTTGGTTGTAATAAGAAGGTCGTTTGGTAGAACATATATTCTAAGTCTTCACCATTTCTCAACTATCTTTGGAAAATAACTTTTTCTAGTGGCTGTCGGTTATTTAAAGGTTCGCTTGTGGACTGAGCTGGCCTAAAAAAAGTTATTCTAGGGCACAGATTTATTTATTTATTCAGCTTTTACTGAAAAACAAACAACAATGTTTAGTTTTAAGTGACGAATTTAGTTTTTATAATGCCACACTGACTAAACGCAAGTGACCACATTGGACGCGATTTTCACGTAAGTAATTTTTCTTACAGTTTATGAATTTGAGCCCTAGAAAAGCATCCAAAATCTTTTCAACAGTTTTGCAGCTAAATGTTTGATTATAACTTGCCGTAAAATTGTGTGAAACAACCTTCGGAAGTGCATGAAAAAACGTTCAAAATAAAGGCAATCACATTAATTCAGATATCAACGGAGTGAATTTGAAGGCTTCAATTAGATGCCAAATCGTATTTTGCATGTTTATGTTAGCAGTGTGAAGCAAAAATATAAAATAGTATTATCCGTTCTTTTCACATGCTATTACAAGCAACTGGTAACGGTGTTTGTGTAAAGTAATGAAGCAAAATATTGTACCTTGGTCGGGTTGACTTAGCTGCTGATTTGGTTCATCAGAGCTAATATTTTGAATGTGCACAAAAATAAGCTTAGAGAACGATTTGTTAGAATAAATTGAGTGAAAATTTTGCAAAAATTATACAAATAAAAACAATATGAGAAAATCACATCTTTTTTTTTGCTTTGTAATGCAGTTTTCGTGATTTATAACATGTGTGTAGCGAAACTTAGGATTAGAAAAAAAATTTTTAACTTAAGTTTAAATCTATCGACAAGCTGGCGCCCAAAGAACTGAATTTGAGCTAAAATTTGATATAATTCTCAGATTTTTCGTGGCATTGATTTTTTTTGGCTTTATTCTAGTATTCAGTCTCAACCAAACTTGAACTTTAATTGAAGCAGTCAAGCTTGAAATGTTTCCACTATACTATTAATGGTTACTATTATTGAAGTCAGTTGAGTTCTGGAAGCAGTCAGTTTATTTAATTATTTTCAATCGAAGAATTAGTCCATTGAATATTTTAAAACAATGAATGTTTTATTTTTGAGTCAGAAACAAGCCTCAGGATAAAAGTTGATTAATTTGGCTCAAATATTTTATTTTGGTGTTTCTGTGATAACTAAGGATAACTAAGTTTGGCCCGAGTAGTTTAGTTCCTTCGCATGCCAGAGTAAGCTTTAGGTTCTTGTGATCTAGAGTGCATTGTGTTCTACATTGCTGTTCAACGTAATTTTAGTTTAAACGCAGTTATACTTCATCTCACAAATAACAGACTCCACAAAATTGTCTTACTGTGAATAACCAATAACAAGACACAAAGCTCTCATGTTAATTGTAAGTTGTTGCATTTGCATATTTTTCAGATTATTTTTTGTTGTGTCATTTAGTTTTGAGAGTATTCTTTTATTTTCAAGTTATTTAAATATTTGAAACAAAATACACACTTATTTTTTCCCCAGCTCCAAAGAAGTATTTTTGCAACCAATCCAATGGCTATAACTAATTTAGTTTCCTCGGTAAGCTTTTTTGAATTTTTTTCCCCATAGGTATTCAAAATCAAAAATATTTTTGGCTTATTTGGCTTTACTTGACAGTTCAGCCTTAGCCCAGTATTCATAGAGTGCAATTAGTGTGATATACGACTTGCGAAGTGTTTATTTCATACTTTCTATATCAGGGAGTATGTATGAACTCATTACAAAGCTTCCTTGCTCGGGGTTGAATCGTGGTTGAAAGAAAAAGGTAAACTGAGAAACTCTAGCTTTGATACTGTCTAGATTGATAGACAGAATGCAACTAGAGGTGGTGTTGCTTTTCAAAATTATCAAGTTTAATCGATTGAAAAATCAGTAAAATTTATGCAACGGTTGCGATTTGTCGCTGAAAAATAAATGTTACAATTGTTGTGGTAAATTTCAATTGCAACAAACTTAACTCACTAACATGATTTCCACCCTATTTTTTTTTGTAAATCATCCAGAATTCGTTCCAATTTGAAAACTATAGAATTAAAATCTGCAGCCGGTGTTGACGGGTCAGCTAATTTTACTCAAGATTACTCAAGAATCTCACTAAAAAAGCTTTGCCATGTTTTCTTATATCTTCAACATCTGCCTAAATTATGGACACTTTCCTTCGGCTTGGAAAAATGCAAGCGTTGTTCCAATATTAAAACCTGGGAAAAATCTTAAGCTTTCCAAGAGCTATGGCTCAATAAGCTTGTTGCCGTCATTAAGCTTATTATTGAAACATTTTACTCAACTGAATCCGATTATCAATTCATTAGTTTCAATCAATCAATCGTAAAGAGTAGTAAAATATGTGCAAAATAGCTTTAATGATAAAAAATTCACAGGTTTAGTTGTATTAGACATCGAGAAAGCATTTGATACTGTTTGGCATTATTGACTCATATATAAGCTTATAAACTATTCTGTTCCTGTATACTTGTGCAAGATTATCCAATCCCTTCGAATTACCAGTATCTTCTCAGTTACATTAGCTTTCTCCGAAAAACACGTAACATCAGCCGGAGTTTCACAAGGGTCATTTTTAAGTCCCACTCTCTGTAACAACCTGATGGCCTTCCTTCCTCTGGTGAACCTATTTTTTTTGTGAAAAATCTTGCTTCTTCTTTATGTGTCCCCCTATAAATTTCATTCAATATAAGTCTTTGTTCTGGTAAATTTCTTTCCTCCTGGAAGCTGGCAAGCATTTTCCCTATTTTCAAATCTGGTGAATGCAATGTTGCCTCAAATTATCGTCCTATTTCTATCCTTCCTTGTTTTTCAAAAATCATTGAACGTTTTGTGTTTAACAAAATTTATGACTCTCTTAAGTATACTTTCGCACCTCAGCAATATGATTTGATTAAACGTCGGTCCACATCTACGAATCTCATTGAATTTACTCATGCTGTGTCCTCGGCGTTAGATCGGAACTCTCAAGTTGATGCTATATATTCAGATTTTTCTAAGGCATTTGACTCTGTCAATTTTGAGCTTCTGCTATTCAAATTAAACGACTTTGGCATCTGTGAGCCTTTACTTTCTTGGATGTCTTCGTTTTTGACTAGGCGCACTTGTTTTGTCTCCCTCTATGGGGTTTTGTCCTAACCATTTTCGCCCTCTTCTGGTGTACCTCAAGGTTTTATATTAGGACCGTTATTATTCAACCTCTTCATTAATGATCTTCCTATTGTTCTATCGTCATATTGTTTGCTCTATGCAGATGACTTAAAATTATTTCGGGTAATCTACTTCTTCAGGATGATCTGAACTTTCTTACTGATTGGTGTAACTCTAACTGCCTGCCGTTGAATGTTACAAAGTGTTTTGCCATGTCTTATTCTCTGAAGTCCCAGACTAATGCCTTTCTTTACTTACTATGTGAATCCGTCCTTGTCTCTGTGGATTATTTTACTGATCTGCGAGTAACCTTTGATCGTAAATTTAAATTTGATATAAATTTGATTCCATTACTAATAGTGCCTCGCTGATACGTTCCTGCTATACGTTCCTGCCACAATTCTTTTAGCATTTTTACATGTTCTAAGCTATTTGTTACCCTTGTTCGTTCCAAACTTGAATACTGTACTCAAGTTTGGTCTCCTCGTTTTGCATATCTTTCCGATGCCATTGAATCTGTTCAATGGAGGTTCACTCGCACCCTACTCTTTAAATATAATCTTCCCTACATGCCTTTTGATGAACGCTTATCGCTCCTTAATCTCCTTCTCCCAGCAAAACGCAGAGTTTACCTTGATGAATGCTTTATTTTCAAAATTTGCTGCTACTATCTGAATTCATCTATTGCATCCTTGATTAATGAACGGCAGTGTGAGAGGTAAATTAGGTCCTCCGTTGTCTTTGATGTACCATTTGCCCGTACTGATACTTACTTTCATTCTCCTGTGTTGCGCCTATTACGTACCCATAACGGCTTCCAACTTCGTCCGCTTCCACACTCTATTGCCACCTTTAAAAGAAGTATTCTCAACACAATATTTGCTGATGATTAATTTTATTTATCTTTTTTGTCATTCGTGGCTTTGATTTTCATATCTTAAATTTTCTCAATTTTTCAGTACTGTTTTAAGTTTTTATTGTTATTTTCTGTTTCTATTTCTAAGTTTTTCTATTTGTAATTGGGCTTTTTGCCTGTAAATGGATTGTTTGAATAAATAAATAAATATATAAACATTTATATGTCACCCCAATGCCACATCGCCATGTACCCGGACAATACCGCCATATTTGCTAGTGTTCACAGTCCAGATGTGAGAACTTCACCAACAGCTTGGACTTATAAATAATTTCTGCATCAAATGGAAAATAAAAATTCATTCAGATAAGACTCAGGCACTAAAAAACGAACATTAAGACACTTGCTGAATTCACAGTTAAATATCTTGGGACTCACAAATTTTTGGATGAAAGACATAAAATATCCGGGCTTCCAACTCGACGAGAAACTTACTTATCAAGTCGAAGCAATAAAGTCAAAATGTTTGAAGAGCATTCACTACTCCAATCCGCTTACTAATAGGAAATCCAGGCTCCCAACAAAAAGAAGATGTTTATTCTTAAGTGTACAATACAGCAAATAATTCTCTATGGGTGCCCTGTAAGGAATAATTGCGCAATATCACATATCTGTAAATTTCACAAAAAGAATGTCTTGAAATTATCCTTAACACGCCTTTTTGTTTCTCAACTAATCGGCTGCACGATTCAGCGAGCCTCAAAAGAGTACTGGATACCTCTAAACATTTGACCCGAAAATTCGTCAACAGATGTGTAACTTCCAATAACTCTCTGGTTGCGACGATTACTTACACACACAATTAACTTGAGTCATAAATTTTAATTTTAAATTTATATTAAGCGTAATATAAGGTATAAAGCTAGTTTCCTCCTATACAACTATACCATGTACACTCTACAAAGTGGGTCTATAATTAATACTTTGATAATAGGAAATATATTCAATTTTTCGTTTAAAATAACGAATTACAAATTTTTTTACATACATATTCGATGTGCATTTTTTTGCTTTTAGGTCATATCAGCTGAATAATACACAGCTTTTTATAAATTGAAGCAAAAAGAGTGTAAATTTACTAGTTTGCTATTCACCTTTGCGCCAAAGCCATAAAATTGCATCATTTTTTAGGGTAAAATTACACGATTTGGTCGTAAAAAAAATATTATTTTTACGCACTTTTGTAAACTTACATCTTTAACAGTAGGAAACCAGATTCTTACTATTATAAGGGTAAAATTCAACCAATTTTTTTTTGACTGTACCTCGCAAGCAAACTTTCTGAAAAAGCTAATTTTAACTCAAAACTTCGATATAAAGACTTTGTTTGAACTCTAACCTTAAGATATTGTATCACACAACACGCAATCCTATTCAACGAAGCTATTATTACTATTATTATCATTATTATTATTAAATCATTACCACATTCACAAAACATAGTAATATTTATAGCAAATAGTTTTTTTTGTAAATTTTTAATGAAAGTATGGGTAGCCTTCAAACTATAGCAGATATGTAAACCAAATTACTTCGAAACATCGAGTCCCCTGAAAAATGTACACCATTTGAAAAGAAACAAGCGAACGACGAGTTTGATGCTTTAGCATGGCAGTCGACTTAAATTTGTCCCATTTCCACATCTCACAAGGGCTAAAATTTTTGCTCGCAAGAATTAGTAACCGAATCATCGGATCAATATAAAATGAACAAAAAATATTAGCCTTGACTGTCTTTGTTGGAATTTTCAAAAATAAACTGACAAACGAAATGTGCCCAGTAAATTTTTCAATGATAATTATCTTATCTTATCAATGGGAATATGCAACATATTATTCAATTTCTATTAGTGATGGGCTCAAAAACGCCAAACAGTTTGGAAAAAACGTTTGGCTGCAAAAAACGTACGAACAGTTTTTCCAAATAGCGACAAACAGTTTTTCTAAAACGAAATTTCTAAAACGAACCGCTTTTCTACAACGAATAGTGCAATATTTCTAAAACTAATTATTCCAACTATTCTACAACGAATAGTTTTTCTAAAGCCAATCATTTTTCTAAAACGAATCGTTTTTTTTAAACGAACTGTTTTTTTTAAACGAACTGTTTTTATTAAAACGAATCGTTTTTCGTTTTTTTCAAACGAATCGTTTTTTTAAAACGAACTGTTTTTTTAAAACGAACTGTTTTTTTAAAACGAATCGTTTTTCGTTTTCCTAAAATGAATCGTTTTTTTTAAACGAATCGTTTTTCATCGTTTTTCGTCATTTTAAACGAACCGTTTTTCGTTTGTTAAAACGAACTATTTGGCAGTGGAAAACTGTTTAGCTGCGGAAAACAGTATTTTCGTACTTGCGAGTATTTTCGTACTTGCAAGTATTTTATTCAATTATTCAAAAAGTTTTTAGGGCAAAAGGAGCTGAAATCGGACAAAGTCGGCCAATTTTGGGTGAGAGTGGTTTGGGACATAATGGGCCAAGACCTATTGCTGTGATACAAAAATTTCGGTTTCGTATGGGAGTAAGGGGTTTTGGGCCATAGTTTGCTAAAAACTAACTTTACAGCGCTTTCGATGATTGAAAGTGGTTGAGGAGTACAATAGTGATATTTTAAGGGCGAACATTTTTTTTATACGGGAAATTGGGCAAAAATGTCCATGTTTCTAAATTTTTTTTTTTTTTTTTTGATCGAGCATGAATTGGGGGACCTTTCTGAGTTGCTTCGGGCGAAATATCCATACAAGTCTGGGAAAAAGCGGCCTAGTTTTGAAGATACCGCAAAATTAAATCCGGCGGAAAAACTAAAAGTAGCACTAAATGTGGCAAGGAGGAAAAGGTTGAGATCCTTTTTGGTTCACCAGTTGGCGTCTCCGGGTGTGCTGTTTCCAACCTTGCCGGGGCTCTAAAATTTACGAGACTGCGGGAGGTACGGTGCCCCTGGACTAATGTCCAGCCTTACGGAAGAGGTTGGCCTCCTAGTGGGTGCATGTTTAATAAACGAAATTTTTTTTTATCATTTCTTGGTAAAATTTTCGACAAACTTCATGCTTCATTGAGGCGAAGTGGAAATCCGACTGTTTTAGATTAGCCAGGAAAAGTTTGGTATCAGAGATCGGTCGATGAAAAGTCATATAGATGACAACAGGATTAGTTGGTCCTATCTTAGTATTTTTTTTAGTTTGGTCATTTGAACAAATACAGGAGGTGTTTTTTGCATGTAATAAAATAAAAAACAAATTAAATTGAATTAATTGAATTTCAGTCTCTCACAGACCTTCAGTGAGTGAAGTCGAAGTGACAGTTGGCTGCAAAGCATATTTATTACGGTTTAGTGTTTTTCCTTAGTGTTTCCCTGCTCATCTTCTGGAATCTGAAAATTACTTCAGCAGTGACTAGTGTTAAAAGGCAACGGGAGAATACCTCTCCCGACATTCTTCTACGGGATCGTTTAAAACTCCCTAGAACACACGAGAACTCCTTGATGGCAAATTATAGTAACCGGTTTCAGCCTCTGGCTGGTCTAAAAACCTGTACTGACAACAGCATTGACTCCGAAACCGGGCCTGCTCCCAAAAAAGCTAAAATACCACCACTTGTCATCATGAACATTGACAGGGAGACTATTGTTGCAATGATGAAAGAGCTAAACATCCACGACTATGAAATACAGCACATTAGTATCGGCAAAAAGCTATTTTCGAAATCAACCGAGACATTCGAGACTGTTCGATCCCATTTGATCGCTAAGAAAGTGTCATTCTTTACGTACGCACGTTCTGACCAACGTATGGCAAAATTTATTTTAAGTGGTTTGCACAATATGGAATGCGCTACTTTGAAAAGCCACCTTGAAGAAGTGCATAATCTTCAGTGTATCGACTTAAAGAAAATAGTGTTTCCGAATGAAACTCGTCGCTACCGAGAGCACGCTACGTACATACTTTACTTCTTACGCGGCACGACAAAGCTTTCCGATCTTCTTAAAGTCAACACAGTCATGAGCACTCGTGTCCACTGGAGTCACCAGCGGAAGACACCGCAAGCTCGTGTAACACAGTGCCGAAACTGTCAAGCATACGGCCACGGCTCTTCACATTGTTTTCTTCCTGAGAAGTGCTTAATTTGTGGCGATCAGCACAACAAAGATAAATGCCCCTCAAAGCTTTCATCACAAATTAAGTGTTCGAATTGCCTCGGTAATCACCTTAGGTCTGTTCGTTTACTCAAAGTTGTATAAAACTTTATAAAACTTTAGCCCAAAACGCGTTTTCTTACTTTGTGGACTGGGGAAATTTCACTTCCCCATCCTAACATTTCAATAAAGTTTTAGTCCACAGAATTTTGTGTGGTAGAGTTTGGACTGTCAGAACAACCAAAACAGCTGATTGATGTTGACATTTGTCAAGTGATAGCACGTCGATGGACTGGTAAAGATAGATTGATAGATTCTGAAAAGTTATAAATTTGAGAAGTGAGTGACAATAAATAACAGTTGATAGAGTTTTAAAAGACATAAATTTGAGAAGTGAGTGACAATAAATAACACGTGGCGGAAAATGCAGGACCAATCAAGGGAAGTAGAAGATATAAACGTAGAATGCTCTCCCAAGAGCTTCAGAAACATCCAACAAGGTAAAATCTTTTTAATAATTCACTTGATAAGTTGTTAAATTTTCATTTATTGATTAGATCCCGAGCAACTGAAGCTACTCTTCCCAGCATCGCAGACTATAAAGGTTAGAGAAGTTCTATTTCATCCAACAACTTTCGAAGGAACTGATGCGGATATGCCTCCCGAAGAAAACCAAGAGGTATGTTTTGCATAATTGCTATAAATGCAGGTAAACTATCAATTGTCTTAATCGTATTGTTTCAGATATACCAAGATGAGGATCACGTTGCGTCACAAGAGGACAACAAAAGTGTGTGGGTGGACAACACCACGAAGTTGTTGCTTTGTCTTGTGCAGGAATTCAAACCAAGAGTAGGAAAATGCATCCGGCTCAAAACGAAGAGGAAGATGTGGGCTCACATAAAACAAAAAATGGATGATGCTGGCTTCAATTATTCCGCTACACAAATCGAAAACAAATACCGTTCCTTGGAAAGACGGTTTAAAGACATGAAAACCAACAATAGTCAAAGTGGAAGGAACCGATTGACATGTCCATTTGAGAAGTATGTATTATTTATAACAAAATTACTAGATGTAATCAATCCAAAAATTTTCAGAGAATTGGGAGAAATTTTGAGTGACAACGCTGCAGTCAACCCCGTGCATCTCCTAAACGATGAAGAGGTCGAGACGCTGCCTGCAGAGGAGAGTGGTCAAGATTCAGAAAATTCTTTTTTGGGTACTTAACCAACATATTTCCATATACCATAATTTAATTGTTTTTTCACCATTGAAGGTTACGACAGGACTCCCAGTTCGTCGTCGTCAGCCACACGAAAGAAAAGTCGCAACGATAGTATAGCTGAGCAGCTGAAAATCTTCAATGAAGACAGACGGAAGGAAGACCTGGAAAACAAAAAATTCCGGGAAAAAATCATCAATGCTATGGAGCAAAGAGATGCCAGAGCTGCGAAAAAAGAGCAGCTGATAGCTGAAAAAAATGATATTTTGAAGGCGATATTAAGCTCTGTTAATAAGTAGGTTAAGAAATGTAATATGTAATTGTAATATGTAATTGTAAAAAATGGAATTGTAAAAAAAAACTGCATAAACATATAATTGTGAAGTCACAGCTTATTTCGTGTAAAATCAAAACCCAAAATAAAAACACTATCAACATTACTCAAAATTTGTTTATGGATAAACAGTGAAAAAGTTTTGTGCATGGAATCGGTATGATGAATGAAACAAGATTTTGAACTGTATTACAACCGTATTTTTAATTTAATTATGTAATAGAACAGCTATTTCGTCCCTCCTTATGTTAGCTCGAGCGTTACTCGAGCGTTCAAGAAACATGCTGCCATATTCAGACGCTGGTGGGTCTTCAGGTGGCGGAGGATCTTCAAACTCTAAATCATTTTCATCACACAAATTATGCAAGACGCAACAAGCTCTGATGAAATGATTCAGTTTCTGAATTCCACGGAGTTTGCAGTAATACAGTTGTCTGAAACGCTGCTTCAGTATTCCGAAAGTGTGTTCTATCACAACCCGGGATGAACTTAATTTTCTGTTGAAATTTTTCTGACGTTCGCTTAGATGTCCATTGTCTCGATATGGCGTCAGAAGATTTTCCATCAAAGGATACGCTGAATCGCCAAGTATGAAATAATCTGAAAAACTGTATATTTAGTATATTTCTCAGAATAGTGTTCTAATACAACTTACCACCACACTTTTCGCTCAGTTTCGGATAGATAGTTGAGTTTTTGAAAACCCGGCTGTCATGGGCGGAACCCGGAAACCCCGCGAAAAAATTTATAATTTTTTTATTGCTGTTTGCAATGGCTTGCGCTTGGATGCTGATTTGCCCTTTCCTATTAACGTAGCTATCCTTGGATCTAAATGGTGGGTCTATAATTATATGCGTTCCGTCAATTGCCCCTGGAAATAAATATACAATTTGTTATAGTTATATTATTTATTATTATTGTTATAGTTATATTATTTATTTTCGTATATGATACACATACCAATTACATTTGGGAATCCTAAACGCTCAAAGTGCTCGCTGTTTTCCTTTTTTTCGTCATCATCTGGCCATTTAATAGTTTGGGGAGCAAGGTTGCTGATAAACATAATTACCCGTTCAACAATAACAGAAACTGATGAAATGGACAAATCAAACCGATCTCCTATATCTCTGAAAGACACCGCCTCGTGCCCAGCAAACCATAAAAACACTAGCATATGTTTTTCTGCGGATACCCTCTTATCTTCTCTGAGCGCTAAATACTCCCCAGATTTACCAAACTTGCGTGAAAGGGCAATAAAGAGTTCCTTTTTTATCCGAAAATGGCACTAGAATTCTTCCTCTGTATACTTTGGTATCACTTTATCTATGTACGAAGTAATGCAGTTTCTGGTTTTCCTACGTTTCTGCTGACACACAATTCTTAAAAGTTTATTCTCCATTGCACTATTTTTTTGCTGCATGTCAAGCAAGATCATATCTATTTCTTCATCTTCACTAGAACTGTTATCACTTTCACACATTAACACAGTTAAAATGTCTTTAGTCTCCATATTTCGAACAATTTGATATTATTTTGCAAAACGAAATGCTCAAGAAATTACTATCAGCTGTCACAACAAAAACAAAAGTCAAGTGACAGCAAGTTTTAGCCCAAAACGCGTTTTCTTACTTTCGATAAATTTATCCCCACTCCGTATAAAGTTTTAGTCCAATAAAGTTTTAGTCCAAAAGTAAACGAACAGACCTCTTGCCAATGACAAGCTTTGCCCTAAGCGAACGGAATACATAAAAAATCGCAAACGGTCCTCACAAAGACATCCACACAAGGTATCGTATGCAGTAGCCGCGACCCACATCGCTCCATCGCCAACGCTGGTCAACTATCCATTACTGCCTAAACAGGCAGTCGAACACAATTATATCAGTGCAACCGCATCATCATCCAAGCCATCGTACAGTGCTGCTTTACGAGGTGTATTAGATAAGCGTAACATTTATTCTCCTCATCGTTTGTCTACCCCTCTAAGCTCATCGCAGTCATCATTATTTTCAGCAGATGAAATGCTCTCGCTAGCCAAAGAGCTTATCACGAAGCTTACTCTCTGTAAGACGCGCGAAGATCAATTCGTTGCACTTACTGAATTAGCAATAAGGTTTATCCATGATTGATAAAATCAAATGTCTACTTTGGAATGCCCAAAGCTTTCGAAACAAATCACATGAGACTCTTAATTACCTAATAGATAATGAAATTGATTTATTTTTATTGTGTGAATCGTGGCTTAGAGAGGGAGACAAACTTTCGAACCAATCTTATAATATTGTAAGAGCTGATAGGCCGGACTCAATTGGAGGAGGTGTAGCTGTTTTTATTAAAAAAGGTATTTCATATGCAGCCATAAAACCATTCCCTACTAAAATTATTGAATCCGTCGCAATTAAAATTATTCAACCCAATATTGATGTAATAGTAGTTTACTTTAGTGGCACCAATCTAAACAACGAAAAATTAAAATTATTCCAAGAGGATATCAGGCTGCTTACGAGGCACAAAAATAAATTTATATTATGTGGTGACCTGAATTCCCGTCATCGTCACTGGAACTGCTTCAGAGCCAACAAAGCTGGTAATATTTTATACGACGCTGCCATCCATAACAACTTGTTTGTTCATGCCCCCGATGGACCAACATGTTATCCCCCTCGAGGCTTTCCATCCACACTTGATCTCGTCATCAGTAACGGGTTAGTACCTTTATCACAACCGGTAGTCACAAACGAACTATCTTCCATCCATCTCCCTGTTAGGTTTGATATTGAGACTGGCATCACAATAGCTCAGAAATCATTTTTCGCTTACTCGGCTACATCATGGTTAAAATTCCGAGAGTTTTTAAACTCTAACATAATTCTATCTGAGCTAGATTATTCAACAGTAAACACCCACGAAGAAATCGATTCCCTCTTATCTAGCTTGGTTGAGACAATTAGAATCGCCCGCGATATATCTTCTCCCAATATAGTAGCTAAGCCAGAGCACCTAAAAGTGGATGCATCAACAGCAGCCTTAATAAATCATCGAAATAAAATTCGACGACAGTGGCAACGTACTCGCCTCCCCTTTCTGAAAAACCATTTGAATGATTTAAATTACCAAATTCGCACTGCTTTTTTGTATCTGCGTAATGATAGATGGAATAAGCTGCTCTCATCACAAAGTAAAGGCTCCCTAAAGCTATGGAAGCTTCACAAAGCTTTGAAAAATAAGTCGCACTTCATACCTCCGCTTCAATCACCAGACGGTAATATTACGTACAATAACCGTGACAAAGTTGAGTTACTAGCTACAAATTTTCAAAAATCTCACTCTTTAACTCAGAATCTAGGCGACTTAGAAACAAATAATACTGTTGATCGAAAAATTAAAGAGCTTGCCGAGCTACCCAATGATTTTGGTCCAAATGCTTTCTGCAGCCCTGCCGAAATTGGGAAAATCTTAAAGAAGATAAAACTAAAATCAGCTGCTGGTGACGATCAAATACCCAACATCTTGCTTAAAAATCTTCCTAGTAAAGCTAAAGTACTATTAGCCCACATATTTAACTGTTGCCTTAAACTAAACTATTTCCCTGATTGCTGGAAAAACGCCATCATCATACCTATAGCCAAACCTGGTAAAAATCCCAAGCTACCGCAAAACTACCGCCCTATCAGCCTTTTACCTTCATTAAGCAAAATCTTTGAAAAAGTTATTTTAACCCGTATCCAGCTCAAACTTGACAGTGACGGAATAATACCCGATTGGCAATTCGGATTCAGACCGGGGTTTTGTACCAGCCATCAGTTGTCTAGAGTATCGAACCATGTCAACAAAAGCTTCCATGAAAAACAATCTACTGGATTAATTGCTCTTGACATTCAAAAAGCTTTTGATACTGTCTGGCACGATGGTCTCATTTACAAACTCATCAATCTATCTTTTCCAACTTATTTAACAAAGATAATTCAGTCATACCTATCGTCCAGGTCATTTACAGTGAAGTTCCAAGGCAAATCTAACAGGTACGATATTCCGGCAGGAGTCCCTCAAGGTTCGGTACTGAGCCCGACTTTATACAACATCTACACCTCAGACATAACTCAGTCTTTAAATTGTAACTTAGCAATGTTTGCAGATGACACGGCTATATACTCCACTCACTCTGACCCGAACATTATTGTAAACAATCTTCAAGGACAACTTGAATTAATTAACTCGTACTGCCAAAAGTGGAAGATAAAAGTAAATGCCGAGAAATCGCAAGCTGTGTTCTTCTCGAGAAAGCGCGCCAGGCGAAATCACCCTTCCGCACAAATAAACGTCCTTGGCACTAACGTTCCTTGGAACAAAGACCTAAAATATTTAGGTATGCACTTGGACTCCAAATTGACCTTTAAGGCCCACATTGATTCTATCGGTTCCAAAATCATCAACAGCATTCGCTCGACTTACCCGTTTATTAATCGAAAGTCTAAATTATCCTTAGCTAATAAAATTTTGATATTCAAAGCCATTATCCTGCCTATGATACTATATGCCTCGCCCATATGGAGCCGCTGTGCAGCATGCCACCTAAATAAACTTCAAATTCTTCAAAATAAATGCTTAAAGATTATTTTAAACAAACCATACTATTTTTCTACTCATCTCCTTCACAAATTAGCAGGTATCAATTACATTTCCTTAAATACTCGCAGAATACGAAACAAATTTTTCAGAAAATGTGAAAATGCTCCCAATCCTCTAATTGCAGCCTTAGCCATGCAAAATTAGATCCTTTACAGTTGTAAGATCTATTCTACATAGTCCTAAGTTACTTTAAGGTAGCCATAAGTTAGTTTAAGTTTCAGGAGGTTTTATAACTTGTTTTTCCTCTACAAATTTACCACTCATTGTAACAAATTACAAACTAGGGTTTCTTACTCAAATATTTTATAGTTGTTAAGACCTTGTCTGATCTCTAAATATCATACGGTATAATTAATTATGGAATTATGCTTAATTTACTGGATTTTGAATAAAGTTATTTTATGTTATGTATGTTAATTGAATTTGATCGTTTTCCTTTAGATGGCCCCTAGATTGGAAATAGACTTGCCAAATAAATGACCGACCATTGGAAAGTTACGGAAAAGCTGCACAGACTAATGACTCGGTATTCTTTGAATGTCATCTTGCACCATCACCATTCAAGCTTGAGAACGTTGTGTCTGGAGGGTGGGGGATGGCATATCAGTCCGTTTCAATACATCACTGCAAATCGTATGCATTGTATGTACATATGTATATACTTCAAAGAGATATTTGGAACAGGTATTTTTTCGTACTCGTACTAGTTATACCTAGTATGTGAAAATCCTAGTGCGACCTAGCTCTAATTGTCGTACAGCATAAAATTTGTTTCTTTTCGTTAATTCAAACTGTTTTTTTTCAAACAGTTTTAAAAAACAGTTGTTTTTTTAAAAAAAAAAAACAGTTCGTTTTCTTTTTTTGAAAATAACAGAAACGCCCATCACTAATTTCTATAATCTTTCATTTTGGTGAGCAGTTGCCCTCAAAATATCTCTTCCTCTTTGGATGCCAATGTAGTCAATCTGATCAAACCAGAGTAGATTGATCTTAATGTGAAACAAATTTGTATAATTTCGGTTATGGTCCTAGTAAATAGCTGCCACCTTTGAGCATTTTGGTTGCTTGTGTACCATTAATTTTTAATGACATACATATATAGCTCACGATGAAAATAGGTACCAACTGTTTAAATTTTCCAATTTTTTGGCGATTTTCTGAATGACAGTAAAAAAAATTAAAGTGTCACTGTTTTCAACCTTGAATGTAGTTTTAAAGTTTATCCATAAAAAAGTTCAAATTAAACATCTTTGCTTAAAATTTCTACTTTTTACGTTTGCATTAACGTAATATATTCACATAGTTTTATATTCGATCTTTCGGTTGCTGGCTCGATTCGCTATTTAAATGGATATTTGCCTGAGCATAAACTACGTTTAATTCAGCAACAATTTGAAATTCCTTAGGAATTAAAGTGAAGCACAGTGAAATTACATGAAAATATAAATTCTTTCAAAACACGATGTCATTACAACATTGAAACGATGAATGTTTACCCTTTACACGATTTGCTGATCTATAATGTTCTATCTTCCAGATAAATATAATAGTTCTATCTTCCAGATAAATTTATATGAATCCAGTTTATTTAAACCCAAAAAAAAAAAATTGTTTTACGAATACGTGTCAGTCACGTCCTTCACGTTGTTCACGTCCTTCACGTTGTTCACGTCCTC
This sequence comes from Nemotelus pantherinus, assembly GCA_963978885.1. Classification (NCBI taxonomy): domain Eukaryota; kingdom Metazoa; phylum Arthropoda; class Insecta; order Diptera; family Stratiomyidae; genus Nemotelus; species Nemotelus pantherinus. The sequence continues at coordinate 42,243,099 of OZ022265.1, read as the reverse complement.
CAATCTTTCATTTCTACGTGCTATCATTCTGCTGCATCAAATCGAATTTTCTTCAAGTGAAATTCTTTCAACCATTATCATCTCCGTTTTACATAATGCCATGTGTACTTCACGTTCTGTATCAAGCTTTCGTTTTATACGAGTATATGATACTCCTTGTCTGCTGTCAATAATCTAATGCATCTTCTCTTGATAAGGAACTTCATATTCATACACAATATTGACCCTGGATTTATTATATATCAACAGTTGACTACATTTTATTTTCCATTTTCTACAATATTAAGATATGTATATATTTTGCTCGCATCTATACAGACTCCTTAAGTTTTACATGTTGAATGCTTTGCACTGAAAATCAGATACAGGTAATTACAATGGAGCGTTCAATAAAATCTTCGGCTTTCACAAATGAATGAAATTCATAAGATAGATATTTTTAAAAGAACGTCAAAAACATTTGATATCATTCCACAATACTACATCACTATCACTGCGAATCAATCAGAACAATCTCGAAAAGCCCTGTTATGTATAAAATTGCACAAAAACATATGTATCTACACTTACATCAGAAAACCGGAATATTTTCCGCATTTGCTTTTCATTTTCTTCAGAGCGGCATCCGACTGCAAACCGAAGGAATTTCGGACGAATTACGCTATAGGATTTCAAAAAAGGATTTCCATCTGCTTTCAGATATCCATTTTCCTCTCTCGATGAAGCACGATAGAAGAAAACGATGGGACTTATCGTAACATCACATTTAACGGCATCTGATATCCTCCTATTTCGAATACAAATAAACATATCCACAGAGAGGAATTAATTAAAAAAATCAGTTTCCGATATAATCACAATCGCCCGCTACTCCGTTTTGTCAGTTCTTTCATATACACATATAGGATGTGGTATCTTTCCTGTTCTGGGTGGTGAATACAGATAATTGGTTTTGTGGCGAGTTCTTTTCTGGCTGCTCTCTGATTGTCTAGGCAGGATAATTCATTTTTGTATAAGGACGGGAGGATCGTAAAGAACAGGACTGTTCAAGCTTTGAGTGGCTGGATTGCAAGTTATTATTGGTAGAATATAAATGGTCTGAAAATTCATGTCCGTTTTAAAAATAATTGAGCTGAAAGAGTTTGAAAGACGAGGGTGTTTTTTCAACCCTTGACTATATATGCATTCCTGTCTAAAGATATCGCTTTGAACGTGGGGCCAAATCGGTGCTGTTGAAACAGTTTGATTTTTTTTATGAGCTGCATTCAGTAAAATATATTTGGCGCTATAAACGTAGTTGATTTCGGGATTGTAAGAAAATATATACTAATATATGTACAGCAAAATGTAATAAAATATGGAAGGGTTTAGCATTTTTTCAACTCTAGGCGTTACAGTCCTAATAAAAAGGAAAGTAAATGCGATATTGTCCCCGTTTTTGATATTTTTGGTATTTTTTAATATTGGACTATGGATATCTCTAATTAGTTAACAGAAAATATTTTTTTTCACAAGAAGACGCCTTACCCACTAAGCTACACGTGCTCATTAGAAAACTATTGTTATTTGATGTATTATTATATATTTTATTTTGCCTAGTTACATGATATGTGCTGAGGCTATGTTCATAGAAGTTGGGGCTGTGTTAAATAGGAGTTGAAACTACGCACATAGTAAAAAAGCCTATAATATATGGGGATTTGCTATATTTTAAAGCAGATATATTTTATAGCGGATATATAAATTTTGTGATCGTAAACGCTTCCCTATGCTGCATAAGAGGGTTTGCTATGGGAATTGTAATATATTGGCGCGAGGAGCTATATTTCATAGCTCAGTGTACTATGTGCATAGTGCGTGTGATCATAAATACTGTGCTTTATTAAATAGGACTACGCGATATTATAACTTTTATTTTGCATCGAAAGAGCCAATGTGCTGAATGTGAGCTTCTTTGAATTCATTTTATGAATTCATCTTTTTTTTATTGTCTCATGAGTTTCCTAAATCGAAAACAAAAAAATTTTAAAAATAGATAAAAGTATCATTTACTCATAAAGGCTGTTAATTTGTAATCACGGTTCCCTTCTTGTCTATATATAAGCATAGATAACGTATATCGTCTCTAAAGCTTATCAAAGCAGAGAATAACTGATACGGGAAACTCGAACGTTTTGCGGAATAAGCCTCCGAAAGCAAAATCAAATGGAATTGTTTTTGTAAAATGACTAAAATTTGAATTTTTTTTAACTAAGTGGTTTTGAAAGTATGCACTGATTCTCATTAGACATCAGCTCATAGTGCATACTGGACTGATGTGACCACTTGCAGTGGGAGATCATTAATTTTTTATTTACGTTAGTTGCGATAAATTTTACCATAAAATAAAAAAATGAATGATCTCCCACTGCAAGTGGTCAAATCAGTCAAGTATGCACTATATATATAATAAGTTTGACAGCAGTGTGCATTCAGATGAGCCAAATCTAAGACTATCTTTCCGTTTCCTGAACCATTATTGGTCCTTGCATTGATAGGGCTATAGTTTTTTGTTGGTCCTTATACAAACATCTCTATGGGATGCCAAAAATCTCTATGGGAGATTCTGAGACACTCGGCAGTGGATTGGTATGAATACCTGGAGATAGGGATATTCTGCAAAACTGTGAACTAACTTGCTGCCGAAGATTTTATGCCATTTTTTCATAAGTAAGCCGATGTTATTGGCCAATACGTTGAGGATGCTAAGAAATCTTGAGATGAAAAATAATCCTGTGTAATTGCAAGACCGTCTTGGATCTTTAAGCGTGTCCCATGTGCTATATTTCGGCTCTGACGAAGATGAGAAAGACTTTATTTGAAGCACCTTTTTTTTCTCTTCTGATTTATCTATTTTCTTATCGGATGAAGGGTAATATACATTTCATCACAGGAGTAATGTTGTGTCCAGGGCATTGTGGCTAAGACAGCGTACAAATCGGACAAAGTATATATACGCCTTCTACTGTGCTTATGGGTAGCTTCTGACAAGGCTCTTCAATTGGCACTTAACTTGACTAAACTTAACCTAATCTAACTCTTTTGTTAAGCCACATCAAGATGTCTCATCTCTTATAATTGAACTCCCGCAGTACAAACAAATAAACTTTTGGCAAATAACTAGCTCGGAAATCAGTCAAAACAAATATTTTAATATCTTATTGAGCTATTTACATTCTGTTTCTACACTGTCCACGATGTATTGCTGCGAGCACATCCAACTGAAATGAGTACATAGCTTTTCCGAATTTTGAATAACTTAATCAAAATTTTCTAAGATCAATCGGTCCTACAGAGTTAGTTTCTTGCCGAACATTTCTTGTTTTTAAATTATCGTAGCATAGAAATGTCAACAATATAAAGGAAAGATTTTCTGATGTAACCGTATAAAAAATTGGCATTTATTATGATCTGGCGCAAAAGTATACTATGTACCTTCAGTATTGCACCTCATCATAAACAGGACCAAAAATTCTTAGAAATATTGAATTTCTTCCTAAAAGACTAATAGGTTGTTGATTATGTTTGTTTGCGTAGTTATTAGCATTGAGGCCAAGTTGGTTTGTAATATCGTCATCAAAATTTTGGGACCACATTCTGACCGATTATTTTGAAAGAGCTTAGACTTAATAGCCTGAAAATGTTGTACAGATGAGTTTTGACGAATTATGTTGGTTGCATTGCTGACCTCTTAAGGTATTATTGCGTTGATTTCCAAAACTTTTTTTTTCTTATATAATGTTATGTGAATATGAAAATCTACCAGATTACTGTCGATGAAATTTATGCGAAATAAAATATTATCTAAACAATACTCATATAACTTTGTAAAGGTGGTCAATTCTTTCCCATTAAGGCCAATTCATTCACGTGTTGGCTCTTGCGGTGAAAGGTCGTAGCCGAAGAATTGCGGAGTAATTTGCTTTTCTCCGAAGGACGGTCTTTCTCTGGAATTGATAAAATGTGAATCATCATGTCTTAGCTGCGTGTTCGTGTCGTCGCGTTGTCTAAGACACTTTTTTGTTTTGTGTTTGTGATTTGTCTTGTGTAAAAGCTATATAGAAAAAAAAAACTAATCGAGTAAACGTTGGCTGATGCGTGCTAGTCAGTGAAGCCAGAACTTTTCTGCAAAAAGCAGAAAAAAAAATGTATGAAAAAAAGGTCAATTCTTTCCCATAAAGTTTCGCTGCTTCGCTGATCACACACAAATTCTAGACTTTACAAGTAAACAAAATAATTTAATTTGACATACAAGTTAGTATAAATAAGTAATATAAACATCCGTCTATATCTTGTCAGCAATGGAATATATCTTAAAAATATATTTTTGTCTTAAAAAATTGCTACCTGAAGCTTCTCTATTTATCTATTTGCCTTTTGCAGTACAGTTATTGATCATCATTTTACAAGATGTACGAGTATCATAATTATGATAAGGTATCTTACTTATCAGCTTTTTCCTTATTAGCTCCATTAGCACCTTATTTCGGAATCAATGCTGTAACTAAATTATAAACATAAAATCACCTGCAAAGCGTGGCTGTAGCTTTATCAAATCACTAATGTTAGTAAAAACAAGTAAGAGTGGCAAATTATAAAAACAATTCTAATTGTTTGCCCATAAATAATTTTGAAATAATTTCCCAAAATGGTAGAACTAAATTTTATCCACATTAAATTAATCCTCCGAAAACCTATATTTAATCTGAAAGAAAATCCAAATTAAGTCACAATAAATCCCAGTATGGGCTAATAATCATGCAACCCGAGTATCTATCATAGAAATATCGCACAGTATACAAGTAATAAATTTATTTATTTAGATAAGCCGATCGCTTCCGGGCTACAAATTGGAGTCGACCTGCTGATAGCCAGTTCAGTCAACTAGTTAACGTTCACAGTGTCGCATGAATATTTTCCACAGAATTTCAAATTCAACGATGAGTCGAGGGTGTAAGGAAAATAATGTATGCGAAGCTAACGTGGGGAGTCTGTGACTTGTTTCCCTGTTTCATAAAGCTAATCGAGCTCAAAACGCGTGGAAATTATTGAATATTCAAGACAAGACCACTTTAGTAGGACAAGCACGTAATTAGAGTATTTATCGTAGCTTTAATTCTGGTGTTTTGAGTAAACACTTTCATGTTTTTTGAGGTGGTTCGTAAGGCGATTCCCAATATGATTAAGGGCTGAATAAACTTTTCATGCATTATACGACATTGGTCAGAGGAGTAAATTTAACGATTTTTACATCAGATGCACAAATATATAGTAATAAATCACCTGCGGTTCAACTAGAATGAAAACATTAACGGTAAATGATTTATCATATGCTAGGGCTTTGGAAGATTGTATGGAACTTCCTGATTTTTGATACTAATTTCATTGAGGCGTTAATATAGCTGACTTTCATTCGATCTATTTTTGTAGAAAAATCCAAATACCTCGTAATCCTATTCAATATAGTACTGCATTTGGTCACAAAGTAAAATGCAGTTGCCAACATCATAATTTTCTCATAAAGGTTATTGATTTGTGATCACGGTTCCCTTCTTGTCTATAATCGCATAGACAACGTATATCGTCTCTAAAGCTTATCAAAGCAGAGAATAATTGATACGGGAAACTCGATCGTTTAATCGTTAAAAAATAATTCCAATTTGATTCTGCTTTCGGAGGCTTATTCCGCAAAACGATCGAGTTTCCCGTATCAATTATTCTCTGCTTTGATAAGCTTTAGAGACGATATACGTTGTCTATGCGATTATAGACAAGAAGGGAACCGTGATCACAAATCAATAACCTTTATGAGTAAATTATTTCCATGGATATAAGTCGGAGATGTTAAAATTTGTCACAACCAGCGTAAATAACAATGAATGATTTCCAACTGCAAGTGGTCACACCAGTCATGTATGCACTGTGTGCTGGTGTCTGATGAGAAACAGTGCATGCTTTCGAAACCACTTTGTCAAATAAAATTTTCAAGATAAATAAAATTTTTTCAATGTTAATCATCCCGCAAAAAATAATCATAATTTTACTTGAAAAAGATTCAGTGAGATCATACCTGGAGTGCGTAATCCGATCGAGCTGAAATTTTTAAAAGGACATGGATGTTTTATGCATGATTATGATAACACTATGACACTTTTTGACAATTTCAACACAACCCTGTAGCTATCGCAGTTATCCAAATTTCGAATCTAGTTGAAAATCTAATTTTCTCACAAGAAACCATACAATTGATAAACTATATCCTTTGCCCTAACTCTCAAATTGATATTTATCTACCGCTATAGTTTTCAACACAGTCATCGGATTGTAACAAAATTCACTGACTGAGTTCAATGGAAAGCAGATTTGGTGTACTTTTGACTATGGTGCCAGCAAAGGGTTTTCAGAACCAGATACTTTTTTTTAATTCCGAACCAAAAGTTACAACAATTAAGTCATATGATAAACATCAAGTAGCAAATGCTTGAATTTTGCAAGTTTTGGCAGTTTCACGGATGGCTACCCCAAAAATGTTTCCATCCCTATGACTTACGATGTAGTCTTGGGATAAAAACGAAGTTTGCAAGGTGTGTAGATTATGCCATTGAACAGCTGCGGAATACTTTTGGTTGTAGACAGAGTGGTGCCGCAACAATCTCACTCAATATTAACAAGGATAAAGATGGTGTTGTTCACACTATATATTTCACTTTATTTGCACTTAAGTTACAACAGTTATTTCAAATACGCCAAAAACTACCGCACTCGCCAAGATCGTCGTCGAGACTGCTCGCTGTCGCCTTTGAGAGGACATTGTTCACCACCGTGCTTGAGTATTAGTGTGCCTGTGGTAAAGTGGTAAAGTATTGCCAGCATTGAACTTTTCCATCGTTGATGTTCGAGGAGATGCTGCCATCAATGTTTCATATGACAATCATCCTACAATGTAGGGTCCTATAAACTTATGCGAATGGTAACCCTGGAAATATTTCTACCTTACGACTTATGAGGCAATCATCGGATCAAAGTGATTGATACATTACCTTCGATCCTGATTCATCGTAATGAGAAGCACTTTTGGTAGAACAACCATTCACTTTCGAGACAACTTTTGTACTTTTCTGCTAGCAGTGTTTTAGTGTTTCAAATAATCGTTTCCAGCGGTTTCATTTAGCTAGAGTTTTTTTTTATGTTTCAAAGCATAGTATTTCATGTATAGCAGCGAAGTTTGCTAAAGCTTTTCTTTACATTTTTTTTAAAAACTGGAAGACCTAGTGCTTTCTTCCTTTGAGATGAAGTCAAATATCTAGAAGTTACCTTGGACAAAATCATCGCCGGAAAAATCATGTGAAAGTGAACAGTACAAGAGAGTTTTTGCCACCACTTGGAGTCTAAAGCCTCATGTAGTTATTTGGATCTACGTAACAATCTTAAGTCCAATTAACACGTACGCATGTTGTGAGCTATTGTATGCTCGGCAACTATTATTACTGGCAACTATTAGCCAGACATTTAACAGTATCTGCAACGATTAGCTAACGAAGTTTATGGTAACATCAGAGAGCAGTGCGGTCGGCGTGAAGACTCTTGTGGTCAGCGGGTGATGTTTTTTAGTGAGTAGGAATTTCACATAGTCCCGCATCGTTCACAGCAAACCTTAAGAAGCTTTTTCGAGACCCGTTCAAAAAAAACCCCGTTTTGATCCGATGACTGCATTGGAAGTTATAGGGGTACAAAGATATTTACGGCTACCAGTCGCAAAAGTTTTAAAATTTTCGAAAACTTAATATTTGTTGTTTATTGTCACTACAAGAGCACTACCGTTTGAAAATTTTACTATAAAATTGCTTAATGGAGATATTGCAAATAAATACAAAACAAACAATAGCTGGCAACCCTATAATGGTTTTTTGCCAGATTTCTTCTGAATGATGCCTATAATAAGTCCCATTTATCGTATCAAATTCAATTTGATTTCACGGCTGCACTGGAAGTTATACGGCAAAAAACTTTATTTTCCTGAGCGAGTTTTCAAAACCCAAGACCCCAAAATTACCATAGCTGCCAGCACCAACCGAATTTTTGAACTAAATTTTTATCAAATATGGCTTAGAGTAAGGTTCAGCTACTGTGTGAACTTCATGAAAATCTGGTAACTGAATCAGAATTCATAGGGCAAAAAGTAGGTTTTTGCCCGCATTTCCAAATCGCTTCTATTAGACCTGGTTCTATTTAATACCAATACATTCTGTGAATTTCATTTGTATCTGACAATTAGGTCGTGAGTTCTCGTGAACAGAAGTTTTTGATGCTTAAAATATAAGTAAATGGGAGGAGTGTTACCGTTCTTGTCCGATATGAAACTTCAAAAGTTTTCCTTTGGTTGTATAGACACAGCATTAGATTTCTATATGAGCTAAATAACGAAAATTTTTCAGGAGAGTCGATGGTTTGAAGGTTTTCACTTTCAATTCCTGCCGTAGCTGCAGGGTTGTCAGCACTTTTACACAAGTCTACAAATTACTTAGAACAATACGTTTTGTAAGTTTCATAATGATCTAACAATCTGGTCAAAAGTTGTCGCAATTCAAAAATTTACAAATTTTCTCAATCTCACTTTAGGTGCCTAGCGCACACACAGGGCTAAAAATTTCAACAAAATTATCATACTCACATTAAGACCATGTTCAGAATTCCTTCCATAAGCTTTATTTTTGCGAAAATTATTTGTTGACAGAAAAATAGGTGTAATCAAGATATCACTAAAGTAGTCGCCGGTGCCAAAGAGTTAAACATTATTAACATTTTGTAAGACTTGGCACTATTCTGCTTACACACCAATGTATCCTGAAAATTTTCGCTCAATCGGATGACGCGTTCCTGAGATTGTGTCACTGAAATTTTTTGATATTTTTATATATATAGAAATATGAATTTTTGGCCAAAGTGATTTTAATGCTAATGTTCTTTTTCGAACATTAGCAAAAATTTCCAAAGCGAACTCCGATTCTTATCTCAACTCTTTGATAATGAGCTTAAAAAAATTCATAACCAATTGGTTGGTAGTTTTGGACACACCTGAAAAATGGCTTTCCTATTTTAGGCAATGATGCAACCACGAAACGGTAAAGAACATCTTTATAATGCTGATAATTAATATGTAGCTATAAAAATACGAATCTCATTATAAAACTTATTATCATTTTTCAATGACTTTATATCAGTTTTTTCTTAATTTATTCGTAAACATGGAAAGAATATTATATAAGTGGTCCGATTTGATATATAAGTTAGCTATGTTAAAGTAAAGACAATGCATAAAAACTTCATAAAAAGATTCATAAAAACTTCATAAAAAGATTCATATAATACTTACCTTTCGGTATAATGAAATTTATTAAAATATTACTTCCAAAAATTAATTTACAAAACTTGAAGTAATTAAATAACAGATATATTCAATTCGAAATAAAACATTTTATTTTGTTTATCATCCAAGAAATATTTTTGTGATGTTTTTTTTTTACTTTTAGACATATTTTGAATACATTCACTATTTTATTGTAATCCTATACTTTATTTACAGTTTTTTTCCTCAAGAGATTCTTCCAATAAATAGATCATCGAAGTATTTAATGTATTTGAATACATGACACATGTGTGTATTAGTTTTAATACTAGCCGTTAATTAGTTGCTGATTTTTATACAAATTAAAATTCTGTATGGTTTCAATTATCTTCTGTATATTGCTGACATTTGGAACTATTGGTTCGATATTTATCCACATTTGATGTAGATTTATTCAATTCACAGTCGATGAATTGTTTCGATTGTTTAATGTATGCGATTGTTTAATGTATGAAATTACTGATAAATATATCTTGGTACCGAAATCAGTCAACTAACATTCATTTTAAATATGTATGTATGTATGCATATTTCACAGAAAATTGCTGAATTTTATGCTTAATTTTACATTCCGCACACATTTCTAAATTAATTGTTATATTCTAGCATCATTATTCAATTTCATCTATTACGTTATTGAAATGGATCACATTTTCTCATACTTCCTTAGATTACAATATCAGGGCAAGAGCCACACAAAATGAAAACTACATATAAGCTAAATGTCAGCAGAAATTGAAGCTCTTGCTTCAGAACTTATAAATAGTATGTGAGAAACGAAAGTATTTATTAAAAAAACGGAATGTTATATTTACATATGTTATATGAGTTTTCGACAAGCTGATATTATGACTGATTGGGCTTTGGTCTGATTTTTTTTTGTGATTTCGCTTTTGAATGCATTTTTCTGCTATTACTTGCAATTGAGAACCATGTTTTCCTCAGGTTATATAGTAATACTGATCGGTTTTTTATTAACATAGTAAACAAATTTGGATAAACACGGAGAAATAATTCTTTTACATATTTACATTCTACATGATATTTCAATAGATTATTTTCTGCATCAATTAAAAAAAACAACAACGAAGAAATCGATAATATGTGATTTGAGTATAAGACCTATTTTTTCATAAAACTTCAATACGGACACAGGTAAAATAAAAAGTTTTACAAATCGAACCTTTTTGTCCCAATTTCACTATATTATGGACAACACTAGCCTAAATTGAAATACTGTATGCTTCCACTGTTCTCATGAATATTGATATATTAGTGCACATTATGTACCCACAGTACTTGTCTTTCCTTACCCTACAATTAATGTTGCTTCTATATAAAAAAATGTTTTCATTCCACTCTCATATGCTTAGTCGGTAACTTATCGTAACTGTTCTTTACTTAGAACTTTAAAAAAAACCAGTCCGAAAACAACCGCAGAAAAGAAATCAGTTTAAATTTACAACAATCTGCGCGAACAGAAAACTTTAATAGAACGTACCTACCGAAAATCGATAAAATTATCCTATGAGAAGATACTCGCGTACTTTCATAAACCGCAAGAAGATGAAGACGCTGATGAAAGTACTGAGAATACGTAGAATATGCAACGATAGCGGCATTGATCCTATCGACATTTCCAGCCAGAAGCGTTTCGAGAATGCAACTATCGTTGATATTAATGAGTTTCGGTGCAGGGATGTTGCACTGCTGCGCGACGTTGAGCTGGCCACCATTTCCATGTCCTCGGAGTGTGCATCCAGAGAGCTCCTTTGTGTGTAAAATTGGAAAATATCGCTGACCTGGAATAATTCTAATCTGAGTACTTTGGCTTAGCTTTATAGAAGATGGTGGTAAGTATTTAGAGCGGAGAATTGTGCTATAAGCGAGATGAATGAACGTCAACAGTAAGGATTCACTACAAAAGGCATGCAGCGCTATTGGAAATTTATGTGGTCCGGCGAGGTTTCGCCACATGCCATTTCGATAGCATCCGGTTGCTAGGCGACTGTTCTCTCAGTATTATTTCCAGTAAAGTGGATATTGCTTACGGTGTTTCATTGGTAAGTAGGAGGATGGTTTAGGGGCTATCTGATTAAAAGCTGACCACGACCATATGAAGGCGAAAAATGAATGTGGTTTAGTTTGTAGACACCACTTATTTATCGGAAAATTTTAGCAGGAAGATGGAGAATGGAATTTAGGTTTAATATATTGATTTCGTTCATTGAAAATCGAATTATTATTACTTGGAATTCAGAAAAAAAGTCGACAGTATATTCAATTTGCAACTATTACAATTTCTACCTATATAGAAAGACGTTTTCATTTACTATTGAAAACAACCTGTAAAAATTATAGTTTGGGTAATGGTACAGAGGATGGTGAATGATTTTCAATGAATGCAAAACTTTCATCATACGTATTTGTACTGCTTCTTAACTGTCAATAAAAAACAATGTGTAAAAATAAAAAGATCATTAAAACGGATTTCAAATTTTCATTGTTTTTAGTTCTGCGTAGTGTAGTGTTGCTGATGAAGTCTGTTATTTCTCCATATCTGTCACATAAGTTGTTCAAAGCTTAATTCACAGAATAGCCGTGACCGTTCACGTGTTTCATTTCAACCACACAACACTTTATTCTAATGTTTTAATCCACCAAATTTTTCATGGGTAATGTTAACACGTTGACTGCCAACTACGAGATAACTCGTATATTGCGTTTTTTTCTAGGACGCCAACTACGAGCTATCTCGTCCTGTGTTTACTTGCCATTTTTGTGCAGCTATGATTAAACTCGAAATATATCAGTGCTAATATCGATAGATGGCTTCTGAGAAAAGAACTAAAAAATCAATGCTGGCTTGCATGAACAGAAAATTTATTAAAAAACGAACAATAATTTTTGATGATAACTATACACTATATTTAGAGTTTTTAATAATATAATGTTATTAAATTAAATTGTATTGTTAAGCCAGATTTCTGGAAATTTCCGTGGCAGTCAACGTGTTAAGATTGCATAGAAGTTGAGTTTCATTTTGCAAAGAATCAGATCAGCAATCAGATCATCTGTGCAGCAGGACAGCGATATTAATAGGTTCACAGTGCTGATTGGTTGGCAGCATCAGATGGGGTAGAATGAATAAAAGAATGAGTTTTTCTCTCAGTGTAAACAACATATCCAATCTTGCATTTAAAGCTAGTATTGATTTGATTGTGAAGATAAATTTGGGCAAATTTCCATTATTTGATTCCATTATTTTTTGGGGGGAAATTTTAAACAAAGGAGAAAAGCTGACCGATTTTTTTTATTGAAAAGACGTTAGCACACTCCAATTTTCAAACTCAAACATTTATTGACATTGAATGGCAAGTTTTAGCTCGAAAGAATTTACTGCACATACTAAATTGGCTTGAAATGAGTGGAGGAATATTTGAAAGCCATCGGCATTTTGAGAGCGAAAGCAACTTTTTCACGCTAAGAAGTGAATACTGCTTTTGCTTAATTTTCACCGAAACTAAATTTACGTGAGGTTTGGTACGCAAATATTACGGGAAATCGAAATCAACACTAAGTTATTTATAATATTTTCCAAGTATTGTGACAAGAATTTGAGTCGAACAATTGTTGAACCTAATCATATAAAAAAGATTATTCTCAAATGCTTTCGAGTACTGTAGCAATTTTTGTAGTTGATTTGTAGTTGTACATGGCACAACTATGGCTTTTGCAAGTGTTGCAGTTAGTAAAAGAGAAATCATCGAATGCTTATACTGAGCCAGAAAACTATACATATATGCTGACAAGGTGGATAATTAAGCTGTTCTGATTACAGAATTCGATAGACTACTATATCCAAATAGATTACGGAAACAGTGATCATGATGCAGTTATGTCAATTGGCTTTCTGTTGAGTAAGGATAATTGCGTGATTTGATTTATATAAGGGAAACGCAGCAATATTCTATAAGAGCGGATTTGAAAGTTCATGTGTATTTCCTTAGTATCCAGGCATACACCATCACTCTACTAATGCCAGGGCCTGCACTGGCGTCCGCTTTCAGTGATTCTGCCTGCATAGACTTTCTGCAGCGGATCCTCCTCGCTCGTATGTGCTGATTGTCCATCGCGGTCTATTGACTCTGATCTGATCGACACGATATCCTTCATATACTGTCCAGGGCAAAATGATAAGACACCTTCAAAAATACGCAGATTTGTAAAAATTATCGAATATATGAGTAATCCGTTTACGCCTACCGTATGTATACATACACTCAGAAAAATACTTCTATTTTTTGAAGAACAATGAACACATTATCAAAGAAAATTGGTAATAATTCTGCGCCAAAGAAATATTTACTCAATCCAAAGATAGAAATTTCTTCATTTTAAAGAACTGATATTGAACTTGCCCTGAGTAAAATTTGATATAACCATTTTCAATATTCCTTACTATCAACTTAGCATGACTAAAGTCAACGAAAAGTTATTGCAGAGAATACACATTAGTGATGCGCGATTGCGAGATATTAAACTCGATTGTTTCGATTGTTCAAATATCTCGAAACATCTCGATTATTTAAGTTGGACTCGATTGTTGCAATCGAGATAATCGAGACAATCGAAATAATCGAGACAATCGGGATAATCGAGACAATCGAGCGATTCGAAATAATCGAGATAATCGAGCGATTCGAGATAATCGAGACAATCGAGCGATTCGAGATAATCGAGACAATCGAGCGATTCGAGATAATCGGCCGATTCGAGATAATCGGCCGATTCGAGATAATCGAGCGATTCGAGACAATCGAGACAATCGAACATCTCGCAATCGGTTGACGGCAATTGAGTGAGCCATAAAGCACGTTTCGTTGTAAAAATAAAAAAATGTTCAAATATTTCAGCAAAAATATTAAGTGTTATTATTTGATCAAACTGCAATTTTTAGGGAAATATTGATGTATAAAAGGATATGTTTATCTTAAGTTAAAATTAAGATATCTTTAACTCTTTGGTGTCGGTGGGAATGTAATGATCAGATATGCATGGAAATTTGTATGGCTAGCATTTATCATGTATAAATGGCTGGTAGTTTTGCTAAAACTATTAAGTCTGATCAAAGTGTATGATCAAATATTATATGAAGTTGAGTTTTGTCATGCTGTTAAGTATGTTAAAATAAAATCTGCTTTTAGATAGTGCAGTTTGAAAGCATATCATGTATCCAGTATTTTCGTACTTGCGAGTATTTTATTCAAATATTCAAAAAGTTTTTAGGGCAAAAGTACCTGAAATCGGCCAATTTTGGGTTAGAGTGGTTTCGGACATAACGGGCCAAGACCTATTGCTGTGATACAAACATTTCGGTTTTGTAGGGGAGTAAGGGGTTTTTTGGCCATAGTTTGGCAAAAATTGCCTTTACCGCGCTTTCAATGATTGAAAGTGGTCGCGGAGTACAATAGTGATATTTTAAGGATGAAAAAAATTTTTATGGGGAAAATTGGGCAAAAACGTCGAGTTTTCCCAATTTTTTTTTTTTGCGTAGCTTGAATTTGGGGACCTTTCTGAGCTGTTTCGGGCGAAATGTCCATACAAGTCTGAGAAAAAGTGGCCTAGTTTCGAAGATATGGCAAAATGAAATCCGCCGGAAAACCGACCAGAAAAAATGAAAGTAGCACTAAAAGTGCTAAATAAGAAAAGGTTGAGATCCCTTTTGGTTCGATGATTGGCTTCTCTGGCTGTGCATTATGCCGTATCTTCGAAACTAGACCACTTTTTCCCAGACTTGTATGGACATTTCACCCGAAACAGCTCAGAAATGTCCCCGAATTCAAGCTACGCAAAAAAAAAAAATTGGGAAAACTCGACGTTTTTGCCCAATTTTCCCCATAAAAATTTTTTTCATCCTTAAAATATCACTATTGTACTCCGCGACCACTTTCAATCATTGAAAGCGCGGTAAAGGCAATTTTTGCCAAACTATGGCCAAAAAACCCCTTACTCCCCTACAAAACCGAAATGTTTGTATCACAGCAATAGGTCTTGGCCCGTTATGTCCGAAACCACTCTAACCCAAAATTGGCCGATTTCAGGTACTTTTGCCCTAAAAACTTTTTGAATATTTGAATAAAATACTCGCAAGTACGAAAATACTGGATACATGATATGCTTTCAAACTGCACTATCTAAAAGCAGATTTTATTTTAACATACTTAACAGCATGACAAAACTCAACTTCATATAATATTTGATCATACACTTTGATCAGACTTAATAGTTTTAGCAAAACTACCAGCCATTTATACATGATAAATGCTAGCCATACAAATTTCCATGCATATCTGATCATTACATTCCCACCGACACCAAAGAGTTAAAGATATCTTAATTTTAACTTAAGATAAACATATCCTTTTATACATCAATATTTCCCTAAAAATTGCAGTTTGATCAAATAATAACACTTAATATTTTTGCTGAAATATTTGAACATTTTTTTATTTTTACAACGAAACGTGCTTTATGGCTCACTCAATTGCCGTCAAACGATTGCGAGATGTTCGATTGTCTCGATTGTCTCGAATCGCTCGATTATCTCGAATCGGCCGATTATCTCGAATCGGCCGATTATCTCGAATCGGCCGATTATCTCGAATCGCTCGATTGTCTCGATTATCTCGAATCGCTCGATTGTCTCGATTATCTCGAATCGCTCGATTATCTCGATTATTTCGAATCGCTCGATTGTCTCGATTATCCCGATTGTCTCGATTATCTCGATTGTCTCGATTATTCTCTCGATTGTTTTGGCGCATCGATTGCGATTCTCTTGATTGCGATTATCTCGATTATTTGTGGCGCCGATTGCGATTATCTCGATTGTTAAAATATCTCGCAATCGCCCATCACTAATACACATACCGCCTCAAAAATAACAGCGCGAGGACTGCTGCCGCACGTTTTTGGACCTCTGTAGTGAAAACGACGATTGAATATTGAGTCGAATCATTACTGGAGGATAAATTTAGATTTATCATTATGAGCATGAGTCCAAAAAAAAGAGCTTATGCAATAGCAAAAAAAGCCACAACACTACCCAATCAGTTCATGGTTTTCAGAAAAAAATATGACGACCGTTTTTGTTGGACTCAGAATGGATTCTATTGATCAATTTTAAAAGCGAAGACGTCTTCATAATCGGAAAATACTACAAATAATTTGTAGTGCGGTTGAAAAAAGCCATCAAAGAAACAAGAAGAGTGAAATTAACCAAATTTGTCCTCCTTCTGCGCAACAACGCGCCTGTTCACAAGAGTTGCTTTGCGTTGGCTCCCCTGCATAAGGTGGACTTTGGCCTTGATATTATAGATTTTCCGCCCTACAGTCTTGACCTGGCCTCCAGCAGTTATTGCCTTTTCCCAAAATTGAAGAAGAAACTTCGTGGGAAACCAATGAAAACAATGAAAAAGTGAAGGAACAAATTTCGGCTTAGATTTCCGACAAAGATTATAGATATTTTTAGAGTGTATACATACACTTATAGGAAAATTCAAAAAATTCATTAGGCAGTAGGCAAACATATTGAAAAAGGAAAATAAGTTTGCATTTTTATTTGTAATTCGTACTCTCCATTCCGCAAATTTATCGACCCACTCTCGTGCCTCTCAACTAGACTCAGCCGCTACACCCGCTAAAAGTTGTTGACCGATTACATTACTTTACCTTTGAAAAGCTACGAAATGCCACTTGGCACTATCTTTTAGGATAAACAATTTTGTCTGCAAGGGTAATAATAAGCATTAATACAAAATTTTGCGATTGAAATGAAATTTAAGTCCAAGCCTATTTTGTGTGATATTCGACACTTCATCCACAAAGAGCCCAGTACTAGGCTCTCGAAGACAAAAGCTATAAGCCTAATTAGAACCGTAAGTATGTTGAAATACATCTCAAAATTATAGATTCCACATTAATATAATTCGGCAAAAGCATTCATTAAAATTAGAGGGCATTAGGAATTTTAGAAACGCAGTATTCTACAAACATTTTGATATCAATAGGGATATTTGTATTAAAGTTTATATTCAAAATTACTGACCTCATTCCAACCGTAACGATTTTTGGCCTGTACAATTGCTTCATAAACTGAGCTCGGAAATAAGCCTTTAATTGTGTAGGACATGACATGAGTTAGAGGCTCACCACTGGTGCGATGTTCAGGACGTAGTATTACATCATGCCAACGGCCTGGTTGTTGAAATGACTCGTTCATCTGGAAATGTTTTCAAATGATTTGTTTTCATTACTTGTGAAAATCGATTTGGATTATTGTGGTATTTGATCAACTTGCATTTATGGGTTATATATGTATTCTTTTACCGTAATTACTGTATTACACGGTCTTAATTGAATTAGTATTTTATCAAGATTATCAAATATCATTTCGAACTAATTATATGCAACAAATTTAATAACGGAAGCTGAACAGATTCATGGTGTGCAAGTATTTGGCTCAACTCAATAAATACCTAATTCAAAAAATTGTAATATAATCATTTTTACTATCTCTGCAAAAAAAATGTAAAGTCAAAGAGAAATCACGTATGTTATAAAAATCATTCATCTCAGCCAAACTAAACAAAACTTCATTTCATTCTCACAAAGGTAAACTCATTAAAATCCGGTTAAACCTTATAAGATCCGAAACGGAACAAGTGAATTTCCGATGGAATTTCCCAAGTATATCTACGTGCACGGAATCAGTGATATAGAGGAAATAAAATCCTAGTCAAGTGCCACAAATTATATCTGGCTACGGTTATCCACTACATAAAAACATCGTATTGTACGGAATCGAATAAATCTTACCAGGAGTCGTCTGTACAACAATCGAACTTCCTCCAATGGTGGATAGCTATCAACTTTCCAGGTCAGATTGTAACTGTCTGGGGACCGACTGAACTTTTGCGAATAAAATTCAGCTGCTCCAGGACGTCCGGATAGTTCCATATATTTCTTTGCTCGACCAAGTGAATTATCAGCTACACAACTGTAATTTAACGTTAAATTGTTACCAGAAAATAAATACAGTTCAATGAGTTATGTTTTATGTTGGCGAGTACTAGTACTGTAGATAGGCTACGCGGACACATTGGTGTCTAAAGTGTGATAAACAGTTAGAGTTTGTATGCGCCCAATGTGGGTTCGATGTGGTTTGTTTATTAATTATGTTATTTGTTTTCCAAAGCAATTATTTTGTCCGATTAAATTGTAATATGTAAACATCTTTGTTGATAACTTTTAATCATTTTCGTTTACAGCATTAGAAATGCAACGTTTTGTATGTAGCAAATAATGCCTCCATCAAATGGTTGCATTTTGTCATTCTCAAATTTTTTTTCCATCTTTTAAGATGAAAATACAATGTTAACTTATTACAAAGAATACGAAATCGCTTTAAAATGAACGACGGTGAAATCAACGTCAATAAAATTCATTGAATTTTGTGTAGACCGAAAATTGGGCAGTAATTCTCTGAAAACTTAAATGTGTCTCAAACTAATATTGGTAGGAAATTGAATATTTTCCTGTAAAATTCTATTTGGATCTAATTTTACATAAAAAAATCCGATTGAATAATTTGACGGAATTGACCAATGCTTTAAAGTACTGGGACAAGCTAAGTGGTCAGGGATAGTCATAAATTTGAAAATAAATCATTTCAAGAATAATCTATAGAAAATATTAACTCCGAATTTCAAATAAATCTAATGAATTGTTTTTGAGATATCCTATAACAATTAAAAGACTCTCTGATCCTTGATGTCTCAGGAAGCTGAGATTAGCGGGAAATACCGGCTTCGTTCAACGTATTGAATCCTAGGAAATCGATTGTTTTGTATTCATTAGCATTTCATTGACAAATTTCGTAATCTTAAGTATTTCTTAGATACAGTATTATTTGTAGCATTTTAAGTTTTTAAAGTGCTTTAAACTTTAAGTTTGGCGTCAGTTTATTTTTGGCATTAGCACTGAATAGGACGTGCAAAAAACCGTTTAAGAGAACTTCATAGTTCCAATTATGTTCTTGAGTTGAGTAGGTACCGATGAAAGGTAAATTATTTTCAAACTGAAAATAGCGGAACGTGACGAAAGTGTTGCATTACTGAAATGTTGAATGTTGTTAAGTCCAAACAGTTTCATGAAAATGTGACATTTCAGACAGCAAGCACTCGCGGTCTAAGAATTGGGGCTTCGTGTTACAATTGGTTTGCAATAAACAGACGCTTTGTATTTGTTTCGAGAATACTAGGAATAGGATTTAAAGCAAAACAAAGTGAATGTGCTGTGTCCACAATTTTAAGACAAGAGCAGTATACGTATATTTATATATTACATATTTCTTATATATATATATATATATATATATATATATATATATATATATATATATATATATATATATATATATATATATATATATATATATATATATTACATATTTCTTTGGAGTCTAATCTATAAATCATTATTTTACTAGCAAAATTTTTTGTTTTGTAAAAAAAAGGTTATTCATTTCGTGCTTGGAAAAATTAAACTCTGCATACCGACATTTGCCACAGATACACGTCAACTAACAATGTCACTTACTTAGTTGAAAGATTGCCATTATATAGTGTGGATCGTTTAATAGTTGAGCAACGCGTTAAAATTATTAAATATTAAAATGGAAAAAAAATTTCAGTGATGAGGCCCATTTCTCGCTTTGTAGATACGTTAATAAAACGTTAATTAAACGTTAATAAACTGTAGAATATAGGGCTCAAAAAATCCAAAAGTCTTCGTGGAGAGACCATTACACCCGGAAAAAGTCACTTCGTGGTGCGAATTTTGGTCTAGTGGCGTGATTGGGCCGTATCATTTGAGAACAATCAAGGACGAGCCATCACCGTCAATTTTGAGCGCTAAAACCGCATGTTATCCGTTTATTTTTGGACATCCTGACGATATATAATTTCAGCAGGATGGGGCAACAAATCGCGCAACACAGGCAAATCGAGCTCTTTTCCAAGAAAAATTTCCAGGTTGTGAAATTTTGCGATTGGCTGATGTGAATTGGTCTCCAAGATCCTGCAGTTTAACGCCTCTGGATTTCCTTTTATAGGGGTAGGCAAAAGATCGTATTTATGCGAACAATCCCCAAAATTTTGACGAACTGAATGCCAATATTCGAGTTATTGCCCGCAATGTCCCGGAAAGTCATTGAAAATTACCTCAAAAGGATTAAGTTTTTCAAAAAATCTCCTGGAAAACATTTGACTAATATTGTGTTTCACATGATATGGCAAGGATCAGTCTTTACAATGAAATAAAAATTACATCACTTTCTGATTATTATAATAAGTTTACTTTTTTCAGGCATGAAATGGATAACCCTTATTAAAAATGCATATTGTAGACGATGTGAATATTGAAATTTTAAAAGAAGTACTGCTAAACTTGAAGAACGAAAAAACCCATAAAAATTAGCGTACTGTGAATCATGAGGAGTTATTTGAGAAAATAGAGGTGGATGCAGTCGGAATTAGAATATGGTGTTTAGTATTCAAAGGATATGGTGACCCCAAAAATTATTCCAGGGCTTTTAAAGCAGCTCCTTACGATAATACAACGATCAATAAGACAAAATGCGTGGGACACAAGCAGAAGCAAATTGTGACTCCAATTAAAACTCAAACAAATTGGTTATGGCGGTAGAGGTCAAGTTACAGGAAAGAAAATTGACATTATGCATTAACTGTATACTATGGCTTAGCAATACGCCGGACTTTTCATTCCATGGAAAATATGAAATCTAATCACATTATTTCCTAGAGATGAATAATACATGATTAAAGCAATCAAATGATGTGATTATGAGTTTGCTACCTTTGGCCAACACCCTTGCGTACGTACTAGAATGATTCAATTACGGCGCATCATCAATATTGAATAGCATATAGTGTAATTTTCATTCCATGGAAAATATGAAAACAAATCACATCATTTCCTAGAGATGGATAATACATGATTGAAGCTATCAAATGATGTGAATATCATTTTGCTTTTAGATATTTGGTTTGGTTGGAAAAATCAAAATCAAAAATATGATTTCTAAGTGATAATTTATAGGTTGAGAAGGATAGCTTGTATTTTAGTCAGTGCAATAATGGTTTGGCAATCGTTGTTTCTATTTCCTCCATTATATTCCTCAAATAAAGACTTCCAATGTAATCTTGTTTGATACCTGCAAGCTGTTTTAAAAAAAATTATTGACTCACCCAAATCAGTGAGTCGACCTGTGTCGACAAAACAAATTGAAATAATTTTTTTAATGAAATTTTTTTAATGACTGAACATAGGATAATAACTTTGTATTATTTGTTTTGTATAATAAATTAAAACAACATTGATAAAAAAATCCTTGAAAATACCAATTTGTTCACGTCACTGACCACCCCGAAACCCATAACCTTATTGTTCTAGAGAAGAATGAATGCCAAAATTTTGAATTGGACAAAATTTGTATGAAGGGCTGATCAAACTGTAAAACTATGTAAATCCTTAAAATATTCAAGCTATAAACTGCGTGCTTACCTATAGTTTCCAAAATCATCTTGTTGAATGTGACGTACCGTCAACATATGTCGGTTACCTCTTGATGACATGGACCGCCTATCAGTTGGTTGCAGAGGAAATGAGTTTTGGAACCATGCAACCTTTGAAGACAGGCGAATATCAAAATTTAATTTCAATTAAAGTTTGTAGCTTAGTAGAAGTAGTGTTTTTTACCATGTGTATTTAGAATTTTTACTTACAGTTGGTATGGGATCAGCGTGTACGATGCAAACTAGCTGAGCTTCATATCCTTCACCGGAATGTATCCAGGATTTTTCAACTGATATCTCTGGTGGAACTGGAAAAGAAAAGCAATTGATAAAATTTGGTATATCGTAAAAATAAAAGAAATACTGAAGTTAATATCTTCCGCTGAACAAAGTAAATTAATTCGATTATTATGAGATATTCTCGAAAAATTTTGACGCGTAATTTGTGTGTTTTCAGACCACGTTTGCTTCTTGGAACTTTATTAATAAAAATGGATGGTTTTCGCAGCTTATATGGAAAGAAAACTATAAATTGATCTCAAAACTTTGCGGTTAGTCTTAAAAAGCTAGAATTTATATTGGTGCAGATCCATATCATGCAGATGAGTAAGCTGCCGCAGCAGCAGGAAATTTATCTCGTAAAGTATTTTTCTGAACAAATATATTGTTGGATATGTTTTCATTTTGTTGTTTCTGCCAACCAACCTACAGGGCAAAATTCTCAGGTGATATTCTACTTCTAACTAGGGAAGGAAGGATCGGTGACGTTTAACTGGTTAAATCGATTCACCGATCGACTTATTTTCACCGGGTAACCGCTTTCACCCAAATCGATCAATCGGTGAAATGTTTCGGTTAACAGTTTTTTTCACATGGCAAATTTTGCTGTCTACTTCCAGGAAAAAGTCGAGAAAGAAATAGCCAGGTTCGCCGTGCTGTTTTTTCTCTCCTCTCCTCGCTGGCTGACTCACTCCCTCTCGCAGTCGCGACTCGACTTGCTCGATTTTCGTCGTGTCACAGCACTTCTACTGCCTTCTCGTTCCCCCTCTCCAGTGTGGTTGAAGCACTAGTATTTTATTCTAAATTTGTGTGATTTATGTAAAGTTCTCGTTCACTATTATCTAGTCATTAATTAAATTTTCAAGTGAAAGAACCTGAAAACGAAGAGGATGCTGAAGTCTTGCTTGAGGGTATCTAGAACGAGGGACACAAGACCCAGTGGAACTGTCAGTGCACGCTTAGTTCATGGAAGTGAAACGGATTGCGCGTTTTTTCCACACCAGTGAAGCTGCCTCAGAGGAGCGTAAGCAGCAGAAAATTAAGGCTGGAAAATCAGAGGTAAGGTGCTTGAAGCTCGTCCAAGAGGTACGGACGCGGTGGAGCTTGGGCTACTACATGATGCAACACTATCTTGAGCTCGAAGAGTACATTACTGCAGTATTTATCAAGATACAGCGTGAGTGCGGCTCCACAAAGCGAAGACCACCGCCAATTATTAAGGGGCAAAAGGTCAATATTCTAAACGAGATCAAGGGCCTTCTGAAGCCTCTAGAGAAGGTAACCAATAGGCTCTCCGAAGAAAAGTATGCCAGTCTCAGTAAAGTTATCCCTATTGTATACGGAATCAAAACAGTGAAAATAGCGTGGCACTTATGATTTACTGGGTGGCCCACGGACCCCGAGATTTTTTGGCAGGGAGGCTTGTGCATCTGGCGGGAAGACGGGAGACTTGGAAGGCTCCATCAAGCTCCACTTCTCGCCTCTCGCTTGTCGCTGACAGATGCACGAGGTATTGCCTACCTGTAAAACAACACCGGATCTCGTGGACCACCCTGTATATATTTTTGATGCCTTTGAACACCTACTAAATAATTAATCTAAACTTTCAGGTGGTCAAGGTCTACCTGCAAACAGAACGCTTGACATTCAATGTCAAGCAGCAGCTTTTAGCAGAAGTGAACTCAAAATTGTTCTGTAATCAAGTTACTTCGCCTATATGCAACAGCAACCTTTCTAGACCCTCACTATAAAAAATTAGTCTTTGAGAATCCTCACGCTGCTTCTTCCATAATTAGCTACCTTGCTGAGTATTTTGCCGTTCGATTTGTAGTCTTCGTAGTTGGAAATAATTTGCAAAGGACTTCCTCTTCAAGGTGTTGCCACATGCACACGTCCGTCCTGCCCAGCAGTTCGGTTGAAGGCAGACAAGGTGGATAAGACGGACAGGTGCATTTGGTGCGCATCATGGTAAAGCTACTTCCCTCGTATCAGGTCTGGCGCTTGTGATCAAAACAAGGGCGGACAAGAGGGTGTGTGCAATGTTAAGACATCGATACACAATTGTAACTTGGCGTTGGTTTTCAAATGATACTTGAATCCATCCATGCTGTGGACCTTTACGTTGTGCCTGACAATGATGGTGAAGACTACTCTTCGGGGATCTGGTCCGCAGTAGTATCGTCTGCACCCAAGCTCTGAGGGGACAATAGACCAGGAGGCAGCAGACACCATCCCATCGCAGCTAAAAGCGTACATCAGCAGTGCCGTTGTGGACAGGCGCACAGACCCAGATCCTATGGAGGTGTGGAGCTCTATGAAGATTGGATATGATATGAATATGATATGATATGATATGATATGGATATGAATTAGCCATGCTGTATTTGCCCCTTATGGCTACTTCAACTACTGCCAAGCGACTCTTTTCCCACGCAGATTGTGTGAATTGCACGAAGAGGAGTAGAATATATCCGAAGAACCTGAACATGCTAGTCTTCCTGTGTTCTGTTAACCAGGAAGATTGGTTTTGAGTCTGGCGATAAATTTGCACAGTGTCCGGTTGTATAATCAAATTTTTACATGTTATAATGTATTTATCGTAAATAACGTTATTTTGAGTTCAGTTTGCATCGAATTTTTCGATGAGACTGATTTTCGGCTACTCTAAGTCTGTCATTTATATTTTATTGAGTGTTTTCTAGCTCTAAGATTACAATTTTGTATGATCTCATTCTATCCATTATTTATTTTTGAATTTTATATTGTTTAGCAATTTTATTAGTTATGCAGAAATTTTATTTAATTGTTCTGCTTGCTGCATTTGCTCATAAAAATAAATGTTTTTTGAAATTCTTGAATCTTGATCGACCTCATTTTTCATTTGAATGATCAAAACTTATTGCAAATCTGAGTCTAAGGGTTTTAAATTTTCCAGAATTTTTTCGCGAAAAATCGGTGATTAACCAGTTGAAATCTTTCACCTCAGGTCTTTCACCGGTGAAAAGCCAATCGGTTAACGGTCAACTGTTCACCGGTGAATAAAATGAGTTTTCCAACCCTACTTCTAACGTCAAGAAAAAATAGAACATCTTCTCGAATCAAATTTTTTCAAAAGGTTGTTTTCTTTCTGAAAATTTACTTCTAGACGACATTTTTTCATAAATATAGAATAAGAGAGTTTAAGGAAAAAGTGAAAAGGACTAATTTCTAAGGATTTAAATGAATAAACCAAATAAATTTCCAAGGGAATATGATAGCAAGTCCCTGGTACGAATTTGTGCAATTGGCCTATGGCATACACGTTTCCATAATGCTTCATTTGTATTTGTACGTATATTTGCATATGTACATATGAGCACGTAATGCAGGTAGGTACATTTAAACAAACAAAATATTTGCTACAATGTCAATAGCAATATCGATTTACCCAGCTCCATTCCGTAGCTAAACCTTCTGTTTCATAGAAACATACATACGTAAATGCTTCTACCATCCTATGTCATTTGAACTTGTCTTCTGCTTGATTGGGAGGCATCGATTCCTTTGCGCTACCCACTGGGTTCCGAGGTGATTATTAAATTGACTTAGCGTTTGTAATAAATGTCTTCGGAATGATTTCATCGACATCGTCATCAGCACTTCATTGGAGCGGATCCTATAATGCTTTGAAAAATTTCGATTTCTTACGCGCATGCATCCACCCAATCGAAGATGTTTTATATGGTTGAACAATTTATGTTACTCGTAATTGGGATATATTGGATTCAACACTGTAAATGGGAAATTTATTTCTTTTGAATTTTTCATTCTCTATTCTTTCGAGTCATAAATTTCGAACGTTGGCAGTACAAAGATTCGAAGTGATTAAGTATAGACTCAAATTGATTTAAGGTTGAATGAACAGTTTTTGAAGAACAAGCTGTTACGATACGAAGCTCTTGAAATAAAGTTACAAAGATTTTTTTAAAGGTAATGAAACGGATATCAGAAAATTAATTGGGCATGCAACGTTCCTATAAAAGGTTTGACATACATATGTATGGAAATAGATTCCCAGCTAAGAAGAAATGAACCTGGATCTTGCACGACCAAGATATTTTTCCATTGAAAATGTTTTGAAAAATTCAGCATACCTAATAAAAATAAATTTCATAAAAGTTCCTCCTATTGAGGATATAAAAGAGTTTTAGGAAAATGTGATCATAGTTGCCGATTCCGATAAGAGCTTCGCAGTAGGAACGTTGCATAAGCAATATCACGTTATATTGGCGGATACGCAGATCCGACAGGAACAAGAACATGCCTTTGCAAGACGCAAAGGTATGCAAGCTTGCTTGCAGACATACCAGTGCAGAAATTGTAAATCACATGAAAATTGGATTTTCGTAAACAGATATTTTGAAGATGACAACCGTAATGCCAAGCTCTCTGGCAGCGTCGAATAAAACACGGAGAGAAGTTAGAACAACAAATGCATGCCGTTACATCGTCCTTTCAATGTAAAGTCGCTCTATATGTGTGCGTGCATCTTGGAAATGAGATCAAGCATAAGTAAACGGAAAGACGTGATTCAAAGAATCGTTTTCTGTACATGTCGTCATATTTCATAAATCAAATTGTGGAAAAATCATACTCAGAGAGCGAATGGGAGGGAAGGGTATGTTCGCGATAACATATGCGTTTCGTCAACAAACAAGAATGATACTTTAATGGAACGTTTTTGTACATATGTATGAATGCTTGCTGATGTGTTATTTTGCATGCTTTAGAATGAAATTGTTCGAAAAAAAGCATTAAACTTTTCTTGATTTTGTTCGCTCTGCATTTCAAAGCTTAAACTGACTGTCGCTTTTCAGTCAAAGGTTCAAAATATGATAGTGGCATCACTTTAACATTGGTTTTTATATGTTTGCATTTGAATACATACTGTGTACAATTGAAAATAATGTGCAAAATGAATAACTTTAATAGATACTGAGTAGAAAATAAATCCTGTAAAAAGGATAAAAACCTATTCTTATTCAATATATAGTCCCATTATGCAATTAAAGCAAGCTTATAATTTCAAATTGCATGAAATTCGAAAGAAATCTTATTACCTATTTTCTATTGAAATTTGGAAAAAAAAATAGATGAAAATATTTTGTGACTTTTTTCATACTTGACAGGAGGAAAATACTTGTAAGTCATAGCGATTGTTGAAAATTATTCTTGAATTACTTTCACTTATACTTACACACAACTGATAATACTCTACGATTGTATTGTTAAATCGAATGAGGATTAGCCTAAATTTATCGCTCCATACGTATGCTGTTCAATTAAAAGAACGTTAGTCAAAACATTGCTTTAATTTTTTCACATTTTGGTGCCGAAGCCCGGAAAGTGAACAAACGATCGAATGTCGCTACGATGGATACTATTACTCGTACTGTGTATCGGGGCAAATTAACGAAATTGGCAAATTCGGCACGCGATTATCTTACAAGCTCAGACTCTAAAGTGTGTGCTCAGAGTCTTAAAATGCGGATAATGTTGAGGAGGAATTAGTGGCATATATCGTTCGGATAACCGTGGCTCGCGATGATTTAAGCAAGGTGAATGCAGATATACGGGGCAATATTAAGCCAGAAGACACACAAAAAAGGTTGGAAGTTATACTTCAATACGTGGATATAGTTGCTGATATATTGGCCCGATTAAAGATGCATTTAAAGAAGCTTCATTGACTTTAATACGACAACAACAATTCGGCAAGTACAGGAAATCCACCGGTAAGGCCAGATCAGCGAAATTATCGAAATTGGCGCTTAAAATATTTTCTGGACTGGCTACAATTTTAGGAAATTTTAAGAACTGTAGTACGTAAAAATTTAATTCTTAGCGGTACCGAAAAGTTCAACTACTTGTAGAGCCATATTATAGGAAAAGCGTCAGATAGTATTGGTTGTTTCACTCCCACCGATGCAAATCATGCGGCTGCCATACCTCTTTTGCTAGAGCAGTATGGAAATAATGGTCTCTCACTGGTCTCGGAGTTTCTACTTCTCAATATGCTGTAATTTTGAAACGTGCTATCATCAAATCACTTCCACATGAATTGGTAGTAGAATTTTATCGTGTAAGCGACAGTAGTAGAGACAATATAACGGACACGGCAAGTAAGTTGAATGATATAACGTCGTAAAATACTCAGAATAGTTTGAATTGTGTGTGTAGCGAACAGTTGCACGATATTCTTAATTTGGTTAGAACAGAGGTCGATTCTCTTGAACGTTCTGGATCTAATTAAATCAGGAGAGCAAATGTCAACATTCACGCAAAAGATCTGAAAGCCGCAACTAGTTTATTTACTCCTATTACTGAGGTATCTGGGATTTTTTACAAGTCTTCCAAGCATCGTACAGAGCTTTGTGAAAAGAAAATAGTGTTAAAGGCCGAAGGCCGATATTTCATGTGTACGAGACGGGATCAAAGCTCAAAATTTTGCAAAGACAGATGGACTAAATGTAGCTCCTGCAAGGAAAATCATGCGACAGTTGTACGTGATCCCGAATTTCAAGCGGATTCAAAAAATCGGTCTGCTGATCAATCTGATACAGCTTCGTCTTCGAAGTTAATGAATACACAATCCTTAGCCGAACCATCGGCAATTTTGTAATCTCCGTCATGACAAACGAGTTCTCAGATTATGCTGCAAACTGTGCGCTTATTCGTGTCTTCTACTACTAAAGGAAAAAGCAGGTTTCGTTTAGTTCGTATTGTATTGGATGGCGGATTGCAACGAAGCTACATAGCTCGAAGGCTAGTGGAGCACTTGAACCTGCCGATATTTGATACAGTCTACAGGCAAATCATGGCCTTTGGTTGCTCGCAAAAGGTGCCAACCCAGTCATTTGATCGTGTGAAAGTTACAGTAACAACCACTCACAAAGAAACCCAACCGATTTCAGTTCTAGCCATCGTAGTACTGGAGATATGTGTAGATATACTACCTTTTCCCTCCCAAATGCTTCTAGGTGCTGTGTATTGGTCCGTAATGCAGGAAGATGTCAGCCGTGTAACGGATAATTTAGTAGCTAATAAGACAATATTCGGCTGGACCGGTGAAGCACTATCCGGACAAAGGACCAACTTCGTCTCTTGTGATTTTAGTAGTGAGTGACTATGAAGAAATCGATGACTTGAAGTACATCGTAGAGAAGCGTCACTTTTGAAGTAAAATGTAGTCCGTTTGCGTTATGCGCTACTTTGCGACGACATTTGGAGTTACAATCTAAAGTATACTTTGAAACTTGTAAATTATTGTGTGATTCATTTTATATGGACGATTTAATGTTGAGTTTAGACAGCATCGATAAAGGCATTTGTTTTTATTAAGAGATGACCGAGATAATGCAGAAAGCCTCCATGAATCTTCGTTAATGGAAATCTGACAATCGAAAAGTTAGAGCGAATTTTGCGAATGACATTTGTTCAAGTCGAGTGCAGAAGGTCTTACGTCACTTCAGATGAAATAGCCGTTTATTTGGAAAAAATACTAAGTGAAATCTCCATTAATGTAACCAAACGTATCATTCTGCAAACGCTTCCAAAAATTTATGATCCATTGGCAGTTTTATGACCCTATACAATTAGATTAAAGCTACTATTTCGACACACTTGGCGGAAGCAGTTGGAATGTGAGGAACCCTTGCCGTCAACAGCCGATAACAGAGTCGAATAGATGCATAACTGATTCACCGCTTCTGCAAGAAATAACAATTCCTCGCTGTGCGTTCCTCGAAAGAAAACGAATAAGACAAGAACTACACGTTTTTGCAGATGCCAGTCCTATAGCGTATGGCGTGGCTCCTATATGCGTATCGTACTTGTGATCGAAAAGCCGATTGGCCCCGTTACGAAACGACCATACAAAAGAACTCACTCTGCCTAAAATGGAGATTTCCGCGGTGCTTATGGCATCAAGATTGCTGAATTATTTGATGCAAAACCTTCAAATTAATTTTGATTCGCCGCATTTTTGGACAGACTCGAAAATTACAATTTTTGGATTCGTAGCCATAAGCACAAGAAAGATAATTATGTTCAAAATCGGGTACCGTTAACGCTAAAACTTTTAAACGAACAGCTTTAGAATTGCAAAAAGTAAGCAGCCTTATAAAATCCGAAAGCATTCAAAATTACAACAGTCACAGGGTTATAATTTGGAACTTCATAGCAGAACGCGCCGCATGGAAGGGCGGCTTCTGGGAGCGATTGGTAAAGAGTATATACTGAAATCTGGTATTGAACTTTCGACACTCACGATTGACCTGCTACAAAATTATCTACCTGAAGCGGAATTTATTATGAACTGAAGGCCATTAACTTACATTAGCGATGACCCATTGGATTTGTCTTCGCTAACTCCTGCACATTTTTATGTGGGAGTTTCCCGTCTATGTTATGTTCGGAAACTTTTGATGGCTCAGATCACAAATTGCGAAAAACATGGATGGGCCGCTTACGTCTTTTCAACTCTTTCGTTAGACGTTTTGAGGCAGAGTACGTACAACAGCTAAGACCAGCTCATCATACGCAGAAGACTTTTTCTTATGGCATGAAGCCAGGAGATGTTGTACTCGTTTATGATGCCTCGACTCCTCGACTGTTTTGAAAGCTGGCCTTTGTAATGAACCTATTCCTTGGACGAGATGGCAAGATACGAGCGTGTAAGCTTAGGTTCTCCAATGGAACCGTTACACGTCGCGCAGTATAACATTTGTATCCTCTGGATATTTCTGGCTCATCAGCGGAGGCCGGAGTATTTTGAAAATTATTTTTGAATTACCTACACTTATATTTTTACCTAACTGACAATATTCTACGATTGTATTGTTAAATCGAATGAAGATTAGTCTGAATTTATCGTTTCATGCGTATGCTGTTAAATTAAAAGAACGTTAGTCAAAACATTGCGTTTATTTTTTTGACAGCAACAAAGCATATCTAAAACAGTTTGGAATGGATCAGTCTTTTTGAAAATAACACCAAAATTGTAGTTTTGAAGTCAAATTGAGATAGACGTTTCAATAATTTTTCAATTACAACATAGCCCGTTAATAATAATCCGTTTCATAAAACCAATTACGGATTGAATGAGCCAAACTGCACAGTAGCCCGAAGCTTTAACGCAGCGTATCAAATGTTCGACTTTAATGATACTGTTGATATGTTCAAGTGTCGGCTTAAACGACCGATTAATCGTCTTTCATAATTTCATATACATATGTAAATATTTTTTGTAGTAATCATTTTGTTGATGAAATTGTCATTAAATAAATAAATAAAAAAATTAATAAATATGTACTAGTATGTCAAGAATCATCCTTATCGAAAATTTATAAAATCATCAAATAACTGAAAATTAAATAGAGTGATTCAGAGTTTGATGTCGGTATGTTGCTACTCAAGGTACAAAAGAACCCCCGGAAATCGGAAAAGTTAAATCTCTTACCGCTAGCAGAAATTGCAGAGCCACTAATTTTTCCAGCTAACAGACTTAAAGACGCACAAAATAGCCGAATTTTTCTATTTAAAGCTGGTGAATTAGTTATTGTTCAGCAGTACAGGGCAACAATTGAACATTCGAATATGAATATAGTATGAATAATATATGAATTTATTAGCATCAAAATTGGCTGGAAAGTTCAGAATTTATTTATGTTTATGCAGTAAAGTTCTAAATTTAACCAAAATTCAGTCTTTTTTTACTCGTTGATGCCAGCGGGAATTTAAGCGATACTTTATGTACTCTTTAGAAAATGATTTTCATGGGAGCTCATGACTTGATAATCAGATTCAATTGAAATTCAAAGAATGTATTGGTTTTCAGTAGGGCCGAGTCTGATATTTGTTCATTGAATATGCTAAAACCCTGCAGCAGTCGTGCGAGCTTGAAAAATTTCTCAGATAATTAATGCTTTAAACCCTAAAACTTCCGCCAAAGTCATTAGATTTGAACTGAAACCACACAGTGAATTGACCTCATTTGTAGTCAAATTAAGTTTTGGCTACCAGTTTTCGATAACTTTCATAACAGAAGAAAAACCTCTGAGAATTATATCTGAGAGCTTTGAGCAATTAAGCTCGCTCTATTATTTGAAAACACTGTTTAGCATTCATTCAATCATTTATCGAATAAAACACAAACACAAGATTACAGGATCAAAACGGGTTCCTCCTATGCACCTTTATTTACTTTACTTTATTTATGAAATGTCAATAGAATATTTTTCTGAAATTTTTTTACATCGTATGGATACGATGTGAATACTCTTGTAGCATGTGGGATCGATAATGTCAATGAATGTATGCAAATACAATTAATTTTAAAACTTGAAGGTCCGAAAAATAACAAATTGCTGGAACAATAAGTTTTAGTATTTATTTGTTACGCTAATGTGATGTTGAAGAATTTGGAAGTTTGCGCTTTAAGCCTCAGTTTTGACAAACATGATCATATTTCAAGGTTTAACTGGGACAAGTATTTAAATCTCAACTAAGTCTTAATTTCATACACTCATAAATTTCTCTCACAGAATTTTCATGTTGCAAACTTAGTTTGAGGAAAGGAAAACATTTGAAACGTAATCCATAAAGCGTACGTACTTCACCATGAAATTCAACCCAAAATACGATAGAAATGAAAATCATACAACTAGTCTAACTCTAAAACACTTGACATTATAAAATTTCCGAATTCCAGAAAAAAATTATGTAGCAAAAATGCAAAGTTTTTTCATTACTTTTCCTGTTTTCAAGTTTTTTTTTGAACTTTTGCGATAGAAGCAAAAAAAAAACTCATACTTACATAAGACGTCGAGACGCATATCAACCGTAACTGGCTCACCGACACCATTTCCCGCCGTGCACTGGTACACTCCAGCCTGATGTCTTTCGATTTTCTCGAGCGTAAGAATTGGACCATCGCCAATTCGAGCCGATGACGTTCCGCTACCACTCTGCAAACACAGATAGAGAGTGAAAAGATGAAATTAGACGAGTGAAAAATAAAACGAAGTGAAACATTTCCTCGAAAATGTTCGACGCGATGAGAGGCATGGATGTGAAACTAAAAGATGAACTCAAACAGGCCAAACAGAATTCAACCCGGAAGCGAATAAATAAAAAAAAATCGAAAAAGAAAGAGAAAGAATTGAAAGAATTATAGGATGTCAAGGATAAGACTTGAATACATTTTCAAAGAGACTTATGCAAATGTGGCGTCTTCCTGTGCTCGAACTCTGGTTAAGCTGAGCTGAAAACCCATGAATGAAACTGGTAGGAGTTTTTTTTTCGATTGGTGCTGTATGTTCAGATCGTGTTAAATAGAACGTATAGAAAGTGTGAAGAGCTTGTATTCGAAATGAAAAACTTCTGTTATTAGAGTAACAAAACTAATTTACCGTTACAAATTCGGACACGTATTCAGAACAATTGAAATAAGAATAAGAAGCAAATACTCGATGAATAAATTAGGTGTAATCTTTGAAAACTTTATATTCAATCTGTTACTCCTTGTGGTTGGAAAGTGTATTGAATTGATTCTCACCTTTTTTGTCCAGAATATCGACGGAACTGGATTACCAGAAGCCTTACACTCTAATGTGATGGAGCCTCCTTTCCTGGCTGTGAGCTGTCCTGTCGCAGGAACTGCTCGAACAGTAGGTGGAACTATAAGAGATACAAGAAATCAATTAATTGCTCTATTTATCATCCAGTTTGATTATAGTTTGTTTAAAATTCATCTCAAATCAGAAGATTTTTCATACCTAGTATCTCAACTGTATGAATCTGATCTCGATTTACTTTGTCACTTATCTGACAAACGTAATCTCCAGCATCCTGGGGCTCTAGATTCGATATTTCTAAATTATATCCATCTATCAGTCTTATTCGTTCATCCCTTGTCACCATTATATCTGAAGCTGTTAGCACATTTGACCCACGTCGCCACAGTAAAACAAAGGAACCTGCAAAAAACGGGAAAAAACGAGATGTAATTTTAAGGTTGACAGGGAAATAAATTGAAAAACAGGATATTTTGTGAACTATTTGATTAAGCATTGTCGGTGCTGTGTAATACTAAAACTTTGCTAAAAAAACCAAAAGAAACAGATATTTTCATCAATTTATTCAAAAAACACAGCAACTTGAGCACAATCTTTTACGTTTTAAAATTAACTAATTAGTTGTTCGTTTTAATGTAATATTTTGAGATCTTGTGTTGAATTTTTACGACATTGGACTAGAAATCTGTAATTCAAATAATTGTTAAAACTCTTTAATATTGGATCATGCTAAATAAATTCCGATACGCACGAGAGTTTTCTTTGATTCAATCGTATCCTGAAGATTTCCCACTGAGTTACCGATATATGTCGTTGCATTCTTCCTCGGAAATTGCAGCAAATCAAAAAAGTATTAGCTTTGCAGAGATAGCGACAGAAATGTTATCGATCCGGAAATTATATCCGTTGTCAACTGAATAGTTTATATCCGGTGCACTTATGCTGGCGAGATATGTATTCAACGACTATTGAAAACATCTTTCCTCTCAGTAAATACAATACATGACATCCGATAAGCTACACAGACTAGCATCTTTCATTCGCAAAGGATATGTGTCCGTACAGTTGAAAAACTAAATTTGCTGAATCTTATTTCAGTCAACATTCGCTGCTTTCGCGTTTCTTCCTGTAGAAACGAATTCAAGTTTTGAACTTGGAGTAAAGTTGACTTGAATAAGTCTTTTGAAAAACGATGTCAAGGAGACAACTTCCGTAATTCTATGATATGCAATGTACATTTTTCATGTGTATTGGCTTTATATAGATTAAATGTCACTGCACGCGCATTGAAAATTGAATATAAATTATTGGATTAAGGTAAAAAAACAAAGATGTTTTTTCGTTTTTGTAGTGTATGACATTTTTGACAGTTTTGATTTTTGCCACAAAGGATTCAATTTTGTCTTCGAATGTTTTAGGAAATTTTATAGACTTTTAAAAGCTATAACCAAAGTCAAACAACATTTGTACTTATGCATTATAGACTATGAGTCTATGGTTCCCTTTAAGTTTTTTGAAATATATACATATGTTTCCATAACAAAATACTTATTTATAAATTGGCCTGAATTTTCTTCAAATCCAATCAATTCCGAAAAAGGTTCGAAGAACATTTTATTTTTCCTGAAATTCAATAAATAGACTACGCCGTCGCGCAATCTGTCGCAGTAGCAAAAATCTAAAATATTAACTGAATCGTTTTCATTTTTAAATTCCAATCAACAGCTATTGTCAATCGCAGTATTTTCAAACTGCGATAACATATTCAGTGTATTTAAATGGTGCTCTGAATATTGTCTGTATAGCTGTATTATCAGAATCTTCGTGGCATGAGGACAAAACTTGAAAACTTTAAAACTGCAGCTTTACGAGAAAATAATCACCTGGTTTGCTGATTGGAAACTTGGCTCACTAATGATATCTTTAGTTCTGAATTTTTGGTACTTTTCTGTTTTTCCCCTCCCATTTTTTTCACATTTGGTTGTTGCAATGCTTCTAAAATTGATTAGAAAGTAGTAATTAACCAAAATTATGGTGGAAAAACACGTTTAAAAAAAAAAAAAAAATTTTAATTTTTTTTTTAAATTAATTTTTTAATTTAAAAATTAATTAAATTAATTTAAATTTTAGATTAATGTCACATAACAGTGAGAAAAAATTTTGCTCTATTTTTGACGTCTTACCTTTCCGAAGCTTCAACGCAATTTACAATTAAGCAATTATTTTACAATTTATTTTACAATTATTTTACAGCAGGCCTCCCCAACAACACATTAACTTTTGAAAAACTCATTCTGCAACATAAAAATGGGAAAAAAATTTAAAATCGGTAAAAACATTTTTTTTTAAATGCATTTTCCCATCTCAATTTTTGTGGAGTAACACTTTTTAACCCATTTCGAGCAGTTTTCATTAAAAAAATTAAAAAAAATGGAGGGAAAAAAACAGAAAAGTACCAAAATTTATTCTCACTGTTATGTTACATTAATTCCAAATTTAAATTAATTTAATTAATTTTTAAATTAAAAAATTAATTAAAAAAAATTAAAAAATTTTCTGTTTTTAAACGTGTTTTTCCATCATAATTTTGGTTAATTACTACTTTCTAATCAATTTTAGAAGCATTGCAACAACAAAAATTGAAAAAAATGGGGGGGGAAAAACAGAAAAGTACCGAATTTTTTCCTACGTACAATGTTTACCTCCTCACTTGACTCCAACTGTTTTCCTGGTCTGGGTGGTATTCCCAATTTTTTCGTGAAAAATCTTGTGTTTTCTCTTTGTATCCATCAGGCCATATTTTTCAATGACAGTCTCTGTGCTGGTGGATTTCCGTCCTACTAGAAGCCAGAGATTTTCCTACACTCCCCTAACACCCCCCTAATACCTCCCTGGAAAGTACATACACCCCCCTAATACCCCCTGGAAAGTGCATACACCCCCCTAATTCGGACAATTTTCCTACACAAAGGGACATTTGTGTCCTCTGTTCCAAAGGGACACCCCTCCTAAAATTCTGAACACACCCCCCATGAAAAATTCCTGAGAAAACCCATGCTAGAAGCTCTCTAACAATTTTCCCATTTCCAAATCAGGTTGATGTAACCTTGCTTTTAAATATCACCCTATGTCCATTCTTCCTTTCCTTTCAAATATTTTGGAACACCCCATTTTCAACTATGTCTATGATACCCTGAACTGTATCTTTGCATTGGAACAACACATTTTTGATTGCATCTGCAATTGACAGCAAAAATCAAGCTAATGTCATTTATACTGATTTTGCCAAAGCTTTTGACTCTGTTAATTAGGCGCTGCTTCTTGTCAAACTAAAATATTATGGCATCAATGAACCTTTATTTTTCTTGTTTCCTTTTTTAGCTATTCACACTTGTGTTGTCTCCCTCTTTGGTTTGTCGTCCTCACCTTTTTTCCCTTCTTTTGGTATTATTTATTTATTTATTTATTTATTAATCCCTTGCGCTACAGATACAATTCCACTTACAGCGTCAAGAAAGCAAAAACAAAAAAAGAAACATAAAAAAGTAAAAGAAATAACAAAATTAATTCACTAATTTGAAAACTAAAATTAGGACTAAGGTAAATAGCAATTCAATGTAACATTTTCAATACATGCTTAAATTGAGAGAACGATTGCGGAAGAGGACCAAGCTTAAGGGCATTATGCGTTCTAGGTAGACGCAGCAAAGGAGAATGGAAATATACTTCCGTACGTGCGAACGGAACAGAGAAAACCTCCGATGATCGACTAGGACGACTGGATTCACGTCTGGTTATCTGCGAACTAAGATCCGACAAAAAAATGCCTTTGCAAAGTTTGAAGAGAAAGTACTCATCGAGGAACAATTTCCGAGATTGCAACGAGGACATACGAAGGAGGGAAAGCCGAGAGGAGTAGGGACAATAGGGGATATTGAATTTGAAAAGAAGCGAGCGAGTGAACCTGCGCTGAACAGATTCTATGGCGTCAGATAAATATTGAAAGCGCGGAGACCAGATTTGGCACGCACATTCTAGAATACTGCGTACTAAGGAGACAAATAAATGAATACAGGAGGAAATATTGGTGAACATATACGAAGAACGCAAGACAAATCCAGCAATCCTAGAGGCTCTGGACGTTATATTCATGACATGAAGATCAAATCTTAATTTAGAGTCAAATACCACACCCAGGTCTCTAAAATGCTGGACAACTGACAGGGAAATACCAGACACAGAATAAGAAAACACGTGTGGAGTATTTTTATATGCAAAAGACATCTGATGGCATTTCAAAATGTTCAGTGGCAAGAAGTTGTCTTGACACCACAGATTAAGAGCAAGCAAGTCAGCTTGCAATTGATGAAAATCGTTCGCAGACTTGATTGCTCTGTATAGTTTTAGGTCATCTGCATATAGGAGACATGGAGAATTGATAACAGAAGGAAGGTCATTGACAAACAAGATAAAAAGTAAGGGACCTAGGATAGAACCTTGAGGAACTCCGGATGTGGGAAATATAGGAGAGGAAATGGAACCATTAAAAGTAACTCTGCAGGGACGACTATGAAGATAAGAGGAAAACCAGGAGAGGAGGGGACCAAAAACACCGAAACCATTAAGTTTGAGGAGAAGCAGGTTGTGGTTCACAGAATCAAAAGCCTTCGAGAAGTCAGTGTAAATTACATCAACTTGACGTTGACAATCGAAAGCAAAGGCTACGAAATTAGTGAACTCCATAAGGTTGGTTGAAGTAGAGCGACCCTTGATGAAACCATGCTGCTCAGGAGCAAGTAAAGGCTGTAGAGAAGGATAAATTTTATTGTAGACAAGACGTTCAAGGATTTTACTGAAACAGCAGAGGAGGGATATAGGACGATAATTGGAAACAACGGAAGGATCACCAGATTTGAAAATTGGGAAAATATTGGCGGATTTCCATAAAGAAGGGAATACACCAGAAGTAAGGCTAATGTTGAAAAGGATAGCTAAAGGAACACAGAGTGAGGATGAGAGGGATTTGACAAGGATATTAGGAATACCATCAGGCCCGGAACTGGCATTGGAATTAAAGGTATGCAAAAGGATTTCAACTTCCAAAGGATTAGTACTAAACATAGATAAATCAGGATAGGTACGGGAGACACTGGGAGCTACCGAAGTATTCAGTGGGTTTTTCTTAAAGGAGGAGGAAAAATAGGCAGCAAACAAATCACAAATAGCCTGAGGAGTGGAAGCAGCAACATCACCAAGAGACATAGAATCAGGAACTGAAGAACTGGATTTTAGGGAACGGATGTAGGACCAAAAGGATTTAGATTGATTAGAACAAATTGAAGCCTCGATGTTTGAAAAGTAATCACGCATGGCCTGCTTGAGCACTTTTTTAGCATTAGAACGCAAACTACGGAATTCCTGAAGGTCAGTGGGAGAACCCGTCTTCTTCAGCTTTGCGCGAGCTTTTTCCTTAGCTTTAAGAGCATCAGAGACTTTCAATGTGAACCAAGGAGCATCATTAGGTTTGAGAGAACGTTTAATGGGAGTAAAACGAAAGATAAGGTTAGAAAAGAAAGAGTAGAACTTGGACAATGCACAATCAACATTCAATCCTCTGAAAAATGAAAACCAATTGATAAGATTGATTTCAGAGGACATTTTTTGAAAGTCAGCTTTAAAAAAATTGTAACGTTGAAAAGAAGGATATTTATTCCTTACCTGGAAGTTGAGGTCAACATCAAGCAGGAGAGGAGGGTGATGAGGATCAGGTTGCACATATGCAAAAGGAGCAGGAGAGAGAGAAAGGGAATCTAAAGGAATGCTAGTAAGGACTAAATCGAGGATTCTGTTAGTTGTATTACGAAGGTGGTTAATTTGGGAGCAAGCACAAAGTGAAAGAAAGGAAGAAGTCGCAAAAGAAAGGTGGTTATAGGATATTATACGGAGGTTTTTGGTATCCCACTCCACAGTGGGCATGTTGAAGTCGCCTAAAATTAGGAGGGGAGTTGAAGGAAAACGAGAGAGGATGAAACTAGAAAGCTCAGCGTAAAAGCGCTCATAAGCAGTGACAGACAAATTACAAGGGATATAGACACAGCAGACCAGCAGATCGGAAGATGGGGAAAGGATAGCACGTACAACAATACACTCAACAGGAGGAGAAGGAACAAATTCTGCACAGAGTGTTCCACGAAGAGCATTATGGATAGCAATTAAAACGCCTCCACCATCGGCTTTGCAAGATGCAGTCCGATCACGATCTCTCCGGAAAACGGTATGACATGGAAGGAATTCTCTGTTTAGAATATTTTCATTAAGCCATGTTTCTGTGAAACAGATGATGTGATGAGAATCTAGAGTAGACGCGAGCAGAACTTCCCTAAGTTTGGTCCTCAAACCCCGGACATTCTGGTAATAAATGCAAAGTGAAGTTGATCTACTAGTTAGACATTTAAGACTCGTTTCGCGTTGTTCTGAAAATTTTTCCGTTGGCGTTGTTGAAACTCTTTAACGAGGATTCCAGCTGGCCAAAACTCTGGCGCAAGTACGATGTCCAAGCCAGCAGGAGAAGGAGGAAGGAAGGAGAAGGAGGCAATAGCTCTGTCCGGTAAGTTGTCAGGCGTGAGTTTAACACAGGATAAAATGCTAGGCGAAAAGCCAAGCCTAGACGTGATGAAATTCGTAATGTCCTCTGCAGAAACTCCATAAGTTACCCGACTTACGAAAATTTGAAGAGGAGGCAGGGCTACAGGTATTGGTGGAGCCTCACACAGTGTAATAACCTGGTTATCAGGAACAGTGACAGAGCCAGACTTATCATCCGAACGCACCAGAATGTTGGGCGCATGTAGATTAACAACACGATGCAGCGCTTGTCGCTTACGCTGAGCTTGAGGCTTGGAAAGAGGTTTAGGCTGAGCTCGTAAACTCGGTGAATTTACTTGTTGAAGATCCGCATGAGGCAACAGCTCCGCAGAAGTATGTACAGGCTGAGCTTGGTTGATAGGCTGCTGCAGCTGGGCCTGTGTTGAGCTAAGTTGCTTCTGACTTCGAGTACAGATTCCAGCTGGTAGAGATCACATCACAGACGGCCAACGAATCCTGCGACGTCGAAGGACGCTCAGTCAAAGCAAATTTTAGTAGCTTTTCCCTCAAGGCTCTATCTTTGGCCCACATTTGTTTGATTAGATCCACTTAGATCCATTGTTTATCAATGATTTTTCCAGGCTTTTGAAGTCAACAGGTCTTTTCTATGCAGATCATTTAAAAATCTTCTGGGTGATCAAAAATAC
Source organism: Nemotelus pantherinus (assembly GCA_963978885.1). Lineage (NCBI taxonomy): Eukaryota > Metazoa > Arthropoda > Insecta > Diptera > Stratiomyidae > Nemotelus > Nemotelus pantherinus. The sequence continues at coordinate 42,201,809 of OZ022265.1, read as the reverse complement.
TGCTGGCTCTGTGCTTTTTCAGGAAGATTTGGATGCTCAATCTGGTTGGTTTAACTCGAAATGTTTCTCCCTTAATGTTTGCAAGTATTTTTCTATGTCATTTTCCATAAAACTTCACGCTCATGTCCTTCCTTATGTTATTGGTAGTTCTATCCTCTCTTCTGTCGAGCATTTCAATGATGTTGGAGTCACGTTTGATCGTAACCTGAAAATCGATGTTAACTATCACTAGACGGGATTCTTGGATTGCTGGATTTGTGATTCGTTCCTGCTACAATTCCTGTAATATTTCTACTCGTGTCTACCTGTTTATTACTCTAGTCCGTTCTATACTTGAATATTGTAGACAATTGTGGTGTCCTCGTTTCAAATACCTCTCTGATGCTGGTGAATCAGTGCACCGGAGGCTAACACGCCCCTTACTTTTCAAATATAGCCTTCTGTATATACCCTGCAATGAACGTTTGTCTCTTCTAAACATTCCTCTCCTTGACCAACGCAGAGTTAACTTGAATGACAGTTTCCTCTTCAAAACCTTCCGTTGGTACTTATCTTCCTCTTTAGCATCTTGGATCGTTGTGCGGAAAACCGGTTGATATATCGTAAGATTAATCAAGTCCTTAATTGTATTTGAAGTAGCGAATGCTCGTGCTGATACTATTTCCCCCAGTCTCTTGTTTTGCGAATCTTAGGCACTCATAACAATCTTCAACTTGGACCTCTTCCACATTCTATTGCCATTTTTAAAAATATGGTTCCTAGTAAAATATTTGTTTCTAATTAATTTTATTTCTAATGTTGATTTTTAATGATTTATTTTCATTTTTTTTTTCACTATTGTACTGCTTATCACCAATTTTTGTCTAATTTACTAAACTTACTTTGCTCTGATTTGATTTACTTAATTTTCCTTTATTTAATATATAAACTTACATATTTACTTATTTACTCCTTTTATTATTTTTTCATGGAATCAAATTGTAATTGGGCATTTTGTCTGTGGAATTGAATATGCGCCAAATAGATAAATAAATAAATATTAATATATGGTTATTTTGCGCAATTATACTACTATTACTATATTATACTACTGCTGACTCTAGTATATATCATGGCTACAATTCCACCAAAGAAAACGACACTTTAATCACTTTTTCAATGATATCGAATGGATATCAGAGCTAAATTGCATTGATATTAATGGAAAAGCTGATAGTTTCCATATTATTTTGATTGGCATTAAGATGCGCATGCCCTAAATTAAGATATACGAAAATCTAATTTTCACCGCGGGTTTTCGAAAGAACTTACTGCTATAACATTTTTCATAACAGAAAAAAAAAGTTATAACATTCATGCTATAAATTTACGGGCTCTCATAGTGACTAGACTGACGTTTTGGCTCTTCGTCCGGGAGTACAAGCATAAGCTGAATTTCGACTTCAAAAGTTACATGTTTAAACTCGAAACTAACATCCCACGCAATATCCAATATTTTTTGGACTATAATACTGCCCTACTTAGCATAAACGTTCTATCTACATTTTTGTCATTTTTGAGTTAACACCGGACTCAAAAACTACATACTCTATTACATCATTCTGCAAAATTTTAAAAATCTATCTTTGGTGGAAATATGTTAAATCAATATTGAAAAATGCACTCTCCATATATCTCCAGTACAAGTCCAAACACAAATCATTGAATATTTTGAAAGTGCTAAAATGTAGATAGAACGTTTATGCTAAGCAGGGCAGTTTACACAGTTGCGAATGTGAAACTATACTGAATATTATACTAAGGTGTCAGTGATTGATGCTGTCAAATCAACCGGTCCTGATAGAACAAAGATACTTTTTATTAAAAACTTTTCATTGAATTTAACCTGTCCCCTTTTATTGATTTTCAATGAATTCATCACCTTGGAATTTAGCAATATAAGAAAAAATAAAAGCCAATCTGGCAACGCTGATTCTGAATTATTTATTCCCAGCACAGGAGTACGTCAGGGCTCAGATTTGAGAATATTCTCGTTTTTCATTTTCATTTTACCTACTTTTCTGCTGACGATTGGAAGATCTTTAGGGTAACATAATATATTAAATATGTTTATGTCTATCAACAAAATTTTTCTCAATTTTCTGCGCTCGGAATGACCTTAAAATTATTGTTGACAAATGTTCTTACACAAGGTGGGGGTAAACACTGAAAGAAAAAGTCGTGGTTGATTTAATTATTATTGATAGTACTGTAACAATTCATTCAAAATTGTCGAATTAACTGCGGAAAATGGTTCTTTCTACTATGCTAAAATAGTTAATTTGACCATATAAAAGTAGTTGACTTTGCTGATACAAAAAATATTGAAATTTTGATTCATAAGTACGATAAATAGTTGATCTATAGAAAAATGAGCATCAATTCATTTAACACTCCAAAATATTGAATTATCAACAATTTTCATAGTAAGCGAACCACTCTACAATTGTTAAATTCAACAAACATAATTCCACACCACTATGTACATTGTTGGAATACCATAGTTTGTGGTTGTTTACTTTTTTGCACCACGGACGTTGTTTATCAGCCACGCGTCATGGTGCATAAAAGTAATCAAAAATTTTCTTATGGTTGCTTTAACTACTGCCCGTAGTTGATGCTAAAAAAAATTCATAGAAAAATTGTTGATCTTTCATACTCCTCATACTCATAATCCTATTCTATCATAGAAGATTCATATGCTACATGGCAAAATTGTGTTCGGTTTGCTGTTCGATATAATTCATATTCATGTTATGCTGTGATCCCTTTATATTACGTTGTATGACGCTTTTTATGTAATTAATGAATTATGCAAATGAAACGCATTGCGATGCAGTGCAGCGCCGAAGCAGTGAACGCACACTGAAAGAAAAAGTCGTGGTTGATTTAGCTACTATTTATAGTAATGCAACAATTCATTCAAATTTGTCGAATGAATTACGGAAAAAGGTTCTTTCTTCTCTAGGTTCTTTCTACTCTAGGTTCTTTCTAAAAGTAATTGACTTTGCTGATACAAAATATATGGAAACCTTCGAGGATTAACACAGTTGAATACTCGAATTCAAAATTACGATAAATAGTTGATCTACAGGAAAATAAGCATCAATTCATTTAACACTACAAAATATTGAATTATCAACAATTTTCATAGTAAGCGAACCACTCTACAGTTGTTAAATTCAACAAACATAATTCCACACTAAAGACTTAAGTCATTTACTATTCCGTACAATGTATATTGTTGGAATACCATTGTTTGTGGTTGCTTACTTTTTTGCACCACGGACGTTGTTTATCAACTACGCGTCATGGTGCATAAAAGTAATCAACAATTTTCTTATAGTTGTTTTAACTACAGCCCGTAGTTGACGCAAAAACAACTAAGGAAAATTGTTGATTTTACCAAGATTTTTCTTTCAGTGAAGTAATGACATAATGTGAATTGGCTGACGTTCGGTTTGAAATTAAACAAATAGTGCTCTGTTTTCACGGAAAGTTTATCTAAAGGTGTTAGATTAATGACACTTATTAAAGTAGGGTTTCAAGCACATTCTATCAAGTCATACTTGGTCCCAAGTTGTAGTAATGAATAATTTCATACGCATTTTACAAAAGAGCCAATGCAGACACATAAATGTCAGAAGAAGCCAAAGTGTCTCTTACATTGTATACGTTCCGAAGCTTTTCAACACCTTTTGGGTCAATTTACGAATATTTTCTTTTCTGCTTGATTTTCACTACCAATTTCAAAAGATAAAATCAGCTCTATTGCTTAAATTGCCTCCAAATATTTTCTGTTAGATTTTAAGAATAAATTTTATTTATTTATTCATTATTCACAGAGGATGTTTCAAAATTAAAAAGAACAGTTAATTTTCGATATCAATCAGTATATATAATGTTTTCTAGATTTTTTCGAATCTCAGAATCGGCTTCCAAAAAACCTTTCATAAATTTTATCAATTATTAAACCTCATAGAAAGAAAAATAAAAACTGAACCTCATAGAAAGAAAAATTGCGTATCCACGTTCATATTCTCTAGAAATATCATTATGCACAATATGAACGAAATACAGAGCCTTGACTTTTTTCGTTGTTCGCTTCACGTGAAATGCCGCGAACAATAAATTATTAAAGAGATTTAAAAAATTGAGCTATTTTATAGATACATTGGGCTTATTTGACAGCAACAAATTTCAAATAAAAATTATTTTGCGCGATATTATTATGATAATTTAATTATAATCCCTTATAATTATAGCCTTTTGATTATATACTTTACATATATATAATACTTTAAATTTATAGTAAAAATAGCCTTGAATTATTGTAGTACGATCACAGTAAGTTATTCTAACTTATTCACTAAGCTTTACTTTGGAATTATTTTCTTTGTTTTTTAATAAAATAATAACTATTCCTACATCGCTTTCTTATCGACAGGCTTTCGGCACATGCGACTACTGAATTACTACTACGTTGCGTAAAATATTATTAATGCACAAAATTCAAGTGTTTAGTTATGCTTGTAAATAGACATCCTCTGTGAATAATGAATAAATAAATAAATTTGACTCTAAAAAACTAACAGAAAATATTTGGAGACAAAATTTATTTTTTAAGCAATAGAGCTGATTATATCTTTTGGAATTGGCCCAGCAAACGTGCGTTCAGCACTTTCGCATACAGTTGTAAAAACTTTTTCTAATGAGTATTTATCTTTTCTATTTCTCAATGATTATACATGCTGCTGCACTACTGCTAAACTCCTGAACAGGCTGTCTAGTTGTTTGTAGTTTTCCGACACGTTGATGAATCTCTTATATATTTACGGTTCCCTATTTACAATGAATATAAAGTACTGCTGCACTACTGCCAAACTGATGACCAGATGGTGCAATTCAAATCGTTTCCCAAAAATCAAATCGAGTTGCCCATACGTCAAGCGTCAGTCATACTTCGCAAGTGATACGTGAAATATTTTGAAATTTATAATTAAAACAGGTCTTTTTTGCGCTAATTAAAGATGGCATGAATACAAAGTAATGCAAATGTGATGGCATGAGTGCAAAGTAATGCGAATAAACTATTGGTGGCATTATAGCTGGGCAGCCATATCAATGTCCTGCTATACTGCTTCTAAGGCAGTAGTACAGCAGTACATTTTGCCTGCTGGTGTTTCACCACTTCAGCAGTAGTATAGCAGTGCTGTTGCACCCCTTCTATTCCTATCGTTTGTCCTTTTCCTATTTATGGGATGGAAACGACCAACCACGAAACAAAACATATTACACGTACGCGGCTAATATGAAGTAAATAGGTGAATTTTGGGGTAAAATGATATCTCTAGCATTAAAAGCATTCACGGGTTTATTCACGCCTTCTGCAGCACTTTAGAAGTAGTGCTGTGTTTGCTGGGGGTAGTGAAAATCACGCAGAAAAGAAAATATTCTTACATTGTCCCAAAAAATATTGAAAAGCTTCGGAATATGTCTAATGTAAGATACACTTTATTCTTTTCTAACATTTATGTGTCTGCTTTGGCTCTTTTGTACAATTCGTCTAGTATGGAATAATGCATTACTGCAGCATGGGACCAAGTATGACTTGATAGAATGTGCTTCAAACCCTACTTTAATATCTGAAGTATTTACCATTAATAAAATAAATTACTACTTCTGCTTAGTTAAACCCTATTTCCAGTTTATAGCCTTAACATTCATTTAGGGAACTTAGATATCAAAATATTTCGATATAGCCTCAAAACTGGATATTAAAAAACCCCGAACAGACCCCTCGAATTTCCTAAGCATTTGCAACAATCATGTATAAACATCTTATTGCAATGTCTGAAATTTACTTTGCAAATTTTTTCATCGCTATCAGTGTACTCTGTCTTGTCTTTCCCAACTCAATTGAAAATACAAAAACAAACCGTCAATTTATTTCTATGCTAATAAAAGCCAGAATGAAAAACATTGCCTAACTTCCACCCATTTATCCATGTTACAGTCAAATACCCCAATGTACAACAGATTTGGTCCCTCTTCATACTTTCTCACCGATTCTTCATACCAATGCTACCTTGAAACTCTTAGCACAACTCCAATCTCATTTCGCTTGGATGGTACTCGTCGTCATTGTCGATTGTCATCGTATGTAAACTGGGTCGCAGACAGCAAACGCCAAAAGAAACCATGAAATATATAACCTTTCCATGCAACCACGCTATTAACTCAGGCAGAAATTAATATTACAACTGTCAAAAAGGTGAAGTAATTAACGAGGTTGTTATTGTTCCACCACTGAGTACACGAGTCAGTTGCGCTCATTCTCAACGACAACGTTAACTTTTCCTTTGGACTGACGGGAGGCGCGTCGGGTAGGTCACTAAAAAGTCGCGAAAGTGTTATGTTTCTACTTGTACTGAAAAACATCCTTGACAATATCTTTGTTGTCGGCAGCATTATCACCATCATCCTTTGTTGGTGTTGCTGTGTGCCAAAAAATGTGAGAAACCATTGAATATTTTCTCGTCACATATCCCTTGACGTTTTGTCGTATGGCGGAAAGTGCTAGTTCTACATCAAAGTCAGCATATGTGTGTACAGGGTGTAAATATGTAGGATCAACTTTAATGAATGTTGATGCCCTAAAAGCACAAGGAACATTTATGTGAGGTTGTGATTCTGGCAATCGATAGAGATGTGAAATTTTAACTTAACCCTTGGTGTATGTCCAAGTCGTAGCATTTGAAGTAGGATTCTCTGCAGCTTTGACTTTCATTTGCAGTAAATAACAATCAGAAGGAAAAACATTAAATTGAAAAAAAAATTCCCTTATTTCAGCATATTGGAAATTACTACGAATATTCGAAAATATTGCTTGAACCTGCTAGTAAGCTTTCAAGCGTGATATCTGAACAGTAATCACTCAAATACATAAAAGTTCATCAAAGCATTTAATTTTTTAATATGCAAGATCTTAATTGAATTTTTTATTGTTCAATTATGTAACAATTATTATTGTTCAAAATTTATTTCTGCTAAAGATATGAATGCGAACCGATAAAGTAATAAAGGCTTAAACTTGAGGCATAAGCAGTCTAACCCGGAGATTGTGAGTAATTTGCAGAGTCTGTATTCTCTACCCTGTATCTTGTCCCATATACCTACAGTTCACTTTACCTCTGCCACAACATATTCATGTCTACACATATGGAATGATGAAGACCGGGGGAAACATCCCTTCCATGTTGTGGATATGAAATATTTCGGAGATATGAAGGTGTTTCATCATTTCATCTGCTCTTTATGCACGAACATATAGATACACACACATTCGGTCCCCAAAAACAGAACAGTATGAGCAGCATAAATAGCCATAAACAATATGTGCTTCAGGTGTTTAATGAAAAATCTCCGCTTCACCTCAATCCATTTATTTCAACATGAAGTATGTTTTAATTTGTGATGATTCTGTTCAAAATTTGACATGAGTATGCTTAAAAGCATTGTGAGTGCGTGTTGAATACCGTTTTGAGTGAAAATGACGTTGAAAGAAATTAACGCATGGATAAATGTTTTATCACTGTGGTTTTGTTATTTGTTGAAATAGATTCAGGACTCAAAAGGATATCTGTAATTTTCTTTAATTAGATAGCAGCAAGATTTTTTCTTACTTTATCAAAAAATGTATTACGAAAATTCTAGGAAATAGCACAGTTATCATATCAAAAACCATTCAGGAGTTTTTTTTTGAATAATGGTTCTGGAAAATGAGAAAAATCGTGAAAGTGAGATGACTTAAGGGGGGAAATACATGTAAAATCGAAAAAAATTGCTAATTTCAGATTGATTTAATATATATATATATATATATATATATATATATATATATATATATATATATATATATATATATATTGTTCATTCAGAAAATGTTTAATATTAAATTCTTAAAGTACATGTCTCACAGTAAATGAAAATATTTTTTTAATAATTTTTCAACACAAAATGGCGGCGACGCGAGCGAATGACAAAAAAACACATCAAAAACTGCCTCGTACAACTTAACGCCTTTTCCGGGGAACTTGCAACATTCAGAGAAAAAAAAATATGCTAATGAAATATATAATTCATAGGTGAACCAATAAAATTTCCAAAAAAAAATTAAATTTTTACATTAATTTTAGATTAAACAAAAAAATCGATTATTTTTCAAAAAAATCACGCTTTAAGCATTAATAACAAAATTATTTTTCTGAAATTACAATAACATTTAGGTTCAACGTAATACTCTTTTGTAGACGTGGTATAAATTTGAGCCGGATCGGTTCAATATTTTTTAAGATATTTTGCATGGCAGTTGAAAAAGTACTACCTTGAGAAAAACGCGTTTAAAGTTTTAAAGCTCCACCGACCTGGGGAACGCCGCGCTGCCTTTAACTGACTATAGCTCGAGAACTAATACGAATATCGCTTCAAAACTTTTTTTGGTATATTTTAAGAGCATTTTAAACATTTTGATGTAATAAAAAAAATCGATTTATTTTTTAGCAGTTACATGTATTTTCCCCTTAAATGCAGAACGTTCAGCAAACCGCACGTATCACCAGAACTAATTGAAAGTTTCATACAAAACTTTAGAAAAATATTGCTGCATATTCGTAATAACAACTTTGGGAATAAATTAATCAATCTTGTGAGTCATGAAAACTGTTTTATTCCTTAATCGGACCTAAAAGCGCCTATCTTTCTTTTTCCTCCTATCTGATGCCACAGCTTAAAGATTAAAGAAGTTAATTTACGGCCAAAGCAAACAAAAGGAAGCTAAAGTTGGAATGAGGAATGACAAAGTCAGAAGAAAGATGCCTTTTTAAGGAACATAAGAAAAAGGATGAAAAGCAATAGAAAAGTAGCATCATGGGTATAGGGGACAAAATGTAGGAAAAGGTTCCGAAAATACTAAAATGACATACTTTTTGAAATAATAATGATTGATTTATCCTGTCAAATGCTTTCGAGAAATTATTGCGAATCATGTCAAATAATAGGTCTTCAACCTAATAACAGTCGCCAAAGTTGGCTTATTTGACCAAGTTAAATGTTGTAGAATGCTCTTTAGCTAACCCACTTTAGGAAACAAGTAATTGGAAGCACATTATATCATGAACGATTCGCTCATGCAACATAAAACTTTTACCAGTCTAAAACGGTCTAAATTGCTCTATATTTGTCCAAGTTTGTCCTGTAGGTCTGCATAGGCTGATACGGGGAGGATAAGTAAACATAATTAAACCAATAAGAGGATAAAACAAAACTGCCTTTATCTCTCTCTAAAACACTCAAAATATAACCTCAGCTTCGATACAGAAAGAGCAAGGACAGCATCCATCATCATCAATGGAACTACAACCGGCATCCATTTCTGGTCTCACACGACAAATACCCCCGGTCCCAATCGCGAGCCGATGTGATTCAGATGGGTATCTTTAAGGTCCGAGCATCCTGGTCAAAGTCATCCCTCCAGCACGAGCAAGGTCTCCCAAACTATCGTCTGCCGTAAAATCTATCACAAAGAAAATTTCAAGTAGGATCCTCTCACTTATACGAGCTGTGTGCCCTACCGACTGAATTCTACGGAGCACTATCTTTATAATTATATCTGCTTCTGGGTAGATTACAGCTCATAGTTATAGAGCCTCCAGAATCACTCTTCTTCTCATATAGGGCCAGTGATTCCTCGCAAGAATTTCCTCTCGAACGTGAATAAGATACAAGAGTGACTTTTGCTGGGCAGACTTGGTTGTGAAGATCGGCAAAACCATGATCCTGTACAGCAGAAGCTTTGATTTCCAGGTGGAGACTAATTTTCTACTATCCTGATGGTTTATCGAGCTCTACATAGGTGTTCTTCCTGCAGATGCTACCACCATGTACTTTGTCTTTTTTTCATTTATGGTAATTGATAGCCCTAATTTTTATGCTGCCTGCATGATCTGGATGAAGGATTTTCGTACAGCTATATCAGGTCTTTCAATTATTTCAATGTCATTTGCAGAAGCCAGTATTTAGGTGGAGTTGGTGACTTAAGTCTCTCTCTCATTTACATGCCACAGTCTCAGGCTGTTTTTTCCGATGCCAGATTGAAGAGGAGGCAGACCAATCCCCTGGTCGGAGCAAATTGAATATGTTGAAAGGTCCGGCTATTTTTATATGGCTTGTTACACTGTTCATAGTCAGCCTACACAATCGTGACAGTTTAATTGGAATGCCAAATTTTCTCATTGTCTAATACTTTCTCTCTTAACTTTGCTGTCATAGACGGCCTTAAAATCTAAAAATAGATGGTACAATGGAATATAGAATCCATACATTTTCCACCACTTGTCTAAGAATAAAAATCTGATCAATTGTTGGTTTGCCTCGAATGAAACCACATTGGTGTTGTCCGATGACAACTTTAACGAACAGAACTATCGGTTTTTGCAGGGTAGAGGAGAGCAGCTTAAAAGAAATACTCAACAAAGCCTTATCCTTATAGCTGCTGCACATTGAAACATCTCCTTTCCTATGTAAGAGACATATTATACTTTTCCGCCAGTTTTCTGTTATCTTTTGATGCTCCCGCACGTGAAATATAGTATTATAAATTTAAAATAAAAAACCCTAAAGCATCAGAGCCGCTAGAAACACTAATGTTCGAAGAGCAATAGAGAATTTGTGCAGATTTTGAGTGTGTATTCTACCACTAATTACTTTTTCAACTTAAAACTAATACACCCTAAGTAATAATAGAATCTAAGTTTATTTTAATTTCAGTGACTTATTTACAGTGATTTCAGTGACTTCAAACTTTCTAGATCTTAATATTTGGTGTTTATTTTCACTATAAGATCACTATAATTTGAAAATTCTATGCTAAAATCGCTTACTAAAGGTATGTCAAAAAAATTCAAACATAGCCATAGCTGGCAGCTCTATCATTGTGTTGAACTTAAATTTCTATTTGACATTGCCTACAATAAGTTTAATTTGCCATTTGAATTTCGTTATGATTCAACTACTGTACTAGAAGCTATAGGGCAAAGAGCTTTATTTTCCTCAGGAATTTTCCAAATTTAAGACACTAAAATTACCATAGCTGGCAGCTCCAACCGAATTTTTCAACCAAATTTATACGAAACGTGGCTTAAACAAAGTTCACGTACTGTGTAAGTTTGGTTAAAATCGAATGACTGAATCAGAATTTATAGGGCCAAAAGCAGTTATTTTTCTTAATGATTTTTCAAGATGGCACCACTGGCACACAAATACCCGTATTCCAAAATCGCTTCTATTCAACCTGGTGCTACTTAAGGCCATTATATTCGGTAAATGTCAATTAATTCTGATAATCGGATCGTGAGTTTCCGTGAACAGAAATTTTTGATGTTAAAAATATAGGTAAATTTGCATAGGGTTACCAGGCGTGCCCGTTGTGAAATTTTAAATTTTTTACCTTGGCTAGAGACAAAGCGTAAGACTTGTTTATGAGTGGCTTTTATTCCAAAAAGCGATTATTTTTCAGCGCCAGCCCTAGCTACAGAGTTGCCAACATGCGCATTAAAAATTACACTAATCTACAACTAAATATTATCAATATGCTCTGAAAGTTTCATAATAATTTAAAAGCTCTATCAAAAGTTATCGTAATTTAAAAACTTTCAAATTTTTCCGCTCTCTTTTTAGGCACCTAGCGCACACATGGGGTTAAAAAATTCCAAAACATTATCTGATTCACATGTAAAACACGTTCAAAATTTGTTTCATTAAAGTAATTTTTACAAAAATTATTTGTGGACGGAAAAGAGGTATATTCAAAATATCACTAAAATGGCCACCGGCGCCAAAGGGTTAAAAATAATTGACATTTAGTGAGAGCTGGACCTATTCTGCATATTGTTGCGAAACGGCCTCGCCACAGCCATCACCCACGCACACACCCACAAACTTTGCGAATGCGGTGCTGCATGCGACGGTCGAATGTATAGCATTGGCATTCGAAAATAGGCTTTGCTTATGCATTTGATTGTCGCGTGTATCACTGCATTGCATCGGGTTCGCTGACCTGAGCGCAGCTGATTTGCAACAATACTTGCATCAGCTGCGTTATCAGGCCAGCGGAAACGGGAGATGTTTGCTGCTGGTTGTGTAGAGACTGGTCGCCCAACTGAGCAACTAGAAAAAAACGGGACGTGTCGGTAGCGGGAGACTGATTGCTCGAGAGTTGGCGCGGACGGCATTCGGAGGTTGGAATTAAAAAGGAATGGAAGTTTGGGGTGAATTGGAAAGATAATTTTTTCTTGAAAGTAAAAAACTGTGGAGTTCGAAAAGATTTTTGAAAAGGCAATATTTTTTAAAAAGTGACATATTTTTGAAAAGTGAAATATTGAAATTTGAATTTGAAAATATTCATACTACCAATAACAAGTACTAGTTCGAAGAGATTTTTGAAAAAGTGAAATATTTTTGAAAAGTGAAATATTGAAATTTGAATTTGAAAATATTGATAGTAACAAGAACAAGTACGAGTTCGAAAAGATTTGTGAAAAGTGCAATATTTTTGAAAAGTACGAATTCGTAAAGACCTTGCGAGGTGAGAATATCGGGCGAATGGGAAAAAATTTTGAATTGGGGAAAAACCTTGAAAATCCGAAAATCGGAGCGAACGGGGGAGAATCTATTGGCGAACGTGATTTGCGCGATTTGTGAAAAGTGCAATATTTTTGAAAAGTACGAATTCGTAAAGACCTTGCGAGGTGAGAATATCGGGCGAATGGGAAAAAATTTTGAATTGGGGAAAAACCTTGAAAATCCGAAAATCGGAGCGAATGGGGGAGAATCTATTGGCGAACGTGATTTGCGGTTAGAACCAGCCACACCTGTTACTACACACAACCTGCATTAAGAAGACAGCATCAGCAAAGTAATATCAAAAATTCGAGTTGATTCAATAAAAACCTGCATGGTAGAATTTTGATTAATTTGATCTATGAACTTTTCCCTGTATTAGTAACTTTATTAAACAAATAACAATTGCCGTTATCCGTTATGAATTACCTATTTTGCAGTGGAATTTTGGACCTTTCATTATATATGTTCATTATTAATTATCATGATTTTGGTGCGTGTTTTGTAAATTAATTATAAGTTTGGGATATTCGATTTTCCTTCTGTAAAAAAAATTGTAAACCAGTTCCGGCCGGGGTTGGGTATAATTTAACACATACTCATTATTATTCTTTTTTTTTATGCTATTTGGTTTCAACTTCTGTTGAAGGTTATTAAAATTCCTTTGCATTATTGTTTCTTTTGTTTTTTTTTATAAATTTTCGGAGTAAAATGTATATAACGAATATGGAATAAATAGAAATTATAATGATTCTTACGGAAACTTTTCTTTTCCTTTCGCCTGAATCTTTGTAGTTGTTTATTGTGCTGTAACAAGTGTTCTACCTGTTGTTTCGTATGCGTGCCATAGCACGTAAAGATTCTTCCGCCCGAAAACCCACGCCATGCTGAGCTAGTCGGCTGGGGAAAAGGCACGCCGGGCAAAAGAAGGAAGATCTTTAAATAAATATATGTTGCACTGACGGCGGCTCGGCTGCTTTCGGGTTTCGCAACAATATATACCAACGTATCCTAAAAGTTTCTGAAGATGGCGCGTTCCCGAGAAATAGTCACTGAATTTTTGATGATATATATTTTTTTGATGATATATACACTCAGAAAAAAACGCTGTAAAATCAAATATATTCATGGTTTGCATCAAATATTTTGACTCTTATTTTTTACCCAAAAACGAAGGGTTGTTGAATTAAAAGTGTAAAAGTATTCATTTTCTCAAAATTGTTTCACCGTTAATGTAACAGTTTCACTGTTGCTTCAAAAGTAAGAATCAGTTGTTCCTTTAAATATAAGTCTTTCGATTAAATACGCTTTGCTGTTAGCATATCAAATACGGCATTATTAAATTAAAAGCGGGATGCTTGTGTCAAAAGTGAGAATCTTTTGTGCCTTTAAAAAGTAATATATTTAATGCAAATGCATATCGCTGTTAAAATTTCAAAGGTGATAGTTTTTGCTGCAAAAGTGCAAGCTGAATATCACGTTTGCTTACTACTTCCTCTATACTTGAAAGCCAAAATCGATTTAAATCTATTCTGGAAAACCGCAAGACTTTCCCTGAAAATATCATCATCATGTCGATTAAAGTTTTATTTTCAGCTGAACACAATTTTATGCAACCGAAGTCGGTAAAGCAGAAAAAAATGAAAAGACTCTGATTAGAAATTTATTTATATTACATTGCTGAACAGTAAGTAAAATATTTTATATAACATGTCCGTATAGTAGTAAACTAAGTGCGAAACAGTAAGCGAAGTACACATCGTGAGAGACGTTTTTAGCTTAAGAATTTTCAATACAAAAAGCTTCATTTTATTTGAAACCGAAGAAATTCTTCTTTGGTATTTAAGGTATAAATTTTTGAATAAAAACAAACATTTTCTATTCTTTTCAAATAATATGCAGATGACATTTCAAGTATTTTATACGATTGAAATTTTTCAACAAAAACATTTTTGACACCTTGTCCAACTATAAAAACATCTTCCGAGTTATAAAATAGTAAAAGAATTTTACTTATAGTAGTATCCCACATAACGAAGTCATTAGTTTTGAAAGTATGCCCTTTATAAAGTAAAATTTTTACTGTATATCCAACTGTAAGAGATGTACATAAGTTCGCGTAGTAAGGTAGTTGCGATAGATTGAAATGAGTGACATCACATAACTTAGAAATATGAGGTTGAAAAAATGAATTATTTACTGCCGCTTGTGAGAATTGGAGACTACTTTTGGTAGCTAAGGAGTACGGTGAATTGATTCTTGAGGAAATCACGTGAGAATATTGCTTAAAAATCTGGTGTTTGCTCTCAAATCTAAAACACCATAGAAATTTGAGCGGACCTATTGCTTTTATGGCTGAAACGTAATGCAACATAAAATGATATTTTGGCTTCAATGGCTCGTCAAATAGTGTAATATACGATTCATTATGCGCTTTTATTAAAATTTCTAATTTATTTAAAATATGAGCATCAAATTTATCTAGCAACAAAATATCTGTGATTTTAATGAAAGTAACTAAAAATTTGTAAACAGGATCTTCAAAATCTACTAAATCACCAATGATAAGTAAAAAGAAATGTAAGAATAATTTCATTTCAGCCGCATTCATCTTTATATGGTTGTGTTTGATTTGATTTTTTTCTATTGCCGAACTTATATTCCCCATATGATCTACGTCATAGTTGAACATTTGTTTTCTGTAATTAAATGTGTCCAATGTAAAGTACTTTTTTTTTGTAAATGAAGTAGTTAAGTATTTGAGCGACATTATATCTAGCTACTCCTAGAAATATATCATGCATTATATCACAAACTTTGTTATCCGTTACGTGATAGTTTGATAGAGAATTCCAAACCGAGTTTTCTTTAATAGATGTAGCTCGGAACTGCGTGGAAGAAAATTGATTTAGTTCATTCAAATATTTACTTTTGTTCCTTATACTTTCATTTACTTCACAACAGTCTGTTTGGCACTCACTTTTACAACGTGAACATATTCGACAGTAATATTCGCCATTAAAACTAGTCTTAAAGCCTAGCACTTCATTTAGTCCTAAGTTATCGCCTAAAATTTGTCCTAAACAAAAATAGACTGTTCTACTTGTGTTACCAACAACAATATCCACACCATTCATGTACAGATCTTCCAAAATGTTTAATAATTTTTGAAATGCCGCAATATTTCCAAAATTCTTTATATCGCTACCGTTTAAAAATCCTGCAACGAATATGTTATTTAGATGTGATAGGTGATATTGGGGTATAATTGGAATAGTGTTATAAATCCCACAAATAGAAGATTTGTGAGGCCCAAGTGTATCATTGACTTCAAATGAATCAAAATAGAGAAATATTGGCAAAACTGTTTTATCTCCAAATGAGTTTGCTTTTGAAGTCCATATACTCCCCATTATAAAATGATTTAATTTATTTTCAGATTTTATATTATTCATATTCCTTAAAGTATATTCTAAAACATGTGGTGATTCAAAATATTTTTTCAATTGGTATTTTATGTCGCAAAGGCAGCCTTCAATAATGCTATCTTTTAAAGTTGGATTACCACGAACAAAGACTTCATCCAATTGCGTACTGATCGTGAAAAGTGTGGGTGGACTGTATATGTGAAGTGATTGGATTTGTTTAAAAAACTTATACTCAGACGATATGTCTTCAAAAGGATTTTGTAAAAATAATATTAAATTTTCAAATGCTGCCTTTTGATCTGTTTGCATATGCGGTAAAAATTGTGTTAAAAGTTGTGAAAGAGGTTTCATTATACAAGCAGTAATATTGTTTTGAATTTCTAGAATATTTTTCGTTGCAATATTAGATTTATTATGTATCTCTAGCGCAAAATTGATTAAAGCTAAATTCATTGATTTTTTCAATTCATATGTAGAATCAATTTTTGAGGTTGTATTTGGTAATATTGTTCCATTATGCGAAACTTCAATTGATTTTTCGTTATTTTGAGCATAAACCAAGTTTTTGTGTTGAATTGGAGCGAATTCATTTTCATTTGATGTGTTAATTGTAATATGTTTTTTAATGTGAGTTTTAAACTTGTATATACTTTGAAAAAGTTTATTACAACTATTAAATCTGCATGTATATTGGTAATAGCTTGGAGTCTTATGAAAAACTTGCAAATGTTGAATTAAAATTTCAGCGGAATGAAATTTATTTTGGCCAATTGAGCATATATGTTAATACGTGGATATTTGACTTGCATTGAAGTCACATTTAATTACATTGCAGTTACTCTGCATTATTTATTTTTGCTATAATATTTTGAATCTTGGGAATTTTTTCCACACAATTTATTTCATATATATTCCTGTAGAAACATCCACACATATTTGCTCTTTGCCGAATATTCAAGATTAAATATGAAACTTATTTTAATTACAAGATCTATTGCCCGCAGCAAAGTTGGAGTTTTATATTTTAACCCGTTTAGTAGTACATAAAATTCTTTTACACAATAACTTTTGGTTGAACCGATAAGTGTTCTTTAAGCGCCATGCTAATAAGCTCTTCTTCTTTCCTTTTTAAATCGTTTATGTTTACTATGTGGACAATCATATCGTGTTGCGAGTCCGAAATGGATGGTTTAGTCATTTTATTAATTCTTGGTGGCAATATGATTGTATGCAGCAAATTAAAAAAATGCATATAGTGAGAATCTACAAAAATATACAAAAAGAACATAAAATTAAATGATGTTATTCCAAAAATAAATAGGTTTTACCTGATGAAAGTTCTTTGTTTTTAAGCTTAAGATAATAGCCTTGATTCAGTTTATCTTTTATGCCATTCGCGAAAAATGTTTTATCAATTTTTTTCTCCACATCCTGAATTTTGTTCAGTAAGTGATTTTCCTTGCCTGGATGCAAAGTTTTAAAATCAATTTCGATTAACTCAGGACCAGTAGGATCAGTATATCGCGGCCAAGCTTGCATTATTTCTGTCAAACTATTTTTCTGTTCCAGCATTCTTAAATCCGATGTTTCTCTCCATATTTCAGTAATATTCGACGGGACGTTGTGTTGAAGCCACTTTTTTTTTTATTGAAAATCACTGTTATCAGATGCATCTTCGTTTTGAAAGTCTTGAAAAGACTCCGAACTTTTCTTGGATTTTTTCCCAGATGAATGGTCCTCGATATTTTTCCTTTTTTTACTTAATGTATTAAAGTACCTATCGTAAATTTTTCCAGCAGGGTTCTTTTTATTATTTCGCGCTGTATAATAGGTAGCTTCTGTCTCTGTTGGAAACAGCTGGACAATGAATTTGGCAATTTCTAACATTGTTTTTGGTCATTCGTTGATCTTTTAATATAAAATAGTCAACTATAATTCTAGTTATCAGATTTTGATCTATTTCGTTTAGTCTTTTATTTATTTTATAGTCATTGATAGCAATTTGTCCCGATATGCTTTGGCGAATAATATCACTGACATTCATATATGAATCTGGATGAACAGTAGAGCCTGAAGAAGTTGATAAAGTTGAATGCGCCGAAGCTGACCAACTTGACATAGCGCTTGACATTGTTCGATCGCTTCCACAGCAGGTCAATAATTCAAACTATGACCAAAAATATTTAACTAATATAAATATAAATGAATAAATTATGCGAAAATATACATCATCGTAGTTTCTGAATTAATGAGAAAAGTTGCGATTCGGGACAATTATTTTACGAGACCTATGAAGCTTTTTATATCCGTTTGCATGCATTAATTGCAGCTTATAGAAGTTAATCTCAATCCAGTTTGTGAAAAGTACTACTATGGGCAGCAAAACAAGCTAAAATCAATCTGTTGTATTCATATTTTTTAAACAACATATGATTTTATTGAATTGGATGAAAAAATATCGGTCCCTTTTGACCTCAATCCTAAATAGTTTTTTTAATTTTAGTATTGAAAAGACCTATCAAAATGTGGCGCATTTCAGAATCTGCCATGATGATTAACTTCTAACGATTATAATAGTTAAGATTACTATAGCGTTTTTTGCGACTCTATTGAGAGCTGGTTAGGATAGTAGCATTGAAAAATACAAGAACCCTGTCTCAGTTTTGGTTGTTTTCAAGTAAAGTACTCAAATTACTTACGTTGTTTTCTTTTCTCCATCGGTTCATGAAGTATCGAAAGTTAACTTTCTGCCCAATGTGCTCTCTTTTCTAAAAAAAATTCCATCTATATCGTGACTGTGCAGCCTTTTCTGCACTTCTTCTGAATCCACTCCACATTCCGTTAACAACGTTATGGCTATGTCGCTCAATCCCCATTCCTGGTATAAGGTCGTCAATTGAGGTGACAACTCAAAAATAAACTCTGCGATTGTTTTGAATTCGTCCATTTCCATAGCACAATAAAAATAACTGGTTTTTTTACACCAGCCAACGTTTATTGGATTAATTTTTACCAATATTACACAAATTTGACACTGATTTTGCACTTATTTTCAAGACAACACAAATTACATTTTACCGACGCGCTGATACGACGTGTTGATACATGAATGCAAATAACTGCTTAAGTGTACGAGAAAACTAAACGTCTGTATGCTTTGACGACTGAGAAAACTATGCCCATATGTCCACGCTTCAACAAAGTACGCTTTTACGTTGAATATTTAGTAGTGAAACCAACAGTGGAAATTGTTGAACATTCAAAAAGATATAGTTGAAGCAATAACTTAACTTTTGAAGTGTAAAGTTGAGTATTTATATAGTTATTTTAACTACTAAAAAATTTGTAATGAAATTTTTCGTATTTGGATTTCATTAACAGTTTTCAAACTTTTGTTTTAAATAAATCACTTTTGAAATAACATTCAAAAGTTTTTGGAAATCAAATATGTTCTTTTTAATCAACAATTTTGTATTCAAAGCAACAACTATTTTGATACAATTGTTCAAATACAAAAAGTAGTTGGTTCAACTGTGTTTTTTTTTCTCAGTGTATATATATATATATATATATATATATATATATATATATATATATATATATATATATATATATATATATATATTTATATAAATATATTTATATATATATATATATATATATATATATATATATATATATATATATATTTATATATATATATATATATATATATATATATATATATATATATATATATATATATATATATATATATATATATATATATATATATATATATATATATATATATATATATATATATATATATATATATATGGAAATATGAATTTTTGGCCAAATCGATTTTAGTACTAATGTTCTTCGAAGATTAGTAATAAGCCTCAGTTTAACCTCTTCTATGCTTAGTGGCGGCAATATAAGGCCTTCTTCTAGCATTCGTGAAGCCTTCAATTCTCCATTGACCTGACCATTTAGCAATTTATTAAAATTGTTCTTCCCGATGCTTCCGAATATTTTCAAGATTGATGGATTGATTCATCATTAAACCATTCGCTCCAATCTCTTTGCAACTATCTAAAACGATGTATGTACTAATGATAGTACTCTTAGATAGTACTCTTGTACTTAGATAGTACAACAAAATAAAAGATTGAAATGTAGTAGCTTCCACATTTCATCTAGAAAATGTCCATGAAAATAAGTCTGTTCCCGTCCTTTCAGTCACAGAATTTTCCTGAACCATGTGATAGGGAAATTCATGAAAAGTACGGGAACGCGCTCATTGCATTGCCTGAAAATTGACAACGAAAGGTATCAGTTTTCGGTTTTTGGGAGAACAAATAGTGATTATAAAGTAATCCTAAGCGGTGATAAATTATCGCCACAAAAATATTCGACGTTCATAACAACATAACGCAAAAAACATAGGTCTGTTCCCGTACTTGAATCTATTATAATATATTAAAATATGTTCGCAGCAAGTCGTTTTCGTACTTTTGCTGCAAGCCAAATGCAAGCCAAATTTTGCAGCAAAAAGAAGCCAGCTGCAAAATTCTGTTACTGCTGCAGTTTGCTGAAGTACGGGAACAGACCTTATGTTGCTTGCCGCGCACATTTGAAAATATTTACTCGCGCCACACCGTTTGACACTTTTCAGTATTTTTCAGTAGCTCAGACCCTACTGAAATTTACTGAAAGGGGGGCAATTTTCAGTATTCAGTAAAAGGGAGTACAAAAACGGATTCATTGCAATTAATTGCAATTAATCGTAGTACGCGAACAGACCATAGATCTCCACAGCTGATTTTTACATCACCATCATACCATCCGCTCGACTTGTTCATAATATGCTTGTTTTTTTGTAGTCAGCAGATTAATCCGTAAATCCGTGAACTTTATAGGGCTGATGTTTGCAAATTTATCTCGCACGCGAAGGCTGCAAAGCTTTTCATCAATAACGTTAAAGTCGATCATGGTAGACTTCATTTTTTGGCTGAAATGGTGTGCCGGATGACAGCTGTAGTGTTAATCATATTCTTTCTTTTGTAAAACACTATTCACTGTCTATCAGATCTCTTGTTTTGCTGTTATATCAGCAATATATTGAGGCAGGGCGTCGGGTAGCTGCTGAGCTGCTCGAGCTCTGTAGAGAAATTTAATGTTCCATGAGAAAGTTCTCAAATCGTGTAGCCACTTTCGTTTGGTGATTTGGACTGAACTATACTGAAAAAAATCCTTGAGCCTTACAATTTAACGTAAAACCGACTTCTCATACATTATGAGCTTTTCTGCTATGCAGCCCAGATTCGACTCTTATGTAAGACAGTCCTAAATAACAAGCAAACTTGAATGACACCTGATGAAATTGTAGCACGTAATATTTAAGTTGGCTAAATAACAATACCTTTCCAATAAGCTAGTGGAGCCTAGTAAGTATAACGTCGGTTCTGAACGAATAGTCACTGGCTCGGAACCAGAATCAATCAGGCTTTATTTGTCAGAAGCTAAAAACTTAGAAATAACATTTCAGCAATGCTATAAGGAATTTTCATTTCCTACAATTGGTAAAATCTTAAAATTATCAAAACAGGAACTAATTCACTTTGACCTTGATTTGTATCAGGGCTATAATCCATACCTTTGTGGGCTATAAAACATAGCAGTGGGGCCTATATTACGTGGGATCGAGGGCTCTAATAGATGTAGGGTGCTATATTTTATAATATTCCTGAAATTGACTATGTAAATAGCGCCAGAAGTCTATAAATATGGCGTCTGGCATTATGTATTTTTTCTGTAAGTCGTCATAGCTTAAATACTATATATAGCTCAGAAAGTACGTGAATTGCGATACAATTTGCGATATTTCCCCACTGATAGCGAGAACTAGATAGCAATATCCAAGTCCAAGTTGAAAAAGGACAGAAAGTACCCCGCCAAGATAAGACACGCCCCCTTTATACGGTCAGATAGGTTTCTCATTCTCACTAGGCACTATATGTACATGTGCTTTTCCAAAGAGACTATTTTAACGAATAGCCAATTTATGCAATATTGATTTTCTGAAAACCTATTCTGAGTATCAAAGTGGTAAGCGATAAGATAGTAAACGCGGAATACTACTTTCGATACCATTTGGCGAGTAAAATGCATATCTCAGACACTTTTATGCAATCCACTACAGAGAATTTCGTTTGTTGCCAACGAATGTTCGCTGCGCTTACTGTTTCTCAATGGGACTATACGCACGCCAGCACACTCTTACCTATCAGCTAACACGGATAAATACATTTTGACCTGTCGTTTGAGAGTATGCTTTTCTCATTTTTGCTTATGATAAAGTGAACTTATTTTGGTTTTGGTTCTTCTTAGGTGCCAGGTGATGGTAAATCCTTCACTTCCTGCCATTCGTTTCCATCAGACAAATATTGCACAATACCGTTCTTTCCATTCTATTTATTTGTTATTATGCTATGACGTCGTCGACGCTCGATTGCATTGTTATGGAGCAGGTCACTGCAAGTCAGTGCATTCTAATTTTCCAACGGCAAACGTTATCTCATCACTGCCGCTGTCTGTTGCAATTGTGCTTTCAACATACATATGTATGTATGTAGTTCAATCTCCAAATAATGTCTGAAAATCTGAATCATTTTAAAACTATATATGACTTGTATATTGGGCAGCAGCTGTCATCTAGCTTCAATCTATTTCAAGTACTTAATTATAAAAGGTCATGTTTTTACGGTTTATTTTCCAATTGAGTTTCATGGCAGTGATTTCCTGATTCAAATACAATCCATGTTGATATCGAATGACAGCTGAAATGAAGTTTTATGACATCTTTGTTTGCACTTGCTGATGGAAAATAAGATGAATACCAAATGCTATTGATTTGATTTACTTTTATTGATTAATATACTGACGACAGGAGTGAATTCAATGGCATTATAATTGGAATTTACTTAGTTTGGGGAAATATAAGGTTTTGCTGTCGTAATCGTCTTGTCATTTTCTAGTTGCTGAATAAATAAACAATCAGAGTTTACTAAGCTTACATAGACAAGGTACCATAATGCCACATAATTTGATTGCATGCTATTACGGTAGGTGTTGCGCTTGTCTGAAAACATGTATACCAGTTCTGCTTCAAAAAAGAATAAAGTGAATTAATAATGTAATAGGCGCTTTTTATTGTAAACTCGAAACTGGGACACTTACACACTATAAACCATATTGGAAATTTGTCTAACATGCTAAAGATAAAAAAAAATAGTAAAATGTAGAAATAATAGTATGAGCTTTAGGTTTCAGTGTTTTACAAATTTTATAATGACTGTGAGCTCCGTTCAATTTTTATTCCTTACTAAATAGTCAACTACCTAAGCATTAAAGCACTTTAACAGACTTATCGGCGGCAAAATTATTTTCGCTCTGCATTTACCTATTCTCATTCAATTATAACTGAGACAGCTTCTGACACTCAGAAAAATTTCAACACTTAAAATTTAATAGAATCAAATTTAGATCAAAAGTTGAAACACTTTTAAAGAAAAAACGAATCATATTTGAGTTAAATAAACCCCCACATTCAATAAAAATTATTCCATTTTATTGTACAAATGTTATTTTCATATCATAATTTTCATAATTGAATGTAAAACAAAACATGTTGTGCTAAACAAGACCACTTTGATACAGCGTTATTGAAATGAAGGCAGATTATTTGAATTAAAAAGAAACGTAGATGACGCCAAATCTTATTTGAAAATATTTGATTCATATCTATTTTTTTTATTTATACAACGATTTTTCTCTGAGTGTGATGTATTCTTAGTTTTAAAATTGCAAAAAAAATCCTTCATCAATTTGCAACATATGCGAGTACAGCTGTTGCAGACGATCAAGTTTTCAAAGTTTGTGTTACATTTATCCTCATCTATTGGATTTCTATGAGCATGGTATTGTGTGTCGAAACTATGCGATTTGGCTTCCATCACACTCTGACAAATGCATAACTAGTTTTATTCAGCAATACAAATTGCATTTTTACCCAAAATGAAAATAGACCGGTTTATTTCAGCCACGTTCAAATAGAGTCAGAGTCCGAACAGTTCTATCTTTCATTTTGCCACATTCCACATTCTCAAGTTTCAAATTTCTAGCATCCAATACGTCTCAATTAACACATGCAATATTACTTGTTGTTATTTAGCATGCAAGTACTAGCATCTTCCTTTATAAAAAAAATATCCTCTTTGGTCAACAGCCATCAACTTCATTGACCTTTCTCGAAAGTGACTAAAAATTTCCCATGGTACGGTGGTAAAGTCGACTTTTAAGCCTTCATCAATCTGAGCAAAAGTGCTCCAAGTACGAGAAAATATTGTTTCATATCACCTTGGTCGCAGCAGAAAAAATATACTTTCTAAAATATCAAATTCAGAACAAATTACAAACTTTTCCTGCTGGCTTCTTCATTGTCTTTGGTCGGGATCAACATCGTACCGACAACAATGGCCTTGGCACAGGGCCGTAAGACGACGACGAATTGTTCACTAATAGAGAAAAAATTATTTAGAGGAGTGAGCGCTTTTGTGTACTTGTAAGACAATATGCCCGTCGCGGTTCCGTAATGATCACAAAATAAAGAGAAACGACGGATAACTGTAAAACAAAGTAAAAGTCTTATCGCGAAGAAGAAAAACTTGAGGACCATTATAAAGCCTGCTGATGTTGTTGGTACTACTGAAAAGAAAATTCGCAGACCATAAGTTAGTTGTGAGTATGAAGGGCGTAGAGCAAAGCAAAAACTGTGTACATGCTTTGTTGAGTGTTATGGGTTTGATACTCGTATAGCTAAAGTATAGTGAGATGAGTAGATACAACATGTAACATTATGACACGATTTGATAAGGATCAAGTAGATTCATTACGGTGTGTTATTTTGCACTCCTGGCTTGTCATAAGCTATGTATGCAGGAGTTGAAAAAATTAAAGTTGCTTTTGTTTTGAAGATGACTGGCTGAAAATGTGTTGACAGGGTATAAAATAGATATTACATGTATTTGTGTATTCATACTGATGACAGACGTTGACTATTTTTTTAATTTATTCAAAGAATGGATTATGTTTCAGAATTGCTTTTGAACATTCCTTTTTCCCATTACTGAAACGAACCAGGCAGAAAGGAAAAAATCAAGGAGCTAGATTCTTAGGTTTAAAGAACTGAAATTGAAAAAAAAAAAATATTTTGAGACCTTGCCTCGAACGTTTTCAGAGCTAAGAAATTATTTACTTCAAATTTCCCGCGAAGTGTGACTAATGTAACATTCGTAAAAAACTCGTCATTAAAGTCTTATCATTTTTAAAAAATCTTAGTCTTATCATTTTTAAAAAATATCTGCAAATTCCCCCTCTGATGATTACGGTGGAGTTCGAAATTTCGATTTTGGGGTGATGGAACACCGCGATCGAAATATGGAACAAGATTTGAATATGAAATATACGGTTGTCAAACAAAGCACTGGGGACCTCTATATTTTTGGGACCCAAACATGGTCTTTGGGGATGAAGCGTTTTAGTCTTGGTTTCATTTGTTTCAATTAACTTGCCTAGTTTCTGTATGGCTCAATTTGCACCATCGAATTTCTCATAACATTTTTTAGATAAGAATATTTTTAAAGCAGCGTGATGGTTAAACCTTTGAAAATGCGCTCAGGTTTTTGGATTTATTTTTTGAAATTCATACTTTGTGTTATTTGATAAATTATGGCGAATGGTAAGTTAAAGTCAAGGCATTTAAACGTTCTGTTTAGTTCTGAATTCACAAGCTAGTAAAAGCGCCGACTTCTGGTGCAACAAATCAACAAGAGACTCTTGAGTATCAATCACGTTCAGATCAGTGCACATTTTCGTGCGAACTTCTAGCTTATGAGCAATGAGTGCATTTGTTTTGCAAATGGATCTTACAGTATGCCAAACCGTCTGCCAACTGCCAAACAAATGGATCAACTAATTGCGCACTCGGTTATTGTTTGCCATGGTCTCTAAAGTATTTGTTGTATGCTTCGAAAATGCTCGAAAATCGATATTTTAATCGATACACCTATTGCGAAGTAGGTACTTCCTGGATTGAACCGTCAAGATGTGCTTTGGCTAAAAGCCAAGAAGCTTATATATTTGAAATATTGTACAAAGCAAAATGCCATGAACCAGCTTCTATACCCAGTGTAGGTGTATGTGTGGTCCCCGGTACAAATCCCAACAAAAACCTAGTGTTGAGTGAACTTATCTATGAGTAGATATGCTCTCATGCTCTCAGGGCTCAAGCCGCCGTCTGACAGATCCACAAACCGATTGAATGAATAAAGTCTCTAATAAGTTCAATCTTAAAACCCCAAAACTTTTACGTTACTTCTTATGGTATAAGCTATTCTTCAAAATGAACAAAGCTTTTTAATTCGACCACAATTTATAGCATTCTTGCTATCAAAACTGCCTTCGAGTCGGATGTTTTTAAGTTTTTTTTTTAAATATTTTTAGATTGGAAAACTATTATCCGATAGTAACATTTTATGTTTCATGAATTTGCAGCATCTAATTTATTTTTTTTTTGTGAGTATCCAGGTTGGTCTGAGGCCAATATTTATTGAAATGCGTTAACATCTTGGCCTTTTTCATAATTTCTTGAGAATGCACATTACCCTCGAAGTTGAGATATGCAGGTAACCAATACTCTTTGCGAACAAGTGGTTTTCCAGACTTCTCTATTAAGGGATGCAGCTCAGTTTTGGCAGGTTTACCTCTGACACTTGCATGTTATGATTTTTTTGTCAGAGTACAGTCTAACGCACTGGTTATTCACATTGGGGGCCCACACTTTTTTAATTTGAGCAGCATGACCTTTAGATTTGAACGTGTTTGTTACGCAGCTAAAACCAAGAATAAATTTTAATGAGCATAATAAAATAGTGTTAAATAAAACAGCTATATAACAATATAGTAATAAAATGAAAACAAACTCATCAAGTGATTTAGGTGCAGTGTTTAAATATGGAATCGCGACATCTCTCTTTCTTGTTTGACGCAAATTTATCAGCCGCTAAGCCATTGAAATTTTCCGACTGAAATATTATCATAATATATCACCCAGCCTGATACTACATAGAAACGGTCTCTTGCTCTCTGGTATTCTATCTTAAGAATACGACTAATTTGTGCACACCTAGCAGTGCTAATTATCGAATATCCTCTTGCCCCGGAAGCCCCTGTGATAACAAATACTGAGCGTGTGCTCACCGAATTTCGCCCATGGTGAAATTTACCATCGTACCTATTTCCCCGAGACCCATTGCCACCTCTGCTTGAACTGCGTTGATCTCGTTAGCAAAGCTGTTGTCAAGTGATGCCAACAGCTTCTTCCTGTCCAACTTGGAAATATTCCACAAGAGTATCTTCCGTGCAGAGTTCTGAGGAACGGGCCTTTCAACCTTTCAACCAGAAGATGATATAGCTTTGGTCACCTCAAGTGTACTCCTTCATCACTATCCAGTCCCTTGCCATCATGGACAGCCTGGACACCATTTCCATAATTCAAATCCTCCTTTTGTTTTGAGTCGGTATCCTCCACTCCAAAGCTCTCACATTGAAGTCAGCAGCTACTACTAGTTTGCCAGGAAGATCTCGAAGAGCGACTTTGAATACTTCTATCTTTCTACAAAAATCCCTTTTTAGATCATTTGGTGAAACATAGCAGCTGACAAAGCTGGTGTCTCGGTTTTCAATCCGAACATATATATTGCCCATATCTCGCCGTTGTCAGAGTGTCTGCAACCCATAAGACTGCATAGCCTAAAGTATCAGAATACCATGTCTCTGGATTTCTCCTTCGATATGGTTCGCTGATCCTTGCGATTTGAGCTTTGGATTCATGCATAAACTTTGTGAGTAAGTCATCCATAGTGCAGCATCTTTACAGGTTCCCCTGGGGAACCCTCATCTATGCAGCAACTTTTTCTGCGCAGCGAGCGCTTCTCGGAAAGCTTTGCATGTTCCTGACCCCAGAACATGTTTGGCTTTTCCTGCTTTGCCTTTGTCGTTGCATAGCAAGCAGAATAGCTTCACCGAGCATACCTTTCCACTAACTTCCAGCAGTTAGTGCTACGATTTGGTCCTTTGCAGTCTTTTTTTGTATGGTTGTACCTCATGCACTTGAAACAGCGTACAACTTCAGGCCGCTTCTTTACCCTAGCGTTAACTCAGTCAATTCTAGCTTCAACGCATCTATTCAATTCCAGCCTCGTTCAATATCAACTAGTTTGAAAGTTTTCGCTTCATCCAGTTTTACGACGGCTTTCCTCTCTTTCCTTGTATTCGGAGGAAATAAGGTATCACACTAATAACGGGGCTTTAATTTGTTTATGAACTTGCAAAGCG
Source organism: Nemotelus pantherinus (assembly GCA_963978885.1). Taxonomy (NCBI): domain Eukaryota; kingdom Metazoa; phylum Arthropoda; class Insecta; order Diptera; family Stratiomyidae; genus Nemotelus; species Nemotelus pantherinus. Next base: position 42,173,223 of record OZ022265.1, on the reverse strand, counting down.
AAGAAAAGTGGATGCACAGATGCTGATAGTATTTAACTTGTGAAAAGGTGCTGAAAGTCGTTTATTTCTCTTCACAAAATGTTGATCGAAATCTGAGAGTTGATTTCAAATAGCTTCGATTGTAGAAACTGTAAAATGAAAGAGAAATTTCAACATATATGTAAAAGGATTCAGGAAAAACGAACGAAGTGACAGTTAATACAAATACGGCACACTTGTTCTTTGAATTTTTCATGCTATATTCATTAAAAAACCATCCAAATCATCTTTTTTATTATTTGACTTCATACAAAATAGCAAGTCTTGCTTATTAACCTCCGTATCAATCAGTTTAGCTTAACAATGGACGGTACCGGAATTGAATTACAGCTTTCTGTCATGTCACAAATACTTACATAGAGTCAGTCGAGAGACAATAATTGGCCACATGTTCTTCACATGTGGCCGATCGATTGTCCAGGCACAATAACTACAACAACGTCCATATCCTAATAGAGAACAATCGAAATTGCCAAATATTGATCGTCAGCTCCTATTCATATGCGCTTGAACGCACACAATCACTTCCACTAACAACGCTAATCAAACCTTGGGAATTCATCGTGAAGTGGAGTTTTTCTGATCATAAATATTCTCTCATAAAACTTATTCATTCTTTCTGCCCTACGAGCGCCTTTTACTGCGAATCGAAAAATACCAGAATGTCATTTATACAATAAGGTGGCTGCTATAAATCAGATTCGTCTAATACATCATAATTTCCGGACATCGTATAGAAAATGCTACGCCATCGTTTCGACCGAAAAACGGACATCGTGTAATGGCGTAGGATCGCAAAAGCTTGGAGGCAATCACAGAAAAGGCTGAAAAGGAAACTAATTAGCGCTTTTGTAGTTTCTACTCAGCATTTGCGACAGCGTGGTGCTTGAGGGACTTTATAGCAAAAAATACGAAAGAATACTGACTATTCGAAAGATTTAGGGTTTCATTTTCATTGGTTTTCTGTTTTTCCCGATTTTGCTCATAATGGTGAAAACAGTAAATCCAAAAAAAAACATTATTATTAAGCATGTATAAGAAGTGGCTTCTTGTGGTATTATTGCTAAGAGCTATAAATCTATTAAATGAACGCGGACTACAGGCCAATGTTTTGCTGTTTTCATGTTGGGACCCAATCTCAAATGTATGTAATTAGACGAAGTAACAATGCGATACATATTTCTATACATGTAAGTCAAGTATAAGGAGCCCAACATCTCGCAGCTACTATTTTCAAAAATCTTTAGTATCAAACATTTCTTTAGTGACGTAGCGTGGATGATGTATAGGATAGCAAATGACATGGCTGGCATGATGTATAAGAAGTATAGAATGCGAAAAATTCTTTAAGGCGCAAATAAAAATTCTCGATGAAAATGTACGTTAGAAGATGGATATAAAAATATTTACTTATCAGTGATATAATATGGTCAATTTGAGGAAAACCATCCCCTTCATCCGTGAATAGATCTTCAGGAGATTTTGATACCAGCGTTTTTGTTGCTGGGTAATACTCTTATATAAAACATTTATTGGGGCCATCAATTCGAAACATTGCTAAAAGACATTTCTCTTCTGGAATGCACAGCTCCGAATAATCTTAAAGCATTTCATGCATCTTACCTAGTATAAATTTAGATGACTACAGATGCCAATGCTGGTAGGATGAATTTCCCACTCGAACACATTTCAAAATCAGCTTCCATTTTCGTTAACCTGTACAGTAAATAAGCATTTGAAGCTTTCGTCGACTTCAAGTAAGCGGATTCCATTTACAAAAACATTTTACACCAAATGCACTTGCATATTCGAATGCAATATTCGCCACACGAACGGTCGACCTGTTAAAAGACGACGACAACAAATGCCACAACGACCGCAGCTATAACGGCATGAACTCAAAACGGTTTCTCGGAATTGAGTTAGACTGTCTGTCGTATTTCAAAATGACCAAAAATTTCCAATTCAAATTGTTTCGTTATCTAATCGAATGAACATGCTGTTCCACTACATTGCACCATTAAGGGTATTTTATAGCTTTCCGAATAACCACTTAGTACTTACCTAGATTTTCAACTTCGCATGGTAGAGCCAAAGTGTCACCTACCACCGCTCGATATGTGTGACCTCTTGATAGGAAACGTGGTGGCTGTGTTGGTCCAACGGATTTTGTTGTTGGTCCTGAAATCAAATGAAGAGAATGGGAAACGAATGAGAATCGATGTTAGATTTATTTTCGAATTTAGGTTTTAGTAATACTATAGTTAAAGTTCTTCCCCAGCGGCAAAATTGTTTTAGTTATTGTGGCGATTGAAGTAACTGGTGATTTGTGGGTTTATTTTCCATGCGACAAGATAACAGATAGCAACCATAATTCACTTTAGTTTGTAGCTTTGATTCAAGAGAGAATGAGATTGTAAAATTGAATTTAAGAATTGTATTATTGTTGAATGAAATCAAACATGTTAATCTGAATTGTTTTTAATTTTGTTTTCTTCAAAACTTTTCCATTTTTCCGGAAATATTTAGTTACTCCTTTCCCAAATTGGTTTGATAACGATGAAAAGAAATCCTGATAGTATAATAGTGAAAAGTTATCCTAACTCCTTAGTAATTTTTTCGTTTTAAATGATGAATTTCGATTCAATTATCATATCACTTTTATATCCCCCCAAACATTTGACAAAACTCTAAGTGAGTTTTTCAGCCAGGTTCAGTGGTATGTCGATTTTTCAGAGAGACAGTCTTTTGTGTTTCTTGTCCTTTCACACTGAGAAAACACATGGCGCCAGACGCCATATTTTATAGACTTCTGGCGCCATGTACATAGTCGATTTAGGGATTGTGATAAAATATAGCGCCACACGCCATAATACATGGCGAAAAGTACATAGGCCTACACGCCATGTACTATAGTCTTCCACGCCATGTACATGGCGTGGCGGACTATATTACATGGCATGGAGAACTATAGTGCATGGCGTGGAGAGCTATAACACATGGCGTGGAGGACTATACTGTATGGCGTGGAGGACTATACTGTATGGCGTAGAGGACTATAGTACATGGCGTGCAAGACTATAGTACATGGCGTGCAAGACTATAGTACATGGCGTGGAAGACTATAGTACATTGAAGAAGCAAATCAGTCAAAACAGTGCTATTTACCATAAATGAGCACACGGAGAAGTCACTTGCTTGCAACAAGCAGGCGCTGGCTGCATTTAGAGTCGCCGAAGGAGCCATTCAATAATATGCGCCCTTAGCCGATTGAGAATGTTGTCGATCGATCGACGATATTCAAGTATCACTTGCTGACATTTATAGATCCCCTCACACAGTATGGCTGCGAGTTATAATTGGAGTGCCATGAGCCATAATACATGGCTCATGGCACTATGTAATATGGCGTGTGGGGCCATAATTTCTGCGCCATGTAATTATGGCGCTGGGAGCTATACTGCATGGCTCAGGGCACTATGTGCATAGCGTGTGGCACCATAAATGCTGCGCCATGTAACATGGGGCCACGCGCTATGTAGATTCTGAGATTATGGCGCTGGGAGCCATATTGCATGGCTCAGAGTACTAGGTACATGGCGTATGGGACCATAAATAATGCGCTATGTTACATGGCTCTGGGCGCTATGTGGATTTTTTTCAGTGCAAGCTTGATTATGCTTCAGTGTGTCATAGGTGCGCATAAGACATTGATATAGAAAGAGCAAACACCAGATTTCAACACTGACTTTCTTTGATTTTCATTGAAGTATTGTAACACAATAATACAATTTTTCTTATTTTATTTATTTTTTCAATAAAGGGGGAAATTGCCCCCTTTTGACCTAATCTATGCACGCCAGTGCTTGTTATCATTATTAACTGCGCAGAATTCTGATTCTGGACTGGGTCTACTGCAGAAGAGAATTTTCTATGTACGAAATTTCACGCTGCCGGTGGCCATTTTAATATCTTTAATATTTTTTGGCATCGTAACGCACGTCATTGCTTCACTGAAGACAAGGTCAGCCTTGGCGTCATTTTCTTATATTCCAGCACCTAAAAACTTTCCGAGTCGAATATTCTTGGCTCATGCAAGCTTAGTGTCCAGTCCACCGCAATGTCTATTGAACCTGATCTTCAACGACCCTACGGTCACAATATCACTCAAATATTTTGTTATTATATACGGTGGCGGAATCGTCCCTCCTCTTGTCAGGGCCAATTATCCATCGGAGGATCTTCCACTCGTAAGCAAATAAGAAATAGCAATTTTGCTTGCAAAAAATCTAGATTTCGACGAATACATAAGGCCTTCTTAAGGAAGCCAATTTTTGTTGCAGTCATTATTGGATTTTAAAAAAACTCATTGTCCTTTTAGGAAGTATAGCATATCACAAAATTATCTATTATGGAAGCCAATATATTCATTGCAATATTCATTAATTTAATTGACATGCAGTAAAGTAACCAAACGTAAATACAGATTTTTTACAACATTTTTGAACTTTTACATTTGAGAATGATTTGAGAACGCCGAGAATCGCCAAATTATATACAATTAACTTAAGATAGTGAACACTCTCATCAGCGCTATAATGCTATCGAAAACTGTTTCAAGCGGTTCAAAAGGACGAACCGGGTTTAAACCCGGTCATTCAAGATCTAGTTTGGTCTTTTTGGAATTGAGTTCGACAGGTCTCTTATAACAACGTTAAGTGGAAAATAGAACGCGTGGTACTCTACCTTCAGCTTTTTGAAGATTTTGGTGACCCTCCTGTAGCCGTAAAGGGTGTAAGGCATCATTTGGATGTCAAGCTAAACTTGCTTCACAGAAACATATACAATGATTCGCTGTTTTGTTACTCGGGTTGCCCTGGCCATTGTGCAGCCTGCCTGAGAATCTTTAGAATAACTTTTGGGGATACCCAAAAATATGCGGATAGATTTGTCGCCGGGTTGAAGTCTAAAATTTAAGGATTACTTTTTTTCTGGGTTGGGGTGTCACCAAAGATGTGTCATTCGAAATGAATTTTCCAGTGTTATTGCTACAATAGCATCTATAGCATTGGCTATGAGGGTATGTTGGCTGCAATTCCTTCTGATGCTTGTCCGAATTCGAAGTGGTGTAGATCTTTGCAGTCGGAGATTCTCTTCAAAGGCAGCAAGTCAACAATTCAAATAATAAAACTCTTCTTTGATTACAGGAACAGGATATAAGATTTGATTTCTTGATAGACTATATAAAATGTATCTATCTTATAGACTAGAAAGGTTCAATAGATTTCCAGAGATTAAAAACTAATGTGTGAGAAGAGGTATCCTCTGAACTTGTAGATGATGTTTTCACCAAAATGATGTCTTCATCAGCATTGAAGAAAGAGATAGCCTCAGAAGATCAGCTTCGAGTTCTACTTCTCTTCTTATTTCCACGTTTTCTTTGAAATTTGTTTGGTTAGTTTGTTAAACAGATTTCCATTTTTATAAAGTGATTCTTCATTAAAATGGCGTTATTCGGGCAGTTCATCCTTTGTTTTCTGTAGTTCGTTTTCAAGCTCATTTAATTTATTACTGATTTCAATTGAATATTTCTATTATTATCTTTCAGCTGGCCGAGTAATGCTCCTGTTCTGATGACAGCTGCCAATATTACTGCCATTTTTACTTAAAAAAGCTTGACAAACTGTCATGGAAAGAAATACACCGCAGCAGCGTCTACGAATTATGGGATTTTATTTCCGAAATCAGTCAAACTCAAAGATTGCTTCGGGAGCTTTATGGACCGTATAATCCACCATTAGCACGCACTATTCGCCCAGTAATTGCAAATTTTCGCAAACACTTAATGTTGCTTTACCGTAGGCCAATGAAAAGAAAGATTGGGAACAGTGCATTCCGAAAAGACTACCGCAGCCGTGGAAGCTAGTGTTGATGACAACCTAGATTTTTTGATTCGCAGTCGTGCGCAAGAAGTTGGGATTTGTCCGTCCACTTTTTGGAAAATTTTGCACAAGGATCTCATTATAAAGACTTGGAAGATCTAATAAGTGCAAAAATTAAAGCCGTGTAACCTTCGGATGCGTCACACGTGCGGAGAATGTAGTGGAAATCAAGAGGAAGTTAATCCTATATTTTATGGGAATATTTTGTCCAGCGACAAGGCTCATTTCTGGTGCGATTGCTTCGTCAAAAAGCGAAATCATCACTATTAGAAGTTAAATAATACCCATAAAAATATGGAGACACCATTGTCTCCACAAAAGTGCACTGCATGGTGCGTAATACATACTGATGGCATCTGACGATCTCAGGCTATACTTCTTTAAAGATGAACGCGACGGGCGCGTCATTGTCAATGACGACCGGTACAGAGCAATGTAAAGCCAGTTTTCTCCCCGAATTTGCGTCGCATAGATGTAAGAGAGAGGTCGTTCCAGCAAGACGGAACCATCTGTCACACAGCGACCGCAACCATCGACTTATTGAACACGAAATTCGCAAATCGCCTTATCTCGAGAAATTGACCCACTAATTGGCCACCTACATAAATACTACAATTTGATTCCGTTGGACCACTTTTTGTGGAAGTAGAAGGTGAAATTGTTGGTCTACTCTGATAAACCAGCGGCGATCGAGGCTTTAGAAGCCATTCACGCTATACGGCCCTAGTTGCTTCGAAAAGTGGTCGCAAATTGGATTTATGGAATTGGCTTCTTGAGAAGGAGTCGCGGCGGTCATTCGCACGAGACAACCTTCAAAAAGTAAACGTGAAGAGTCGAATTTCTCAATAAAAAAATAAGGCGATTCGACTGATACTTTATGTTTTATTAATTTTTTTTAAAATTTTCTAAAAAAAACACTTTTTGCCTAAATTATTTTTTTTTTCCTTTACTTCTAAGTTAAATAAAGCAAATTCATTTTTATCTTGCTGTCTAGATATTGATAATTATTTCATCTTCGAACGAAGTGGTTTCCCTTTGGAATCAGGTGCTTAAGTTCACTCCGTATCGCTGGTGTAATGATACTCTTTCGGCAAACCGGTTTTTTGGTGTTCACACTGGAGGGCGGATTGTTCTAAATTCCGGCTAATGATCAATAATTTTCATTTTTTGTCAATGCGTAAAATTTTTGGAATAACCATATTCTGCAATAGTCGCATATTTTTACCAAAAATGTGTGTCTTGGTTGAACAAAAAAATTTAACGATGATGAAGATATCAGTTATTGGTGCGTAAAATACGCTTCAAAGCAGTAAAAAATATGACGAATATCTCTTCGTGATGAAAAACTGATATAAATAGACGAGAACAAGAAACACATAAAATATATTCGTTATCTTGAATTTTCCAGATGGTTTCACTCAATTTTCACTCGAAAGCCCAAATTCAATCACGCATTTATGAGTTTTCACACTTAATATCTCCATATTTCTGTTTAATGCTGATTTCATATTGGTCGGATAAATAATATTTCTTGAAACTCTTATAAATATCTGTAGGTAGACGTCCTACGCTTAAATTATTAATTGCAAATTTGAACGTTTCTATCTTTGAAACTTACATTATGAAACATTGACTAAATACCGAAATAACACTGCAAACTCATTTTTCTTTCTAGTGATTCAACAAAACAGTGTTGCATTCCCTTCCGACTCTGAAATTAATCATATTTATCTAGGAGGCTAAAAGTCAAAATTAATTTCCTTTCATCGAAGTTCAATTTAGTTATATTAAGATCAAAGCACAATTTCAAATTATGCGTTCAAGTTTACAAAGCACATATTATAGGAGTTTAATATTCCATATTTCGGCTGGCTTTAGGTTAAACTGTTTCCGTTCCACTGAGCTCTCGTTCGTTAATTTATCCTAGTCTGAGAAGTACTTTATGAAAGACTAATATTGTTTGATTCGTTTTATATGCCCGCAAGCAGTTAAGCTGCCCGATACTCTTTGTATAAATATCTGCACACTTTCACCGGGTATAGCTCACTTCAAAAGGAAGTTCCTTGTGTATCCTTGCGATTTTAGATTGAAAGATTGAATGTACTCGCTGCCACCATCCTCAAGCCAAACAACCACATTTCTTGTTGTAACATGAAATTTGATATCTATCGCATCAGCACGTGTTTTAAATTAAACATAACTACTAGTGTATTACTTACCTAACTACGAAAATGATTTGGAAAAAACTAATATTAAGCAGCGAAAAGTATACGGCTTTGTTGATGAAATCAAAAGATGCATAAAATTCTTGGAATCTTCGAACGATTTTCATATCTATAAATATCGCTAAATTAAATTACAATTTGAGAGACGATAGACTGCATGATTTATTGACAGCTATGAGTATTGGGTTCCTAATTCAAATAGTGTTTCCAAAAGCTGAGAAAGAGGGAGATAGATTCGTTTCAATTAATATAAAATCTTGATTATTCCAACATTAGTTCAAGTCTATTCAGCGCACGTGGATCAACTGACTGTAATCATCAAACGTTTTATGAATAGAATGAGCTGACTCAGTTATCTGGGGGCAGGTAGAAGCTCCGACGGAATTAATTAATAGCTCTCAAGATAAATAAAGCAACAGCCATTTCGCGAATGCTCACGAAAATAAGTATTTACCCTTGGGAATTTGAAGATGTTTGTTTGATTGTTATTTATCGGTTACTGCCTGGTATGATGCTTACTGGAAGTTTTTGTAGTAAAATACATTTGTTTCGAAATTTGCAAAGGATTTATAGTGGGAAGTTAAAGTTGTGAATTTTGTGGCAGATTATAGCTTTTCAGTCATAGAGCAACTAATTAACAGAAGCTAATTTCAATTTTCCTGACAATTTTTGATGACAGGTAATTCGGTACGGACGAGTAACAAAGCAAGTAGTTCAAGAACAACACAACAAGCTTCTCTTTAAAATATGTCTAGGAAAAAAAATCTTTAATAATAAATATAATACTTGTAGTAACCTTAAAAAAATAAATATGACCAAATTACTACATCATTCAAGCATGTAAAATTCTGTAGTTTTACAATTAACTTAATTCAACTTTTTGGAAAATATACTTGAATTGTCCAGTATGGTATCGCTTTTTCAAAGAATTTTCGATGAAATTATATTTTAGTCTAAACATATTTGAGAGCTAATAACATTTTTTTAAGAACTTCCAGTGGCTTTTTGCTATCTCATACGATGTGGGGATCCTAGTTCAAGCCGAGGAAACCTAAAATCGAAGGTATCGGCAAACATTTGCTTTGCTTTCGATCTTATTTTTGCAAACAATTAGGAGATTTCATGATCTGAAGTGCGGAAATAAACTAAATTTGGTATAGAAATATAAAAGTTGTTGGTTATTGCAAAATATTACCGCATCAGTTAACAAATTTGAAATATTGAAACATTTGTCACTTACTTAAGAGCACAGCATATCTAAAAACAACAGCAAGCACATCAGCGGCAGATGCTGATATGCAGCAACATTGCTGATAAGTTAGACTCGATTGTCAACCCAATCAGCACCCAACAAGATAACTTTAATAGTATTTCAAATGAATGTACTAATCAGATATATTTCCAAAAGGATATAGTAATCCAGATTATCAATAGACAGGATGAAACTGATCGCCATCAACGTATATTACATCTATGTTCCAACCTGCATATATTCACAAACAAGTATAAGCCGGATTTTTGCTGATAACGGAAACTAAACGCCATTAGCCGTCGACGACTTGAACTTCATTCGGTTGATTAAGCTATGTAAATGCCTTCAATAGCGGAGGGACTGACATCATAGTGTTTACTGACCTCAAGCGAATAGCAGAAATCGGTAAGCCCGAAGTTGCCTCCATAGCTTAGAAGTTGCCTCCATTTGTATTACATTCCTTTACTGTAGTAATCTCTTTCTAGCATCTCTTTATACTCTTAATATATAAAGCAAAGTATTTGTCCACAAAGTACAAATATCTTGACCGAACTAAAAACTACTTCGTCTTTGCGAATGAATTGAACACAAAGCACTCTTGGCACTTGACTAAACATCACTGTTGCCAGATTGGGCGATTTCTCGCCAATTGGGCTATCTTTCCGTTGCATTTGGCGACGAAATTTAATTTTGGGCTACTGGCGACTTTTTGGGCTCCACTGACCAGCCCAGGTTTCAACTGCTAAAAATAAATAAAGTTGGATTCGTAACTGATTTCCTCAGTCTTGAACGGAAATCTCTTCACTTCATGTTTTAAATTTTGGTTGAACCTAAACTTTATTTTTAGTCTATTATTTTACCGTCTGCCTAAAGTAGTCAGCAAGAAGATTGAAGTTTAAATCTGTGCATGTTAAGCTCATAATTATGAGCAAATTATCAAAATACACCGAGCACGGAAACAATTTGGGCAAAAGCCAATGAAGTAAAATCTGTTGCTGGATAACAAATTTTCAAAGAAATATGTGAGCTCGATTTTTTATTGCTATATCTTCCTGCATCTAATAAAATAGTCGATATATGTTTTACTATGATAAATAACATAAAGACTAAAATTTGAAATAAAGTGCAAATAAATTTTTTGGCATCTTTGATGCAAATTCTAGTTCTATTGAATTTCAACAAAATATGTTGCAACGACTGTAAAATACCACCAGATATGATACAAATACTGGATTCTTCAATTTACACGTTTACTATATCAGAAAATGAAATTGTTAATATAGTTTTCGACTATATAAGAGTATATAGATAAACAAAAAATAATAGCCCATGCGAAGTGGATAAAATTTTTCTTTTGCATCTGATAAGAAAAACTTTTGGCATAATTATGGCCTCGACCTATTGTGTCGCAAGTGTTGGGCTCTTTTGGGCTATTTTAAAAGTCAAATTGGGCTCCATTAACGAACATTTTCTGGCAACACTGCGTAAACATCACAAAATTTTTTTCGCGAAATATCATTTTGCAGTTGGATTCAAGCGAATAAGCTCGAATACTCTCAACTCGCCAGCTCTCTCCAGATATGGCTCTTAACTGCACATTTGTATTATCATCATTAACCAAAAAACTGACTGGAAGATATTTCAGGGAAACATGACCACAAAATATTTCGAGAAGTGTTATAACGTTAATGATTAATGAAAATGGTAAATGACGAGGTTAATATCCACTGTCCCGCAATCAAATAAAGCTAACATCCGGGAAGGCTAAAAACCGTTGTTAGGGGAGATATGCAGAAGCTTAAGACCAAACTGTTGATTCACGTCAACAACGTCTACAGAAATCTGTAGGATCACAACCATCTTGCGTTCATCCCCCTCTAGTTTGCTTCTAACTCAAACTCGATTATCAAAACGATGTGATCAGGCAGTGAAGCGAACAGATCAAAGGTTTTTCAGCTCAAAAAAGATCAAAATGTACGCTCCTCTTCTAACTCCACTAGTTTGGGTTCCCTAAGCACCTTGTTCAGATCATTCACAACATAATCTACGGCAATAATTTCGTCGTATCAAGTTGCGAATAAGCCGCAACCAGATCCTTCCAGATACTGTATGGCCTACAGTAAGAGAACATCTAAACGCAAGATCGCTTCCTTTGTTTGGGTCCAACTGATCCCTAAAACAATAAATTGTTGTTTTTGCTAACGATCTGATCATCTACGCTGTTTTCGGGAAAGCCAATATCGTTCAAAATGAGAATTTACAATCATGATAGTCAACTGCTCAGCATAGCTCCGCATCCAACACAGTGCAGTATTAACAGAATAAGTCCTAGAATCAGGAATTATTTTGTAAAAACAAATGAAATAGAAGGCACATTGAATATGACACATATCTGCATATACATGTGGGGAACTCTCAAGTTCACTACAAAGGATGCGGTGCGAACGATGAAATCTAGTTATCACTTTTTGTAGGTCATGACACTAGTCAGTCATTTGTTGGATAATAAAAATAGTTCATGTTTCAAAGCCGACGTTTGATATATCTATTTATTGGCAAAAGCATAAGATAAATATTAGGTGAGGAATTCCTCACATTGGTGACCCCGACGTGATTTGTTGCACGTTATTCGGCAGCCGTTCGAGCCACAGTGATTTCAAAAACGACTCTGTGACGTTAGCGCCAGCCGCGCATCGCATTTGACGTAATAATTGCGAAGGACGTTGGTCCCCTAGCTCTAGTTCACACACGAGCTTACGCGTCAATTCGTGTTGCGACAGTTCGTACGCGGACAGTAGTCGATTTTTGATTGCATTATATTTGCCCTGTGCTGGAGGATCATTCAAAATGTCTGTTACCTGGTCTAATGCCGCGGCGTCCAGTTCTCCTATCACTCTATCAAATTGCGCTGCATCCGTGTTGACATGGTACGATCGGAATTTCGCTTCAACTCTGCTGAATCAACTGCGAACTTTGGTTGGCCAAAATGGCGGTAGCGTGAGTGAAATCGCTCTGACTCCTGCCACATCCCGAGATTGCTCGGGCTCCGCTTCTTGGTTGCCATCCGCCGCGTCAACGAATTCTCCATTTTCCGTCATGTTCAGGTTTCGGGGTCACCAATGTGAGGAATATATCATCTATGTAGCACCAACAGTAATCTAATCCTTTTAAAACTTCGTCCATGAAACGTTGGAATGATTGAGCGGCATTCCGTAGACCGAACGTCATGGCCGTAAACTCGTAGAGTGCGAACGGAGTTGTGACCCTCACTTGGAGGGGAGTGCTGTGGGGAACTCTCAAGTTCACCACAAAGGATGCGGTGCGAACGATGAAATCTAGTTATCACTTTTTGTAGGTCGTGACACTAGTCAGTCATTTGTTGGATAATAAAAATAGTTCATGTTTCAAAGCCGACGTTTTATATATCTATTTATTGGCAAAAGCATAAGATAAATATTAGGTGAGGAATTCCTTCCGCACTTATTTTAAAACCAACGACATTGAAGCTCAGTATTTAATGAAGATAATATCTCAGTTAAATCAGCATTAGGCCGTGGTCCGCTAGACGCTTGAAAAATTAAATGAGATGCTCAGCTTCTGATGTAGAAACTGTTAGAATTGAAAAGAAAAACAGAAAGAAAGGCCATGAAAGAAAGAGTAATGAAAACATTGAAACAACTGGGCTGCATTACATAATCCAAAGATGATGCTAGTGAACACAAAGAATCCAAAAGGTGTACAAATTGCAGTCTTTGGAATGTCGTTCGGTTCCACAGAAATTCAGTGATAGGTCTTAGTAAGGTCAATAGAAGAGAATATCGATTTGCAGTGCAGATGGTGGCAGAAATCTTATATGATCGATATTGGATAGAGATCCGAAATAGTAACTGCATTACTTCGTCTATAATCGCCACATGGCCGCCAATCTCGATTTTCTTCACCATGTGAAGAAAAGAATATCAATCACTTTTAGAACGCATACAATTCTCTTGAGTCATTCAAAATTCAAACTCTTTTTTAGCCGCAGATCAGTCGCTAGTCAGAGGGCCTTAAATAATAATTTGACACGTGATATTATGTTTGCAAGGAGTAGTGAACATTTTTTTGAATATAACAGCATGATATTTGCGGATAAGTGAATGAATCCGTGGATTCCATGAAGGCCGACTTTGAAAACCTACTTTCAACAATGAAGTTAAAGTGTATTGTCCTTTAGACGAAAGTGAGGTGAGAGGATTCACCAACATACTTTTGGTAAAGTCAACTACAACACCATAGTCGCAAAAGAAGTTTGCGCCTAAAATGGGTTTTGGAGCGTCGGCAATAAAGAAATTCCATAGAAACTCTCGGCGAAGCCTTAACTCTCGTCCAAGAGTTTTCGTTCATAAGTTCTAATATGAGTGTGATTAACTGTTGTTAGCTTAAATCCAAATGGAGAAAGTTTTTCGGAAAGTAAAGTGGGAACTATCGAAATGATGCGCCAGCGTCGATAAGAAAATGTTTTTTGGTGTTATTTTCGAACATCAAAAGACGCCGGCTTGAATAAAAGGCGAGTTCACCTATCGCCGTAAGATAACAGAAATTTAGTTTTTGAGTCATTCATTCTATCTTATCGCCCTGAAAGGTACATGGGGTTACGCATTTCAATGCGATGCTTCCGTTGGTACCAGCAAATTGCTATAGGTTAATGTTTGTTAGACGAAGATGACTTTCTGAAGTGACCAGACCTATTTTGTGTCGAAGACCACTATCTAAATTGTCTCTATGGTCCTTTAAATCAAATCGTTTTAGAGAACTTATCGATTTGTTGGTGAATGCTGCTATTACAGCTGATATCACACGAGACATTCACTTAATAGACCAGAGGGCCAGTAAAAACCATTGCTATTTTGTCAGCAGTGTCAGCTAACTGTTGGCAGGTGGCCGTAAAATAGCCTGAGCTTGTTGGGAAAGGCACTGTTGTAATAATGTGTTAGTCATTTCCTGTAGCACCTTCCTATGTAACTGGAGGCACTCCCTATCAAACAAAGTAATATCTGCTTCATTTTATTATAAGAGTCTTCATAACCGTGATTCCCCAATATGTTGCGGACAACACTCCACTCTTTAGTACCAAGAACCGCTACGATATAGTTCAATTTGGTTGTTGACGTAACGCGATTTGCGAGAGCGAATGGTTCTCAAGCTGCTCGAACCAAAGATCTGCATCGTCAGTCCATAAATAAAATTGATTAAAATAAAATCAGTGTCATGACAATACTCCCATACCAGCGAAAGGTATTTAAAACTAGCAAAAGAAGTTGAAATTTTTGCCCTTTTTCATTCCATATTTAATTTAAAACATTGTTTTATATATAAGTCTTTAAAATAAACTCAAATGGTCTGGAGAAACCCAAATAGTTCATACATAAGTAACTTCGAGTGCCGGCGTGGTCAGTACATTTTTGATGAAACTAGGTAAAGAGACATAGCTTTGGACTTTTCCATTCATTATCGAGGAAAATAATTTTATAACGTAAAATATGTCTAAGAAACATATTACACAGATGACCATAGCTGACATCCATATCCTAATTTTCAATGCAAATAATTACCTACGTTACCTTAAGAGAAATTTATAAAATGATAGCTTCCATTTCGTTCTGAGTTTTTTAAGATACCACCACACGAGACTCATGCAAATTTTAAACTGACAAGATGGACATGGTATTGAATTTATGTGTGCATCGTTTTTTTTGATTGACAGATTGACAAGATTTGTTTCGAGTTGTTTGCTCGAGTCAGAAACCAGCATGTTCCCGTATCAGGGCCGTTAATAAAAACAAAGGCCAAAGAAGTAGCTAAAGCCTTGGGATATAAGTTTAGTGCATCGGATGGATGGCTACAAAAATGGAGAAAAAGGCATAACATTAGCTTCAAGTGTATCTCTGGTGAGTCAGCGGACGTTAATATGGAAAATGTGGACCAATTTCGACAAAAATTGCCAGCGATGCTATTAGAATACCAACCACGAGATACCTTCAATGCAGATGAAAATGGTTTATATTTTAGAGCTTTGCCAGACAAAACATTAACTTTTAAAGCTGAAAAGTGCGTAGGTGGCAAAATGGAAAAAGAAAGATTGACCATAATGTTGTGCGCAAATATGATAGGAGAAAAAGAAAAGCTTTTGCTTATTGGGAAAGCTGCTCGACCACGGCGAATGAAAAATGTTACAGTTAATAGTTTGCCTGCTACGTGGACTTTTAATAAGAAGGCGTGGATGACAAGGACTATAATGACAGACTGGCTTCAAGATATGGACAGGAGAATGGGACTTTGAAAATGTAAAATTTTGCTTTTCTGGACATCGCTGGGTCGCATCCTACAGATCTGAATCTGAAAACATTCAAATAATATTTTTACCTCCTAACAACACATCTGTTTGCCAGCCCATGGACCAGGGAATTATTCAGGATTTCAAGTTCTTCTATCGTGGTTTAATGCTGAAACATGTTCTATCAAAAATTGATAACATTTCCTCCGCCTCACAACTTTCAAAATCCACTAACGTTTTGGAAGCTATCTATTTTATTATAAACGCATGGGACAAGGTAACTCCAGATACCGTACAAAAATGCTTCGCCAAAGCAGGTTTTAAAAAATCTGTAGTTCAACAAATTAACCTGATGGAATTTGATGCAAAAGATGATCTCCCATTAGCAGCCCTAGCAGAGTTTTGGAGGAACTTTAATGAAATTGAATCATCTGATCAACTGGATGAAAACTTTATAAATTTGGATCGCACTTTATCAATTGAAGAGAAAGCAAATGAAAATGCAGAAGCCGGAATGAATATAGCGGCTAAAGCAGTAAATGATACTTTAGATATAGTATCGGATGACAGTGACGAAGAGGAAAATGAAGATCGTGGTCCAATCAACTCTTACGCCAGTGCCTTAGAGGCCGTTGGAAACCTAAAAAAGTTGTCAAAGGAAGATTTTATTGCGTTCGAAAATTTAAAAAATGTTGAATCACATTTTAAAAATTGTTTTTTGCGACAAAAACGTGACAAAACAAAGCAGTCGGAAATACTTGATTTAAAAAAAAAATATGTTTTGTATTTCTACATGATAATATAATGTACACGTATATATTTAAAAAAAATAAAAATGAGAGCACGTTAGTCGTTTAACACTTGACACTAACACTTGACACTATCTGTTCCCCGGGCCCGGATGGTATTCCCAATTTTT
The DNA here is from genome assembly GCA_963978885.1 of Nemotelus pantherinus. Classification (NCBI taxonomy): domain Eukaryota; kingdom Metazoa; phylum Arthropoda; class Insecta; order Diptera; family Stratiomyidae; genus Nemotelus; species Nemotelus pantherinus. Next base: position 42,156,530 of record OZ022265.1, on the reverse strand, counting down.
TCGTAAAAAGTCTTGCGTCTTCCCTTTGTGTCCCTTTAGCCATCTTATTCAATGTCAGTCTCTGTGCTGGTAAATTTCCGTCCTCTTGGAAGCTCTCTAGCATTCTTCCCATTTTCAAATCGGGTGATAGGAACCTTGCTTCTAACTATCGCCCCATCTCCATTCTTCCTTGCCTTTCCAAAATTTTGGAACGCCTCGTTTTCAATCGTATCTATGATACCCTCTACTGTGTCTTTGCAGCGCAGCAACATGGCTTTGTAAAAGGCCGGAGCACCTCTACGAACCTTGTTGAGTTTACTCATGTAATCGCTTCTGCAATTGACAGCAACAATCAAGTTGACGTCATTTATACTGATTTTGCCAAAGCTTTTGACTCTGTTAATCATATGCTGCTTCTTGTCAAACTGAAGCATTATGGCATTCGTGAACCTCTGCTCTCCTGGATCTCTTCCTTTTTAACTGATCGCACTTGTTTCGTCTCCATCTTTGGCTTGGCGTCCTCACCTTTCTCCCCTTCTTCTGGTGTTCCTCAAGGTTCCATCTTGGGACCTCTTCTGTTCAATATTTTTATCAATGACCTTCCCCCTATTTTTAAGTCTTCATGTCTTCTTTATGCAGATGATTTAAAAATCTTCCGAATCATCAAAAATACTGCTGACTCTCTGCTTCTTCAGAATGATTTGCAAGCTCTCTCTGGTTGGTGTAACTTGAACTGTTTGTCCCTTAATGTTTCCAAGTGTTTTTCTATGTCTTTTTCCCTAAAGCTTCACACTTATGTCTTTCCTTATGCTATTGATGGCACTGTCCTCTCTTGTGTCGATCATTTCTCAGATCTTGGGGTCACCTTTGATCGTAAACTGAAATTCGACGTTCATGTCCTTACTATCACTAGGAAAGCTTCTCGGATATCTGGTTTCGTGATTCGTTCCTGCCACAATTCATTTAGTGTTTCTACTTGTGTCCACCTATTTATTAGCCTAGTCCGTCCTGTACTGGAATACTGCAGTCAAGTGTGGTGTCCTCGTTTCAAATACCTCTCTGACGCTGTTGAATCTGTTCAGCGCAGGTTTACACGTACTTTACTTTTTAAATATAGGCTGCCGTATTTACCCTATTGTGAACGTCTATCTCTTTTTAACATTCCTCTCCTTGAGCAGCGCAGAGTTTACTTGGATGAGTGTTTCCTGTTCAAAATCTGTCGCGGCAACCTATCTTCCTCATTAGCATTTTTGTTCATTGAGCGGGACTCCGTAAGGCCAATCAGGTCCGCCATTCTATTTGAAGTGCCGTATGCCCGTACTGACACTTTCTTTTACTCTCCCGTTTTACGACTCTTACGCACTCATAATAGTCTTCAACTTGGTCCTCTTCCACAATCTATTGCCATTTTCAAAAATATGGTTCGAAGTAAAATTTTTGTTTCTAATTAATGAATTTTATTTTCTATTCTTGTTAATAATGGTTTCTTTCTTTTCTTTTTTTTGCTCTACTTAATTTTACTTCATTATTTACTACTTTAAGATCTTTTGTATATTTTTAATTTTATATATACTCACATATGTATATGAATTTTTCTTTTTTTTTTTTCTTTTTTCTTTTTTGTTCCTAATTTAATTTTATTTCCTATTCCTTTAATGGATTCTTTCTTTTTTTTTTGTTTTGTTTGCCTTATCTCTTCTTAATTTAATTTAACACTTCAATTATTTTTTATATATTTATATTTATATTTACTCATTTATTTCTTAGTATTTTTTTTTTTTTTGTTTATTTTTTGTATCCTATCATTTTTGAATTGATTATTCGTGATTGTAATGAATTTTTTGCTTTAGTTAATTTTACTTTATTTTATTCTAACTTTAATTATTTTACATACTTATATTTATATATTCTTATTTAGTTCTTGTTATTTTATTTTTTTGATTGTATCCAATCTGTAACTGGGCAGTTTTGCCTGTTGAATTGTATACGCACCAAATAAATAAATAAATAAATAAATAAATAAATACGTTTGCTTTTACATTTCTTTATAGATACTCTCTTATATACGGATACCTCCCATAAGCGGACAGAATTCTTGGAACCGTGACTGTCCGCTTATGAGAGCTTTTACTGTATATATATATATATATATATATATATATATATATATATATATATATATATATATATATATATATATATATATATATATATATATATATATGTAAATAGAGAGAGAGAGAGAGGAGAGGGGTCTCACAGCAGAGTTAGGATTTTAGATTTGAATGTTTAAAAAATCGTTCAAAGTGAGCGCAAGGAGAAGAGTGCAATAAATTTATCGTTTGAGCGGATTTATCAGTCGCGAAGTCGTAGTGATCGAGTGCAGGGCGTGCGTACGCTATCGAAGCGTTTTTAAACTACAACAACTACAACATAAAACTTTTACGAGATGGACCAAGCAAAAACTTGATTCGTAAATGGGTAGCGAAGTTTTGAACTGCAGTTTCTGCAATAAACCAATCACGTCTGGGCCCGAGCAGAAATTCAAAAATGGAAGAAACAATGAACGAAATTGCAGCCAACGTTCGCCCCAATCCGCACTTATCAATACACAAAAGAGCAGCGACCATAAACGTCACAAAATCAACTGTAGAGTGAATTTTGGAGCGTGATCTGAGATTTCATCCTTGTGAAAACCAGGAAATGACCAGAAATTACTCAAAAGTTTTTACTAGACTGTGACTGAGAGATTTGGAAATTTAAATATTGTATTTTGGAGTGATCACGCACATTTCCATTTCAATGGATATGTGAACGAATAAAATTTTCACTGTTGGGTACGTGTCAGTCCCAGACAAAAAATATCAGACACTACCACAAAGTCCAAAATTGACAGTATGTTATCAGTAAACCGAATAATCAGGCCTTATTTTTTAGAAAATACGAGAGGTGCAACGACAACTGTGGCTGATGAAGCATATCGGTAAACGATATTCGGTTATTTTTCACCTCAGCTTCGAGAGAATCCTACCTAAACTACCCTGATTCGCATAAACGTTCTATCTAAATTTTTGCTATTTCTGAGTTAACAACAGATTCAAAAACTGCATACTCAATCACATAGTTCTGTAAAATTTGAAAACCTATCTTTTGTGAAAGTACGTTATAATCAATATTGAAAAACGCACTCTCCATATATGTACATTATATATATGTACATATATATATTTACATAACTATCTCCAGTACAAATCAAAACACAAATCATTGAATATCTCGAAAGTACTAAAATGTAGATAGATCGTTTATGGGAATCAGGGCAATACAGCTCACGGACGTGATTTCAACTTTCTGAGCTGTTTCAGCAAAAATACCGCATGGACTCTGCGATCACCAGATTTGAGCCACAGGGACTTTTACCTGTGGGAGTATCTTAAGAGCAAAGTGTACGTGAATGCTTCAATATCCGTTGTAAAGTACGCAAAATTGAGCCTACTATGTCAACCATGTTATGCAGAATGCGATGAACAGAATCCGTGTGTGCGTGCTACGAAATGGAAGCATCTGGAAGACATTATCTTTAAACAATAAGATACTCATTATCATATATTATTTTTCTTAAAAAACATTTTGACTAAAAGTGGGTTTTTTTATTTGAGCTCAAAATCCTAGCTCTCATATATAAAAAATGAATGTTCGGGCAGATATTTTCTTCAATAAAAAAAAACAGAGTTAGAATTTCGCATAATAGTATACTTGCCTAAACTTGTTGTGGGAAATGCAACGAGTGTTTGAACATTAATTCGTCCACACGAGCAATCAAATTTTTGTTAACGTCAAGTTACTCAAAATTTACTTCACTCAACACGTGTCAGAATCCAATCGTCTTTACACACACATATTACCATTGGCACTTAATGCTGTTCTTTCCTGAAGCAGTTTTTGACACAGTTTATCTTTAATGTCATAAAAAAATGGTTGAACCTGTGAAATAGCAATGACTAATGTATAAATGCTTGAAAGGAATTCAACATATGCTACTTTTCTCAGTATTCCGAAAGGTATGCTCAAGTGCTATAGCATACAATCGGGTTTTGCTTCTGGCAAGATATAAAAACTTTACATTAAAACATCATTAGGAGTTCAACATTTAACACGTGAATGGTGTGCAACACTTTAGTACACATGCACACAAGGACACTTGTGCTCTGCCATTTCGTATTCTCGAAATCATCACCCTATTTGACTCGCTTTTATATTTGAGGTAACTTTTAAAATGAATTTTGGTCTTAAAATAAATATGAATGTCAGATAACCTGAAGCTGATGAATGAAACCCTATTTCTTAGAAAGAAGTCGAAGTCATTAATTTTTTGGTTATCGATAAATTGAATGCGATTTATACTGCAAAAAGAAACAGTTGTATTTGGTTGATAAAAATCAAAGAATAGCCTTTTGGAAATTGAGACGAATGAAAATAGTGATCAAACGAACCTAGCAACCGCAGGGCTTTTCAAAGTATAACACAATAAAGATATGAGTCAATTTTATTCGAAATATTTGGGTCAGATTTTTTTTCTTTACAAAACTTTAGAAAAACAATCGCAAAACATTGTGAATTGGTCCCCCAGCAGTACAACGAAACCTAATTAAATTAATTGAAAAGAAAATTTTGTTGCAAACCCTTCGTGACTAATCCTTGAAACTGACATTTTTCGTCGACCCCGAAAAATAAATCTCATTAAATCTGAGGAGCATTAAAGTGAAATTCTTTCGTATCTGTCCCTACTTTTTCATTCTAGCCGGTGCCAGCAACGTCTTGAATTATGTTTCGGACTGATTGTACTAGTCTTTTTTGAAATTTCACCATAAGCATACACGTTAATGTGGACGAGAGCATGATACGAAAGAAACGAGGACAAGAAGAATTTATCTAAGGCTCGTTAAAGCAATGTACCATAAAAGATCGTATCGGTGAAGACCGAGGACCAGGAGGCCATGCTAAAATGTTTTCAAAATGTTGTGTTGCTGGTCGCTCATTCTGTTCGTCTCTTTAACGTTTGCCATGTAAATGTTCACATAATAGTATCATCGGTTAACTTCTTCTTCCGAGACATTTTCCTTGAGTAATGGACAGATCATAGATTACAATGTCGTCCCTATTCATCACCGTACGTATAATAATGTTTAATGGATGTTGCCCCTTATCGATATTTTGTATCGCAATAGTATTTTCCGGAGTTGAATTTTTTCAAGAGTAAATTTTTTGGAATGTTTATTTATTGCATTTATTTTAAAGCTCAGTTAGCTTTAAAATGAACCTATTCAAAGAAAATTTTTTTACATGTTTAGATCGATTGGCACCTTGAGCATTAGTTTGTCGGCAGTTTTCACTCACAGGAGAGAAAAAATTAAACTTTCATTAATCTGGATTAGTAATGTATAGTATATAATGCGGGTGAATAATATTTTAACAGATGAAAGAGAAAAGAACACAAAACCAAATGGAGAATTTGTTGCATGTAAAGCTGACTCTCAAAACTAAATATGATGAATTCCCCGAATCGATCTTATTATGCGTAATATGAAATTCGCTGTTACTAAACTTTTACAATATAAGGATGTTGACCATTGTTCGCAATCAGAAATGAAATCGGTATTTGAATAAATATTTACCCTCCAATTCAGATTGGTTGAGTAATATGTCGATGTTCTTAAGCTATTCTCTTTTCGTAAATAAGAAAAATGTATTGCAAATTGAAGGAAATTCATTAGAAAATTGAACATACTAAAATTATAATTCAATTTTATGGTCAAAACACAGACGTTGTGTCCAAATCGGGTATTCAATATAAAATATTACAAATTTAGCATTGATTTGCAGATCCGTTAATCTTCAAAATAAGGCAGAATACAATATTGAATAGTTTAAGTAATTGAATATAAGGAAAGCTGCTACAAAAAATAAACTCGTTAGTCAATAAACACTTAAACGACGACTGGAAAAAAACGTTCAGAAGAGAAATTTTCACAGCAGAAAAAAAAAATTAAATTATAATACAGAAACTGATTTCAGGTCTTCATTCGAAGTAATACCAGTTTTTTTTTTATTTTAAATGGCCCATGAAAATTATAATAATAGCGAAAACAAAGGCAGTTTAGTCATGAATATGCAAAATGTTTCTATGGTAAGTGATCGCGAAAAGAAACTCTTTTAAATAGTCTCAGAAAATGGTCCTCGAGGCATAATGTTGGCTAGACAGCACGAAATCATTTATTTAAATTGAATCAAAACAGTGAATTGGAAGAAATTCATAATACAGGTCGCACAACTCTTCAAATTTGCGGGTTTTTTTCGCAGACCTAGTGAACTCTTACATCCACCGGAAAATGTACAAACATCTACATATATATTTACCAGAGAGACTCCAATAGTAAGAGATTCCAATTTTCAGGTTTCATATTGTATTTTAAGATATGTACGTGTATGGTGAGATTTTGTTGTGGCTTTGAACCTAAACATTGATAATTGTTTACTCATCATAGTGTTACTTTGTGTTACCTATCGAAAATCTCGTTCGAATTTTAAAAACGAGCCTTCTAGTTTTAGCTATTGGAAGTAGTATTCAATATTACATTTGGCAATTTGTAAAGAACAGACATATTTTTTGCGCTCTTTAGATTTTGCAACTAACAATTTTTAGTTTTTCTTTCAATCAAGTAAAAATGCGTGAGAAATGCCAAAAGTGTAGAAAGTTGTTCGCTTATCCGAAAGATGCGATCGAATATGTTAGGTGTGGGAATTTATTCCAATACTGGCTGTTGTAACTTCAAAACAGCCGAAACTTTACTTGCGAAAAGAGCACAGCGGAATGCAGAACACTGATGAGCTTAATATTAATTGTGAAGCCTTTAATACGATAATTTCAAAATTAAAATCCGAAATGAAGATCGAACAATTTTTTTGGTCTTTGCGGATTATTTCGATAGCTTTAGCAGCAGGATGGATGAACTATTGAGGGAAATAAAATATTGAAAAAGTGATAACGCTCAACTGAAAAGTAGATAAAAGTCATTAATTTGTAATCACGGTTCCCTTCTTTTCTATACAACCGTGATCACAAATTAACAAGCTTTATGAGTAAATGATATCGTTGGATATAAGTCGAGAATGTTAAAATTTATCGCAACGTAAATAAAAATCAATGATATCCCACTGCAAGTGATCACATCGAAACCACTCAGTTAAAAAAAAATGCAATTTTAATCATCCCACAAAAATTATATTCGCATTTGAAAAGTAGAGTTAAGTTTCAGTTAAGACGGAATAATGCTCACATTAACGGAGTGAAAAAGACTTGCAATGAAAACAGTACTGAAATAGTTAATTGCATATCAAAGTGCATTGGAATTGAAATTGGTGAACCGGAATATTTATAACGCGTACCGCATACCAGTGTTAATTGTCTGGTTTTTTTATGAGTTGAGTTTATTCGAGCATTCACGCGGAAAATCAGGGAATCGGTAAAAGGTACGAAGTTTCTCGCTAGCAGCATAAACAAGCATTTTGATGAAGGTCGAATTTTCATCGGAGAACATCTGACTCCAGTTACATCGATGCTTTTAACCCTAGAATGGTACCGATGAGTAAATTTTACTCACATAGGGTATATATTTCGTCGCGCACCAGCCAGTTGGCCACTCTGACTGCCATGAGGCTAGAAGCTATATAATCTTTTCATGTCTAATGATAAAATAAAAAATGTACATAATACTATTGTTGCCATCTTTTTAGTAAAAACATGTACCTAAAATCATCCAAAAATTTACCGTACCATTCCAGGGTTAAGGGAAATAAAGCGAATTGTAAAAGACCGCAACATGAAATATTTATGGACATAAGATTGGAACATTGTTGCAGGACGACTTCTCAGCCGAGCCGCCGTCAATGCAGCATAATTTTTTATTTTAAAGGACTCATTTTTATTTTGCCCAGTGTGCCTGACTTTGCCGGCTAACACAGTCTGGCGTGGGTTTTGGGCATAGAAAGAGTCACTTTGGTGCTACGGCACGCGGACATCACATTTTTACAAACCAACATGCAAGGACAGACGATGGTGAGGAGAAATCATTATTTTTCTTAAAATAATTTATTCACACATTGTTATTTGCAATAAACCCATAATAAAAGAAATAGAAAAAGAACCAAGAAAATATATAACCAAAATTATAATGAAAATATATCTATGTATAGTCTATAAGAACTATCTGGACCTTACGAAAGAAAGAAAACAAAACAGGTTCAATAGATGAAAAATTAAAAATTAGATGACAGTATTGAAATAAAACTATTACAAGTTCCCAAACCCGGCCGGGATCGGTTAACACCAATCGTGACAATTCCTTTTTAATCAATAATTATGTAAATAAGATATAGAGAATTCATATAAATAAATAATTCCACATTCCATGCTAATCCAATAATTATGTAAATAAGATATTGAATTCAAATAAATAAATAATTTCACATTCCATGCTAATATTAATATTAATGTTTTATATACGAATTCCTTTTGTTTTCTTCAAAATAACCGGTAAACTTTAATACTTCATGTTCATATTCAATATTTATGTACTATCCTATTATTTTAGTTAAATTTTCTTGTTTGTTTCAAGATTGTATGTTGTCTCTATGTTACAGCAATACGCGATTCAGGTTTAAATTATGCGGTGCAGTGCCAATAACTCTAATTATATGAAAAACACACGATACAATTGATATTTATATATGTATAGTTTAATTGATGGATGCAAATTTTCCTTATTCACAATAGGTACTTAGCTGAAGTATTAGCCACTCGAATGCATCACCATCCTTCGTATTTGCCACCAAACATTCATCAATTGTCCGCAAAAGCCTTTTTCGTTGATAATCCAAGATTGGCCTTCATGAATTCCTTCTGCTTGCTTTGTCGAAGTTTCTTTAACGCAACGGTTAGTCGGTTTTCTTCAGCTCCACTGGTTTTTGCTTTTTCGTGATGTAATTTTTCCCACCATTCAACACTTCTGCCTTCAAATTTACTGGTCGTTTACTAAGGACTGTTGGAATTGAATTACGAAACACTTTAGCATGAACTTTTTAACTTCAAAAATGCAAACTTTTTCTCCACCAAGAGTAATGATCCTCACTTTTCGAACTCCAAAAACCAAAAGCCCCCTTTCTTTGTTCTGCAATTTTTTCAACGAACCGCAAGAACGGTTCTTTTCCAAATTTCCCATTTGCACTTTATTTCCTGCACTATTAGGGCATCACCAGGCTTGTTGGTAAAAGCATGAGACGCCATCTTTGCTGCCATAAATTGATGGGAAATTTCAAAAAGCATTCGCTGAACAGCTGGATCTGTCAGTAATGACAATCTGTCAGTTCACCAGTTCTACATCAGTGACTTAGTTTATGCGAGATCCCAATTTAATCCCGATTCGGGATTATCCCAAATATCGCGTCGTATAAACGGGCAAAATTGGAATTGGGATTTTATCAAATTCGAATTGCGTATAACCATAGAAACTTATTTTGCGGAATATATTACACTCACATTGAAAGTGTATTGTATAAATGTGACAAGATAGGAAGTATAGGGTACGTTGAGCATTTCATTTAATGTACGAAGAAGGCAATGACTATGGAGAGACATTTAGCAATAGCAGACGATTTTGAAATGCTCCATTCGGCGTTCCACAATGCTGTGGAAAATACAGCAGGCGGTAGTAATTTGCGGCACTTATTTATGATTGACGTCTTCTTTTGCGAAAATAAACGAAACGACATTAGTTTTATCCAAATGCACAAAACAAGCGCCGTCATGTTGAAGAATCGCTTTCATTGACACATTTCATATGCACACTCACACATAGTCATCGGGCGTACACCCAACTGTTCGGGCTTAAGCTGAAATCCGAATTTGACCGTTTATACGACGTTCTGACTGGTATAATCCCAAATCGGGATTAAATTGGGATCTCGCATAAACTAGGTCAGTAACAACATTTACATACGGTCCCAGCTGTCAGGATTACTTGTGTTGGTGATGTTCCTATTATTTAAGTTTATTTGGATTGTTATATATATTTTTTGTAACTAACTTTTACCTTAAATTATGGGTTCGGCGCTAAGCTTGAACACTCAGAGTTAAAGCGATATTATAGATTTTAGATATTATATTTAGTGGCGAAGCATATTGTAAACTGTTGTTTCAACACAGAGAAGCAATATGAAAAAAACCCAACTCAAATGCTATCGCGTTAAATCTACCAGTACTGGAAACAAATAATATTAGCTCAGAATCGCCCAAGCAGAGCCTTTGGCTGCAAGGTTAAAAGTGGATGTTTTAAAAACAGTGTGTGATGTGATGTGTCTGATATTTTAATTAAGGAGATATAGCACCTTCAAATTTTCAAAAAATCGATTTTTTTCTTTTGATAGAATATGTTAGAATGAAGCTTTAAAATCATGATTTTAATAATATAAAATTGAAATTTAGAAAAAAAAATTGTGAGTATATATAGCGCAGCGCGCCAAGGTCATTTTTTCTATGATTTTTGTTCACTTCGCTATACCGCTACATCGACTTTCTCTTAGTAACATCTGCTTAATATACACATATATAAAGTACAATATGTTATTCTCTCACATAGCAGCTGTAAAACTAGAGGGGGACATTTTGCGATCCTAGTTGGCGTGCATGATTAAAAAAAGTATTTATCTAATCGTTCTGAAATGTTAACACGATAATCTACACATTTTAGTGCTCAGAATGAGGTACGGATGAAACAATCGGCATTAAATTTTTTTTGTTATAACCAATTTTTTGGGGGAAAAAACCTCGATTTTCGAAAAAACGCCGCCGTTTTGTTATTTTTCGACAAAATTTATTTCTCTTAGTTCATTCTAAGGCCGCTTTGATGCTAATTAAAACTCCTTTGTTTTTTTCTTTTCCTGACTTTCCTGGGGGCAGTTATCGTGCACGCCGTGATATTTTGGTGTTTTTTCAAAAAAATGGTAGCAGACGACAGTGGGCCATAAAATTTTTTTATTAAATTATTTTGTATAGTAAATAAGCAAATAAAGTATACGGACAAAGTTTTATTAAGACAGTCTTTTTATTAAAATGAAAATTAGCCTTTGAAAAAAAAATTTTTTTTTTTATTTCAAGGTGCTATGTCCAACTTAGGTAATGTTTTGATTAAGGCTTTCTCCACCTACAGTCACAGATGATCTAAAGAATCATTTTTATTTATTTATTTCTTATTGCCTAAATCAGCAGATACAAATTCTATTAGATACTGGACAAAGAATAAGCTTATATATAAAAGAAAAAACACAAGAATAGAATGAGAACAAGATAAGATACAAAACTTCAAAAACAAAAGAATAAAGAAAGAAAAAAAGACAATAAATTCAAATTAAACAGAGTATATGAAGAGCGGTAAATAAAATTCATTTGAAATTCAGCAACTTTATTGATTTATTTCGTAAGAAGAAACGCTTATTCTTAGTTTTCCTTTAAAAGTGCGTAACGAAGGCGAAAGAGCACCAATATTCAAACAATTATGTTGCCTAGGCAAGCGCAAAAGTAAAGAGTAGAAATATGTATGAGTACGAGCAAAGGGTACTTTGAGGGTAAATGAAGTTCTGGTAAAACGTACCGGGTCACGAATAGAAAACTGCGGACTGTGGATATATGTAACAAAACCATTAACAATTTTGTACAGGAGACCTTCATCAAGATGCACTCTGCGCGACAGGATGAAAGGGATTTCAAGAATGGAAAGACCCATACTATGCTCACAGTAAGGAATGCGGAGCTTGAGGAATAACGAGCGAGTAATATGCGTTGCACAGACTCAACAGCATCAATTAGGAAACGAATGTGAGGACACCAAATTTGACAACGGTATTCGAGGACACTACGCACCAAGGAAATGTGCAGTCGTATACACGAGGAAATATCAGTGAAAAGTCTGGACGCTCTAAGAATGAAGCCGTACAAACGTGAGGCCTTGGAGGAAAATGTGGACATCAAATTTTATTTTAATGTCAAACAAAACACAGAGGTCCATAAAATCATCAATAGGACTGAGGAAAGAACCAAGGGCGGAATAGAAAAACGTGATGTGGGATAATTTACATGAAAAGGACATCTGGAAGCATACAGCAACATTAAGGTGAATACAATTTACAGAGCACCAGTTGCCCAGAGCAGACAAGTCAGCTGGGAGCAGTCATCTACTGATTCAATCAATCTGAATGTTTTCAGATCGTCATCGTTCAAAAGACACGGTGAATTGAAGTGGAGAGGAAGATCATTTAAAAACAGGAGGAAAAGGAGCGGACCAAGAATCGAGCCTTGCGGTACACCACAAGTAGGGTAAAAGTGAGAAGAAGAACAAGAGTGAACCGTTACAAAACAAGCACGATCGCGAAGGTATGATGAAAACCAGCAACGGAGCTGACCCGAAATATTGAAACCATCGAGCTTTGAAAGGAAGATTTCATGGTCCGCAGAGTCAAAAGCCTTGGCAAAGTCTGTATATAATGCAGCCACTTGCTTTACCTGGTCGATGGCGGAGGCAACAGTATTGGTGAACGAAAGTAAGTTGAAAACTGTTGACTTACCATGCTGCTCAGAAGCGAGAAAAGGTTCAATTAAAGGATATACTCTATTCTAAAAAAAACTCTTTCGAGAAGCTTATTGAAGCAAAATAGAAGGCATATGGGGCGATAATTGCAGGACTTTGCAAAAATATTAGGTAAGCCGTCGGGTCCGCAGCTGGTACTACTGTCTAGGTTCGATCATATCATTGAGGTCAAACCTTCGATCATATCATTGAGGTCCTACATAACTTCGAAAATGTACCTTCTGACTGCATCTTTATCGTCAAAATTGATCATCTTCTTTGAGTGTCGTTGGCTAAGGACATCATTCCATATTGGTTTTCAATTCATTTTCTGGCCAATAAAGACAATTGTCCATGAACCCATCTCAAAGAATCGCAATACCGTTCGTAACCCTCTAAGAAAAGCGAAACGAAAATATGCTCAGCTTCCATCCCAACATTAACGACATAAAATCGACTTTTAGGCTTACAATATTTCTCCATGTTTCAGTGTTGTAGATATTATTGCTACCAATTTGCTACAATTCTCTAACATCGTTATGTCATCAAACGAGGCAGGACCTCAAATATACTATATTTATGTACGCCACGCAGACTGTTGACCAGATGGATCATTCTATATTGTTGTGCGAACTATCTTCTCTTACCCATCCTCGTCCATTCCACAGCTGGATAGTATCTTATACATCCCTTTTCGTGGCGTCATAGGTGCTATCTTTACTGTTCCTCAAGAGAGCCACATAGAACCTTTGCTATTTATTTTGTTTGTGAACGATTCCTGTGTCTTGAAACAATTTGACTTATTATGTTAATATTTTCAGTTGATTTCAGCAAAATAATTAATTCAAATTGAAGAATGATAGTTCAATTTCGTGACAACCTTTATAAATGTTAGCATACACCAAATTATTGAATTATAAACTTTTCTATGAAATTTAGAGGTAAACAAACGTCTAACGTATAACATGTAATTTGATGCCAAAGTTTGGTGTGAAAATCATGTATAGCATTTATAACTTGTATATAATTATGATGTACTTAAAACGTTTATTTAACTGCTTTTTAATATTTTAAATAGCTCTACAGACTCATAATTATAATGTATGATATAATAAACCGTTATTTTGAACAGAGAAATCAAATATTATAATTGAACAGCACTTAAAATAGGAAATAAATACATGAATCAGCTTTCTTATTATCGTACACTTTTTATGGGTTAATTAATTATTCGTGATTTTGATCTTGTGATTTTACTTATTGTTACGATCACAGCAACACGTACTTATTGTTATGACCACAGCAACACGTACCAAATAGATGGGTATATTGTATCAGGTACGTAACATATTTCAAATAACTGAATCTTTAACATGTTTCAAATAGCTGTATATTTCTGCACAACAACGTATTTAAAACCAAACACTCATCCCAAGTACTGACATTTTTTTCCAAGTACAACTTCAGTCAAAATGCTGAAATTAAATTTATAATTCATACCAAACAACCTTTTTACTACTAATAATATAGTTCTTATAGCACAATTGTATTATCCTTTCAATAAAACTACATGACGCCACGAAAAATACCGTAATATTATCTTGTATATTAGTTACAAGTCCCAAATGCACTCTCTCAATTCCCATCCAATTTCTTTTCGTTTCAGATACAAAACATACAAATTGTACCGTATACTTTCTTAGTAACGTCAATCTGAAGCTAAGGGATCCGGTGAAGGATGGTCCTGTACAATTTCGTAAGCTTTTTAATATTTGTCTTTATGCTAGCTTTGAGGTCAGAAGTTTTTCAATCAGAAACGGGTAAGTTGAAAAGTTTCTCGGCTAGTCGTTGGAAAGTGGACTCATATCCCAAGTGGATTTTTTTTATTTTCAAAATGATTCGTCCACTAGTCGGAGTAAGATCCTGAAATTTTAAAGTTCCTTGATATTTGTGAAAGCTTTAGATGAACGCAAACTTAATAATTTTCTTAATGGGAATGTCGAAGATGAAAGTCTATTGAAGTAGGTAGCCGACAAAAGAATATATCACATGCCGGCTCAGTAATGTAAGTTTTTTTTCCAAAATAGTTTTAAAAGTATGCAGAGAGCCTTGTTCGCAAAAACATGTTTGACATGTATAAAAGGACAAGGGACAATTGATTTTTCGGTAAACTTTTCGCTTCTATTCAGGAAACATACATATAATATTTTGCGAACAAATTTATCAGTAAATAAATTTATTTCACGAAACATACTCTAACATAGTTCTATAATATTACGATATCTAAGACTACAGGCATATAGGATTTCAGTTCAGTTTCAAAATGAGTTCACAACAAATTATTGTTCCTATGTTGCAGCTCGCTAAAGATTAACCGGCTCAGAAGTTGTAATGGTGAAATCTCTATTCATTGAAGAAGGGTACATTTTATCTAACAAAAGCTAGTTAGTGCGATTCAAAAACCTAGGACAACTTTTTTGATAAGAAACATTAGGTTTTTATGTTTGCACATATTTACCACTTTTTCCCTGGCAAGAAACAGCAACATCACAATGAAAAAATTGCAGGAACGGACATTCGTACGAAGCTATCGAAAGCTGAGTCGACGAGCAGCAACCAGTGAAATAATAGCAGATAATTATGGCTTTTCAACAAGAATCGATGTTTCCCATTTTATGTTCAAGCCCTAATCATCCAACCTTCTGGTCGTGAATTTTACGACTAACGCACTATCGGGAAAAATGTCTTAGCCCATTTCCAAAGATTACAAAAATACAGTCTATAGGCCATTCCAGTCCATCAGCCATGAAAGCGAATTCGCTTCAAGCATTTCCATTCAGGCTGAAGCCCAGAAATAAAATATTCTACCCAGTGAATTTATGATATGAGTCACACGTATGGAGATGTCTGTCAAATATCCGAGTGCTGTCGAAATCGATTTTATGATACCGCAAAACATAATTCGGCAACGTCACCATTCATTTGCTTCTAGTATGGCAGAGAAAAAACAAGAGCATAAAATTTGTGGCCTGTACGGTTTCTGAGGGGGATATTGGAATGATAGAATAGGTGTTGGAAAATTAATGTAATTCATCGTATTTATCAACAAACAAAAATCCGGGGGAAAATTGATTTTCCCTAGAAAATTCGAGCAAACTACTTTCTCTAGCAGGTAGATTTATTTTTATTGCTACACAGTTAAATATGTATGTGGCAAACAGGAAAATTGATCGGAGCAGACTTAATGTTTGTATATAATTGTGACGAAGCGAAAGTCGCATTATTTGAGTGAAAGATCTCTAGATAGGTAATTACTTCAGAAAACTCTAAGACATTTGAATAGGAACCTTTGGATTAATGAGGTTTCAGCCTAAGTTTCAGCATAACGCTAACAAAGCAGTCGACCAGCCAACGAAGAAAACCATACTGAAAAACAATACAAAACATTGAGATACACTACTAGTGGAATCTAAGGAATAAGGCGCGTTATATCAAGCACTCCAAAATTGCTAGATAATTTTTGGGACCGTTACGCATAAGCGTTTACTTTCTAAACACATTGTCTTGCCATCTTTCTCGGCATCATCAATGCTGCAAGATAAATTGTATGTGCGAAAAAAAACTATATAGCAGTTGACTGTGTCTGCATAATGGGCTTTTTATCTACTTAAGACTTAAATAAAATGTAATTTCAAATTTACTAAGTGAAAGTGCGACAAGATGCATAAAATTGGTCTTGCATGCAGGGGGGCAATTTTGTTTCATGGAAACGCAATTGGTATTCGAAAAATTTTTAGGAAGAAAAACATTGGCCAATAATGATTGCTTCCTTTGATTTGCCTTAAACTTGAAGGTGTTTTTTAACGGTCCAACATAGATTTCCTTAGTTTCTGGTTATTTTTTTGTTGCAAACGCACTGAAGTCAGATTTGTATTAGGTAGAAGGATCCAAAGTTATCCATTCTCAGGTAAGCAAAAATTTACCAGGAAAACTCAACGAGCTTGAAACTGGACGAGTCTTCGATAATTGTCGATAATATTTTAGACATTCAAGGGGAAATTATAATGATAAATTGAAAAAGTAAGTCCGATCAGGTGAATCAAATGATCAGTAGCGAAGCACTGAGAATTATTTTTATTGAGTCTCTTTAGTCACACTTGAACTAACTGTGTTATATATATTGGGTTGAGTTCATAGCGTTTTACGTGTTCTTTTATACTAGGCTTAGAAATGGAGCATCCATGATGTTAAAATCAGCATATTCAACACCTGCTATTCTTCGCTTCTCATCGGCGTCAAAAAGCTGCCGAAGCAGCGCAGGAAATTTGCAACGTGTACAAAAACGATGCCATAGACAACTCTACAGCAACTAAATGGTTTGCGAAGTTTCAAAAGGGTGAATTTGACCTCAACGACTCGCCTAACAGCAGAAAATCTTTGGGACTTCACGAGGAGTGTGCCAAAGCACTTTTGAAGGATGTCGATTGTCACACACATCGTGAATTGGCCACATTAGTGAGCATGGACCAGAGGTCGATTCTCAATCATCTTTAATCAACGGAAAGCCTGTGTCTAAACATCTTGCCCACCACAGAGCAGCAGGAAACTTTTTTTTGTACCGAATTGTGACGAGAGATGAGAAATGGTGAAAATATACAAAGAAAAGTGTGGGTGACACCAGAAGATACGCCGAAGCTGAGAGTTCAGCAAGGCCTCCACTTAAATAAGACCGCGATCTGCGTTTGATGGGACTGAAAGTGTACGTTGCATTGAGAGATGGACAAAAAGAAATTTTGCATTGCCCAACTATGCCACATAAATGAGACAATGCAGCTAAAGAGACCCGGTCGACAAGGTCAAACCATTATTTTTCTCCATCCCTGTGAAATTCAAGGTATAAATTCATTTAAAATTGCATCTTGATTTGTTTCCTGTTTGAAAGGACTTACATTTTTTTAATCAAGAGCGCAATTTCATCTAATCAACCAAATGCTTGACTTTTTGGTGATGCTGGTTATGTTCTATGTTAAACAGGTGTTGATCCTATTCAATACTCTTGTGACATTTTCCATGAGAAATTATATTTGAAGTTAGAATTAGATATTTACAAGCCCACGTTGGGCGCAATATGTTATCTCTTTCCAAGGTTGCACAATTTAATCAACGTCTATAAGCCGGAGTACGAAAGTCACGGTCAAAGACAAGAATTAAATTTGATTGCTACTTTATTGTGGTTTTAGTAATTATCTGAAGTTTTTTTCCACAGATATCATATTTTATCAATCGAGTTTTCGCTAGTTATTGGTTATTAAATCTAGTTCGACTGTAAAATGTTGCTTGTTTTCATAAAGTATAAAGTTAAAAGTGTAAAGTCACTCTAAAATATTTATGTTGGAGACATTTCTGGCAATCTTATAAGCATTTCAGAGCTTAGAAGCCTGACGCGTCTAACATAAAATCCAAGACTTTGAGCACAAGAAATTTAGTCCGTTGAATACCTTTATTCATCAGCTAGTACTTTTAAAGTCACACCAATAATGCCTAGTGTGCCTGAAATAGCAACATATCTTTTAGTTTATTGTTCTACATTAATTTTTGAGCCTAGAATTTTCAAAGCATACGTTGGTAAGTACACTGAAAAACACATAGTGCCAGACGTCATAGTTTATCGACTTCTGGCGCCATGTACATAATCGATTTCGGGATTGTGATAAAATATAGCACCACACGCCATGGCGAAAAATACATAGGAGCAGACGCTATGCTTATATTCCTCCACCCCATGTACTATAGTCCTCCACGCCATGTACTATAGTCCTCCAGGCCATGTAATATAGTCCTCCACGCCGTGTACATTATGAAAGAAAGAAATTGTCAGCTAGATTCTTGCTTAAGCTTATTCTTTAACTAACCTCCCGGATGTCCTTGGGTTGGATTGCAAATTGAAAAGAGTTATTTTATTACAGTAAAATAGAAGCTCGACTTCAAAACAAAGCACTTACCTCAATTCATTCGAATCGGTATGACAACTGAAGCCGTATTACATGGCTCATGGTACAATGTAATATAGCGGCTGGGGCCATAATTTCTGCGCCATGTATTTATGGCACTGGGAGCCATACTGCATAGCTCTGGGTACTATGTACATAGCGTGTGGGACCATAAATGCTGCGCCATGTTACATAGGACCACGTGCTATGTAGATTCTGTAGCCATATTGCATAGCTCAGAGTACTATGTACATACCGTATGGGACCATAAATATTGCGCTATGTTACATAGCTCTGGGTGCCATGTGGATTTTTTTCAGTGTAATTTCATCAGATTATATGTACTTGATTTTATCAGATAAAGGCTAAGTTTGTATGAAAATTTCAGCAAAAGCTAAATCTTTTATGTTCTTGCATTTTACATTTAGTGAAAGATTCAAATTATTTTTTAGGCAGGGTCAATTATATGCATGCATTATTTCTCTTAAAAAGCTTGTTAAGATAAAAACTCGAAAATGTTCGGTCGAAAAAATTTCAATAAATATTTTTATAATGGCAAAACCACGCTGGTTATGACGATAGTTTTAGCGAACAGGGTCACTCTGCTTAAGGAGGCGAAGATACAGAGTGCATCGGAATCTGCACTGAAGCAATTACTTAAACAATTACTATAGATTTTCATTGTACTTTTTTTGTGGTTGAAGCATTTTGAAGCTCATGGTATGAAAAGTAAATTGGAACCTTTTCTTGAGATTTTAACGTGTGCAAAGATTTGGAAGATTATTCGTCGAATCAAAAACACTAGAGCAAATATTTAATGCACAAAAATTATTTGCTTGTATTTTGATTCCTCGGAAATGACTAGAAAGTATTTTTCCATATATTTACATCACTGATAATGTATAAGTTTTGGAGCTAAGCGAATTAATGACTTAGTGAGTAATATGAATGCAAACATGCATCCTATTTCGTCTATTTTGTGTACCAAAAGGCTCCAGTTCAAAGTTATATCATCTATCATAAAACAATTGTTTAGCTCTTTTTTTACCCGCTTAAGAAATGCTTGGTGTCTTCTGTTATGCTTCGTAATTATTTGTTGGCTTAATCACCACAAAGTTGGGAGTTTTATGCATTTTTGTAGTTTTTTGCTACTTTCCAACATAGTTTCTCGCTTTTCTACGAAATATCCACTTTTGATCTTAGCACTAAGTTTATGTTTTGTATGAAATCTACAGAAGTCAAATATTTGCTGTTTCCTTGACATAAGCAGAAGCTGTAGTCTTGATAGTTCACATAATATCTTGGCGATGTGATTTTTTTAATTTCTGTTTGTTCCTTTATTGAATTGTTTTTAACTAAAGTATTTCGTCCAGTATATTCCCTTGTTTGTGGAGATCAACTGAAATTTTTCCCATATTTTAAACTGTGGATATGTCTTGCATATCGAAATTTCATCCCAAACTCTCTTAGCTTGTTCCAGTAAGCTCTTCGAAATGCGTACTTATAATAGAAAGTACTCATTAATTGAATCTTTTTTCACTTTTGAGCAACATATATTCATTTAAATTTAGTCAATAGCACCCAAATTACAATCTTACACTGATACTATTATTTTATAGTATCACTGATACTATTACTTTAGGCAGGTACTCCCGTCCTTAGCATAAACACTCTATCTCACATTTTTTCTCATTTTTGAGTTAGCAACGGATTTAAAAACTACATACTCTATTACATCATTCTACCAAATTTGAAAAATCTGTCTGTTGCGGAAGTATGCTTAAGTCAATATTGAAAAATATCTCCAGCACAAATTAAAACACAAATTATTGAACATCTCGTAAGTTATTAAAATGTAGGTAGAAGGTTTATGCTTAGCACGGTAGAGCAGGTGTTATGCATACAGACTTTTTCATGGCTTTCAATTCAATGAACCATAATGCTTTTCTCTCAAAAGTGGATAAATTTGGTGTTCCGCGTTCACTTTGCACCTGATTTTTAAGTCACAACAGCCAACTTCTCTCTTTTCGCCTCTTCTCATTCGTTGTTTGGTGTTCCACAAAGCTTGATTCTTTGGCCTATACTTTTCTTTATGTACATAAACAATTTCCCTTCTCTCTTTAACTAATCATGTCTTTTATTCACGTATGATCGAAAAATATCTTGGATAATAAGATCTGCTCCTAGTTGCAAGATGATTGAAAATCTGCTTCCAAGCATCCCATACTTGAAAGTTATCTTTTGCCTTAATCCTGAAAATTCCTGCAACCGTGTCATACAGAGTCTTCCTAGTTTTAAGACTAATATTCCCAGCATTAACTCTAACCTAGTGCCCTGTCCCTGGTTAAAATCCAGGTTCGAATGAGTGTCCGCGCACCAAGCTTTGAGTTCACCTAGCTCTGATTAGGTACCTGATTTAAATCAGGGGTAAGGTGAGTCGTGGAACTCCTCACTCCAGACTCGTATTCACAATGATTGAAAAATTGTAATAAAGCTCTCTGCCAGCTTCAGCCCCTAGACTCGTACGAGGGTTATCGTGGGATTACTTTTCGTTGGAGAAATAAGTCTTCCGTTGGAGAAATAAGAGCAATTCGTTTGATACATAGTCCAATAGTTGAAATATTTATATTTTTCCAACTTTCATTTTGGGTATTTGAAATTATAATTTTTATTTTGCAGTTTAGTCTTTTTTTTATTCATTGCCAAATCCTTACTCTGTGGAATCTTTAACTACATAAAAATCTTTCGATTAATATATGAAATAAAGTAATAAAACTTGTCATTTCGATATTTTATTCTAAGAAAAGCCATCTCAATATTGCATCAGAATCTTTAAGATAACAAATCAAATAAAACATGTACCTAAGATAAAAAAAAAGTCTAGCGCATTAGAACCGCTAGAAAACTAATTTTCGAAGAAATTATCTTTTAGGGATTTCAAAATGTGTGAAGAAGTTATACCCTTCTTTGTAGTATCATATCAATCATTTCTTACTCAAAGGAACAAATATCATTTTCTGACAGCATTTCCTTTAACACAAATGATGAAAATGTTCAGTGCTGACAACATTTGTTCAACACAGCAGCAATAAATCTACCATAACATGCTCGTGCTTAATCAACCTATCCTTTGAATTTCGTTTTCATCCAAGGATATCATCGAAAGTTTCAGCGATTAAACTATGTATGGGGTTCCCATGCGAAAAATTTCCAAAACTCGGAACATTTAAATATCGGTTGCTTATTTTATTGTAAATGCTTTGCTTATGAATACAAAATGGAAGCATCTGTTGGTGCAATATTAACGAAATTGTCTGGTGCTGGCAGCCATGTCCTAGCACCATAGCTGCTTCACGTTGTGTTAAACCCAGCCTATGAATTTCGTTTCGATTGAATGGCTGCATTGTAAGCTATGGGAGTAAATATAATTTTAGGGTTACCATCGTCCAAACTTTTTAAATTTTTGAAACGTAAATATTTGTTCTTAATTGTCATTGCAGGATCATTCCCATTTGAAAATTTTATGACAACATCGCTCGATAAAGAAATGTCAACAAATTACGAAATTCATCATAGCTGGCAACCCTTTCACGATTTTTCACCGGAATTCCTACAGAATTACAAATGCAACAAGATCCACTTACCACATGAATTTCGTTTTGATTTCGTTACTGCATCAGAATTTATAGGGGAAAAAACCTTTATTTTCCTGAACAAATTTACAATATTTAGGAGACCAAAATTGCCATAGCTGGTGACCCTATGCTAATTTTTCAACCAAATTTCTATGAAATCTATCTTAGAAAAAGGTTCACCTACTGCGTGAGTTTTTTGAAAATCTGGTAGCTAAATCGGAAGCTATAGGCCAAAAATCAGTTTTTTTTCTCGGCGATTTTTTGCTCAGTGTTGTCCGTATTTCAAAATCACTTCTATCAGATCTGGTCTTAGTTAGTACCAACAAATCCAGTAAATTTCATATTGATCGCAGTATCCGATCGTCAGTTCTCGTGAACAGAAGTTTTGAGTACTGAAAATAGAGGCAATTTGATCACGGGTTGCCGTTCTTGTTTACCGCGGAATTTTGAAAATTTTTATTTGACTTAGTGGACAAAAGTAAAAATTTATCGATAATTTGAATTTATTTTCAAAAACCAAAAATTTTCAGGAAGGTCGATGATTTGAAGGATTTTTTTTCAGGAGCCTGCAGTAGTTACAGAGTTGCCCGCACAGCCTTGAAAGTCCATGTGTGTTAAATTTTAGTCAACATCAATACGCTCCGAAAATTTCACGATGATTTATTGTTTTTCTTAGAAGTTATGACAAATCGAAATTTGAAAAAAAATCCTTGCCTACTTGTAGGCACTTAGCGCCTACACAATGCTCAAAATTTCCAATTCTTTATCATAAACAAACTAACATATAGGAGTACCAGAAAATTCACTAAAATGCCCACCGCCCCCATAAGGTTAGAGACATCTGAATTCTAGCAAGCCATGGACCTACTTGTTATATACATCTATGTCTTCCGAAAATTTCAGCTCAATCGGATCGGCCACTCCAGAGATTATCTCCCTTAATCATTTTGCTGATATATATAGATATATATATATATATATATATATATATATATATATATATATATATATATATATATATATATATATATATATATATATATATATATATATATATATATATGTATATATATATATATATATTTTCGGCGAAGCAAAAATATGATTACGCAAAAATAATAATAGTATGTTTGGAGCTAGGCTTGAGGGTTCTAGCTGATTGTTTCCCCGCTCAACAAATGCTGGTCTTTATTGGAAATCGAAAGACAAATTATTTGCTTAAAGAGCATAGTATTAAGGCCACTGAGCAGCCCACATTAATAAAATGCTAACAGAAAATATGCACTGGATCTGCAACATTGAAATATCTATTAAAATCTTAAAACATGCTCTGAAAATTTGTGTTGCATGAATCAGTAACAAAGCTACCTCTCAAAGCAAAAGAACACATTTTAGTACCAATTGCCCCTAGATAAATTCAAATCTTTACTTTTATTAATACATTAGACCGAATGGCGAAAATTCGTTAAACTATTGAAATTGTAGTGGAATTCATGCTGCAAGCACATTAAGATTAATAAAGCAAGCTTTGGTAAAGTCTAAAATTACTTTTGAACAAATATGATTAGCGAATTGATGACTTCGTTGTCAACGCTGACAACAATACATATCAAGTTACTATCAAAGATTCCTTTCCAAATCTAAGATAATGCGCAGCTCATTTTCATTGTGACAAGCTCCCCTAATCTAGTTCATGTCAAAGCAATTTTTCTTTTAAACTGATACCAGTTATTTTAGACGCGTACGTGTACTCGAATAAATAAACTCTATAGCCGGATACATTACTCTTTAATTCTTCCTTCATACGCTGCTTTACATGCTAAATACGACAAGTAGTCTAGCAAGCG
The DNA here is from genome assembly GCA_963978885.1 of Nemotelus pantherinus. Taxonomy (NCBI): domain Eukaryota; kingdom Metazoa; phylum Arthropoda; class Insecta; order Diptera; family Stratiomyidae; genus Nemotelus; species Nemotelus pantherinus. The sequence continues at coordinate 42,132,402 of OZ022265.1, read as the reverse complement.
GCAAGTGAAGAATGCAGTGTCAGCCGTTTGCGACTGAGTGAGAGCCTCAAGGGTACACTTTACATCAATTCCTTAGCTCTCTCGGTATCTAGATAAGCAGCGATTTGTCAGAGATTAGAGATTAGCAATGAGCGGAGCTGTTGAGCTTCGGGGAATTTTCACTTCCCCCAGAACGAAAGTCACGATTGTGCATGGCGATTCCACGCCCCGAATAATTTCGGTCATGTTTTGGGCTAATGTCCTAATTTGAATATTTTGGTCGTATTGCCTTCATCCTGCTTGGAAACATACTATGCGATTGCGAAATGACGGGACAGCTAGCCTGAAGTATCGACTCGAGTGCTTTGGCAGATATACTATTGCCGCCGGAGATGAATGAAACTCGACTCAAGCACATTTGCCTCATGAGAGCCACTAGAGCGAATGGAAGTGGTGGAGGGTTGGTTGGTTTTGTGAGACTATTAGATGTCTTTATTAAAAATTAGATATTCTCGTAGTTAAATAGCAGGAAAGTAGCAAGTTTCTTTAATTATAGGGAAAACTTGGAGAGATGAGTTTAATGAACCTGACTGTTAGGGTTGGTTATTATTCATTAAAATGGAAAATAATGTTGAGGGAGAAGTGGAGGAATTGCTTTGGCTTTAGTATTCATTTTATTTGGAAAGTAAGGCAGAGTTTTCATAGATATCGCAAATTAATGGGAATGATAATATAGAGCAGCATATGCTTAAGAGCTAATCGGTCTTTCATTAAAACAGAAGAAGTAAATTATTGGCATTTGGTTAATATCGCCCAATTTAGCGCACTTAAAAATGTATTTGCCATGCATTGTATGACAGTATTAAGTCCGGGAAATAATAAAACATGTGCAAGAAGTTAGATAAATTATTACTTAGAACTTGATTAAAATTTTGCGAAAAATTCGACGTTTTTATTTGGGGAACCAAATATAAAAAATTGTTTGACTATTTCAAAATTACTTTTCGAAAATCTGCAATCTAATTTTAATTTAACTATTTTCTGATAAAAGCACTACTTTTAGTTTGCCGGTGGTAAATATCGTTATGATGGAAGTATATTTTAAGGTAAAATATAAATTTTCAATTCTGTTAAACTTTCTTATGCATTTATCATGAAGAGGATATATTTAGGTACTAATAAAATTTATTTTTAGAGTAATAAGATATACTTCAAAGCTTAGTTTTATGATATTTTAATTTCGTATTTGGAGGGGCGGCAATTTTGTTTTTCATTTTTAGCCACCGTAAGCTTATTACATTCTGGGGTCAAGAGCGTGTCAAGCTTTCAGAGAACCGCAGAAGAAGAAGCTTCGCAGGTAAAAAATTTTCAAAGGAACACAGAGAAGTGTGCTCAGAGCTTCAATTGCCATGATTAGAGAGCCATATCGAAAAAAATCCAGAGAATTGGTATACAGATGCTTCAGGCTATGCAGCTTTATGGATTTCAGACGCCCAAAGGCTCCGAGTGGATCAGCAGGGTTCGGGCGATGGATATGTTTAGATCCCAAATCAAGGGATCAAAATTTTCGGCTGCTATATCTCGCCAAACGACCCAGTCAAGGAATTTCATAGGAAAATTGAAGCACTGGAAGATACTTTACGCGATCTGCCGGGTGCGTGCGTTGATAGTAGTGGGCGGCTTTGACGCGAGAGCTTTGGCTGGCTGGAATATTTCCAGCTTAAGTAGGAGAAAACTCTTGAAGTCGCTCGGCGATTGCTCAGCTAGAGAGAGCAGCGCTGGTCAAGTAGGGTTAATAACCGATGAGGCAGAGGTGAACTTTACTATGAGGGAATGATGATGTAGTAACTGTCATTACCCCCAGAAACCTCCAGCTAGCTCAGCTCAAATTAAATCAAGTAATAAGAAGAGTTAAAGGCTGGTTGGAAAACCATGGTCTCCAGCTGGCGATCGCAAAAACTGAGAAGAAAAGAAGGACACCAACCGTCATACTAATGATGGTTGGCTCCGAAGTGGTCGAGACTAAAAAAATTTTGAAGCACCTCAGAGTGATTCTTGATTCCAAGCTGACTTATGACTGCAGGCCATTGGGAACTGTCATCTCGCTGAGCAGACTCATGGCGAACGTTCGTGGTCTTAGTGCGAGTAAGTGCAAATCGCTTATGACGGCAGCTCATTTAACACTGGGAAATATGGGTCACTGTGGCTCATTGAAACATAGGTTAAGTCTGGCTCGGTTGAAATATGGGTTAAGTATTGACCTAGCATGAACGACTAAGCTAAGCCACGCCATAAAACCTTGGCTTAATCATGACCACGGTGAAATAAATAGCCAATTTCTATCAGGTCATACCTACGTTCAGAAATACCTTCATAGAATGGGGAAAATCAGGGGGGAATACTGCAAATAATGCACTAAAGAAATTGATGATGAATTGCATATTTTGTTCAAAGACGTTTGCTTTAGATGAGAATAGTAACCGCTTTTGTCCGCAATCGGCCCTGAGACGCCCAGGATGATGCTGCCTGCATTCAAGAGACGCGTCAGTACATGTCTCAGTATATGTAGAGACGGAATTGCGGTTGAAAAGAAAAGACGTGCTACTGGCACAACCGAATCGAAGTAATACGAAACGGATCCGGCTTGGATTGCTGCCGTCAGCGGGTGATGTTGTTTAGTGAGTACGAATCTCACATGATCCTGCATCTTTCGTAGGAAACCTATGAAGGTTTTTCGACACCCGTTCAAAAATAAAGCTTAAAACTCGCCAGATGAGATCCATTATGTCTATTAGCCAGTTAAGACTACATCGATTAGCTTATCGGTTACATAAATAAAAGTCACAAATAACTTTTATCAATCCATACAGACACTTTTGTGATATTTTTTCAAATTTATTGTGTTTGTTTGAGCAAATATTGCTTAAATAAACGAAATTTTGTATAATTTTTATTTCTTTCGAAATACGATTCTGCTCGAAGTCTTAGGTTTTCTTGGACTTAATTGTCCTGTCGTCCGTTTGCAAGGTAGAATCAGCAAATCCTTTACCTTGTCACTGAATCGAATAGGTAAATGAATAGGTAAATGAATAGGTAAAACTAATCTAAAGAGAATGAGTTATATCGAAGGATTCATTGAGAAATGGGTCTTTCTTAGTAAGCTACAAGTGTTTCTAATTACATGTCCGCAGCTATAAACAGACAAAAATTTTCTCAACTGATAGAAAGGTATTAAAAGTAGCTTTCAGCGATAGGCATTTAACCACTGAACTACAGTTCGATGCAATATGGGTTTGCGTTTCGAATATTAACGAATTGATGATTAAAAATGAACTGGGCATACGTCTTGCAACAAACAATTTTTCAGCACAATATTGCTGCACCGAGCACATGTTTGTGTGTGAAAATTAACGCGTTAACGCTGCTTCATTGTAACTACACAATGAGAAATGAACTTTTGATATTTTTCTATACACAAAGGTAAATATGTTTTTAGTGTAATTTCGATAGTAAAAGATATATTTGTTTGATTCTGTTTCAACTTAAATCGGAAATAGAAAAAACTGTTTCGCGAGGAAGGAGTAATCACAAATCCAGTTTCAATTCACTCCGAATATAAAAACTTTTTAGTCACTACGTATTCTTAGAATCATTTGATATTTATCATGTTGATGTTTCCACTTTCAATCTGAAAGGTAATCTATTTTCAATTTTAACTAAAGAAATGTAGTTAATTCACTGAAATTTCATTCCATCACGCATCAATTAATCACAAGTTTGGATAACACGCAAGTAATCTTTGCTAGCACAAGTATTCTACATTTACAAATAATTTTAAAACCTCAAATAGAAATGTGTCTGTCTTTGCGGGAAACATGCTTTTGCTGGCATTTCCGAACATAAAATCCTGGAACAGATTTAGTTTCTCATTTAGGCCGCCAAAAGTAAAATATATATTTTGGGGTTTCTGACCTTTGCATGTGGTATACTTTTTCCTCTTATGAATTATATAGAAGAAGTTATAGTAGTAAAGTAGTAGTAAAAGCTTATTTTGAATCAGAACTATACAATTCAGCGATTCAAGAAAATAGGTTAACCTATTTAATAAAAAAATAATCATACTTTCGTCAGAGTATACATTTTGTATTGGTGATATTTTTAACCTGTTTAATAGAAAAGAGTTTGACGTTTTTAGAAACTTTTAAGTCTATGAATTTATATTTTTACAAATTTTGGAGCTCATGAATAAATAATATGACATATTACTTGTGTTTTGTAGTGTATTTATTTTGATATCACAATGAACAAATTTGCTCAAACAATTGCTTACACTTTTGTTTATTCCAAATTTCAAAATTAAATATCCAAGTAAGTGAAATCAAAATGATCAATATGTATAAACAAAGACCAACTAAATGTTTCGAAAGTATTTTTTTTCCCTGAGACTCGTTCTATTTTAGGTTGTTATTCATATTCAATAGTCTCGAAAAAGAAATTGTAAATTAAATATGTACTCTTTTCAATTTTGTGCTCTGTCTTGTAGTTTTATTATATGTATTAGTCAACAACAAATTTTTTAACAATATCTCCAAAAATTATTTTTTTCCAGTAGTAAATTCAGTGGTGGTTTAAAATAACGAGAGTAGTACTACACTTCATTTCGTTTCGTCTTCTGAACACGTGTTTTTACTTACAACTAGATTCACTCAAAGCCTGGTGCTCTTTCGGCTGTGGTGCCGGTGCACAGTGTTTAGAATTGAATATATTATCGCCCACACCTAGAGCTTATGCTCTCTGATGTACAAGACAATTTTTCACAATTCATCTGAAACAGATAAATACATTAAAGCCATGTCTGCAAGCATATTTAAAACAATTTCCCGTATCTCACAAACTCAAGTCCAATATTTTGCCAACCATACCAGCAGAATCTAAGCAGTTTGCCACAGTATGTGGTTCAAACGTTGCCTAGTCCACACTATTTCTGAGTACCACCTGACCACCAGCATACCCAAAACCGATGGGAGTAGAAATTTCCGACTTAGGGCATAAAATTTCTCTGCAACCGAATTCTAAATCTGAAAACCACAAGCACAAAACCACCCAAATGAATCGGTTTCGTAGCAAAAGAAAATGACTATTTTGTCCTTACCAATCTTAAAGGTGCACAGGACTAACATACGGCGTCTGAAACAATGACTGTGATACATTTACACAATGTAAATACGCATTGTTTGTTAAGACAGTATAGTCACAGAAGCCATGTCATTAATTTAAATCCGAACACGACTGTAATTAGAGGGGCCGTCATCAGTATCATAGCACGAGTCGGTATGAAATATGTTTATGACTGGTTTTGGTAGTCACACTCAAACGTATGAATTTTCCTTCAAATATTAATATGCTAGTGATTAATGATCGACATTGTTAAAGATATCCTTCACGGCTATGATGCCTGTTTTTGTACAGCCTACTGTTCGATTTAATCGAGTAGGCTGTAAGTGTTTTAACGAATGAGCAGTTAGTTTGGGAGTTTGGAAGTAAACTAACTGCTTGCTGGGTAAAATGATTAATGAACTTTCATGATATGAATTCCCCAGACATTAATTTTCCTGAGTAAATTTGATCTCATTTTAATTTTTTGGTAGCGAAAACAAAAGTACATATTTTATGTCTAATGGTAGTCATCTGTCGATGAACCCATGCAGCATCGTTAATTTATAAAAATGACAAACTTTTAGCAAAAATTAGACATGCCTTACATTAGACATTACATTGTAATTCAGGTTTCATTTTGATATGGAAAAGATAAATTTCTACTCGGTAATTCAAATTGGTCTTTTTTACCTGAAACAGTTTGTGGTTTCTTTATTTTCTGCGTTGCTGAAACTTTGAAATCGTTTGGGAACAGATCGTTAAATTTGTCCATTGACCCAGACAATGATTTCTTGCTTCATTTTTGCTTGATTCCGAAGACAAACTATTCTGGTTAATTCCTAGCTATTAGATACATGAAATATGTTTTTGGGGCGTGTATGCATGCAACTATATTATATACTAGACTTTAAACTCATGTAATGCAAGCGCAACATTTTGATGACGTGTATTTAATCGATAAAACATCATTAAGTTTTTTTATTTTTGCGTACGAGGTTGTTTAAAATGGGTTTACATATTTGTTTTTCTTGACCATAGACATAATACTTTCAGGCGCCCAGTGTGGGTCAACAAAAAATTATTTTCAATGTTTAAGTGAACACCAATGCGTAAATGAAATTTTTTTTGTGTCTATCGGCTTGACTTTGGCTTTAGCATGCTGTGTATGATGCTGGTATTGATTGTAAATTAAAGTATGAAACCAAATAGGTCAGGCATCTACCTTCAACTCGTATTTTCGGTAGATTTGTATTTAGTTGTTGCTTTACGTATGTGAATTAATTCATAAAAACGTCGTTACTGTTATTAAAGTTGCTCATTGCTGCCTTTTTAATGTTGAAAATATATTCAATACTCAATTGCTGCGTCGCAGCACGCCTATGGGTTGGTTTTTATTTGTGATTCTTCTTTATTTAACTCTTTTGGAACAGTTTTGGGAGCCATCATTTAGAACTGCTCTGCAGAGGCTTCATACCCTCAACGCACATTGCACTTTAGTTGCAAGAGTGATGCTGCGAAGCCACTCGAACAACCACTTGTGCAAATAGAGCTTTGTATACACACATGACAATTCATCTTTAGAATACCGTGTGTAGATGAAGGGAAATTTAGGCTATTCCAACATCGGAACATGTCAATAGGTTTACGACTATCGTATTGCACAGAGGAATGAGCCAGCTGGAGCTGGAATGGGAGCACTGAGCCAGCTCCCTGGGCAGTGCGAATAGAATGCGAATGATGAGTACTGTGTGAATGATGAGTACTGTGCGAATGATGAGAACTGTGCAAATTATGAATACTGATCGTCCGTAGTTATTGATAACGATATCTTGTAAGCACACTGTGAGTTTAGCGTGCATAAACTTTGCTCTGCTCTTGTTTTCGAGTAGCTCATGAGCATTTACGCTTTTTCTAGTTATGGTTGCTATTAGGTGGACAATTTAATAGGTGAATTTGGGTTTTTCAGGGGTATGCTGAATGTCTTGTCAATAAAATAATTAAGAAAGCTCTCATAATGAGTAAAAAGTTCAAAGAGACAATTTTCTGAAATAAACACATAATTTGCCTATATTTTTAGCATCGGAAGCATGTTCACGGGAACAATTTTCTAAAATAAACACATAATTTGCCTATATTTTTAGCATCGGAAGCATGTTCACGGGAACTCACGACCCAATAATCAGATACAATTGAAATTCGTAAAATGTGTTGATCTTGAGTAGGACCAGGTCTGATACAAGCGATTTTGAAATATGGACAACCCTGCGGTAGTGGTGCTAAAACACTGAAATAAACTTGAAAAAACTTCTTTTGATTCTATAAATTCTGATACAGTACTCCGTTTTTGATGATATTCAAACAGTAGCTGAGCCTTACTCTAAGTCAAATTTGGTAAAAATTTGGTCCCAAATTAAGTAGGTGCTGCCAGTTATGGTTTTTCAAAAATTCGCTCCGCAAGATAAAGTAATGTTTTTAAAGCTATATTATGTTTTATTACATTTTGGTTTATTATTATTTTTAAAACAATAAAAACAGTAGATGAGTTCACACTTTTGTAAACATGGCAAAAGGTGCTTGAAATCACACTTTTGAATGGCTCTTAAAGAGCAGCTCAATAAAATGAATGAGCTTGAAGGAGCTAGCACACTTTAGAGAGTCATCTTGCACATCGCTAGTTTTGAGGATAGCTTAACAAGATTAGTTTTGATATTATTAGTACTACCATTAATTTGAATGTGTCTCTCTTAGTGGATGTGTCTTTAGCTTTTGCTTTTATTATTTATTAATCTCTTATTGAATTAATGTTTGTTTTTAAGGTGATAACATGATTTTAAGGTGATCATAATTCAGGCAGTGAGAAGGACGAAATTTTACGATGAATAAATACAGCAAACAAGGCGTACTATTCCATACCCCCCATAATCAAGTCTACGAACGAGCACAGGAATAATAAGCTTCGCATATACAAAACACTCATTAAACCTGTGCTTCTCTATGGAAGCGAAGCCTGGACTTTGACTACGGACTCCGAAAAGGCTGTGGCCGTATTCGAGCGCATAGTGCAACGACAAATTTTCATACAAGAAGGGACAGAGTGGCGAATGCGATACAACAATGAGTTGTACCATATATTTGACGACCCACCTGTATCCACATGCATTAAATTACGAAAATTACAATGGAGGCCAATAGACTACCTAAAAGAACGTTGAAAGGTAGAGCACAAGGGAAGCGTTCAGTTGGTAAGCCGAGGAAACGTTGTGAACACGATAGACGCAGACAGCAGGTCAATACTGGGGCTGAATAATTGGAAAACCAGGTCGCAGGATCCAGACCATTGGAGGCGGACGTTACTGGAGGCCAAGGCCCGACTTGGGCTGTCACGCCATCGATGATGAACATGATAGTCATAGCTGCTGATAATTTTTGCAGCATTTAATCTCTTACGTTTGACAATTCATTCGGCTATTGATGACGTCTGGAACTCAATTTCCAACCAGCTAAGACATTACGCTCAGAAGAAGAATGCAATATGTCTGTCTTGATTTCATTTCGAAAGAAGTTGTGTCAACTAAGAAGGAGCGGAAGATGAATGCAAAATGGAAGCGTTCTTTGATGTTGGTGATTGTGGTAGCTGTAACTTTAAGAAAGGGGTTGAATCTTAAATCTGCAATTTCAATTATTTTATAAAGCAGTATCGTTGCTTGTGTATTCAAAGAACTGAAGCCACTAAGAGGGCTTTAGTTTTATAAATTCCTACATGAGTACATTTCAGAAACTAATGCAATGCTATGAAGATCCCGATTCAATACTACTTTTAAATTTCACTTGTATCTTGTCATACCTTGTTTGATGTTGTCGAAAATTTTCAATTACGCCAATCAGCTTAGTATTAGAAGGTTGGATATTAAGTAAATGCTAATAGCATAATTTTGGGTGTTCTTCACTTTTAATGATTTCTTTAAAATTTCTATTAGTGCCAACTTTTGATTTGGAGTTTTCAATTGCCTTTGGTTCACTTTTGGGTCAAAAATTGAAATTTTTATTACTTTTTCTGTAATCTTCGTTTATTGATTGGAAATGCTTTTTTTTAATGGCTGAAGAACTAAATTATGTCGACACATTGGTTTTTGCTTGACAACTTAGAAATGGTGCGTTGATTGCAACATGGCTATTTCAAAATATCAAATTAACATGAGTTTTTGATTGACACAAATTACAAAGCTATTTTTACTAATTTTCGAAGCACGACTCCACATCAACAAGACAAATGTGTGCTTTGTAAAATAATCGAAAAATCATTTTCCATTCAAAGTTTAATAAGTTTTAAGTTACAAGTTCATTGCCCACATTATTAATCAGTTCACTTGCCAGTATTCAGTCAAATGTTTACATATACAGTTCTTGAATTGTTTACTTGGCTCAATTGAATTCAATGGAGTTTATATTAATTCGGAATTGGGAAGCATTAATTTATTATAAATATGATTCCTTTTAACGAAACAAATTACTCTTTAATTGATATTGAAAGCCAACATGTTGTTATGAAGAAGGTTGCCACACTTTTTGGTGATTCATTATGAAAAATTGATACCAGGAACACCGACATAAATTATCAGAACCGTCACAAAAACTGAAGTTTATATTAAAAAACACTTGAAAATTGCGGGAAAAATCGAGTTATTAAGAAAAGTTTTCAAAAGGACAAGGACTAAAAATTCCTGCGCTCAAAAACGGACACAATCCAAAAACTGTGGGGGCATCTAGCAGAAAAACGAGGTGCTAAATGCGTATCAGAAGGTAAAGCGGACATTGTTTCTGAAGCGGACGGAGGAAGCTTAAGTCAAAGTTTAAAAAATGCTTATTGTAAGCTTTAAACTGCTCCAAACACCTGAAAGAAAAATATTTTGGAGACATGAAAAATAATACATGACTATTACCTGATTTTTGATTCCAAGTTGAAGCTCGACTTGCATATTTTACACATCACTTGATACATTACAATTATTTTGTGCTAAGATTCAACTATCAAACAAACTGAAGGTAGCAGACTTGCCGATTGACTTTGAATTTTGCTAGCAGAGTATTCAAATAGTAAAAGAAAACGAAAACATTTTGATCTTCATTTTTATGTCTCAAGAGGCCCATTTTGATTGAAACGGCAATGTTAACAAACTAAATTATGTTAACCGAATATGGAGTGACTCTATTCCACAGATACTCCTTGAGATTTAATCGCATCCACTTCGAGTCACAGTGAGGTGTGCATCAAGTTTCAAGCAGTTTCATCAAGCTGCATTTTCGGACCTTATTTTTTCAAAGAAAACTGGCTTATAGTTACGGTCAATAGAGACCGTTGCAATGAAGAAGTTGCAAGAGTTTTTCTTTCCAGAACTACACTAAAACTCTTTATGGTTTCAATATACCTTCAAAATCTCTATGATTTCAATAAGATGATGTACTTCTCACAGAACCGGGGCCGTTTTGACAGAATTGCAGCGGAAGTTTCCCAATAAAATGATTCCCTGAACTGTACAATCCGTTGGCTTGCACGGTTTCCTGACTTTACTGCACCTAATTTTTCTCTTTTATTTTTCTCTTTGATTTGAATGATTTAAAGTAATCATTTCGAACGGCAATTCAGACGATTCCCGTCGCAATCATCCAGGCAGTAAAGAATAACTTTTTGATATGATCTTTTTGACCGAGCGGGAGCCATTTAAATTCAATTATTTTTAAAATCCAACCAAAAATCTGAATTAAAATTAGTTATTTTTCAAATGAATAAAGAAAAATGATGTTATGTGAATGCAACAAAATGCAATTTGAACCACCTGTATTTGGCTGCTCATACATCAAATACAGGTGGTTCAATCGTTCTATAAGCTTCCTTGCTTCAAATAATCGAGCCAGCTGAAAAGTTTTTGCTTTTTAGGGAAAACTGCGAACGATCGATAAATTTTGTGTTGTATTCATCTTGTCAAATTAAAATTTTCAAAATTTCCCATCGAACAAGAAAGGTAACCCAACACATATTGTGTAGAACCCAAAACTTGTATTCTACGAAACACCTAACCAAATTGAAATTCACATAATGTATTGGTGTTAAGTAGGACTAGGTCTGATAAAAGCTTAGTGAATTTGCTGAAAAAAAGCATACAGCAAATTGATTTTAACATAAGCCAAGTTTGATAGATTTGCAATTGGAAACTTAAGATAGGCTTGCCAGCAACGATAATTTTGGTCATTTGTATCAGCCGTTTATTCACTTTACTCAGCAATTAATTATTACTTGTCAAATTTAACTTTTAATTAGTTGATTTATCCACTTCTTTAAAGTCTGTCAAGCTTAAATGGAACACTAAGCTTTAGTCAATGATTCGAACAAAGTGTCACAAAATTACGTATTATATTAGGGGTACCGGTTAAAAATTGAGTTTTTTTTCAAAATTTAATGCTTTATTGTAAAAAATTAGTTACAATTCAATTCTTAAAGTATTAGTCATCGCTAGCCACTATTTTTCCCCATCTTTCTGGTAATTAACGGATACCATCTCGAATAAATTCGGCCTGTTTGGCGCCAATCCATAAATCGATCCAATTTTCGACTTGGCCGTGATTACGGAAGTGCTGGTCAGCCAGTCCATGAGCCATCGATCGGAGCAAATGATAATCGGAAGGAGTAATGTCTGGACTATATGGTCGGTGGGGCAAGTCTTCCCATTTCAACGTTTCTAGCTATGTTTTGACCACTTGTGCAACAAGTGGCCGAGCATTGTCATGTTGCAATATAACTTTTGCGTGTCTTTCAGCGTATTGCGGTTGTTTTTCTCGCAATGCTCGGCTCAAACGCATCAATTGTCGTCGGTAGACTTCGCTTGTGATCGTTTCGTTCTATTGTAGCAGCTCAGAGTATACCACACCAAGCTGGTCCCACCAAATACACAGCATGATCTTCTCGCTATGAATATTAGGCCTGGTCGTCGATGATGAGGCATGGCCGGGGATCGTGATGGACCCATTTTTCATCACCAGTTACAATTCGATGCAAAAAGCCCTTGCTTCTTTGCCGTTGGAGCAGTTGTTCGCACGTGAAAAAACGGCGTTCGACGTCTCTTGGCTTCAATTCATACGGCACCCAAATGCCTATCTTTCTGATCATTCCCATTGATCGATCGGAAATGGTTTGCTGAGCAACTCCAAGTGTTTTTGCAAGTTCATCTTGCGTTTGTGACGAATCTTCACTGAGTAATGCCTCCAATTCTTGATCTTCAAACTTTTTTGGCTGGCCGGAGCGCTCTTTGTCTTCGATGGCAACATCACCATAACGGAACCGCTTGAACCAATTCTGACACGTTCTCACCTCTATTTTAAAGTTCGGATATGCTTCGACGAGCAATTCACGCGCTTGGGATGCATTTGTCTTCAAGTTAAACAAGAAAATTGAAACTTCCCGCAAATGTTGTTTCGATGGCTCAAAAGTTGCCGGGCTAGCTCTGTGTGTTTTCACTAAAACTTATAAATCAGACTGAAATAATTACACAAAGGTATGAAGTTTCTGACGTGACAGCTGTCATTATCGAATTTCATGTTCAAGTAATAGATATGAAGTTGTCTGCAAATACGCAATTTTTAACCGGTACACCTAATACCATATTTTGTCAAAATACCTGGTTATTATTTTCGTGATAAGAAGATTTTCGACACGTGTACATATGTACATATATGAATTTGATGAGAATTTATTTTGTTTTCTTTCAAGAATGACTTTGTCTTTGTGAAAATGAATAACCGAGGCGGAAAATGTACAACCTGTATTGTGATGTTCACATGTCTGGTTGCTCCAATTTCAGTCTAAGAAATGATAAAGAATTTATAGTGATAACAGCTCTTAAGGATGTTTTGAAAGGATTTTGAAATGATAACTTTGTTTTGAACAATTATACGCACTTCAGCTGATATTGTAGTTGAACAGCAATAAGAATTTTCTAATTATCCTCTAAAAATTCATTTATGATCGACACTCGTTTTCAGTCAGAAAATAATTCACGTCCAATTCCAACTTTATCTGTGATAGGGATGGAATCTTATACCTGGGACTTAGAGCATCTGCACCTGTGATAGTGACGAATAGTCAACTGTACTTTTACTTCTTTTTAAATTTAGGCTTTGTCGTGTAAATGGTTTTCGAAATCAGATCAAAGATTTTTGAACGCTTGTAGATAATAATCCGTTTTCCGGGCTTTATTGACCTAATTATCTTCTCTTCTTACTTTACGTTCTTTGAGAATATTAGAATTGAACACAATTCATAAAAATTTTCCACAAAATTCTTTTCAACTAATATTTATAATCATTCATGAAATTTCGATAATATTCAACCACTCGAGCGAAATAAGTTGGGATTTCTTTCAACAATGTTCTTCTTCCTTATCACGAAACCTTGACAAAATCTACAACCATTCGGTCTTCTTGTGAAATTTCGTTCTATTGAAGAACTTGAAAAAACCAGAAAGCAAAAGGAAACTTAAAAATCACTTCAGCAGAATGGGAATTGAAAGGTCTCACAAGTAACAGCAGCAGTCCGATGGAATCAACATCGACACAAATCGTCGCTTTTGATAGCATTTTGTTGACTGATCCGTAGTACTGTACACATTGTGGTATTGTATTGATAGCTATGGGCTTTTTAATGTCAATACTTTTCATAACACAGGGAATGAGCTCGACCCAAAAATATTCTACATGCCATTTTGGGTTTCAAAGCTCAAAAATATTAAATTATCTTTAGTTTTCAACATAGACTGGACTCTTGATGCATTTTTCATTGTTGAATATCAAAGTATCACCATTTTTCGGTCAAAGTGCTTTCAATTTAGAAGTATCATCACTAGTACTTGACCAAAAACAATGAAACAAGGCTTAACTTTCAATTGTGTGCACTTGACACGTACGCCCCAAGCCTATCGCGTGGGTATTAGGTTTCAAAAGCATTAGCACAGCACCATGATTAACTCCTCACGACGAGCTGAAAAATCAAAAACAGAAATATTTTTCCTACTAAGCGAAACCGTTGGGGAGCGCACGAGAGTTTAGCAACTGCTGCAAACATGCCTTGGCTCAATTCTGTACTAGGAATGCCAAGCAATTCCTTATTCGATTCCCATCCCGAAATTCCGATTTCCTTTTCTATCCTCCAGCCAATTTCACATACAGCTATAAAAATACGTACAAAGCTGGAATATCGGATTATTTGCCTCTCCTCGCATTCGTTCATTTTTTTTTTCGAATCGGATCGGAAAATCGGACTATCGGACAGAAAAAAAAACAGTAACAGAAGGGAACGAACCGTTGACTCTGGACTACAGCTTAAGTTCCGAAGTGAAAAATTGGACGTCCCAGTTAGTTGAAGCGTGAAAAATTTGTCGAATTTATTTTTATTTAACAGCAAAACTGCCAAGGACCCGCTTACATATGCCTGTTTCTAGGGACGCTTTGCAGCTGAGGTAGTTCTTTTATTGTTGACCGGAGTAGTAGAGAAGTTTTATAGCCCGATCGATGTGTATCGGTCGACTGCGAACAGTGCTGATTCGATTAGATTGCATCGGCTCTTAGTGATGTGGTTTATTATCAAATTGGGAATTTCAGTGAATTTCTATGATAATAAACAGAGCTGGGACGGAAATTGATTCTTCGGGCCGACATAAGCGTCAAGACATGGTCGATTTTCAATCGTTTCGAACGAAATTGGTCTGCTATTGACTATAGGCTCTGAGATTATTTCATATTTTGAATAGGGGTGAACTTGGCTCGGCACGACTTACATTCGGAATTTCACTGCCAGAACTATTTTCAGTAATTGGTAGATTGGAAATGTTATTTTGTGCTACTGCTGGTGCTATGTGGCATGAATGCGAATAAAATGTCGATTATGATACGTATAGTATAGATACAATTTTCGATAGGTTGTGGTGATGCTTTGAGTACTTGTTGCTAGGCTATGACTTAACGCTATGGTCTATATGAACATGTAGGTATAAAGCTTATTCTATTCATTGCATAAGCACCATAGAAACCGGTTAGGTAGGATGTTTCTAATTGGCATGAGCCATGTGTTGCGTAAAGATATTTTTAGTTTTGAATTCATTCAGTTTCATAACAAGAAATTTAAAAATATTTGGCCTCAATGTTACTAATATTAGTTGATCAGTAAAGCTTGATTTTTAGTTTAGTTTAGATTTATTCAATATTTTGATAAATTTATGTAACTTTGAAAGCTCTAAATTTTGTTTGTTGACTTTTGGAGATTAATTTGGATAAAATGTCGTTAATGAAAAAGTTAAAAAAAAAATTGAGAAAGCTGATTGTGATAGATTTTTTTTTTACTTTTATTGAAATTTGAAATTTGAATTAGAAATATATGAACAATTATTTAAACCACAATAGCATGGTTTAACGTTGTGGTATGAAGGATAAAGTGGAAATTCGCGAAGCTGTGAAAAATGCTCAGTGTTGAAATGTAACCATTGTTCGTAAACGTCACGGAATTATCGCCGAGATGGAAGCAACACTAAAACTATGGTGTAATAGTTAGCCCAGTAAATGTTCAAAAAAATCTCTTGTAGATCAAAATATGGTGTGCTCTCTAGGTAAGGTGATTTTTGAGAGATTTAACCCTCCGAGAACGAACCTATTTTTTCGATCATCGAGAACAATTGGGGTCAAATTGACCCCAACCACTTCTGAACGTCTATAGAATCACCGTCACTGAAGAATTACATTTGAAAAAATTTGTAAGTATAGATTGAGACTTCTTTTAGTAGTTGTTTCCAATTCGAAGTGCCCTAAATGTCCTTAACATACCTAAAAAAATTCGCGAAAAAAACAGTTTTATCGAAAATCTGCTTTTTTACAAAAAAAAACCGTAACTTTGTCAATTTTCAATATTTTTGGCTAAAAATTTAGGGGGGTACACTCAATGTATGACAAAATCATAAAAAAATTAGCCCTATAGTGATCCTTGAAAAAAATTATTTATTTTGCATAGTTACGGTGGCGATTGTGAGGATTTTGAAATTTGCACATTTAAAAAAAAATCATAGCTTTGTCAGTTTTTAATATTTTGAGCTAAAAATGTATGTGGATACTCTCAAGACATAGTAGAATAATAATGAAAATTAGCCCTATATAAAGGGTTGCAAAAAAAGGTGTAATCTTTTGAATAATCAGAATCTGATTGCTCCGAGACATAGTCGTCTTCGGAGGAATCACTGTCGCCAAAATTGTTATCATTGTCTTCAGCTAACAAATTATTGCGCACACTAGAACGCAGATTATACTTCATATTGCTAAAAACAAAAAAATAAAAGCACTTGCAAACTTATTTTTTTGGCTTTTTTAAATTAATCTATCGATTTATTAAGTAAAAAAAAAATGAATTTTTCGAGGACTGATGACTTGGGACTGAATGCGAGCGGTGTAAGCTTATAGTCAAGACACAGAAATACACTTAGGAGCCTATAGTACCCCCCTCTTCCCGCAGGCCTAAGCGCTGCGATCGGCCAAAAAGGTCACTAGGGTCAATTTGACCCCCTGTGTTCTCGGAGGGTTAAAGACAATTGGCGGAAGATGGCTAAAGATGAAGAGTTTAAAGCTAGTAACGGTTGGTTCAGCCGATTCAAAAGTCTCTGTAATTGGCCTAGCATTGCAGAAAGTAGAGAGGCAGCAAGTGCTGATAGATTAAGGTTATAGATTAAGGTGACTGCACCAACTAAACTATATTCAACGTGGATGAGACTGGCCGGTTCTGCAAGAAGCTGCTGAAAAACACTTTTATCACACGTGAAGAGAGAACCTTGTCAGGTTTAAAGAACGCAAAAGATCAAGTGGTGATTGGAGCGAATGCAGCTGATGGTTGCAAGTTAAAACCTCTCTAAATTCCTCGCTCAGAAAATTCAGGAGCATTGAAAAATAAATCTAAAGTTGACTTGCTTTTGATTTGGAAGTTCAATCGAAAAGTATTTTGGAAGCAATGCAATGTTTTAGATGCAGTGAAAATGAATGACAGTCTTGGAATGAGGTTTCACAAAAAACTTTAAATGGCGTCTGGAAAAAACGGTGTCCTTTTTTTCAGCACTGATACTCAGGTGGAATCAGTGCCAGAGCCTGATGAAATTGGTAATGTGATTCAGGAAGCTGTTAACCTTACCAGGGTAATAAATTTAGAGAAGCATGGTGATAACATTCAAAAACTGATGGATGACCACAATCAGGAGCTGAGAACTGATGAGCTCTTAGAAATGCATAAACTATAGTAAGACTTTGAGGTGCTTGATTCTTTAGACCTAGTTCAACCAGAAGATCGAATGACGGTTGGAATTTCGACAGAAGGCCTCAGTTTGACTGAAGAGGGGTTACAAATTTTCGAAAATATAGACTCCAACGGAGACCGCATTTTTTCTTTATAACATTCATTAGATTTTATGAAGAGTTATGTATTAGTAAGATTCTTTTAAGATATAGTTTTCTGTAGTCTCCGGCCTTGATTAAAAATGATTTGTACGTAATAATATGCGAAATAATATCCCGACATAGGCGAATTCGGCTTACACGATTATGACTCAGTCCCACCTATTGCACAAGTATGGGGCATTACTTTAATTTCAAGTTTATTATGAGTCTATGAAAAATCACATCTCACGCATTGATATTGATGGGAGGCTCTTTTTCCTTCGATCGTTTGGTTCGTTTGATTCATATTTTTAAGGTCAGTTTCATTGCAGCTAATTTAGAAGATGAATTGGAAACGGATCGTTTTGATGTTAAGAAATATACCCATTACTTCACGTTGAGTGTAAAATTTTGTGTTTCGTTCCTTTCCATTTAAAACTTCGACTCCTGGACTATAGAGAAAATAATGAAGAATGATTCCAAATGCATACTATGGTTTGTGAAGCAGAGTGAATTGCTTATCAAAAATTTGTTTTCAACCTTTCAACCAATAATTGATGTCTCAATTGAATTCATCTTATTTAAAGTTAAAATAACAACCAAATATATTTATTTCCTATTGCCACCAACAAAGATCAACCTTGTTACTTTTCTGCTGAAAATATCAAAATAAAACCTATTAACTTCCTTTATTAATTTAATTCGAAAAAGGTTCAGACAAACATAATCCTGTATTGCGCTAGCTATTTCAATACGGACAAATCAAACAACCCTTTAATTCCTCAACAGAAATCCAATATTTAATCCAAGTTTATCTTAAGTGTCACATTTCGACTGATGGTCGACGACAAGACCAGAAGAAACAAAGCAAAAACGATCACAATAACGAAAAACCATATCCTTATCGGAAACGCTAGTGATTCACATATTCATCCCCCACCCAACACGGATCAAGTTTGCGATTAGTTGTATCCATTGCATGCCTGAAAGGGTCAAAATCGAAACAACTGCTAACGGAGGGCAAAGTCAAAAGTATGAAAACTAACCGGGCATTCGTTCACAGTAGAGATTAAGGATGGAAAGAATTCGACCAAAAAAGAAAAAAAGCTACCGCTTGAACTCGACTCTCCCTGTCTCTCTTTTCTTGTTTTTTGACCTTCTGCGTCTGACTCTGATCCTTCAAATAAAGGATTAACATTGTCGTGATGGAAAGGTCTCGTCTCGAACCCTCATCGTGATTGACTGAATACAAAACTCGGTGTGCGATACACAAGTGTGACACAACGTATAAAGGAATTTTCTCAAGCAGATAATCCTATTATTATATCAAGGCGACACCGAGATTATGGATGAGAGCATTCATTCATTGGGTAGCACGCTGATTTGGCTTGTCTGACGATGACGAAAATAAGCCTCAACGATAAGGCTTACGTATATGCTTACAATTCAGTTGCCCATTTGTCATTCCCGGTTACCACCTTCGCCTACACAACAGCTCACATTCGCCACCGAATACAACATAGATTTTGAAGCTAATTTATATCAAATTATCGAGAACGAATATCACCCTTTGCCGGCGTCTAGTCTGTCACTTAAAGATAACTCGCCAAAAATCAAAGGGGACCACATCGAAAATCTTTAGGAGTGAATTAATGCGAAAAGGTGGTGAATTTGAATTAAATTGAATAGGGTGCGCTACCACATTATTCGCATTAGGAACTATTCGAGTTGAAGTGATCGGGATGAAGCAAATTAATTCACCATTACTTTGAAGGAATTTAATTTTTTTTTTGCTGTGTAACGTTTGGGTCTGGGTTTTTGTAGATAAGACTTGGAAAGTTCATTTCATGTTTATAATATCTTATTGCTTTAAATGGGGATTAAATTGAGAAATTTGTGGATGTACACAGAATATTGATTAATTTCACTTAGGATTGGGTGGACGAAATTTGATATTTTAAACGAAAATGAAGATATTTACAAAGCATGAATTCTGATTTAATTAGATTCAATTCGATTGATTCTATTTAGAGTCTATGCAATAGCATTGAGTCCGTACAATATGAAACTTTGGCTTATTACAACCCATTTTGAGGTCTTGGAGTTCGGAGTTGGTAGTTTTTGCGAGTGTGAAATAATCAGTTTCATATTTAGAGCAAATTAGCTCGAAAGGTAAAAAACATTTAGTTAGCTCCCTATCACGAACGGCGTACGTAAATCATACGCCGTAAATGATACCACATTGATCGAAAGCTGATAGCAACCACGTAATAACATACAGTGCAGTGCATCTTTATTTTTTTATCAATATCATACAAAGTAAAATATTTTCGCTCACGCTGATAAAAACAAAACTAGTATGTATGCTGGTTTTCTAGTTATCTTGACAAATTGACAGTAAATTGACAGTCAAATCAAGAATCTTCTTTACAAAAGGCTTGAATTATTTGTTTGAAAATTTGAGAATGCACAACTTTCCTATCAATTTTCGAATCCACTCTAAAGGAGTCGCCTAAATTCTCAGCCAATATACGCGTTAAATGAAAATGTATGAATATGATATCCTCAATTTTTATAAACATATGTGTTCCAGCTTAGTCTATTATTTGTATAGAACTTATTAGGGGGAAAAAGCTTAAGAACAGTCCGAGTTCGTCAAAAATGTTAGTTCTCACCCTCAGTTTATCAAGTTTGAAAAGAGTCTTGCAGCTGATGAGTACATAATGAAAGCGTTTTTAGAAAATTAGAAAACGTTTGACTGGATATTGATGAAATGAAATTGTTTCAAATGTAGGGTGATTGTTTCAAAAGCCAGCCACCTTGTTCCAAAAGTCGGTTAGCTGGAATCCGTTTTTGGATAATCCTCTTCTGTTTCACAACACGGATCGAACCCTTTAAAATGATATCTTAAGTAGGAATAGTGGCTAGTGGAATATTATGAAGGCACTCTCTTCATAGCCTCCCCCTTTCCCCCACCACACTAATATATATATATATATATATATATATATATATATATATATATATATATATATATATGTGTGTGTGTGTGTGTGTGTGTATTGTATATTAAAATATTAAATAATAATATATTAAAATATATTTAAATTCACTTAGTTATTTGCTATTTTTTTATTCATTTAGTTATTTGTCATTTATTTACTACTTTATTTGTTGTCTATTTGTAACTAATTTATTTATGCGTTATTTATTAGTCTTGTATTCATATACAGTTTTGTTTTTTATTTTTTTTTTTCGTAATTTTATCCATGTACTATTTTATTTATTCTTCTGTGTATGTACACTTTGCTTGGTGAATAAACAAATAAATAAATAAGTATTGCGCTTTGAATTTCGTTTCAACGAGGTTGTTTCTCGCCCGCAGGCACAAAAGGGTTTGGCGACCAACTTTTGGAGCAAGCTGATATGAGGAGTATTCACTTAAAATGCTTTCATAAAATGTGCGCTTATTGAATTAAAAATTGATTTCAAAACTAAAATAAAAATTATGAATTAGTATATGCGAGATCCCAATTTAATCCTGATTTGGGATTATCCCTAATATCGCGTCGTATAAACGGGCAAAATTGGAATTTGGATTTTCCGAAATTCGAATTGCGTATATCCATAGAAACTTGTTTTGATGATTAGCTTACACGCAAATAGAAACTGTACTATATAAATGTGGCAAGATAGAAAGTTTAGGATACGTTGAACATTTCAGTTAACGTATGAAGAAGGCAAGAATGAATATGGAGAAACATTTAGCGATAGCTGAACATTTTATTAATTGGTTTTTGTTTTTTCTGAGGCTTCGTTCCAAATCAAGAATGAATTCCACAAAAATGATAATGGATAACAGATCAAGTGCACGCGTTTACGAAAAGTCGCGATGTTGAAAAATCACTTTCATTTACAGATTTCATATGCACTCTCACACATAGTCATCAGGCGTAAACCCAACTGTTCTGGTTTAAGCTGAAATCCGAATTTGACCGTTTATACGACGTTCTGACTGGTAGAATCGCAGATCGGGATTAAATTAGGATCTCGCATAAACTAGGTCAATGAGATCTCGAAGGAAGTCATTTTGCCACCGCGTTTTGAAAGTATGCCATGTTCAAGGTCATACATTTGGAATACATGCATAAGCTGGGAATAAGTATTTTATTCTATAGAAATATGAGTGTGATATTTAAAAACGTTCTGTATACTGACTACAGGCTTTAAATTCATCCGTGTATGGCAGAGCTTATTAGATATAGTAAAATGAGATTTTCCTGATTCATATGACGGCAAGCCTTTAAAAAAATTATCTGGCAAGGATGGACACCACAAAGCAATAAAAACCTGATACAAGCAATTGCCCAGCAAACACAAAAGAGTTTATTTTCACAGTATTGGAAGGTATCCCGTGACTTTTCGATGTCTGAAAACTTAACTTTAAACTATGTCGCAAGACTTGCTTGCCATTTTTCAAAAACTAAGCAGAATTCATTTCTTTCTTTATTTTAATTACCATTTTTGTTATTACGTTTTTATTTTACTTCACTGATATTTATAAAAATTTTGATAGAATTTTTGTTATCGTTTGATTCTTTATCAACTTAAACAAAATTTTAAACGAACTGAGCCAATTTAAATGAATAAAAATTTGATTGCCGTACCTACAAAACTAAAAATTCATTTTATCAAAACAATTTTTGGTTTTTAGCTGCGTAATGAAAAATATGTAATTGTTGATTCTTCTCCTCGCAGACTTTGTTTTTGTCTTTTCATTGTGAAAAGCTTCAATTTTCTTGTATGTATTTTATCTGTATATCTAGTGACGCATCAAGTGTTGCAATAGGTCTGAACATCAAATCAATTCCAAACTGCGTAAAAGTTTTAATAATTGTAAGTACCCAACGGGAAAAGTAATGCGTCGGCATATATTCGGTAAGTATTTCGAGTAATGCATGGAACCATTACCGATCCATAGTCTGTTAATTTATTTTCAACATTGCATGTCCTAAACTGGTAAAGCATAGACAAGGGAACTTCGAGCTTCCAGCTTATAGCGTTATAAAAAGAACTTTTTGAAAAGCCCGGCATCGTATTCTTGCATTGCCATATTCTAGGAGAAATACGAATTGAAGCTTTGGATCGTACCTCTGCATGACCCGGAATGTGTGAATATTGCATGCTTAGTGTTTATTACGCTCATTGGAAATTCTAATAGCGTATTCTCGCAGCTGCTAGGGTGAATCAGTGCTCTTGTTTTAAACATTTTACTCACCTGTGATGATTTGAAATGCTCCGAAATTTTCATCTTTCCGTTTTATATAGCACACTACCCATAGCCGATGTATGCTCGCAAGATCTTTTCTCCTTATTTTCGCGAGTGATGTTCATTAGCCAGTCATGGATTTTTGGAAAACCCCTTGCGAGAATATTACATTTGCATTGCTAAGAATGTTTGCATCATGAAATCTGCTACAATGCATCATCGCGATTTCCGTTGGGTAGCTACTGAAAAATTTCAGGAAAAGCTGTGTTAAACATCGGTGGAGTTATTCCAAATTATTCTAATTGCCCTATTGGCGAATGAGCGGATAGACCACGAGTACAAACTCATAAGCTTTGAGAGGAGCGTTGGGCTATGGGCTTGCGAACGACATGGCAGATTAGGCTTATTCGCGTCTAAAGGTCTTGGCTTAATAGTGCCTGGGTAAGATAAATTTCTAGCTAAGCGAGTTCATACTGGATGACGACTCTTTCGAAAAATTCCATCGCCGAATGGAAAAATTCAAGATCTCAAGTCAAGAGCTCTGCAAGTATTGCGTTAAGGAAAGTAATGACATCTCTCATACCTTTTTCCATTGCGCTCGCTTCAGGAGAGAGCGACACAGACTTTTCTACCGTAAAGATTATGCTAAGGTTGAACGACCTGAGCTGCTAAACTGGATCAGCATATTAAGAGCTGTTATTGCGCTCGAACAAATAAGGAAAGACGCTTCATAAACTCCTAAAAGTCTGACAAAACGGAAGTAAGCTGGTGGTACATTTAGTAGGTGATAAAACTGAAGTAATGCGAAAGCGGTGCCGCCTCACATTCCGGTGGCCAGCAGGTTATGTTTTTACATGAGCAAAAATTTCATATGATCCTGTACCGTTTGCCGGGAACATTTTGAAAATTTCTTGCCACCTGTTAAAAAAAACACTTAAAGAATGAGGCAACAGAAGCTATGATATCAAACATCACAAAGCAAAGACAAATATTATACTCGCATGCAAACATATGATTAAAATATTTTTTTTCTAAAATATCAGGTTCTATTTCGACTTTGGTAGCTCTGGGGGCTCTAGATCTAATCAACCAGTATCAAATGGCATACATTTTATGGAAAACCTGCTGTTGAAGCCTGGTGAACGGTTAGATACGAGAGATGATGAAGAACATTTGATGGAATTTATCGTTCGCAGTTTACAATGCATGCGCAAAAGCCTTCTGCACACCTGGACCACTAAGATGCAACAACAAAAATGTATCCATCCGAGCAGCACAAAATAAGGACTTTTAGCTGGTACCTTGGATAGTGAATAAACGGCTAGTACTAGCTGCTTTTAAGGGACGGGTAAGGGTTTCAGCATGAGAAAAACACGTTTTTCACGATTTTTTTTTAGATATTTGGATAGAGCAAATTTATTTAAACCTTTTGTACATTATAAATTATCATTTCAATAATATTGTGTAACTTTTTTGCAAAAATATCGACAAACAAGCCAATGACAAAGGTTTTTAAGAACGTCTTTGAAAGAAAAAAAAACGATTTGCGGTGTTCATTGTATCTCAGCTGAAAATTATCGGAAATCAAAGAACACTGAAATTTAGTCAAATTATCATCAAATCCTCCCCCAATGTTCTCTGATTAGAATTTTCAAAATTTTTAAATTTTTGGTGGTCATTTGAAGTGAAAATTGCTATTTTTCACCGAAAAATTGGACTTTTTCTAGGTGGAAAACCCCCCTTAATGTAAAAAAAAGTTTTAAAACTTATCGTTGGAAGGAAGTATTTTACATGTTGAAAGTGTGTGCCAAGTTTGAAATGAATCGGTAGGGTGGTTTTTAAATTGCAGTGAACCCCGACTTTTAAAAAATGGTTTTGAGAAAATGACTACTAAACTCCGCGCTGTTGGAGCTACAATGATAGAGGAGATGGGACTAAGCATTCAATAACTTCGAGAGTTTTGCTCTAATTGACTTCGAATTTTGGAACTAAATTCTTGAAATGCTTAACTATAAAATAAGACAAAATTTTGTCTTCACAATTGAAAGCCTTTACCCCTCTTAAGCGATTGGTACAAGCTGCTTTTTAATTTGATCGGTTAAACGAGTATCACGCTGCAATGTTAAGATCCGTGAAATGCACGCAGAGTTTTTGTGCCAAGAAGTGGATATTACCATGGAATCAACTAAATGTCAGAATTCAATCAATGTCAGAATTATGAAAAAAAGGGCACATGATGCGTAAGCGCCGACAATTTGCCAAAGGAGTACTGCAAGAAAATGAGACAAAGCTATTTCAGCCATAAGCAAACAAACCCGTCCCTCCTTTAGGGAATGAAAATGGGATACGATTTGAGAGTCAATTCGTTATCGTTCCAGGAAACCGATTTGATTTGATTTTGTAGTTCTCGTTGATGAAAAAGCCTAAGTTCAAAAAAACAGCAAAAATGGGAAGAAATCTAGCGGCACACCGACGTCTTTTACTATATGCGGCATAACAAGCACCGATTGAAGATAAATGCTGTCTACCTAGGTCGCCTTATGCTAAACCGTGGAGAAAACAATAATCATGATGATGACGAATTTTTTTGACGCGGAAGCAGGCAGGGGTAGTGCTGCATGCAACCCACATTCATATAAGCTTGAAATATTCACAGCTACTTGACTAAAGAAGCAACCAAAAATCGACCAAAATAACGACAGAGCAAAAACAAACTGGTAGAGGTTAGAATATTCCATGGTTGTTTGAGCTGAGATATTCAACAGTCACCTAAAGATAGTCCCACGACGAATTGAGGCAAACAGGTTGAACCAGTGAGTCAAGCGAATTACTATGAATTTGTTTTTTAGTTGTCAAAATTTTGTGCCAGAGAATGGCTTTGGGAGTTTTAATTGAATAAAAGCACGTTTAAACGTCTTTGGACGAAGTTTGCTTCGTACACTGTGATCTGCGAAAAATATGAACGGGAGCTCTTATTTAATTTTTGTGTCAACACAATACACTTGTTGGATCATACAGCTGTCCTTGTCGGAAAAAGAATGTTCTAACCGAGAAGACATACATGGAATCTTTTCAGATATTATGTAGAAAAAAACCCTAGCGCATCAGAACCGCTAGAAACACTAATGTTCGAAGAACAGTAGAGGATTTGTGCAGATTTTGAGTGTGTATTCTACCACTACTTACTTTTCCTACTTAAAACTAGTACACCCTAAGTAATAAAAGAATCTAAGCTTATTTTAATTTCCGTGACTTCATTGAAATTTAAAGCGATAGATAGGTGTTTGATGTTGTCATCCGAAAACTGTGCAGATCTTAGCAAATTTAAACATTGTTTACTTATTTTCATTGCAAATTTTTGCGATGAAAATACTTAATGCAAGCATTTATTGGAACGAAAATAACAAAAAGGCCTAGTGCTGGGAAGCCTTTCTGCCTCACGGTAAAGTCAACCTGCTCTGCGAATTTCGCATTGATCCGATGACTACATTGGAAGTTAGAGGGATGCAAAGAAATTTAGGGTAACCATTCTCAAAAGTTTTCAAATTTGTTAGATCCTAATATTTGGTGTTTATTTTCACTATAAGATCACTACGATTTGATAATTCTATTCTAGAATCGCTTACTAAGGTACGCCAAAAAAATACAAAAACAACCATAGTTGGCAACTCTATCATTGTTTTCTACCAAATATTGCCTGCAAAAAGTTTAATTTGCCATATGAAATTCGTTATGATTCAATGACTGTACTGGAAGCAATAGGGCAAAAAGCTTTATTTTCCTCAGGAATTTTCAAAATTTAAGACACCAAAATTACCATAACTGGCAGCTCCAACCGAATTTTTCAATCAAATTTCTACCAAACGTGGTTAAAAGTAAGGCTCAGTTACTATGTGAATTTCGTCAAAATCAAATGACTGAATCAGAATTTATAGGGCCAAAAGCAGTTACTTTTCTTAGTAATTTTTCAAAATCGCACCACTGGCACAAATTCACCCGCATTTCAAAATCACTTATATCAAACCTGGTCCTACTTAAGATCAATACATTCTGTAAATTTCAACTAATTCTGATTATCGGATCGTGAGTTTCCGTGAACAGAAATTCTTGATGCTAAAAATATAGGTAAATTGGGAAAGGGTTAATAGACGTGCCCGTTGTAAAATTTCAAATTTTTTACTTTGGCTATGTAAACAAAGCATAAGATTTATATATGATTTTCCAAGAAGCAACATTTTTTCAGGAGAATCGATGATTTGCCGGTTTTCACTTTCAGCGCCTGCACTAGCTACAGGGTTGCCAACATGCTCATTAAAAGCTACACAAACTTACAACTAAATAATATCAACACGTTCTGAAAGCTTCATATTGATCTAATAGCTTTGTCAAAAGTAATCGCAATTTAAAAATTTTCAAATTTTCTCGTACTCTTTAAAGGCACCAGCGCACACATGGGGTTAAAAAATTCCAAAACATTATCCGATTCACATTTGAAACATTTTCGAAATTCATTCCGTTACCTTAACTTTTGCAAAAATGATTTGTGGACGGAATAATAGGTACATAGGTATATTAAAAATTTCACTAAAATGGCCGCCGGCACCAAAGGGTTGAAGATAATTAACATTTTTATTCTGCATATACACCAATGGATTCTGAAAGTTTCAGCTGAATCGAATGGTGCGTTCCCGAGAAATAGTCACTGAAGCTTTTTGATTATATATATATATATATATATATATATATATATATATATATATATATATATGTATATATATATATACGTATATATATATATATATATATATATATATATATATATATATATATATATATATATATATATATATATATATATATATATATATATAATTATATATATATATATATATATATATATATATATATATATATATATATATATATTTATATATATATATATATATATATATATATATATATGTATATATATATATATATATGTATATATATGTATATATATATATATATATATATGTATATATATATATATATATATATATATATATATATATATTTATATATATATATCTATATCTATATATATATATATATATTTATATATATATATCTATATCTATATATATATATATATATATATATATATATATTTATATATATATATATATATATATATATATATATATATATATATATCTATATCTATGTATATATATATATATATATATATATATATATATATATATATATATATATATATATATATATATATATATATATATATATATATATATATATATATATATATATATATATATATATAGAAATATGAATTTTTGGCCAAATCGATTTTAATACTAATGTTCTTCAAACATTAGTAAAAATGAAATAATAAAACTCTTACTATTTCTAAGTTTCTGATATGGTATTTGCAAAGCGATTATTTACAACGAAACTTGATTTTTTGCAAAAATATCTAAAGATAGAATAGAATAAAATGCTTTGTTGAAACCGATTTTCTAGAGCTTTCATGAATCAAACAAATCATCAGGTTTTCCAATAATTCGAGCTAAATCTACATAAGTACGTTGCTGCCATAAATAAACCTTTAACTTAACGATAAAATTATTGTGGTCTGCTAGCATCTCATATCATCAATACGTCAAAGTTAATACTTAAGGGGTGAGTAGGGTTTTTAAATTTATTTTTTTTCGATTTTATTTTTTATTTTGAAAGGAATGACTAATATCTCAAGAATGTTGTGTCTAAATTTCAAGTCGATCAGAGCAAAATTGACGAAGCTATGACTATTTTTATACCTGTCGGATTTTTATACCAACCTGATTCGAGCGCGCCATTGTTACCAGGCAGCTGGTTCGTTTTTTATAGAATACCTTAAAAGTTACCCCTATCTTTCTTTATAGAAATTTAAAAAAGAGTACAAACGTGCTAACTTAAGTCAATAATAACTTTATATTATATTATTTATAACTTTAGTCAATGTAGAGTACATAATTTAGTGTGGCAGTAAACGTTATATCGAGCAATACACGCACTTTCCGATTTTCGCATCATTTTAGCTCCATTTTCGTTCAATTTTGTGCTTAAATATTGCTAAAATGCAGAAAAAAGTTACAAGATCTGATAGAGCAATAACAAGTGCGAGATTATATTGACCTCAAAAATTTGTATTAGTCTTTTCAACAATTGCAACAGTAGTTAAATGCATAAAATGTGATGGAAAAATAAATTTTCATTCGACTAAAAAAGAAGCAAACAAAAGAAGGCAGGATTCATCGTATACAGGAGCAACAAGATGCTCTAGACATTGTGGATGATAGATACATCCTTTATGGACCTGACACTGATGATTCAGTGTGAAGTAAGCCGATAGAACTTGCTTATGAACGTTTCATCCCAAATTTTTTAGTGTTCAAAACTTTAAAGCGCTTTTCCCACAACTCACGTTTTCAAAGTCGGTGCCCATCATAACTCCAAAACTACTGCACCGATCCTTTTAAAATTTTGAACACTATTTTTCTACATAATTTACAAGGTAACGCCGGAGTTTATATTTTTAACTTTATAATAACGAATTAACCAATTTTTTTTTGCAAAAAATCGCGTTTTTTCGTTCAAAGTGCTCCCAAAAAGTGAAAAATTTAAATTTCAAAAAACCCTCTCGGCGTTACCTGGAGAAAGTGATTATCTAACGAAATACGTTTGATTTTAGGATTTCAGATGATTCGGCACCGAGTTATGATGGGCACCGCAATTCACATTTTTTCCAAGACGCTCCAGAAGAATTGCTGCCATTGTCGTATTTTTTAATATTTTTTCATGAAAATTTCGCAAAATATTCTTCAAATGTTATACTAATGTGCCATTGGTTTTAATAAATAGATTTTAACTGCTTCATCTAAAAAAAATCACAAAAATGTGCCTTTTTTTACACGAATTAACCCTACTCACCACTTAAATGATTGGACACTATACTAATCTAATATAATGTGTGGTTTTTTTGATTTTTCAGAAATTTGAAAAACAGCTCACCACGTTTTTCAAATTTCTGAATATACATAGATAATATAAAGTCTTATAAGAATTCGGGGGCTATAGGATAATATCCAAGAACTTTAATAAAGAGCATTCAATTTTATTTCCACGAACAACCACCCAATTTAAATTCAGTTTCAACCTATTCTTACAATCAACAGACAATCAACACCTCTGCAAGATTGCCATATTCCTTTTCTAGTTCTTAAGGCGCCTAATTTGATGGATTCTATTTAAATTCGTGAGACACAACATACTTATGAAGCTTTGTCTACGAGTGTCTGCAACTCGCACATTCTTCCAAAGAACATCGTGCAGAGCACTAGAACTTCACGCTGTTATACGCTTGACTTGAAAAATATTTCCATGAATATTTTTGCTCTCTTATACTTATCGAAATGTTTTTCAGTGCATGGAAACAGGCTCGAAGCCGAAAATTTGGAATGCTGTAAGCTCGATAAAAATCTCTAAATAAAATTCTATAGGGATTGATTTATTCCTTATGGAGAAAAAGCATTTATTACTGAAAATATATAAAATTATGGAAGAAAGTTTGAGGGAGATATGACCTCATTAAAATAACCAAAATTCAAATATAAGTCAGATATTATGTTAAATATTTTTTCTTGAATTTAATAAGCGCTGGGTGCAAATAATATCGTAATTTTTCATACGAATAAAAATCGATACACAAGACGTATTATCCGAATCCAATGCTTCATCACATCACGTATGAAAATAAATATCCTGCATATGATTGAACTGGTAACGTACGCAAGCCAAGCATGCTATTTTGTTTGTGATATAAATGGGACCCTGGATACTGCTCTCCTGAAACTGTCAAAACAAGAAATTGCTTTGATTGAGCACCTACGTTATTCGATTCGAGGCCATACATAAGCGAGTAGAAGAGCAATGGGGCTCACATATGATCCTACGTAATGTTCTGGAGATAAGGGAATTCAACTTGGCCACACTTGATGGAATTCTTCTGCCACCCTATAGCTTATTTGGGGTCCGTAAACATCCGCTATATTCAGTTGGTTCAATATGGTGTGACGGATAGTGTTTGGAAGCGGACTGGCAGATGGCCCTCTAAATTAAATGTTTCGTTGAGAGTTGATGCCATAGTAATTATTATGAATCGAGCGCAAATTCAATTTTCGATCACTTGTGAAATTACTTCTTTTGTGATTGTAATTGATTTTCGGGCCTGAGTGTGCATATTTTTGGTATGGAATCTATAAAATGGGCAATATGTTGAGCTTTTGAAGGCTCAGTGCTTAATAAAAATGGCTGGCTATATATATCGCAGTACATAGATCTCAGGATTATGTGTATAAATTGGCACAGGAGATTTACGAAATGATTTTATTAACTTTTATTATACGAGTATACTAAATGCGGGGAAGGCAATCTTTGAAATGGCTTGGAAGAACAGATGTAGGCCATTTAAAATGCTTTCGCAATGAAATTGGAAATTGTGTTGGGTTACGTGAGGATAAATTACGACTATACGGTAAGCATTGTTGACTAATCGGTTAATGATGATAGGTAAACTAAATGACTCAAATTCAGGCACGATTGCAACCAATTCATGCATCGATAACTTTCTAAATTATTATGCTTCAAAATTATGAATTAGGAAAAAAAACTATTTCAACAACTTTGATGTGGTCCGAAAAAATATCATAGAATGGCCTACTATATAGCATTTTAAACAATAGCCAAAATAGTCATAGCTATAAAAGGAGAAAAATGTCACCACTGAAAATTTAATAGAATCAAATTTAAATCAAAAGTTGAAACACTTTCAAATAAAAAACTAATCTTATTTGAATTGAATAATCTTCTGCATTCAATAAAAATGATTCCACTTTATTATGAAAATGTTATTTTCATATCACAATTTTCATCATTGAATGAAAAACAAAACATTAGGCGTGTTTTTTTCCTCCTCTATCCAGCAGAGAATAGAGTATACGCATTGAAAACAACAACACTCCTGTACCAGTGAATTCACTAGTGCAAAAATTCTATTCCTCATTTGTAGTTCACGTGCTGAACTATAGAATGTGCTAATAAAAAAAGAAAAGCTCATGAGAAGTTATCTTTTTTCCTGTTATGTGGCTTTAGTTTTTTCAAGGTTATGTTGAATGTTTTGGTAGTTAGGAAATTAGAAAAAGCCCTTATAACGTGTAGAAAGTTACAAGAGGTAATTTTCTGTTCGTTTTTTTTCTATTTTCTATCGATTGTGGTAGTGTATACCCGTTATTTTCTCCCTTTATTTTCAGCTGTTTTGGGGTACCACAGCGAATACCTATACCAACCTATGTCAGTCTTAACGAATGCACTGCTGTTTTGTGCTAGATCGTTGTTTTTGCGGCATAGTTCCATTCTGTTCTGTGTCGGAGCAAAAAAACACGCCTATCAAAATAAACAAGACACACTTTGATACAGCATTATTGAAATGAGGTTAGATTATTTGAATTAAGATGAAACGTATATGGCGCCAAATTATATTTGAAAATTTTTGATTTGGCGTCATATACGTTTCTTTTTAATTCAAATAATCTGACCTCATTTCAATAACGCTGTATCAAAGTGTGTCTTGTTTGTTTTAATGTTTTATTTTTTCATTGAATGATGAAAAATTTTATATGAAAATAACATTTTTATAATAAAGTGGAATCATTTTTATTGAATGTGGGGGATTATTTAATTCAAATAAGATTCGTTTTTTGTTTGAAAGTGTTTCAACTTTTGATTTTAATTTGCTTCTACAAAATTTTAAGTGGTGAAATTTTTCTGAATGTACGATTTATAACATATTCAGAAACCATTTTTCGGAACGGCTGTAAATATTTTCTTCTTGACTGGCCAACTTGCACTATGAAAGTGTTAACTATGGCTAATTTCGCAAAAAAAAATCTATTTTAAGCTATGCGGAAGAAAAACGAAATGACATCTTGTGAATTTTCAAGAACAGAATATTATTTGCGTGACTTTTTAATAGGCTAAACCGATTTATTGGTATATAAAAAAACTTTAGTGTATTAGAACCGCTAGAAAACTGATTTGAAAAAATCAGAAAAAAATGTGGGAAGACGAAAATGTCTGGTGCTTGACACCCAGTACTAGCAGCATAGCCAAAAACATACCAAATCTGCTCACTCTATGTTTAATCCACCCTGTGAATTTAATTTTGATTGAATGACTACACTAGAAATTATAAGGGTACCACCAGAAAATTTTTTTTCAAATTTTCGTTGTTAATTATCATTGCAGGGTCATTCCTATTTGCAAATTTAATTAAAAAATCGTTTAGTAAAGAAATGCCAAAAAATTACAAAACTGGCCATAGCTGGCAGCCATTTCATGATTATTTTTACGAACCCAACTAGCAATTTTGGTGTGCTGCCACGTTGCTGACACTAAAAAGAGGCTTTTATAGTGGCAACAACCTGCCAAAGATACGTTTTTGCCACGCAGGAAAATCGTTTATGTTACCCAAATGGGGAATGAAAAGGTACGTTGGCAGTTGGTGGCAGGAACTATATTTTGTTACGTACTGTGACAGTTTCAGGATGGTGCCGAACACGATTCAAAAACCAAATCGATACTCAGTAGCCAATACTACACTAACACAATAAAAGATTGATTGATTGTAACATTTCATGTGTTTCAATATGTATTATACCAACATAATGTATTTGTGTGGCTATGACGAAAAATTAACACAAGGTCAAAGTTTCATTTTGAAATTTTAAGTTGAATTCTTAAGAGAATATAATGAGGATGATATTCCAAATTTCATAGCCAAAATGACCTACGAACTGAAATTCATCGTAAATATTCACATTACAGGACCGGAAATTGCAAAGCGTCCGAGCAACGTGTTTAAATTAAAAAAAAGGATTTTGGCGAAAATATAACAAACTTAGATTTCATGTAAAATTTTTTTTATGTTTTTCAGTTTTTTTTTTGCTCGTATCAATACCGTCTATACGTCCCTGCACAAAATTTAGGTTATTTTTCCATAAGATCACATTTTGTGTCTTTCAATAAAATAAATTTTCCTTGGACCTTCATATTTCAGCTATAAAAAGATGGCCGAGTGCTGATCTGCCACTACAAACTCATTGTTACTTCATAATTTTACTTCAAAGTTCCCATAACCTGCACGAGTTTTCCAATCAAGAAACAATTGCAACTATATGGTATCTTTAACCACACATGTGAAAAAATTCCACTTTATGGTACCAAACATAACTTTATAGACCCGAAGATCCACTATCATGTCTACTTTGACTCTTTATTGACCCAACTGCAACTGCAAAGTGGCAATTGGAACTTTCTGCCCAGTTTTTCTCGCCTCGAGCGCTTTTTTCGTTTTTCGGTAGAAGGTCGTAGAATCCTTAAATAACTTTGGTGTAGCACTTTTCACTTTTTAACGTAAAAATCGTTTGTGTGTATTTGCTTATGTCACAAGTGCTACTGAATTCAAATAGGATTCAAGAAATATATGACAAGAGGATACCACAGTAAGAAAAGAACGTTTCTAATACTTTATAGTAGCAAATGCCACTCACTATTGTAGTAACGAAAACTTTATAGGGTCTTTCATGAGTGATTGCCACTAGGTGAAACCCAATATTAAATCAGCACACTTAATTGTGTTTAATAAACGATATTGGGAACGTTTTTGCCACCAACACGAAAACCATAAATTTGATCACTTTATGGTGGCCAAATGCAGTAGCAAAAACCAAGCAAACAAATAAATGAAACTCTTTTAAAGTGAACGGAATCTTCACAAGTTTTTAAAACGTTTTCGTTGGTATTTCTATACTATAGTTGGAGTTTGAAATTTCGGGTGCTTATGGTTCCGATGTGAATGTTGTCGTGGCAAAATAAGTGGAAATAGCGTATCGATAACTGCGATCTGGTGGCAGTTCACTATTATCTAGTATTTGACACCAAAAGTGCTAGTTGGAAAATTTCTACGGAATTAAATCTACAATAAGAACCGTTTGCTGCATGATTTTTGTTTTGATTTCATGACTAGATCGGAAATTATAGGGAAAAAAGCTTTATTTTGGGGAGCAAATTTACAAGATTTAGGTGAAAAAAACTTCCATAGCTGGCAGTTCTTTCCCAATATTTCAACCAAATTTCTACCAAGCTGGCGCCACTATCACAGGGTTGCCTGCATTTCAAAATCACTCCTATCAGACCTGGTCTTAGGTAATACCAACATGTTTTGGAAATTTCATATTGATCGGAACAGAAGTTTCGAGTGCTGAAAATGGGGGTAATTTGGTGATGGGTTGCCGTTATTCTGTAACTCGGAATTTTAAAAATTTCAAATTGACATAGTAGGCAAAGGTTAAAGTTTAGAATTATCAGTTAATGGGCGTCGTTAAAGAACAATGAACAATAGTTATTTGTTGAAAAATATGGACGTTTTTGGAAAGGGTGTTATGTGAACCAATGGTTGTGAACCAATGAATTCATAGACTTACTGGGGACACACAGCAGCTTTCATCGCAGTTTTTTTTTTTACAAATACTACTTTTGTAGCAAAGTAAATGAAATAGCTACTTGAGGTGTTTGGCCACTTTTTCTATAAAAATACCAAATTGGTGTCAAAATAAAGTACAGATTCAAATGCAAAGAAATTGATTTTAAAAAGAAGCAAATTAGGAAGGCAGCTCAACAAAACAAATTGTCCTATTGTGGTAACTTCTCTTAATTTGCAGGCAGTAATGATGGAGGAAAAAGATAAATTATTTTTAGGATGCTTCGAAGTCGGGAGCTATGGTGTTTTTCAAAGTCACACTATCGAGCCAACAATAATATGAACATATGATAATTATTTATTCGCTTTTTTTATTTTTATTCGGTTAATATTAACAGCTAGAACAATACATATTCAGGCTATTTACTGTAAAATATTTTGAAAATTAATGCAACTTTAGTACTTTAAAGAGCAACAATTTATCAAATTTCCAGTTTTATTGATTCTGTTTTATTGCTTCCTCTGAATATTCGCAAAATATCGAACAGAATGCTTGAATTAATTGATCAAATCCGAAATAAATTGACATCCTATTTACACATTTTTGTACCATTCATGTCTTGGAAAATTGATTCCAATCAAAATAATTACCCAATAATACGATGAAATGAATGAAACTGGCACTGACACAGCAAATAAAACAGCAGTAAGTAGCATGAATACATATGGAGAACACTTTCATTATTTATTTTCGTAAGGATATAACTCAAGTCAGAAAAGTTATAAATAAAGAAGACGTTGTCATGTTATAAAATAGATTTGTCTCGTCTTTTGAATCTAACAAACATACAAACTTGTGAATAATTGATTATTTCATTGATAAATGGTGAGTGAGTGATTCTGGGAATCGAGGATGTCTCGAAATATGATATTGAATTTTAAATTACGTAACAATCTGTTAGCTTAATAACGGGTATTCATAAATAGATAAAATATTAATGTATCAATTTGCCTTTAATTTTTCTTTTTAGTATTTTATCAACCTTCTATTATTTTTAAATTGATATAATAAGGTAGGTATGTTTGGAAATGTGAAGTATGTAAGGAATATATATATATATGTATATATATATATATGTATATATATATATATATATATATATATATATATATATATATATATATATATATATATATATATATATATATATATATATATATATATATATATATATATATATATGTATGTATAAGGAACGTTTGCATAAAATGTGGACAATTGTAAAATAGATTGCGTTTTTTTCTGTTAAATACCTGATGTTTTGCTATATTTCAAACTGTAGGAGGATGAGTTACCTGCAAAGAAAAATGTAACGATCATGAGAGATTTTTTAATTCAAAGTTATTGGTATTTTCATGTAAGATTTTGTAGCAGAAAAATGCGTAAAAAATTACTGTTTTATTATTTATAATAACATAGAAGATATACTATTTAAGGCTTACCAATAAGATAAAACATGTATTGTTTTGTATTTCCATCGAGAACAAGGCAGTCAGTTTTTACAGCATTTTAAGAAAATGCAGCAATTTACGTGACTAACAGCTTTGGAAATAGTGGGAATTCAGCACAAATATAAGAAAACTTTACTCTACAATATCTTACATAAGAATTGCGTACATTTGGCCGTTGCTCAACAGTTCTAGAGGCTCATCATAAAAAGTGGGTGCTTTGTACCATTTTACAAAAGAGCAATGCAGAGAAAACCATCACAGCACTGCCTAAATACTATACATACGAATTCAATTTGCATGGTTTGAGTTGTAGGCATTAGACATGCAAGATGTGCGTCAGAACACAATAAAATTGTGGCGAACGGAACAAAATACGAGGACTGTTCAATAAATAATGATAGTAAATTTAAACCAAGGTGATTAAACATAAAAGTAATATTAATTTTACAACATAGTCTCCTTACAAGTTAATACATTTAGTCCATCTTTTTTCCAAACCCAGGATAACCTTAGAAAAAAACTCTTTATCTTGACTCTCCCAAAATGCCTCAATAGCGGCCATCACTTCGCTATCATCTTCAAATTTCTTACCCCGAAGTTGTTTTTTGAGCCAAGAAAAGAGGCAGAAGTCACTGGAAGCTAGATCTTGCGAATAGGGCAGGTGTTCAAGCAGTTTGAATCCTGTTTCTTTAATTGCATCCATCGCAACTGCAGCTTTGTGAGCCGGTGCGTTATCTTGATGAAACAGAACTCAGGCTCGCTGTTTGCCGCGTCTTTTTCCTTCATTGTCTCTCTCAATATACTTATTTGGTCTGCGGTATACTGGCTCTCTTTTCCAAACATTCCACCATAATTCGTTCAGCGTCATTCCTTCATATCGACACTTTGAATTTCTTCGGCGTCGGTGAAGAAGATCGCTTCCAGGTCATCGATTGCATGTTGATTTCTGGATCAAAATGGTGAATCCAATTCTCCTAATCTACCTGGAACTTTTCGAGAATAATCCTTGAAATATTGACTCGTTTCTTCTAATACTCGTCCGTTCACATTCTCTGTACCCAACGCGCAGAAACCTTCTTCACATGTAATTTGTTGGCAAAGATTTTTCGAACACTACCATGTGATATCCCTGTGACTTCAGCTACATGTGTGATTGTCACGCTTTGATCTGCCAATACGACATCTTCGACTTTTTTTACCTTGTATTCAGTGAGGGATGTGGATGGACGTCCTTCGCGGTTTTCATCTTCAGGGGATGTTCTTCCCAGCTTTAACTCCTTGACCCAGCGTGTAACGGTGGAATATGTTTCCACCATGTCACCGTGTATGTCTCTGGTAGACAATTTTTTCAAACAGAGGTACTTAATGACAGCTCTAATTTCGTTTTTCTCCATTTTAATGTTCTTTCTTCGACTGTTCGTATTCATATGAATGTACCTCCCCCCCTTCTTGGAACTGCCTTATTTCTGGAGCTAGTGCCTTTGACACTCTGACTCCCCTCCTCTGGGTGGGCGTCTTTTTCAGCACATCTCACTGCTCACCTTAACATAAAATCATCCCTTGGTGCAGATGTTCCGCACTATGCCGTTAGCTGTCGCAGGCTAGGGTATCGATCACTAGGTCGGTTGATGATATATTTCAGTTCCTCCATGGTACTCTTAGGGTGTCCTTCTAGTCTGTCAAATAGTTTTAGTGTCTTGTTACGTATGTAAATGTCGATCGGGTCGATCCCCAGTTCTCAGTGTATGTCCGTGTTTCTAACATACCATGGAATTCTAAATATTTTTCTCTGAGCGAGGTTTTGACAGATTTTTACTTGGCGTCTATTTGTCTTGCAAGTCTAATAGTACGCAGTACTTCCGTAAGTCAATATTGGTCTTATGATTTATCTATAGAGTAACGTCTTATTCGTCATATTCAGTTTCTCTGGTATGGTCAATGGTTTCACCAAACACCCCCGTAAAGGCCGCCGCCTTGCCAGCATCGTCAAACTTTAGCCCATGTGGCCCATGTATGGGGGCACGACGGTTTTATTTTTTTTTTGCTGGAAGTACTTCGTTATGCGCCAGTAATTGTTGTCTCCAGACTCCATGCTCTCAAGAAAGTCACCCCACTTCTCATTGCGGAATTGCGAGATCCGACATCTGATGGTATTTGTAAGCCGGTTTGCTTCTGTTCTAGTGCTAGGGTCACCCGTATGGCTAGCTATTCTCCGTACTCTGTTCCTCCTCCTTGTGAGATTTTTTATTTCTCTTGGGAGTTCTTAATGGTTGCTCCCCTTTATCGGAGTATGAATTGTGTTGTCTTCTTTTACCTGCTTGATTTTGGCTGTCAGAGTGCTGATTGCGCTGTCTTTGTCGCTGGTGGTTTCGAAATTTTCATTCGCCATTGCGTCTCGGAAAGCATTCCAGTTTGTTCTCTTCATCATTCGAATCTTCTATGATGAAGAGTACCGGCTTGTGGTCAGATGGTAGTTCATCGAGGACAGTCAGTCGCAGATTGTGATGGAAGTTTTGCGATAATCCTACGTCAAGGATATGCCTATGAACTGTGCCAAAGTGTGTGGGTTCATCGGGGAGATGTAGGGTTATGAACCTTTGTAACTCGATTCCAGCTTGGTTACTTCTCACGTCTCCCCAGTGGCGGTGATAGGCGTTTAGATCTTCTGCGAGAAAAACAGGACCTTCGTGCTCAAATAGTTTCCTCAATTCCAGACCGAAGTTGTTTCTCCCGGGTGGGATGCACGCAGAAATCACCACGAACTCAAAGGATTCCGTATGTACTTTGACGACGGTCGCCTCGACTTGCGGTAGGATAGGAGCTGGTATGTGGATGTGATTAATGCCTCTTCTCACCAGGATTGCAGTGCCTCCACCTCTACCTGTCATTCTAACACTACGGAATGTACCTCCCTGGAATCATGGCTTATTTATATGTTTTTTTTCTGCTGACTTAGTGAGTATATGAGGTAGGAAACATTGTTTTTTTTAATAACCGATTATCATTACTTGTTGATCAACCTTCGTATACGCCAATGATTCAAGGAAAATTGAAAAGCTGTCATTCATAAAATTAAGGTAGAAGGTAAACAAAACCTCAAAATAAATTTTCTCAAAAACTGAACCAAAGTGGCTGTAAAAAAGTAAAAAGTAAAGCAATCCCACGACAACCCTTGTACGGGTCTAGGGGTTGAAGCTGGTAGAGAGCTTCATT
Organism: Nemotelus pantherinus; assembly: GCA_963978885.1. Lineage (NCBI taxonomy): Eukaryota > Metazoa > Arthropoda > Insecta > Diptera > Stratiomyidae > Nemotelus > Nemotelus pantherinus. The sequence continues at coordinate 42,092,245 of OZ022265.1, read as the reverse complement.
ACAATTTTTTTAATCATTGTGGATACAAGTGTGGAGTGATTAGTTCCACGACTCACTTTACCCCTGATTTAAATCAGGTACCTAATCAGAGCTAGGTGAACTCAAAGCTTGGTGCGCGGACCCTCGTCCGAACCTGGATTCGAACCAGGGACCCCACACGCAAGAAGCCAGTGCTCTACCCACTAGGCTACTCAAGCTCAGTGGCTGTTTATCAAATGTAATTTTCCATGCATAATATAATGGCCTTTTAATTACGATAAAATTAAAAAGCTATCTAAAAATAAAGTTTTTAAACTTTTCAATTTAATTTTTTTTTTGCGCTTTAGTGAAGTTCTTCACATAGCGAACAGAAAAGAAAGTTTTACAACACAAGATTTAATTAGTGTAATCATGACTTTGAAAAAGAGAACCGAATTCCGCTATCTTATTTCAACTAAGTGCTTCAGTAACCAAAAATTGTTTCACGAGTGCATTGGCATATTAAAAGGAAAAATTGCAAAACTGTTGCTCTATTGTTGATTCTCTTTTGTCTTTCTGATAGCGAAAAATATTATCTTCTCAGCCAGCATTCAAAACGTTGTGAGAATTTAGCTGATGAGAACACATTACAATGATCTGATTAAATTCATACTAAATGGAGATACTGTCAGTCATTTTCCTTCATATTTCTCCACTTAGAACAATTCGAATATTTTTTCCTTTCTTTCTGCTTCTTTAGTCGACCTAAGTCATTCTGTATATTAGTCATCCATTTGCTGAAACCGCCCGAAAATCACCAGCGAAAACCTCAAATCAGGAAATAAATCCGTACCAAGAGCTTCGTTCTGCAATCAACAATTTACTGGCCACTATGCGGTTATGTGTTACGCTGGTCAAATTGAAATAGGAATGAACAATCCATCCTTGGCATTTTTTTACTTTTGTGGTTCAGAAAAATAGGAATCTGGCCGTCTCGGCAACAACGAAAGAGATGCGGAACTTTCTTTTTTTCTGTGTTTAATAAATCTTCGCGGAAAATTGTTGGTTTGGCTTCCTCCGTTTCTTTTATGGAAAATCGTGAATTCAATGAGACCAGCACAATTTCTTTTCGCAGAACGGAGATTCGCAATGGAGACTACAAAATATACTGGGCACACGATACATACAATTTTCTTCTAGTGCGAGGCAGACCAAAGCCACAAATACGTTCCAGATGTAATTTAAAGATACCATAACTTTTTGCGTTTTTTTCTTTCATTTTTGCATAGATGAATGAATTTCATGCTGTTGTGATTCCTGTCTCGGTTGGGCTGTGGGTTGTATTTTGCTGTGTACTGGATTCTTATATTACGTTTTGATAAAGGGTTGCAATCTAAAGAAAGTTATATTGATAGTATTTTTTTGAGATCTTTTATATAATAATTGAATACTTGATTGATAAAGACAGAATAAAAGATTATGAGAGTGTACTAGATGTGAATATGGCAGGATATATTTCTTAGTTATTCAATTGAGGTTTGACGTTGTAAAATATTTTGAAAACGTTTTTTGTCAGTGTGCAAGCAGTTTCAAAATACATTGCGATGGAGTTTGAGTTCAAAGTATATAAAATAAATACAAAATTATGTAGGCCTTCAGTGGTTTGGATTAATCATTAGAAATTCTAACTAATCTAATCTAATTCACTGAAAGAAAAATCTTGGTAAAATCAACAATTTTCCTTAATTGTTTTTGCGTCAACTACGGGCTATAGTTAAAACAACTATAAGAAAATTGTTGATTACTTTTATGCAAGTAATCAACAATTTCATTTTGATTACTTTTATGCAAGTAATCAACACTTCTACTTTTGACTGGGAGCTGCTTGCGGGTTTGTTGTTATTCGCGTATTTCATGATAACCGTTTTAATGGAACTACTTTTTCAGTTGATTGCAGACAACAATGTGAAATTCATTCAACTCTTCAAATTTTCATTCAACTCTTTAAATTCAGCATGCAATTAAGATGGCGATCGGAGGCACTGTCACCAAAAAAGGACAGACAAGACATTTAAAAAACCATCAACAAATTATTTGAAAGACAATGAGAGCTCGCATGAGTCTAATCACATATTGTTATTTAATTTTTTCAGCTTTTAAGCCTTATTTTATTTAAAGTGAATACCATCTAAGCGATTACCGCAAATATAAAAAAATGAAATGACTTTGCATTGCAAAGAATTTAATAAGACAAAATTAAGTCTTATTTAATAATAAATAAGCTTTGAAGCTGAAACGTGTGAGCGTTGTCACTCTGGTGGATTTAATTCCCGAAGCTTACTGGCAGCTAAAGTCAAATCAAATACAGATGCGTGATGTGATTGTGTGTAAACTGAGATGAGAAAGACGAACTTTGGCCTAAGGTTTTTTTTTGGCTTTTGAAGACGTCTCAGGATGGGTCATCCCCAGGATTGTCGAGAAATGTGCTACGTTGTGGTTTTAACTAATAGTTATAATTGCTCAGAAATATTAATCACTTATCAAGAACTTGTGAAAATTTAAGTATTTTTATCCGTGGCAGAAAACACAAAAAAGAAATATGGACGCAAAATATATTTTTTTTAAGAGAAAACCTTCAGCTAATTGAAATTACTTTCTAAAATATTATGGAAGCACAAAATCTCTTACAATCTGAGTGACAATAAGCACGGAATTTCGTAAAAGCTCTCACTCATACATATTGCATTATTTTACTACGTTACACGCTGAGAAATAACCGACATAGATATATTAACATGTTAATATTGTTATAGTAACAGCATTGTCACTAATAAATAATTTTAGCAGCTCAATATTTTGTTAGGAAGTTACAATATTATATTTGCAGTTTACTTTTATACATTAGGGCTGTTAACTTTTTATGTTAAAAACACCTGAGAACATATTTTGATAAAATGTTTTAACATCTTACCATAAATACACTACTATGCCAACATAAATGTATTAATCAAGGGTGGTGAAATTCTTGTTGACCAAAACAGATACAAAATACAGAGTCTCTTTCTGTCCAAGTAGCTCGTGGAAAGTTCACGCTCAAAAGGCCTGCAGCGTAGTTGTTAAATAATCTCGTCTCGAGTGTGTTTACATCAAAAATACATAAATTTACAATTTGTTTTATTTAAAAAAAAAACCAGACCAAACAAGATATGCTTAGATGTTAATATTAAATATTGACATGATAATCTAGCTGAAAAAGGCGTTAATATAATATATTATTATTGGCAATATTTAGGCATTACTAATTTTTGGTATACCAATATAGTATTGTAAGACATTAATATAACTTATTGTCATGTTTATTTTAAATATTGGCCCACATATGTAATATTGTAACAGACAAATTCACCACATGCATGTCAATATATAAAATTATAAGAATGCTGTATGGTTGCAATATAATGTTTTTGCTAGGTCGATATAATAATGTTAAGAAATGTTTTGAATATAAATATAAAGAATTTACCTATAGATATATAATTTTAAGTTTTAAAATAACCTACCCCGTTTTCATTTATAAAACGTTACTAACAAAGCCATTGAAATCAATATACCAACATACGCTACCCGTCTTTGGGCACACCCTTTCAAAAGCGCTTATATTTGAAGTATGTTTGAACATTTTGTCGAGCATCAAGTATCATCCAGAACGTGGAAGGAATTCTCTCCAGTTATTTAGTGCATCGGCCGAAGCATACGATGAGCATTTGAATCATTTTCAAGTTATTCCTTGAAACGTATGCATCGCATTCATCACGACATAGCCCACGCTACCAAAGGTCGACTACACTCTGTCGAACTGATATATTAAGGACTCTTGAATCGAAAAGCGAAACACAGCAAATTGCATAGAAACTCTTCTCGACATGAGTTGTTGACGAATCGAAGTGCTCACCGTTGGATATCAAGTATGAATTCAAAATTCATAATTTCAAAACTGGGGATGCATTTCATCCAGATGAGACTGAAACTAATAAATACGCAAACATGTGCATATCATTAGAGACCAAGTTCAATGGATCGAAGAACTGCGCGGATAATTAACGCATTCAAATTTTAGGATAGAAGATTTTTTTGTGATGCCCGAAAATGAATAAATTCTATGTGTGCTTACGCAATTTTCTGTGCTTATTACATATTTAATTGAATAGGATATTTTTTCTAATGAGTTTGACTAATTTGGACGTGGTATTTTTTTTTTTTTTTTTCCCTAGTGTAGATGGCAAAAAAAAATCTGCATACCAGATCCCCGGGTGACCTTTCACCTCGGGGTATGTGAGGTTTGACTCACTAAAAAAAAGGACCATCTACAAGCCCACGAAGTTCCGAGTCGGGACCCGCCTAAGCACTGCTTCGACCCGGTCGTGCTGACTCACCCATCGGTAACCACGGACTTCAGAAACTACCACAGTTCATGGGTCGGTAAGGCAACCCTCCTCCCGCTTTATGCGCAGCACTTTCTCAACATATGTTGAGACTGCGCGCCAGTTCTCCTCGTTTCGCAGCATTGCTTCCACGATCGTCTCAGGCGTTGCCAGGCCAATCGTGGACTCAATGGTGCGCCTCAAACTTACGAAGCGACTGCACATAAAGAATGTGTGCTGAGCATCATCGAGCTCAGTCACACAGTACCGGCAGTACGGTGTGAGCACCTTACCCATTCTGTTCAGGTATTTCCTGAAGTAACCGTGCCCTGTCAAGAATTGACAAAGGTAAAAGTTTACCTCTCCGTGGCTCCGGTTAAGCCAAGGCTCAATGAGACCAATTAGCTTAGCCGTCCAGCGTCCTTTAGCACTTAAACTCCAACGTTGTTGCCAGAGTTGGAGAGTTAGCGTACGCGCGTGCGTCAGAGCCTCAGTTCTACCCAGCTCTGAGCGATAGAGGTACCCTTGTTTGCGTTCTCGCGCTAGTAGATCGATCGGGATTACTCCCGATACCACCATCACAGCCTCTTCTGAGACTGTGCGGTAGCTACAGGCGATACGCAGGGCGCCCCTGCGCTGGACACTGGCAATGCGCTTCCGGAACTTTTCAGTTCGGAGCGCATCTCCCCAGATTTCGGCTCCATATAGCAAGATGGAATCGGTCGTTACCATCAGCAGCCTCCGTCGCGTCTCACTGGGTCCACCGACGTTGGCCATTAGCCTACTCAGCGAAGTGACGACTACTAGAGCCCTGTCACATACCCTGCGGATATGATCCCAATACGTCAGCTTGGTGTCCAGGGTCACTCCCAGATACCTGACCGACTTGCTGGTCTGGACCTCGACGGAGCCAACTGTCATGGGTATGACAGTTGGTATCCTCCGCTTTGTCAGCATAACAATCTCTGTTTTAGAGATTGCCAGCTGGAGGCCGTGTTCGGTCATCCACCGATCCACCCTCCTCATGACTTGGTTAAGTCTGAATTGAGCGAATTCGGCAGATCTGGAAGTGATTACCGCTGCGACGTCATCAGCGTAACCTACCAGAAACACATCCGCAGGCATTTCCAGGCGCAGCAGATCATCGTACATGATGTTCCAGAGGTCAGGTCCTAAGATCGACCCCTGTGCCGCACCTGAAGTGACAGGCCTTCTTTTGACTCCTTCGTCGGTGTCGTAGAGCAACCAGCGATCCCTGAGGTAGTCCCGCATCATGGCTAGCAAGTAGTCAGGGACACGGAACGTCTGCTCAAGGGCCCGCAGGATGTCTGTCCACCTCGCCGAGTTAAAGGCATTTTGTACGTCCAGCGTTACCAGCAGGACGACCGGTCTGGCTTGATGGCATGCCTCTTCCGCTCTTGCTACAGCCCCAACAACCTCTGAGATGGCATCGATTGTTGAATGCCCTTTTCGGAAGCCGTGCTGCCTGGCAGAGAGATCACCAGCAGATCTCACTGCTGACAGCAGCCTTGGCTTGAGCAACCCCTCGAGAAGCTTCCCCGCAGTGTCCAGCATGCACAGTGGGCGATATGCTGATGGATTGCCCAGGTTACCCTTCCCCTTGTCAACAAGTACCAGTCGAGCTACTTTCCACCACGACGGGAAGACCCCCGCGACTAGACATGAATTATACAAGTCCAATAATAGACGCGGTTGGCTCTCCGCCACGACTTTAAGCGCCTCGACCGGTACCCCATCAGGACCTGGAGCCTTCCGGTTCTTCATCCTGGACACTGCACTGTTCAGCTCCTCGTCCGTAAAGGGAGGAACATCCGCCTGGTTAACGATGATGGGACCGTCAGCCCTTGACGAATGCACCGGGAACAGCGAACCAACGATACGCTCCATGGATATCGCATCCATGAGAGTGCTAGGCCGCATGCAGCCAAGTCTGCGAGTGACCAATTTGTAGCCATCCCCCCAGGGGTCTGAGTTGACCTCCTCACAAAGAGCCTGCCATTTGGCACGTTTGCTCCTCGTGATGGCCTTGGTCAGCTCCCTCTTTGCCGCAATGTGAGCAGCAGATAGCTCAGCCGCTCCCGGCCTATTCCTGGCTTGCTGTGCCCTGCGCCTGCACGCCAAAGCGATGCATCTCAGTTCGGCGATTTCATCATTCCACCAGTATGCATGTTGCCTCCTACGGAAGGGTTTACGTTTGGGCATTGAAGCCGCACATGCTCTGCGAATCCACCCCATGGTTCTGTCAGCAGCGGCCTCTGCTGCTGCACGGGTCCCTGGGGTCCCAGATGCTAGAGGCTCCCCTTCCAAGCTCGAAGCGAGCGATGCGGTCATCGCGTCCCTGTGGAGTTTCGCGGCATTCCAGCCTAGCCACTTACAGGGAGAGCGGCGGTGTCTTTGCCTGCCCTCAGCGATTTGGAAAGTGATGTAATTATGATCACTCGCAGTGTAATCCTCCATCACCCTCCAATCGCTGACGAGTGCCGCTAGTCTCTCCGATGCCATAGTGACATCGGGAATGGATTCACCAAATCCGGGCCTTCTGAATGTTGGCGTTGAACCCGTATTCAGCACCAACAAACCCAACCTCGATGCCATCTCGACTATGCGCCGCCCGCGAGTGTTTTCGGTGGGCATGCCCCACTCCAACGCCCTTGCATTGAAGTCACCCCCTACGATGACGTTGCCGACGATGCCACGGAGAGAGTCCTCCAGTGAGCTAAGCTTGTCTCTGAATTCCTGCATTGAGTCGTTCGGGGACAAATAGCAGCTCACAAAGGTGACCTCTCCGTATGTCACCCACACGTGACCATTTCCTGAGCCGCGGCTGCCGATACGGGCCCTCTGCCCGTCGGCGATCCAGATCGCCGCGTACCCCGTAGCATCTGCCAGCCAAACGGACGAATGCCTCCCCCTATAAGGCTCGCTGATCAGTACGATCTGAGCCTTATGCTCGCAGACTAGCTGCGTGAGGAGGTCGTCTGCAGCTCTACAGCCCTGCAGGTTGCCTTGAAGGACTCTCATATCCTTCCCTGCTTTTTCTTGGCAACAAGTGCGTCTTTGAAAACTCGACATGCACTCGATCCCATTAAATGCTTGGCACCATTCGCACCATGCCTCTCAGTGCATAATATACACTGAGCCTGCGCAGAGCAGTCTGCTGCCCGGTGGCCAACCTGTCCACATTTCCAGCAGCTGGCACTCCGGTCCGGGCCCTTGCAGCTACGTCTTGTGTGGTCGTAGCCTAGGCACCGGTAGCAGCGTGTAACCTCAGCCCACCTTCGTACCCGGGCGCTAATCATTCCCACCCGGACTCGACCAGACTTGAGGATTTTGGATGCTGGTACCTCATCCAGCTCCACCACAGCTCTCCTCTGCTCCCTTGTGTTAGGGGGGAATAGAGTGGTTTTCACCTCGCCAGCCTCGCGATTGATGGCCGATGTCACCTCCTCGCTGACTGTGAGGCAATCGAGGTCGAGAAGCTCGATTTTGACTCTAGGGGTCACAAGCTTCACGTCCCCTTGGCCATCTACGGCAGCCCTGATCGAGTCCTGCAATTTCGTTCGATCGTTCGTCCGCGCAATTTCCAGAAGAACCCCCCCTTCTGCGGTTTTCCTTATGCGTCGTACTTGTGTACCAGTTTCATCTGGGGAAACATTTTGACGGATGGCCCCCAGGACCTCCGCGTAGGTTTTCCCCGGGGCTGGTTTGACGATTACAGCATCAATTTTCTTTCCCCGCTGTCTCCGCCTATTCTTTCTCTTCTTTTTCTTTGCCACCATTTCTTTGTTTTCGCCCTTTTGGACCCCCTTTTTCTGCACCTTTTCTGGGCCAGCGGGTACCACCGGTGGTTTAGCGACGTTCACCTTCTTCTTTCTGTGGGTGACCGTCACCCACCTCCTCAAATCGGATGCTGGCACCTCCTTCCTGACCCGGATTTCTTGTGTGCCTTCAGGACTAGACTCGGCCACGCGCTTATTCTGCCGTGGCCGATCCAGTCCCGGGACCCCTACAGGAGTGGCTGCCTCAGCAGTCTGGTCTTCCAACACTCGCTGAAACTCCAGTTCTGCCTTCTGCCAGTTCGTTCTGCAAGCGAAGATGACTTCAAATGCCTCCTCCAGCTCGAGCATACCGTCCTTAACGAGCTTCGATATGTTTTTCTGCACGTTGGCGGCCTGAAACATGGTATAGAGACGTGGTATTTACTAATAGCTGCAACGAAATTAATAAATTGAAAAAAAAAGATTATTGAAAAATATTTCAAATTGCTGAATGCGGGCTGAAAGTTGATAATTATTCGATGTACTTTATTTCAATATATCAACTAAATTAGCAATTGAGAGCTCATTGAACACGGGGAAGGTTTGAAATTCTCCCATTTGTACAAAATACACGTGCTTGATTTGAGAGATCTTACATAATGCATCGTTATTCAAGAGAATTTCGTTACTCCGTTGCTATGATCGGTTCGGCTGTTCTATTGAATTGAGATTCAGTAGAGTTCAATTTATAATGCTCAGAACCAGATACGTCGTAGGATATATAATTAGCTATTTCCCATTAGAACTAAATTCCTCCATTATAACTAAACATAGGAAAGCCTTTTAGCATAGCATTTCTGGTTCACTTTTATTGACCCATCAATAAATTCACAGATTATCAAGAAATATAGATGGATATTCGACTACTGATTGCTGAAAAGATATGCTGTGATTCTAAATAGTTGGAAGTAGTTTTTCAAGCAATAAGTTTACAACATATTATCGATATTTGGCCGAATTTTTTTCTCTTGCTATGTTCCTTCATCCACAAAAATGCTAATCACAAACTGCTTATTATGAAGTAAAAAACTCAACTCCATAGCGATTCCGCCAGCATTTTTTAGTTTTTCCCTCACGTTAGCAGCCAAAGCCGTTGACTTGTTGCCCGAAAAATATCCTCCGAAAAATATCACAAGGAAAAAATTTGTGACTGCAGTGGGCTTGGTTATTGATGTTCCGATATCCATACAAATTTCAATCCACAGCTTCTTTGATACCATTTCGCAATACAAATTTTCTAACGGAGGACTGTATATCACAATTCAATGCACAGGAAAACAAAATTGCTTCAATTGTTTTGTCTGTTCGCTAACGCGTGCGAGTATGGATCTCCCAACTCAGTTAATCTCAGCTCTTCCCAATTATTCCAAATTATGCAGCATTGAAAACTAGAAAAATCCTGCTTCAGTTCTTGTTGTTTTCAATGTTGCCTCCCCTAACCTACTATTGATCGAAATGCAAAAAAAAACAGCTAATAAAACCTTATTTCAAAAAACTATCAACCGATGAGTAAACCATCTCTAACTTTTCTTTGATTGACAGTAAAAAAATCAGCAGCGTCGACCGTTTCCGTAGACGCAGGGCTGCCAGGCTATTTTATTCAGGATCACTCAAACGAATTTCAAAATACCTCAAACGATTCTGTTCGGCTTGAAATATCCCCCAAATGTTTTTGCCGCATTTGGTTAGTTGGATAAACAATAAAATGTTGAATCGTTTAGCAAAGTACTACTATTTCGATGCTGAAAATCTGTGATTTTAAGACTAAGCGCAAAATGAGACGCGTGAAGCACGTGCGTTGCGACATGGCGTAGCGCGAGTTTTTGTTACTTGAATGATCAAAGAGGGCAGCGCGAATTGCTGGCATAGCGTGAGGTGACGCGATTCCGTATTTATTCATTAAAGTTACAAAAATTCGCGCTGTGGACGCAAAACCTTTTGAAATATTCTGCTAATTTCATAAAATCTGGTTTTACTTGGCTAGTTGTATTTCCAGGGAGAATGATTCAATTTATTCCAATATCTTTAAATTTGCCATTGTATTATATACTTTGCTAGGAGCTTACTACTATCTGACATTCTATACGAATACAGACAATGACATATTGCTATTGAAGCTTACAAATTACAGATTGTGACTTGAATACGCCAAAAATGCTTTTTTTCTTTGTTTGGAAAACTAGAAAACGAAAAGTCAAAATACTGCTGAAAAAGCTGATCATGCCTTCATAAATATTTTTTTAGCTTCAAACAAAAATAAAAAATCATTTATTTTCTTGTTGAAAATAAGTCATTAAATACAGTGTGATCCACAAAAACGTGACTCACGTTAATTTTTTCTTCGTGTTTGCATACATATGGGTAACAGTAAATTACTTTTAATACACTTTTACCAATTTCGCACCTCATTTCTTTTGTCACTAACTTTCATGAAGAAAACATATATAAAACATGAGTGCCGCGTACAAGAAGCGTTTTTGGCAGAAAGGCTTTCGTCACTTTCAATGGGGCTCTTTTGGACGAATTTCCAATTGACTCAGGTGTACCTCAAAGCTCCGTTCTCGGACCTACATATCTTATTCAACATTTTCACAGCAGATATCCCAGGAATTTCAAATAATTCTCCCATAGGTGTTTCTGTTAATCTATACGCAGATTGAATCTGGAATTCTGGAATTCGCAGCATAACCCGAACTTCGTAACAGCGGTGTTACAAAGGTACGCAAATCAGCTCGTAGCATATTACTCAAAATGGGGCTTGAAGATAAATGCCAGCAAAAGCGAGCTGATATTCTTCAGAGGCACCCATGCTGATTTCAAGAGAAGAATTAAAGCTATCAAAAACTCTTAAATCATTATCAAACCGTTAAATACCTTGGCATAAAGCTCGACCCTCGCTGGAGCTGTAGTCCACATGTCCAGACAAGCTTCAACAAGGCAGCTGGCGCATACCACCACATAGGCTGTATCTTCAAGTCAAACTCAATCATCTCAACTCGAGCAAAAACAATCGCCTATAAACAATTGATAAGACCTATCCTCACTTACGGTGCCCCTATCTGGCCCTCCGCTCCTTCTTACGTACTTGAGAAGCTGCAAAAAAATGAACGCCACATCCTCCGAAAAATCACGTCACTCTAATTTAAGGTGAATGGCCACTACTATAGGAATAGTGACCTATACAACCAATCAAAAATAACAACTCTTTCCTCTTACTTGGATCATCTGAAAAACAATTAAATTCGACCCGTTATAGAGCACCCCAACCTTATCATCCAATCGCTTCATCCTAGACCTGGATCTTAACGATCAGAACACCATCTTAGGAATAGCTCATAGGCAATGCGCTTTTCACTCACAACAATTGAAGTTCCCAAGTGAACTTGTTTGTTTTTTATTTGATCAAAATCCAATCATCTCTTACATTCCATATTTCTCTTTTCAGGCACCTTGATTCCGGACACGAACCGACTTTCTCTCTCTCTTTCCTTAAAACACCCAAGGTAACTAAGTAGATGAGCTTAGCTACAAACATATACTGTATTTAAAAAATTTCAAAAGCCACAAGCCACTAAAGGCAAAGTTCAAACGTCCATCTATCATGTTGAGGAAAAAGTTTTAGGTCATCTATTTCAAATTTCTCACCTCTTCACAAACCCTACCCCCTTCAGTCAAGAAGCGTTTTGACACTGTATTTTTAGTAACTCATCCCAAAGGTCCTAAAATGAGTTTAAAAGAGACAGCAAAATATACGAAAAGAAGTGTTTCGTTTGAGAAGAAGTGGATAAGGATGTGGAAATGGTCCTAAAATGAGTTTAAAAGAGACAGCAAAATATACGAAAAGAAGTGTTTCGTTTGAGAAGAAGTGGATAAAAATGTGGAAATGTGGATGATAAGCCAGGTAAGGGCCGCATTGGAGGTACTTCGACAAGGGCTGATAAAGTGATTTGTGAAATGTTTCAGAAAAACCCAACGCTTAGTCTAAGCCAGGCCAGAGAAAAACTTCTTAGAAAAGGTGTTCCAGTCTCAATTCATACAATTAGTCGGACACTCTAAAAATCTGCCAAACTGAAGACAACCCAAGTAGAAAAAAGGCTGAGCTGGGCGATGGAGAATTTGGAACGTGATTGGAGCAAAGTAATATTTGCCGACGACTCATCTTTTGTTGTCTACAACTACTGGCGGAAGGCTTGGACAAAAAATGGAGAACATTTTTTGTTCGTATAGTTTAACATCCAGTAAAAGTGCATGATTATGGCTGCTTCTCAGAGAAGGGATTCGGAAAGTTAATTACTTTCACTAGAAACTTGGATACTTAATTCATGTTCACTTTGTATAAAAAAGGACTATTGAAGTCTGCAAAGAAATTATATGATTCTGTAAACGATGACTGGATTCTACATGAGGATAATGATCTCAAGCATCGATGGAAGGAGGTAAATGGAATACAAACTTTGGATTGGCCATCACAGAGTCCAGATGCGAATGCAATTGAAAATGTGTGGTCGCTTCAGTACACGGCAACTTATACGCACCTTTAAACATATTTGGGGACATCTTAGTGTGGATTATGCTCCAAAATTGAGCCAAAGTTGTTGTAAAAGATGCGAAGCAATTATAAACAATAACGGCGAATGGACTCCGGATTGAGTTAGTTTGCGAAACTCGTAATAGTGTATATTTTAAGAAATAAATTGGAAAACAACTAATTATTGGGATTTTAATGGTTTCTCATATATTTTTAAGCAGGAGATGGCTTCTTAAGTAGCCATTTACTGAAGATAAAGTGTCAACTAAGTGAATTTATTTAAAAGCTATAGATATTTTTACTAGTTCAACTTGCTTTAACGTTTAAACATGGCATGAAAAAGAACACACTACAGTGGTTTCACTTTTTTTCGCGTATTGATTATTTTTATAGTTGAATTTTAATCCCATCAATGCAAAGTTGTTATTAATTAAGTTACTACTCGATTTTACATTGGGGCATTTTTCCCCATTTTGGGGGAAAAATGCCCCAACCGAGCAGCCCTACTTAGACGTTTGGCATCAAACTGACCTGACACCGATGTCTCGAGCTAGCCAGTCAGTACCGTAACCGAAAAGGAAGCGAGCACCATTTCAAAACAATAGGCGTGTTTTTTCTCCCCATATCCATAACAGAACATCACAACGACGCATTGGAAACAATAACAACTCCTGTCCCAATGAATTCACTGGGACAGGAGTTGTGGTTATTTCCAATGTGTCCGTTCTGGACAGTGAATTCACTGGGACAGGAGTTGTTGTTTCCAATGCATCTGTTGTGGATAGTATTGTTATGGATATGGGTAGCAAAAAAGTACGAATCCACTCATCAGAAAAAGATAAAATGGATCAATTAGAATATGTCTTTGTCTAAAACACATGAGGGCACAATTTTGTCAAATATTAATCTTTAATTGAAGAAATCAAATTTTTGGCTAGTTTTGTCCCCGGTCAGTTCCATGGTTTAAATTAAATTAGCAGTTAACTCCAAAATTTCGAAGAATTCACTAAAACTCACAATTTCCCCGCATACCTTCTCCAAATCCCTTCAAATTTACTAAAACTGGAAGTTAATTTTATATTCAGCCTACTTGTGACTTTCTGGTGGGTTGAACTTTTTATTGCAATTTTTTCCGAAGTGAAGTGGAGCTGGTCTGCTTTTAATTTTATTTTAAGTACGCTACAGCTATTCAATAGTCCCCTTATTCGTAGATTTTCTTGGAATCGAAACGTTAGAGTTACACAACCATACCAACTCGTTTATATTGTTACTTATGCCAGAAAATATCTTAAATTCTATACATTTTCAAATCACTTTAATATATAAGCTCCATGTATAACAGACGAAAAAAATTTTCTCAGTATACGCGTATATTACAATTACGTAGCTATAAGTCAGATAAAGAGCTGAATCCAAGAGCTCGAAAATGTCTATCTTGTTTGAAAAGGTTGCATGATAATATGGATTATAATTGGAAAAAGGACTTGAAAATATTCATGAGTGGTCTAGATCCTTTAAATCCTCTTGGGACGTTATAAGATAATTTTGTGATTTGGTTAGGGTGTGTTTTTCAATACATACGAGTTTAGATGTTGCTATACGTTTCCTTAGTTTTGAAAAACAATAGAGTTGGAGTTAATTATATTATCATTTATTCAAATCATTTAATTTTCAAAACAACATAATCCAATTTGTAGATTAAGCTGAGTTAGTGTTTCAACCGTTGATTCATTTTATGTATCTTTTTTTATATAAATGTTTGATGTGAATGTTTTGGAAGAAAATTATATTATTTTCGAATAACTGAACTCATTTATAAACATTATCGTTAATTAAATGCAAAGAAACAAGAGTGTATCAAAGATTCAAATGTATGCATTTGGAAGACATATGGAATCTTTTAAAAATACTCATTTGTCTTTATTAAGCCTTGTTTTAGTCAGCGTATGATAGTTCTTGAATCCAAGTGTAATCTGCCAAGAAACCCATGATGGTTTTTCAGGTAATACAACGGTAGGAAAGCTTTGTATACAACCTTTGTTGTATGTTTAACCAGTGTTGTTTGTGGATTTATTCTTCATTCAAGACAATATCATGAGCCTTTTCTAATTTTGTTATTTTTTAATTAAGTTTAATTGCTTTTCCTTACACATTTGGTCATTACTTAGCTAAGGTTGAATTCGTTATAAAGTTATTAATAACATTCACTGTTCAGAGGACTCTAACAATTTTTCCAGGAATATAAAACTCGTGCAAACATAGGGAGTGCACGCTGACAAAATGCAGTTGTCGTTCTATTATATAAATCGATACAAGTTATTTTTTTAGATACTCATTATTTTGAAAGAATGTCTTGAAACGATTCCAAGGATATAAAAGATAGTGAAAAAAGTCTGTGTCATAATTTCTTTTATTTATTTTAGTGTCAAGACCTAATATCGTCGTTTTCGCCATTTCAAATATTTATTACTGAATTGAGAGAGAAAGAAAAAATGAATGCTGGAGTACATTTTGGAAGCTACCTGACTTAAAGGTAGAAATTTATTTGGCTGTTGTTTTAGTTCTACGCAACCGGTAGCTATTTTGATACAAAAACAACAAACAAAGAATCAGAGTGTAAAGTGATTAGCGTTACTCCTCGGTTTAGAAAGGTTTGACTCAGGCTTCTACTACAAGCAAGGCTTACATAAGGATAAAAACTCAACCTAAATAATTAGCCTATAACTTCGGCTAATGCAAGCTAGAACTTTTTCATTCGCAAGCAAGAGCTAGAACTTTTTCATTCGGACCCACGTTGGGCGCCGTCCAAAAAATTTGAGCCACATGCAAAGAATGTTTACGAAAGCTTACGATTCGCATGATTTCAAATAAATCATAGACTAAAAGAACTTGTATAATTTAATTTTAGGATATCTAGCCTTGCTGATTGTGTTTAATGCAAATATTAAGCAATTAGCCCCAATGTATTGAATTTTTTAGACTAATGAATTTCCAACAATGAAATTTTTTAAACAAGGCTTTCATTATTAACAGGTATTTGGTATTTGCATCGGTTTTTCTTTTCATAATCAATAAATAATTTTTGCTTATGCTCAAAATTAATACTAGCTTTATTGCTCTCGAAAATTCCTGGAAACGTAGTGATTACTCATTAGAAGCTATTTCGATTTTGACTTTCATCAAAATATTGTTTACAGGCGCAAATGTTTTTAAATGTATACGTTCTGAAATCTTGAGATTTTAATTTCAATTTTTTGAGATATCTTCAAAAACTAAAAGCTAAGTTTTGATATTTTCAAGCTTAACAATAAGTATTATTTGAACTTGTATGAAATCCAATACTTCAGAATTGGAAACAAGTTAAAAGACAAACTTAAATGCAAAATAATGATATTTTAAGTTAATTGCGAAGTTTGTATGCGACTAACAACACATAATTCACAAATCTCACCTAAACTATTAAAAGGAGCTTGTTAATCTTGCTGCTGTGAGACTAAATTGTATCTCGTCATAGAATAGAACAGAACTCGGCCATGCGAGGATTTTGGTCGAGGGAGTTCCCGCTCCAGCGGGTGTTGACTACATCGCTCCGCGGTGCCTACTAGATTTGGAGTTCACAGCTCGCATTCCTGGTAGGGATGAATGGCGTGATGGTCTCACCCTCAAACGTGGGCTTATCCAAGTGTCTCAAAGCTAAACAATAGAATCGGAAGTGGTGTATACTCAGATGAGCTGAATCTCAAGCTTTCCTTCCGTCTACTAGACCATTGTAGTGTCTTCCAGGCGTAGGTTGCAGCTATTTTACAGGCAATTGGCTGGCTTCTGTGTAATCGAATATTCAGGGTCAATATTGGCATTTTCACAGAAAGCTAAGCGGCTATTAAATCCCTTGCTGGTCCTTGTACAGTTTCCGTGATTGTTGCTGAATGCCGTGCATCTCTAAGCGAGATGTCGAGACATTCGGTTGTTCAATTGGTTTGGGTACCTGGACATAGGGGTTTTCAGGGCAACTGTGAGGCCGATGAGCTAGCAAAGCTTGGAACCTTGTTACCGGAGGTCTCCTGCTCCCTTTTAATAGATATATCGATGACTGGCCATCAGGCAAAAATATCTCGATGATGCTAGGAGGTCCTGGGCAGATGAATCATCCTGTGCAATAGCAAGGCAGTACTGGGTAGCCCTGGATGCGCATCGCACCAGGCTTAACTCGAAGCGCTCTACGCTGCAATGTCGGAGTTCTTACGGGCCACTGCCTCATAGGACAGCATGCACAACGATTGGGAGTAAAGTTTAACGATTTCTGGTGGACTTGTGGCTCTGAGGATGAGGAGGAGTCCGTCCTCTATCTGTTGTGTCACTGCCCGGTGTTGGCAAAGAGAAGGTTGGCGGCAATTGGTGCTCTCTTTCTCTTAAACCTGACGGAGTTGTCCCTGAACAATTTAAAGGAGATAGCGCGATTTGTCAAGGGAAGCAGATGGTTTCTCGAGCTCAGTGAGTAGGAGAGAGTCACAAATTATTGTGGCATCACAACGGGCCTCTCTTGTGCCTATGTGTGTCAGTCGGCAGACCTCTGTGGATCGGCAGCCACTTTAATCTAACATAACCCAACGCATTGAAAGTAATCAATGAAAAATAAGGTTTCAGTGACTTATAATAAGAGGATCAATTTATTTAGATATAAGGATTAGATGAGATTAGAAGAATTGGTGGAAGATGAGATAAGGTTGTTGAAGGAATATTTTTACAAGGTCTAAAAAGTTAGATTATATCAAATTTAAGGCAAAAGTAAGCATTTCTAACGTAGATTTCAACTAAAACTAGAAGTTTATAAGAAGCTAAGCATTCAAGTCTTAAATACTCCCTAAAAGTTATGAAAAGGATGTGTTTCATAAAATAACGAATATTGATATAATTATAAAATTTTCAAGCAGGCAGTGTGAAATTTTTAATTGAGTAAACTAATTTTTTATGGAGTGAAATTGGTGCACTTGCAAATGTATAAACAGCTTATTTTGCAGCACTAGCAGTCAAATACGCACACAATAATTTTATTGACTCAACTATCCTTCTTTAAAACAATTCAGTTAGTACTATCCTTTTATCAGTTAACTCAACGAATTCTTCTCTTTATGAATTCTCAGAACCAATCAACTCATAAAATAAGAAGACACATAAAATAAACCCAAGTCACTTTGAAACATTAGTGTCGGAAGCCACAAGTAAATATTTCAATTAACCTTGTCGTCAAGAATCATGAATTTCCTGCTTATTCTCAGACTTTGAGAAATTTACGACAACGAAGGATGTTCTACGAAAAACTGCCTGAAATGTCTACATTCTCTTAATATCCCAGGCTACAGCTTTGACAATGTGCTAGCTGTTTATTTGTACCTTTTCCATATTATATTACCATATTACATGCTAGCATAAATGAAATTTTGCATGTATTGATGGAATTTTCACACACCAAGCCAACGAAACGAGACATTATACCACGTAAGAGGCATCAAATCACTAAGTGGTTTGTTTGCATAATGTAAGACTGCGATAATGAGACAAGGAACCTATTCATCCAATGTTCAGTCAGTACTAGCAAAGGTTAGATCCGTTTGTTATCACGAGTGGACATGCAATTACCGTACGGCAAAATTTAGAAGCTTGCTGATCCCATTCGTTGTGAATTTCTTGGAATGGAAGATAAGTTTTCGACCAAGTGATATCTATCAAGCGCCTCAAATGGGAAGGATTATATGTTTTCTAAACGAACCGCCACATATCTTTCGCAATAATGAATAAGCCAGAACTTGGAAGGAATTTCATTAGAGAAAGTGAAATACAAGGTAGTACAGTATCGAGGGATAGATAAAGCTAGAAGTATTCTTGTGCCAGAGGTTGACCATTAAAATAACAGGCTCTGAAAAGTTTCGTAAAGTAGGGTGCAACAATGAAGATAAATTTTAATGGTAGATTGAAGTTTAAAATTAATCAAGAAACTGCTACTTTGCTTGATGAGAGAATGTCTTGGATAAACATTGTTGATAATTAAAGTTTATGAAAATTAACAAACTTCCAAACGGGGGGCAATAACGTGTTTAAAAAATACAAATATGGAAGTGTAGTGAACTGAGACTGAGACACTCGGACTATTATTTGGCGTTTCAAAGGAGTAAAGAGAATATGTTAAAAGTAATTTTTTTCAAGCTGAAGTGTGAAATAAGTGAAGCATTGTGATATTTTATATTACTCCTTAGATTTATTTTGCTGCTCGAACCGATTTTTTTTATCATTATTTGTTTAATTAGGAAGAAAGTTAAAGCAAAAATGTAAATATAAATTTCTATGTCGACTTATTTTCATGGAAACACGGTCCAGGTTCAATTTAGGAAAGTGTGAAATAAGAAAAAAAAACAAATTTCATTAATTTACCGAAAATGTTACAAGTTCATTGTTCTGGTCAAGCGTGTTTCTCCCATTATCAAACACAATGCTGAAATATATACATTTTTGAATAGTAACTACTCTAGAAGCAGTTAGTTGTGAAGCGTCAAGCTGTGTACGCGTGAATGTTCAAAGTCATTGTAAATAAAGTAGTGTATAAATCACGAAACAGGAAACGAAAACGGTCTTTCAATCTAAAGACTGTGAAGACTAATGATGGCCGAGCGAGTACGTCAGCAAAAAAACTTAAAAGTAATGATGAATATCATGTGCCAAAAACGCATGCAGTTCATTACAGGATAATAAATTTTGTTACCGTTTTTTCGGCGATTGAAAGTCTTGTGAAATGTGCAAAGTGTGAGAGCAAAATATCTGTTGGCATAGTAAACGAACGTGGACTTGTTTTTAGAGTTTCGGTTGTATCTTATAAATGTACTCCTGAGTACAAACCATCTTGCGATTTTATCAAACATTCTTATGAAGTAAATCGAAGGTTTATGCTAGCGATGCGTGTCATAGGTGTTGACTTCAAAGGTGCAGTGAAATTTTGCGGCTTGATGGATTTCCCGGCATTGTTATGTTAATCTACGTACCGTATGATACTGGAGCATACACGTTTGCTGCGAAAGAGGATTAAATTTGAATTAGAGAAGCAAACCGACGTTCGCTACAAAATACTCAAGAGACAAGGGTGGCTCGACGACAGCTAAAAATCATTGCTAATGCAGCTACTAAAGCGAAAGAAGGGACAACATATGAGCCTGTAATTGATGATTCAACGTAAGTTCTAACTTTGAACGCATTTTTCTCGAAGCTATGTTTTCGAAGTCGTTGATCACTGTAACTTGAAAACGGCTTTATTGATCAGCATGAAATTTTCCTCATTTATTTAATATATAATTGTCCTCCGAATGAACGAAGGCTTTTTTGTTTGGACGATAATTTTGTTTTAATAGCAGAAAATGTGAGTGAAATTTCGGTCGAAAGAACAATTTTGAATTTGAACATCCGGCATTTATTGAAAAATCAAAATCTGCCAAATCCCTTCTTTCATCCGGAGCACTATGTAAATGACTAATGATCCCCGATTTTGCTTTTATTTCAGATGATCCAGTGACGAGCTACAGTGATCACGGCAAAACCCTCTCTTTTTTTGGACCCCTCGAAAATTTGCTCTATTTCGACTAATTTTCAACATTTTGCCTTAAAAAAATTACAATAGCTTCTACAAATATATTTCTCTCAAGTAAAAAAAACATTCATTTTTAATTATATTAATGTGTGTCCAAAAAAATCCTAAATAAGAGCTTTTTTGCACGTCCCAAATGTACCTGCCTCCTTAAGTCAGTAAACTAACTTGCGTCTCAAATGAACACGTTCTTCAATGTGAGGTTTGCACATCACTGGCCCTAGTATGTAAGATTTTCAAGCTTACTGAAACTTTTTGTACAAAGGTAGTAGTTTAACCCTAGAGTGGTACGGTAAATTTTTGGGTGATTATTGGTACATGTTTTTACTAAAAAGAAGGCAACAATAGCATTATGTACATTTTTGATTTTATTATTAAACATAAAAAGATTATGTAGCTTGTAGCCTCATGGCAGTCAGAGTGGCCAACTGGCTGATGCGCGACGAAATATATACCGCATGTGAGTAAAAATTACTCATGGGTTAATCAAGTTATTGAAAATAAACTAATAATAGAACCTTTAAATTCTCCCTATTATTTCAAAGTCTTGGAGAATATTGAACTTAGACCAGTTATTTTAAAGTCATTGAAAACATGCTTTGTTTTCTTTTCCTTAAAATTATATGAGTACCTATAGTAAACAATAAGATCATGGAAAATGAATCAATTTTTTCAGTGTATAATCAACATTTTTCTGCGCAAAGATAATTGTTTGCAGAATTAATTATTTTTTTTTTTCTGAAATGGAGCATCTGAAAAGTCCCATTAAATTTCTTCTCTAATTTTTCTTAATAAAAATCTGATTTTCAAGCCACTACTATTTCATATATGTACATACATCACAGCAGAAATCTTTACCATGTTACTTCCGTTCATGTCTACGATTTCAATGGAATCTAGGAAACAGTTCCTGTTTCATAATTCATACGTTGAATCTGTTGATTTGTTATGCCACATTGCGAGAGTTAGAAATCATAGAAATACATAGTTGTGTAACTTGGAAATCGTGGCCCCTATTCAGCTCTCTTGTGGCCTACGTACGTACGTGGCGCTCTAGCGCGTACGTAACGTTCATGCATTTGAACGAACTAGTAGCATAAGCTGTATTTTCATACATTCAACCCATTTTACAGCTAATAATTTATAGTTGAATATCGGCATAAATATTTATCATATGACGACACTTGAGAGTATACGTTATTTTTCGTATTGGTTAAAAGCGGAAATTTTATGCATGACACTATCGTCGGTGTGAGATTACGCTTGACAGTTTATTGATGGATTCCCTGTACATGCAAAATTGGTATTTATAGAGGTCGATGAACCTTGAATATGTAGCATGTAATGTCGGTTTATAGATTAAGGCAAAAGGAAATTTATCAATTTAAACTGGAATTCATGCGGTTATTGAGAATTAATTATGTGTATATTAGTGCATGGAGAGTTTATTTATTAGAACAATCGGAAAAATATCCTTTTGAATAATTTCAATATCACATTTAAACATCTATGGGTAGCAACTATATAACTGAAAATGACACGCGAAACCTTTTATAATCACCAAAACATCATTAAATAAACCACTTCTTTCACTTATACTATTCTGTAGATGCTTTAAAGGGACATAGCACCTTCAAATTGAAAAAAAAATGTTTTTTTTAAAGGTTAGTTTATAATTGAATATAAAAACATATCTTAATGAAACTTTGTACACACACTATACTTGCTTTATGCTACATAAAAAAAATGTTAAACATTTTTTGTGGCCCCCTATCGTCTGCTACAATTTTTTTGAAAAAACACCAAAAAAACCCGGCGTGCACGATAGCTGCCGTCAGAAGAGGCTGAGAAAAAAAACAAAAACAGGGTTTTTATCAGCATAAAAGCGGCCTTGGAATAAACTAAAAAAATTTTTTTTGAAAAATGACAAAATGGCTGCGTTTTTGCGAAAATTGAGGTTTTTTTCCCCCAAAAATCGGTTGTAACTAAAAACATTTAATGCCGATTTTTTCATCCGTAGTTCATTCTGAACATTAACACGTGCAGATTAACGTGTTAAAATTTCATACCGATTCGATAATATTGTTTTTCTTACCTAGAGTCTACATTGGCCATGAGCTCTGCCATCTGCGATGGCAACGAATGTCAGTTTATGGCATGTCATCTGATGCCTGGGCAACGGCATGTCATGCCATATCATTCAGCAGTGAACATATGCCCGCTATCCGGTGTTTGAGAGCACTGCGAAGGTTAGAGGAAGCAGTATGTGAGGAAAAGCGCAAATTGAGGAAGAGGCGAACATATAATTCCATAAGCAATCTTTTTTTTTGCATTCGTTTAGGGTTTGTAACACTATTTCCCTCGACATCGCCATTTTGAAAATGAACAACTGTCAGAATATGGCCATACTCATGGCCATGCAAATGTCTTGCCATATGGCTGGACATTTATGGTATGCCATCAAATATGGTATGCCATGTACCGTCTACATTTTCCATTTCCATGGCAAGTCGAATGTTATGCCATCTCCCATGGCCAATGTGGACGCGGCGTTAATCATGCACGCCAACTTGAAAAAGGTTGTTTCGAGAAAATCGCGTTTAAAGTTAAATTTCAATATTTTTTGTAATAAATCTTACCGAAATTTAACCTGCGTTGCCTGGATCATACAATATACCTTCCTCTTGCTCAAACTCCCCCTCTTCCAAAGATTTCTGCTCCCTTCGAGCAGTTCTGGCCTCTTTAGATGCCTCAATCGAGTGTTTTTCCACCTGGTTGATTCTTGCAGCATCTCTATTTTCTGCATGTTCCAGCGCACATTGGCCAATTGTAATTCCCATGATTTGCTATATTTTCAAGATAACCATAAGTCCTTCATTAAATATACATGCAGAAATATTTGCAGCCATATTTATGATATTTTTTCCCCAAAAAGTATGTTTAGGAGCCAAATTCCAATGACAAGAATTATAGCTTTCGTTATTATTCTGCGTAAAATTTCCCAAGCAGCGCTTTAATAAATCTTTTGATAATAAGTCTTCATAAATAGGCTTCAAAACTTCTTGAACCTGATCATCTAAAGGTGAGGGATGCTTGAAATTTTTTGAAGTAATACCACCAGCTCCCTCCGCCTTGGGCCAGTTACACCAAATCTCTTCTCCAACAGGACAATAAGACTGTTGAGAGTTCTCATCAGTTCAAATTTTTTTGGGAATATGCTGCCCAAATTTCCTGGCGCATGTTTTCAACCGAATCATAATTTCGGCGTTTAGGTAGGCCATAATATGTTGATAATTTTTTCATTAATTTTAGTGTCAGTTGAACTTTTTTCTGAACTTTTTTTGGAGTTTCAACACTTTTTTAGAAGCATCTTTTTCAGCAATTTTTTTTTGCCGAGGCTAACTTCTTTTTTGCTTCTTTTAAAGGAGATGACTCACTTATCTTTCTCTACACTTTAGCCTTGGTTGATGTAGCAGTATAGCGAAGTGAACGAAAATCATAGAAAAAAGACCTTGGCGCGCTTCGCTATATATGGTCATACAATTTTTACTAATGTTCGAAGAACATTAGTATTAAAATCGATTCGGCCAAAAATTCATATTTCTATATATATATATATATATCATCAAAAAATTTCAGTGAGATAATCTCGGGAACGCGCCATCCGATTGAGCTGAAACTTTCAGGATACATTGGTGTATATGCAGAATAGGTCCAGGTCTCAATAAATGTCAGTTATTGTAAACCTTTTGGCGCCGGCGCCCATTTAAGTGATATTTTTAATATACCTATTATTTCGTACACAAATAATTTTCGCAAAAATAAAGTTGACGAAATAAATTTCGAACGTGTTTTTTATGTGAATCGGATAATGGTTTGGAATTTTTTAACCCTATGTGTGCGCTGGGTGCCTAAAAAGAGAACGGGAAAATTTGAAAATTTTTAAATTGCGATAACTTTTGGCAGAGCTATTCAATCATTACGAAATTTTCAGAACATATTTGTATTATTTAGTTGTAGATTTGTGTAGCTTTCAATGAGCGTGCTGGCAACCCTGTAGCTAGGGCAGGCACTGAAAGTGAAAACCTCCAAATCATCGCCTCTCTTGAAAAAATGCCGTCTCTTCAAAAAAGAGCCTTTCATATGTAAATCTTGTGCTTTGTTTACATAGACAAAAAATAAAATTTGATATGGTATAACGGGCACGCCTGGTAACCCTTGCCCAATTTACCTATGTTTTTAGCATCAAAAACTTCTGTTCACGGAAACTCACGATCCGATGAGCGAAATTAATTGAAATTTGCAGAATGTATTAGTCTTAAGTAGGACCAGGTCTGATAGAAGTGATTTTGAAATGCAGGCGATTCTCTGCCAGTGGTGCCATCTTGAAAAATCACTAAAAAAGATAACTGCTTTTAGGCCTATAAATTCTGATTGAATCGTTAGATTTTAACGAAATTCACACAGTAGCTGCACCTTACCTCAAACCACGTTTGGTAGAAATTTGGTTGAAAAATTCGGTTGGAGCTGCCAGCTTTGATAATTTTGGTGTCTTAAATTTGAAGAAAAAAAAATTTGGAAGTGATAACATTCAAACCATCGAATATCCTAAAAAATGTCCGTTTCTTACAATAAAACCAATTTGTATACAAATCTTATGTTTTATCTACACGTTCAAAGTAAAACTTTGGAAATTTCATGTCGGACAAGAACGGTAACCCTCTCCCAGTTAACCTATATTTTTAGCATCAAAAACTTCTGTTCACGGGAACTCACGAACCAATAATCAGATACAGCTGAAATTTACAGAATGCATTGGACTTAAGTAGGACCAGATTTGATTGAAGCGATTTTGAATTGTGGGCAACTCTGTGCCAGTGGTGCCATCTTGAAATATTACAAAGACAAAAAACTGCTTTTTGCCCTATGAAATGTGAATTAGTTACCAGATTTTCATGAAATTGACACAGTAGCTGAACCATTCTCTAATCTCTGTTTGGTGGAAATTTGGTTGACAAATTTGATTGGTGCTGCCAGCTATGGTAATTTTTGTGTCTTTGGTTTTGAAAATTCGCTCAGGAAAATAAAACTTTTTGCCCTATAACTTCCAGTGCAGTCATGAAATCAATACGAATTTCATACAATTAATGAAACCTATCATAGACATTATTCAGGCCAAATTTGGTTGGAAATCCATGATAGGGTTGCCAGCTATTGTTGGTTTTGTGTTTAATTGCAATAACTTTATTAAGCGGTTTTATCGTAGAATTTTCAAATGGTAATGATATTGTAGTGACAGTAAACAGCAAATATTAAGTTTTCGATTATTTGAAAAAAACTCGCTACAGGTAACTCTAAATTTCTTTATACTCCTATAACTTCGAATGTAATATAACAACGTGAAGCAGATGTGATATATTCTTGGCTTTGATACTGGCAGAAGGTTGCCAGCACGAGTCGGTTGTGCTACTTTTGTATCAATAAATGCTTGCAATTAGTATTCATACCGGAAACATTTACAATGAAAATAAATAACCGATGTTTCAATTCCCAAAGTTCTGCAAATTTTTCGGATCGCAGCCCCAAACACCAACTTCAGTTACAGTGCTGCAGGCACTGAGCATTTTCTTCATTGATGTTATATGAGATGCTGCTTTCAAAATTATGTGAAATAAGCAACTGATGACGAATATAATTAACACGTGTTTTGCTCTCATAAACGTTGAAATTCATGCCAGTGGTAATATCTGAAACCTTCCACCAAATGAGTTATAATGCATTCTTGAGACCAAAGTAAAACGTGGCGTTTGAAACAGTTTGGCCGTAATAAGCAGCTCATGTGGTGGAATATGCACTCAAAACCTGCACGATTCTTCTACTGTTCTTCGAACATTAGTGTTTCTAGCGGTTCAGGTGCGCTAGAGTTTTTTTTTATAATTTCAATTTTATATTATTAAAATCACGTTTTTAAAGCTTCATTGTAGCATATTCAATCAAAAAACAAAAATCGATTTATGAAAAATTGAAGGTGCTATGTCCCTTTAATCTTTCCATTGGTGAATTCTGTAAGTAATTTGTGGGGGTCCATGAGCTAAGCTTAAATGTAACTTAATAAAAAATTAGGTCGTTTACAGAGGTTGGTTGGAAATATCAGAGGTCGTTTAGAGAGGTCCAAAGCAATGATTTAGTGGCCGCGGCTTCGAGTCCTGCAGTATGCTCATGGTTGCATTTATTCGCCTTGTATAGTCTTAGTAGCCGGCAAGTTTGACACAATACCAGTGCTCCACTAATTAAATATCACATCATAGCTTTAGCGGGGACTGACAATAACACCACCACTTCATAAGAATAAAAGTATGAAACTTAAAAAAGAATACTGAAATTAATTGTAATTGCCTTCTCCCATATGTGTCTTCCTATCGGCATAGCTAAGCATTTGCTTCAAAGGGTAATATCGTGAGCTTTCGCATTATCATAAAAAAAGTCATTGACTTGATTGACTCAGGTCAATATTGGTTGTTACGCTGGTAAAGAACTAGTTCATTATAGTAATAGTTGGGGAACGAGATTATACCTGACGATTAGCACCTTGTTGAATGCACCAAAAAGAATATTACGTTGCCGATCACCGCTTACAATGTGTTGTCTGCTATCCGAATAGATAAGATCGTTCCATTTGCTCAGAAAACCATTATATCAACGAAGCGTCACTCCAAACAAACCAGTATTCGCTCAGATTTACTTTCTGTGGAAGTCGATGGCAAAGCAAAAAAATGTTTTGAGTTAACAACGTGGGCGAAATAATGCCTATATTTGAAAAAAAAATGTTTTGTTTTGGCAGGCAACCATAGGTTCCTGAGGTAGTCCCGCATCATAGCTAGTAAATCTGTGCTCGATGACCCGAAGGATGACCGCCAATCTCGCCGAGTTGCAGGCGTTTTATATGTCCAGCGTTACAGCAGGACGACCAGTCTGGCTTGATGGCATGCACAGATCACATCTATGAAATACGTTATCAGTATCTACATCACAATCATTGAAATTGTCGTCCATTTTGTTGTTATCAAATGGTTCACCACTAGTGCGCGGTTAAACATCATCCGGTGAGTACTGTTGTGGCCTATTTATAATGCTCATGGTTGCATTTATTATTAAAAATGCAAATATAAACATGCAGGTATATGTTTATCTTTTAAATTTGTTCTATTGCATTATCTTCCATACGTTAGGATGTTATTAAAATCTTATAAGATTAGAAGCAATGAAACATTGTTTTTAAAGCTTACATAATAAAAATTCTGTTCTGAATACCACAGTGTCCAGCCATACTATTCACTCATTTTTCACAGACACAAATTTAGAACAGAAGAAAACGAAAAGCGAAATTTTCGCTGAGAAAACCGATCATATTCTCATAAATGTTCTTAGAGTACAGAAATAAATTCAAAACCATGCATTTTCTTGTTCAAAATAAGACAATTATGCAAGTATGAATATTGGCTGTATGATAAAATATATCGTTTTAAGAAGATAAAATATATAGTTCTAAGGTGTAACTTGGGAAAGCTAACAAACTTTTGTGCTTTATCAAAAGTATGTTCAACGTTTTGTTTTTTACTGAAAATGAAGTGTTAAGTAAGCAAATTTAATTGGAAGCTATGGAGGCGAACATTAGTTTACCCCATACCTACATTTAAAAAAAAACAAGACAAGTTCAATAAATTGAATTTTAATCCTATCAAGGTAAAGGTTTTATCAATTAAGTTCCTGCTCTACACTTCTTTCACATTTTCACTACAAATTCCACGGAAACATTGATTAGAAATAAATAAGAATTAGAAATAAATAATAGGAAATTAATCCTAAATTTCATGCATCTGTTTGTCTTACAAAAATGTACGAAAAATATGGTAAAATATTTTGTGAAGGTAGTCAATTCACTAAAAATTTCAATAAAAGTTACTAAAAATTGTGTGTCGGCTTGGAATAATCCAATATCCCCTAAGATCTATGGCCATATTTCGTGTCCCCCATTTGCACCACCAAACAGTAAAAAATACCCCATTTTGGGGGAACCTGGCATCGCTTAGTGGTCCGGTCTAAATTTGGCGCCGTAAGTAGCAGCAACTATTTGATTTTACTGTGAACTTGGGTTCTGCTAGATACAAGATCTGTTAGATAAATTGAAATTCTAATAGTGATCATTTGTAGAAGAGACGTACATAGTATATGTATGGATGTCTGACATTGTCAAAATATTTTTCACTGTCGAGCAAATAGCCTTCATAAAGAGTCCTTTGCTAGACTTGTTATTTTACTGGAATTGTTTCTTTACAAAAACTATTTATTGTTAATGAACAGCTCCAATGTAATCTTAGTAAATTGAAGCAAACTTAAGGCTACCTCAGTTGATAGCCGCTCTTTTGAATAGAATAGCTTTCTTCCCTCTATTGAAAAGACCAACAATGAATAAGAAAATGAAAGCATTAAATCGTGCTCATTCGTATGTGAAAATACCGCTGAAAAATATTTCCAAATTTCAAATACATACATACATATATATGTACATATTTCATCCACCCATCACCGCTTCAATCTTATGCAATCCACGCCAGTTTTCTTTCCATTCAAGTTCATTCCTGGAAAAATCATGAATTCCTTTTGGGGAAGCATTACGTTTGCGGTTAAAATCGTTTTCAGCTGCTATGTGCTTGGTGTTTTCAATTTTGGAGATTTTCATTTTCGACTTCACACAAAACACACTTGAATTCCCAAAACGGAAATATTTCATGCAAAAAATAAATAAAACTCAAAACTACCCAAGTCGACTCGAAATCAAAATCTGACAGAGTACGCTATTCTATTCGCATGTAGAAAGCGTACAATTCAAGTGCAAAAGAACGGGAACGTACAAGAATGTAGATATGTACATATCATCCATATCTATGTACATTCATCTTCGTATTGTTTGCATGAATTAGATTCGAGTGTACATATTTACAGGTGCATGTCAGCAGCAAGTACGCCGCAAGTACTTTGGTAGCTATATAATTTCTAAACATTTCGGAATTCACGTTTGTACTCAGTTTTCCCATGCTATTCGCTCAGAAATTGAGTAGGTATGTACATATGTATGTGCTTTAAAATTTCGTAAGACTGCACGTTATTGAGTTTTGTGGTAATTCAAATTATACTCTTGGGAGAAGCAGGTTAGGCGTTTCGTATGATTGGGGCGTCGTGTCTTAGTTGGCATTTTCAAGTTCTAAATTGAAGTAAGATAATTGAACCACCCGAAAATGAGCTGCCGTTCTGAAATCGAGTTCAATTAAAAATCTTCTCAATTTCCCAGCACTTCCGCGTTGAAAAATTAAACATGAACGTCAAATTATCATTGCACAAAGTTTAGAGCTCTCGAAATGATAACACGATGAACAAAATTCCATATACACTTGTCCTAAGCTGGCAGCTCTAAGCATATGCTTTTTGTAAGGATTTAAGCTAACTACGTGCATATGTAAGTTGAAAAAGCATACGGCGTATGGCACCTTGTTCACTGCGATCCTGCTCAGGTAATTCGATTTTCACGCCAAGGTGAGATTAACCGAGTTATCCTGAAGAGTTAATGATAACACGACAATGAAAATCCATTAAATCGCAAATACTGATAAACCTACACATTTTCAGACGTTATCCCCAGTAAGCTGCCGGCATAATGGAGGTGCATATTTATATCGAAGCACGATTTCAAGAAGTTGACAATTCATCGCCAGACAATCTTTGCTCCGCTGTCGAGGCAAACAAGATGAGATTGCCTTTGTGTCACGAGTGAGTGTAAATGACGAACCCATGCTGGTTTACTTCATTCAGAAAAATATGGAATCTTTAAAGTACAACACAATTTACTTGAGCAGGAATCCTCTTTTACTCCTGCTGAAAAACTGGTACTCAGGAAACAAACGTTTTTGTATTTAATCCACTCTTGAAACTATTGAAATTTTCTCACGTTATGTGTACATTAAGATTTTACGAGCACGTCAGAGCTATATAATGCAAATGAATGACCAATTTGAATAATTGATGAGTATTTTCTCTTTGTTTTTCGTTGGTTAGTGCGAAATATAAGTCAGCTAATGCCAAACCTGAAGCGCGAAGAAAAAAAGCTGAAAACAATGCCAGAAAATTTCATAACTTACTGCTTTTCCTCAAGCCAGCATCACTAACAACTTATCTAAAAACATACAAATTCGACCAAAATGATCCCAGAACACACGAAACAGCAAAAATACTAAATAAATGATGAAAAATATCATTGCTCAATGAAATCCGGAACTTAAATGATAAATAATAAATTTGCAATCGACTTACTTTAGGCTTAGGTAAAGAAAAATCATCTTGAGCCCGAGATTTCTTGGGATTTCAACAAGTTGAAAATAATAAATTATTTCGATATTTTTCTGACAGTCGGCATGTTTTCGCTGGATAAAAAATCCACGGCAGATTCTAATTTTAATAATTGAAAAATGACTGTTAAGGACAGTTACGTATGCAAGACTCCAGAAATGGTGGTGGAAGACGCATAACATCATTACATATTAAATGATGATGAGATGGTTTGCAGTGTTTGTTGAAATTTTATTTCGTATTTCGCTTTAGCAATCTCTTGACAGAAAAACATTTTTTTGACTTGCGTTCTAAATTCGCTTGAATCTGAAGATGTGTGGGAAAAATCTGATTTGATTGTCAACAATTTAATTTCAATTAAAGGACAAAAACTTGATTGAATTCTTATCATCAGCCGCAAATATTCATCGCGAAAATGGCAATTCTCAACTCTGAATTCGGAATGAAAATGGACCTTTGGCAAAAGATCCAGGCAAAACAATAAGCAGAATATGCTAAAAATTTATAAATTCAGTATTCATAAATTTCTTGCAGATTTGATACTAGAATATAGTAGTTTTACTAATAAAGCCAACTGACAGTTCTTTATTGGATTCCAAAAACAAAAATGATAGATTATATTTTGTACAGGACCGTTAGAATTTCGTTAACATGTAGTACAAGTGGAAGTTACAAAAGTAGCGTTATTGGATCTTCATTAACCACCGCCGCTGGCAGCCACTGTCTAAAAAAATCGCAAAATAGACAGTTCATTCACGAAATCACTTTCACATAAGACGGCTTTGCATTGTGCAACAGTACCAAAAGGTTGTATGTTCTCAAAGGATACAGAAGTGCCAAACAAAGAAGCACAGACCAACATCCATATACAGTCGTGGCCACAATTATTTACATAACGCTAATCATGAAGAAAAACTTGAATGAAATTTTATTCAGCTATTCATTGCTAAATTCATAGTTACTTGACAAAAGCAAAATTGAAATAAAATATTACAGAACAAAAATAAAACTAAGAACTAACTGGCCAAAATTATTTGCACACCCGTCATTATGGCCAAAATTATTTGCACACACCAAGAAAAATTTTCCAGAAAATTAACGGTAATTCTTCGACTCGGAATAGTATCCCTACGCGCCATTCACATGGTGGTAAAATAATGGTATGGGGTTGAATTTGTTACAATGGGGTTGTTCCAATTGTTGATTGTCCGACAAAGATGCGTTCGTCTGAATACCTCCAAATATTGAACGAAGTTGCATTTGTTGCTGGCGATTATTTGATTGGTCCTGATTTTATACTACAACAGGACAATGCACCAATCTATACTTCAAAATGGATTCAACAGTTTTTATCGGACGTTGGGCAAAAAGTCATGAAATGGCCTCCACAAAGCCTTGATTTGAATGTCATTGAGCATGTCTGGCATGTGATGAAATCAACAATTCCTAAAAAGATTGGAAAATCGGCAGCTGAAGCCTCGGAAGACATCTTAAATGCATGGCAGGTCCCATCCATCGAAACTATACAGAATTTAGTTGATTCAATGCCAGCAAGACTCGAAGCGGTTATTCGTGCCAAGGGAGGCAACACCA
Organism: Nemotelus pantherinus; assembly: GCA_963978885.1. Lineage (NCBI taxonomy): Eukaryota > Metazoa > Arthropoda > Insecta > Diptera > Stratiomyidae > Nemotelus > Nemotelus pantherinus. The sequence continues at coordinate 42,059,878 of OZ022265.1, read as the reverse complement.
AGAATAAGGTAATGGTAACAAATTACCCGTTTTTTATTAAGGCTAACAATTAGCTTACCTTTTTCCCAGATTTTTCGGAAAAACGAGGCGGAAACCATCCATTGCAAATAATTTTGGCCGCAATGACGGGTATGCAAATAATTTTGGTCACTTAGTTTTTATTTTTGTTCTGTAATGTTTTATTTCAATTTTGCTTTTGTCAAGTAACTATTAATTTGGCAATGAATAACTGAATAAAATTTCATTTTGTTGTAATAAAAATTGAAGGAGTTAATTTGATTTCATTCAAATTTTTCTTCATGACTAGCGTTGTGTAAATAATTGTGGCCACGACTGTATGTCCATACTCGCTTTCAAATTTCAAACAAATCTGTTTACCTTAACACAAGTGATTTCAAAATATTCATGAAAACTCTATGGCGGGAACATGTACATAGCGATCGTTAAACTAATGCACATCTAATAAAAATTAAATTTTGATTTAAATTAAATTTGAGGGTGCGAATGCAAACACAATCAATGGTGTCAGAAGTGAGTGGTGTCAGAAAAGAACGAAGTGTAGGGGGCTTAGCGTGAAAGACAGTGAGATAAAATTGAAAGACGTTTAAGTTTAAGGGAGAAAAAACATCGTTCTGCATTTTCCGGGTTTTAAAAGTAGTGAGCTATCAGCATAGCTTTTAATGAAGAGAAGAAGTGTCAATAAAGGAAGTTTAGTAAATTAAAAAACTGGGCCTCTAGATATAAGTACCAATATTCGATGGGCAAACAGATTGAAGCATCAACACAACATAGTTTGGAGCTTCTACAAGAAGTAGCAGCTAGAACCATTCTAATTCTGGCACCAAAGATTTCTGCAGCCACAGCATTCCCAACTATTCCAGTTGAGTCTTTTTAAATGTACTAGACATGCAATCTGGGAAAATAATTTCAAAAAGATCTACAGTTTGCAGTTTTGTAACCAAATGCGGGAACCAGGAGAAACTCAGCAGAAATTGGCACGAGAAATTATGCAGGTAACGCTGCTGAATTACTTTGTATACGTTCTAGAACCTCGAGACAATACAGCCACAGAAACTTTCATGAACGCCTTTCAAGATCTATAACTCGAATAGGCTGCTTGGCTAGTATATAAGTAAAGTTAGGACACGACAACCCTTGTTGGGTCTAGGAGCTCAAGCTGGTAGAGAGCTTCATTCACAAATCTACAACCGATTTCAGTACGAGTGCGGAGTGATTAAATATACAGCTCATTTTACCCCTGTTTAGCTCAGTTACTCAGAGATAGGTGAAATCAAAACTTGGTTCGTACCAGGAACTCCATGCGCAAGAAGCCAGTGCTCTTTCCATTAGACTATTCACACTACCTTGACTAGTAGAAATGTGTAATGAATTTTTAAGTTTGGGATAAGAGTTGTGATGGTCTCGAATGACCATCAAAGGGAAACGAGTCATTTGTCCGTGCAGGACTGAGCTACTCGGAGTAGCTACGACTCTCACGTGACAAGGAGGTCGGCACATGCTGGCTGCCTCTAGCTCTGCTCGGGAGAAGTGGGGGGGTTCTTTTCCCTGTCACGTGTCCCATCAATCATCACATTTTTTTTTTCATGTGCCTGTGGGACGGAGAAGACACCGAAAAAACAACCGCGATCGTCTACTGGACATTAAAGTCCAGTAAGAGCCGTGCAGGCTGACCCTGACCAGGGGTACCATTCTGACCACTGGGACCCAACGATCACCAGGGCCGAACAACAAAGAAAGTTTAAGGCCACCAATAAGGGTCGTTAAGCTTCCTTCGAAGCAAATACACGCGGCCCGTTTAAGTATGCGCGCGAGGGATCGCGGATTGGTGGCCGAAATCGAAAGGTACGAATGAAAAAAAAACACGAAGTACGTGCAGGGCACGAACATGAATGAGGGGGTCATGAATACGGACGCGGGAACGAATCGCGAAAACCGGAGAGGAAGAAACCTGCGCTATTGTCGGGGAGTCATCACCTGAAACACCACCACTAAGAAAAAACATATTTAATTGGCTGCCATGACTTACCTTGCCCGATTGCACACCAACCGACCACTCCTATGCGATATGTAAAAAGGAGTCCGCAACACCAGTCTCACATCAAGAAAAAGAAAAATCTTTGAGTCTACTCTAACGCATACATGCTGCTTTTATTTAAAAATATATTTTTTTTTTTTGTAGCAATTCAACAATTCAATTTTATTTTTAGCGTTCGAACGTATCCTTGACTCAACATTTCCGTGGACACCTGATGGCATAAACTCATTTCTAGCTACGATACGCCAATACATCATATAGTCAATTAATATAATATACAAAAGTAGATATCGTCATTTTTACCATTGTTTTATGATGTCTAAATTACTTTCATCACTGTCCGTAGTACGTATAAAATAATTATGAAATTAAATTCTTTGTTCGTTTGAAAATATAGGTTTCAAATATGTTTCGTTCAAAAAAAAATATGTAGAAAATTCTTCGAAAAAATATCTTATCTACGAACATATAACGTATTGGTAATTAAAGGTAAGGTTCAGATTTGGGAATTCCATGGATTTCCTAATACTGTTTTATTTTTAATCTTGCTTTTCTTTTCGACGATACTATTAAAATACATCAGAATTTTCATTCCTTTCTTCAGGTTGCTGTCGAATATCTAATATGCTCTAGCATCTATTTGAACGATTTAATCGATTTATTATTTGTAAATTCGTATTAATCAGACGGTGATCTCAATTAAACAATTGAAAGCTATCTCAAAAGAAATATGTACATGAGCGTCATATTGCTGCAGCGTGTTCCCGAATAAACTGAGTACCCGTTTATTTTCTCCAGGATTTTTGCCAAACATATTATGTTGTAAATGCTTTACGGTACCTAGTTTTATAAATATCTTTACTAAAGACAATTCCGATTTTACTTTAGTTATCAGCGCCCAAAGGTGCCACACGATCAGCATTTCTCCTATTTGTGTATTCCTTACACTTAAGTTTTGGTTACTGCCTACATGCTATCAAGTTTGAGTCTGTTTTCATGTGTATGGCACCGCTAACTAATTTCACATATTTATTAATCCATGAATAAAAATGATATGGATAAACCATTTTGTACTAGTAACACCAATATGTGACTGTACTCCAATCATAGGAAACAAAAAAAAATATTTCAAAACGAAAGTCAGGAATTCACAACCTTCCTACACCGAATTACTCTTCAAGTTAAAGCCACATGAAAACATTCATAATCAGTAGCCTCATTCCAGGAAAACTATTCTTTACTTAGATTCTAAAAAAAAAACCTGAGGCTTTGTTGTCAAGCGAATATTCGGTTCCCTGGTTATTAGTAGCTTTATCGCAGTCAGTCTTCAACGCAGGTTGTTCCTCCTGCAATCCATAAAGTTCGGCATGATAGGTTGCGTAAGTAGTTGTATTAACGTCAATAGCTATTGTGGTGTGGTGCTCGTGAATGTCTCCGCGCAAGATCCAAGCGCATCCGCACTGTGATGACTGAGCAACGCGCACACGAACATAAGTACACGTGCCCCTCTAGAAATTAGCGCATAATTAAACAAAGACCGCTTACCGCATTTAATGTGATCTAATATAACACCTATTTATCAGGCGCGTCTCTGGAATTTCCTTGAATGCCACAGCTTCCTTCGTCCACACCAATTTTACCATTTGATTGCTGCAGCACCAATCCTTCCGTCGGTATGACGAGAGTTTGTTCTCGAAGTGTTAACTCAGGTTCCACCTCGTGGATATTTATAAATATAGTTACAGACAGTTATAAATTTATGTAACTCGTCCACACACTTAATTCCTTTGCAAATAGTTTTACGGTATAATCCGATTTTCGAATGCCTTGATGTGGACCTCGCCGAGTCAATATCTCGCACTTAAAAAAAAGAAACTTCCACTCGACTAGTAGCGCTCAGGAGACTTTTCATCACTTTTCTTGACACAAGAAATTCACTCTCCGCTATTCTTCTTGTTTTTTTTTTCTTTTTCCAAGTTATGTTTTCACCCGAAAGGGATAAAGGCGACACGTCCGCGAATACGCCACCGCAACCGTCCAGACAACTCGTCGCCACAGCGGCACTCAAACGACTGTCCCACGAAACTCTTCACTTGCTTTTTTTTTCTTTTTTTTTCTATTTGAAGTTCCATCCTCAATTCAGCACGGCGTCATGCCACCACGACCAAACCAGGCAATCACAAATTCGTTTCCAAAAATTGTCGGTCCGAAATCGACAATAAGGCATTGTTGTTGTCGATTCGCCTCCAGTTAATAAAAAAAATGCGCGTTAGCCAAACAAAATTCTCGGACCGAACTAGGTATCGCTATGCACGGTGCAAATCTGAGCTCGGTCCGAAAACTCCATTAAGACATTGTTGTTGCAACCTCGCCTTGACTAATTGGGTTGCGCACAACGCAAATATGAATTATCGGACCGAACTAGGAAATGCATCAATTTCTTTGCATTTGAGCTCGGTCCGAAATCACAACAAGGTATTGTTGTTGTGGATTCGCTTCGAGCTAATTAAGAAAATGCGCATGAGGCAAACAAAATTCTCGGACCGAAATAGGCAATTGCACAAATGTCTTTACATTTGAGCTCGGTCCGAAATCGACAAATTGCAGGTGTTCAATTGTCTCGAAACGATAAATCCGTTACATACTCAATATTGAAGTCTAATTTTCGCTCGACTTTTTTTTTTTTTTTTTTTTTTTTTTTTTTTTTTTTTTTTAAATTTTATCAGTTGTACTAATATGGATTTTGTGTACTGTATTTCTCATGAGGACTTCTTAGATTGTTCATAAAACTGGTGCAAGGGTTTTCTCGTATTCTTCATCTTCTTATATGTACCTTTTTGGCCAAGTCTCGTGGTAATAGGGAAAAAAAAGTAATTCTACGCTTATTGAAGATCAATATTTTCTGTGAATTTCTGTAGGTCACGGTTGAAACCGAGAGCAATTTTTGATGATTTGATCCTGTTTGATATTCGACGATAAACCCGTTACACAAACAGTTCTTTCGGCAAGGGATACTGCGCGGAAAGAACAGAAGACACCTGTTATTGCTTTAATCGCTGAAGTACGGGACGTAATAAAAACGTTTCGCCATGGTAAGACGTAAATATGACACGTCGAAATGACATGCGTCCTCTTCTGTTGCAACGGATGAGCTTAAGACGCAAGAGTGAATTCTTTATGAACAGGGAAAGGTTACTCTATTATAGCTGAGTGGGCTAAGGAACCCAATCGGGTACTCAATTACAGCTGAGTGAACTGAAGTCCTTCGCATTACTTAATTTCCGATGCGTTGACGGAAGCACTGTGTGTTTTCTCATTTGCAGCTGAGTTGACTGAAGCCAGGTGGCGTTTTCTCATTTGCAGCTGAGTTGACTGAAGCCAGGTGGCGTTTTCTCATTTGCAGCTGAGTTGACTGAAGCCAGGTGGCGTTTTCTCATTTGCAGCTGAGTTGACTGAAGCCAGGTGGCGTTTTCTCATTTGCAGCTGAGCTGACTGAAGCCAGGTGGCGTTTTCTCATTTACAGCAGAGTTGACTGAAGCCAGGTGGCGTTTTCTCATTTGCAGCTGAGTTGACTGAAGCCAGGTGGCGTTTTCTCATTTGCAGCTGAGTTGACTGAAGCCAGGTGGCGTTTTCTCATTTGCAGCTGAGTTGACTGAAGCCAGGTGGCGTTTTCTCATTTGCAGCTGAGTTGACTGAAGCCAGGTGGCGTTTTCTCATTTGCAGCTGAGTTGACTGAAGCCAGGTGGCGTTTTCTCATTTGCAGCTGAGTTGACTGAAGCCAGGTGGCGTTTTCTCATTTGCAGCTGAGTTGACTGAAGCCAGGTGGCGTTTTCTCATTTGCAGCTGAGTTGACTGAAGCCAGGTGGCGTTTTCTCATTTGCAGCTGAGCTGACTGAAGCCAGGTGGCGTTTTCTCATTTGCAGCTGAGTTGACTGAAGCCAGGTGGCGTTTTCTCATTTGCAGCTGAGTTGACTGAAGCCAGGTGGCGTTTTCTCATTTACAGCTGAGTTGACTGAAGCTAGGTTTAGCTCAGGCACGTTGGTGCGCGAGAAAAACCGTGCTGACTCCTGGGGGAGAGGGTATGGCTTGAGGCTCAATGTCGAATGTCCTTGCCGTGAAACACCCCCATAGCTTTTCCGTCAAGATGCTGTAGGAGATATCGGGAGGTACCCAGCCGAGCTACTACTTTGGCCTTTTTAAATTTGTGGTCCAATTTGGAGTTGTAATGCTCCGTGGCCTTGCTTTGCGCAAAATTCCGCACGAACACGAGATCTCCAGGGTTGAATTGTGTGGGTCGAGTGCGTAGATTATAATATTTAGCCTGGGACTGGTATGCCCGGTCTAGTTGTCTTTGCGCTTGCTGTCGAACCAATTCTTGACGGGAATGAGGGGGCAGTTCTGCAGTGGGCTCCTGTAACAGATCCAGTTGACGAAGCAGCTTGTAAGAACTTCCATGTCTGGCCATGTGCTGACCGAATACTAAATAGTAAGGGCTGAATCCTGTAGAAGAGTGGTGAGATGTACATAGTGCCGAATTAATTTCCGACAGCTTTTTATCCCAATCCCGTTGGGAAGGTGCTACATAAGTTCGAATAGCTGCTACCAATGAACGGTTGACTCGTTCTGATGCATTAGCTTGGGGTGAGTACACTGCCGTATATTGATGCTGTATGCCATATGTTTCGAGCAGAGAATTAAATACGTGAGAACGGAATTGAACTCCGTTGTCCGTAACAATCACTTCAGGGACACCAAAAACGTGGAAGACACGCTTCTCCACGTATTCACACACCTGGGCTGCGGTGCTTTTCTTCAAAGGCTCCACGAAGGTAAACTTCGACAAATGATCCATTACCACAAGTATCCCATTGTGACCTTCCTTAGATCTGGGGTAAGGGCCCAATAGGTCTATATACAGACGCTGAAAAATTCTGTCACTAGCGACTGCCTTCCCCATGGGTGGTCTCAGGATGTGATTTGGCGCTTTGTTCATCCGGCAAGCGTCACATGCCAGAACATAATCCTTGACCTGTGAAGCCATTTTAGGCCAAAAGAAATGTGTCTGCAATCGTCGCAGAGTCTTGCCGATGCCTCCATGCGCGCTTGTGGGTGGATCATGGGCCCGCATGATTAAATTAGCAGTAAGTTCGCTAGGAACCCATAACTTCCAACTGTCCCTTTCTTGGATGGGATCCCCAGTGGAATGTTGACAGCGTCTGTAGACATACCCATCGTTCACCTTTAGATCAGGAAGTGTGGCCGCGTTTGATACGATTCTGTCGATCAACTCCAAGTATGCCTTCGATTTGAAATGAGGTGATTCCAGATCGATTTCGACGAGATCCGAGATCTCGTGGATGGTGTCACAAGCCTCTGGTGTGTGAACGCGGGAGAGCGCGTCTGGTACCACATTTTGGCTCCCTTTTCGATGCGTTATGGTGAATTTGAAGCCCTGTAATTTCAATGCCCATCTGGCGAGTCTCCCGTGCAAGTCTTGCAGGTTCATCAACCACTTCAGAGATGCATGGTCAGTAATAACTTCAAATTCCTGTCCCTCGATGTATGCTCGAAACTTCTTGATAGCTAGTACAGCAGCTAGACATTCTTGTTCCGTCACCGTGTAATTGCGCTGAGCGGAATTTAGTTTTTGAGACATATACGCTATAGGTACTTCACTTCCATCTTCCAGCTTTTGCATCAGAACGGCCCCCACGCCGTATTGACTTGCGTCACAGTGTATCGCAAAGGGTTTAGCGAAGTCCGGACTATGTAACACCGGAGCAGAAATAAGGCACTGTTTCAAAGCATGAAAAGCGCCCAAACTCTCATCAGTCCATTCAAATCTATGCTTACTAGACAGCATGTTAGTCAAGGGTGCAGATATAGCCGAAAAAGCGGGAACGAATCTCCGATACCAGCCACAAATCCCTAGGAAGCGACGCAACTGTCTGACGGTCCGAGGAATTTGGAATTCCTTTATGGCCTGGATTTTATCGGGATCTGTGCGAACAGTCCCATGACCGATTATGTGTCCGAGATATTTCACCTCTTTCATCAGGAACTTGCTCTTCTCTACATTTATGGTCAGTCCGGCAGCACGAAGGTGGTGGGCAACTTCCTTGAGTAATGCAAGGTGTTCTTGAAAGGTTTCCGTAATCAAGAGCAGGTCATCTAGATAAATGAATACTTGATGCTTGAGATGTGCTGGAATCGCTCTATCCATCAGCCGTTGCATGGTTTGCGGCGCGTTACACAAGCCAAATGGCATGGTCACGAACTGATAGAGGGGTCGACCAGGAACAGTGAAGGCCGTCTTATCCTGTGAGTCCTTATCGAGTGGTATTTGCCAAAAGGCGTCCTTTAAGTCCAGGCTACTTATGTATTTTGCGGGTGGTAGTCGACTTAGTATACCATCGATCAGAGGCAAAGGATAAGCGTCCTTCACCGTCACCTGGTTGACCTTTCTAGCATCCAGGCACATCCTGACCTTCCCTGGTTTGACGACTAAAGTCACAGGAGAAGACCAGCTGCTCTGCGATTCCTTGCTTACACCTAGACTCAGCATTCGGTCGACCTCTGCATATAATAATTTTTCGATTGCAGGTGAGACGGCGAAGTGCCGTTGCTTGATGGGTTTGTTGGGGCCCACATCAATCACGTGTGAAGTGAGTGTTGTGCGTCCCAACCCTTCCCTCGCGAACGACGGAAATCTCGTAATGACTGAGTCTAGTTCTTCTTGCTGCTCTGGAGATAAGTGATGACAATTGACAGGTGATAAAGTAGACAAGGACAGTTCCTGAGAACGTGGGCACGGATCAAACAAGTCTGTGGCCAGATTAAACAAGCGCACAAAGTCAACTCCCAAATAAAGGTCCTGACTTAGCGAAGGCATTACCAAGAACTCCATAGTTTTTGTACGCCCTCGAAATTGGATGGAGCCTGCAATGCGTCCGACGGCTGAGTGTTTGGTGCCATCCGCGGTCCTTAGGCTCACATGCAACTTCTCCAAACGGTGCCGAGAGTCAGCAATGATTCTCTTCGCCAAGTCAGCCGCCAGACAGCTAACACTCGCTCCCGTGTCTATCAATCCACTGGCTTTCTCATCGCCGAACAATGTAACTTGGGCGTAGGGCCGTAGATCACCTGTGGGTTTATCCACTACGGTAGCTGAGCAGTACTGGCTCCTTTGTTTTTTTATACGCCGCCAGAAATTACGTAAACGAATTGTGGATCTCTTCGTTCTTTTCACGTGAGAGATTTCCTCACTATCAAAAATACGCTGACGTGCGTTTTTGTATTCCCTGACGCGAACATGAAAAGGTTGCAGGTAACGGGGAATTGGGCTGACATCGGAGACCCGCTCCGGCTCCCTCGTAGAACGGTTTAGGTTCCTCGCGTCCGGATTATTAGAAAAAAGCGGTAATTTGGTTGCGATGGTGGGAGTCGCAAGAGTGGCACTAGGAATAACATTCGTCGAAGCAGGAGAGGGTACGCTGGCATCAGATAAAGAGGATGGAACTGTTACGGTTTGAGGTACTGCCGAGGCCATGGTTTCGTTCCGGAGAGCTTCTGGGTGTTGGGAGCTGCTCCGACCAGCCGGTTTTTTTTGCTGGCAAGTTTCACAGTGCGGCTTATAGATGTTTTCTGCTCCACAACCGTAACAGAAAATTTTGCGCTCCTGCAGGCAATCCACATATAAATGTCCTGGCTGACGACAATTCCAGCATATCGTAGTGCGAGCGACCTCAGAAACTTCGCGTGACAACTGATCTTCATCACCAGACAGACCAGGATCCGAGAGAGCCGCCAGATGACGGCGAGTACCAAAAACTCTCTCAGGTTGCCCTAAAGCTTGAGCTAAACGTTCACGTCGCTTTACGTGCTCCCGAAGCTGCTGTGTGCTGGCGAAATGTTTGTCTACTAATTGCCATTGTAGTTCCGGCAACATATTGCCCTGCACAATGTCCAACAGATCGTGGTCGGATAATGGCATCGGAAGAGCACTAGACATTCGCCGCAGATCCCTATAAAAGTCGTCAAATGACTCGCCAGCCTTCTGGCGACGCCTTCGGATCTTGTTGGTAATTTCGCGACTAGAAGCGAAATCTCTAAACTCACGCCGAATGTCTTCGCAAAATCCTACCCATTCCACTCTCCTGACTTCTTGATGGTATTGCCAGTACCACTCCTCCGCTTCCCCCATCAACAAACCGTCTATGTGTTGGCAAAGAGCACCAAAATCTCCCTGTAAAGTCTGATGTGTTAGGGCCGTCACCCTGTATAAAAACTTCTCCACGGGAATACTCCCAGATTCTCCACTGAACTTTAAATTCCACCCTGCCATGATGGTGGTGACTCGATCTGAAGCAAGTCCTCTATTTCGATAAGCACGAGGGTTCCTGGGAACCATCGGCTCTACTATACCCTGTTGGGACCTGTTTGCAGCCAGGTGGTCTGAAGGCCTAACATCTCGTGAATGTGAGGAGCGAACTCTCCCCGGCAATGCTGGAGTAGACGTTCCCCTCTCAGAGCGTCTCACTGAACCATCTAAACGAGGTCCTCCTTGTGAAGTCCGGGGTGTAGCAACTGGACTAGAGAGTGCCAGTGTGTGCATCTGTTGCTGCAGATTTCTCATGGTCTGCAACATCTGACTCATGTGGCTCTTAAGCTCTCCGATTTCCTTGTCAGATTTTAACGTCTTGGGATCGGTCGGAAGAGCTGATGCAGCGTCGTCTGCTTCCCCGAGAGAATTCAACAGGGGTGGCTCTGAAACGTTTGGTTCTCCGTCCAGAGGTCTGGTTTTGTGTGATCGAGTTACGGGTCGGTGGCCCTTAGGCACTGCGCCTTGCTTCAGTCGCCTATTGGTTTCGGCACGAAAATTGGGCCCACGCAAGTCCTCCACCTTAACTTCTCTGCGGCATAATGGACATGCGGTGGACTGTGTCAAGTAACCTTGGAGGCACTCCTCGTGGTACTTGTGGTCACATCCGGTAAGCAACAAGCGATCGCCTAGCTGATACGCCTGTTGGCAGATGGCACAGCTCTCATGGCTGCCATCTTCAAAATCTTTCGCCGCCTGTGGCGGTGGCGTTCTTTCGAACGGCATGTTTGAAAGTTGAATTAAAAGATTACAGAAGCTTAACAACTAAGTAATACTTAATCCTAAGTATTATGGATAAAAGATAATAAATTTTTAGTGTGCAATTGCTTAAAGAAACTTTCCAGTAATCCCTATAGGATCAGTGAAAGTTGATTATTGAGAACTATCAACAAAAAGTGTTCCGAGAGTGATATACCCTAGGTTCGATAGATCGAGTGAGTTTGCTTAAACGAATTTAACTTGGACTGTGTTTTTTTTTCTTTTCTTTCTTTTTCTTTTTGTGAGAGCGGCGGTGCTAGATTCCCTTATATGAAAACAAGAGGAAACAGAGTTAAAGATTCGATAATTATTCCGAGCAAATATTGGAGAAATGTAACATGAAATTTAAACGACTCTTGATACTAAGAATTCTATTACGAATGGAAACGAAAATAGAATGAACTTTTACTGACTTTACTGAGAACTACTGGTAAACTACTTTAATCACCCAAAGCACGGTGTAAGTTATACTCAAGTACTGTGTGCTGGATTAAAATTGACTAAAATTTCAAAAGACAAGTTTCCATTCTAAAGGGATTGTACATGGCTTTAATGTTCTTTCAGGTGGTGAGTATCGACAATTCCCGAATCCAACGAGCGATGTTTCGAATTTGAGCAATGAATACTAGTGAAATAGAAGTAGTATTACCGATACTAGGACTTCAAGCAACAGAGAGCAAGACCACTGGACGTACTAACTAGCTGGTTGCCAGATAGCAGATTTCGCAGATGGTTTGCCCTTCGCTGACCAAAGCCCCAGTAAAGGTTAACCACCTATGAAGACAGAATTTATATCACAAGACTACTCGTTCAACAGGAAGGAAGGCGACATCTGCTTCCACAGGCTGGACTGAACTAAATGGCTGATTGCCGATATAGCAGATTTCGCAGAACTGGAAAACAAACTGCCTTCAGGCATAAGGCCTAAGACAAGATACAGAAAACGAGAGTCTGTTATTGAAAGTTAATTAAATGTTTAATGGGCAGCTTCTAAAAGGGGCTGCAGATAGGTAAGGGAAGAACTGGTGGGATGATACCACATAAAGTAGATCTGCAGGAGTGACAACCGACCGGGATTTAAACGCGTTCAGCTAGTAGGAGTTATGCTCTAATGAGCATAAGTCGGTTTCACTTCAAAAAGTGTGGGGACCCATATAAGGTGAAGACCGAAGTCTGTAGTTCTAAACTCGAATCTCTTCGAGCGAACCTTGAGGACTCTTACGAGCAACTCGGGCCCCACGTTGGGCGCCATTTGTAATGAATTTTTATGTTTGAGATAAGAGTTGTGATGGTCTCGAATGACCATCAAAGGGAAACGAGTCATTTGTCCGTGCAGGACTGAGCTACTCGGAGTAGCTACGACTCTCACGTGACAAGGAGGTCGGCACATGCTGGCTGCCTCTAGCTCTGCTCGGGAGAAGTGGGGGGGTTCTTTTCCCTGTCACGTGTCCCATCAATCATCACATTTTTTTTTTCATGTGCCTGTGGGACGGAGAAGACACCGAAAAAACAACCGCGATCGTCTACTGGACATTAAAGTCCAGTAAGAGCCGTGCAGGCTGACCCTGACCAGGGGTACCATTCTGACCACTGGGACCCAACGATCACCAGGGCCGAACAACAAAGAAAGTTTAAGGCCACCAATAAGGGTCGTTAAGCTTCCTTCGAAGCAAATACACGCGGCCCGTTTAAGTATGCGCGCGAGGGATCGCGGATTGGTGGCCGAAATCGAAAGGTACGAATGAAAAAAAAACACGAAGTACGTGCAGGGCACGAACATGAATGAGGGGGTCATGAATACGGACGCGGGAACGAATCGCGAAAACCGGAGAGGAAGAAACCTGCGCTATTGTCGGGGAGTCATCACCTGAAACACCACCACTAAGAAAAAACATATTTAATTGGCTGCCATGACTTACCTTGCCCGATTGCACACCAACCGACCACTCCTATGCGATATGTAAAAAGGAGTCCGCAACACCAGTCTCACATCAAGAAAAAGAAAAATCTTTGAGTCTACTCTAACGCATACATGCTGCTTTTATTTAAAAATATATTTTTTTTTTTTGTAGCAATTCAACAATTCAATTTTATTTTTAGCGTTCGAACGTATCCTTGACTCAACATTTCCGTGGACACCTGATGGCATAAACTCATTTCTAGCTACGATACGCCAATACATCATATAGTCAATTAATATAATATACAAAAGTAGATATCGTCATTTTTACCATTGTTTTATGATGTCTAAATTACTTTCATCACTGTCCGTAGTACGTATAAAATAATTATGAAATTAAATTCTTTGTTCGTTTGAAAATATAGGTTTCAAATATGTTTCGTTCAAAAAAAAATATGTAGAAAATTCTTCGAAAAAATATCTTATCTACGAACATATAACGTATTGGTAATTAAAGGTAAGGTTCAGATTTGGGAATTCCATGGATTTCCTAATACTGTTTTATTTTTAATCTTGCTTTTCTTTTCGACGATACTATTAAAATACATCAGAATTTTCATTCCTTTCTTCAGGTTGCTGTCGAATATCTAATATGCTCTAGCATCTATTTGAACGATTTAATCGATTTATTATTTGTAAATTCGTATTAATCAGACGGTGATCTCAATTAAACAATTGAAAGCTATCTCAAAAGAAATATGTACATGAGCGTCATATTGCTGCAGCGTGTTCCCGAATAAACTGAGTACCCGTTTATTTTCTCCAGGATTTTTGCCAAACATATTATGTTGTAAATGCTTTACGGTACCTAGTTTTATAAATATCTTTACTAAAGACAATTCCGATTTTACTTTAGTTATCAGCGCCCAAAGGTGCCACACGATCAGCATTTCTCCTATTTGTGTATTCCTTACACTTAAGTTTTGGTTACTGCCTACATGCTATCAAGTTTGAGTCTGTTTTCATGTGTATGGCACCGCTAACTAATTTCACATATTTATTAATCCATGAATAAAAATGATATGGATAAACCATTTTGTACTAGTAACACCAATATGTGACTGTACTCCAATCATAGGAAACAAAAAAAAATATTTCAAAACGAAAGTCAGGAATTCACAACCTTCCTACACCGAATTACTCTTCAAGTTAAAGCCACATGAAAACATTCATAATCAGTAGCCTCATTCCAGGAAAACTATTCTTTACTTAGATTCTAAAAAAAAAACCTGAGGCTTTGTTGTCAAGCGAATATTCGGTTCCCTGGTTATTAGTAGCTTTATCGCAGTCAGTCTTCAACGCAGGTTGTTCCTCCTGCAATCCATAAAGTTCGGCATGATAGGTTGCGTAAGTAGTTGTATTAACGTCAATAGCTATTGTGGTGTGGTGCTCGTGAATGTCTCCGCGCAAGATCCAAGCGCATCCGCACTGTGATGACTGAGCAACGCGCACACGAACATAAGTACACGTGCCCCTCTAGAAATTAGCGCATAATTAAACAAAGACCGCTTACCGCATTTAATGTGATCTAATATAACACCTATTTATCAGGCGCGTCTCTGGAATTTCCTTGAATGCCACAGCTTCCTTCGTCCACACCAATTTTACCATTTGATTGCTGCAGCACCAATCCTTCCGTCGGTATGACGAGAGTTTGTTCTCGAAGTGTTAACTCAGGTTCCACCTCGTGGATATTTATAAATATAGTTACAGACAGTTATAAATTTATGTAACTCGTCCACACACTTAATTCCTTTGCAAATAGTTTTACGGTATAATCCGATTTTTGAATGCCTTGATGTGGACCTCGCCGAGTCAATATCTCGCACTTAAAAAAAAGAAACTTCCACTCGACTAGTAGCGCTCAGGAGACTTTTCATCACTTTTCTTGACACAAGAAATTCACTCTCCGCTATTCTTCTTGTTTTTTTTTTCTTTTTCCAAGTTATGTTTTCACCCGAAAGGGATAAAGGCGACACGTCCGCGAATACGCCACCGCAACCGTCCAGACAACTCGTCGCCACAGCGGCACTCAAACGACTGTCCCACGAAACTCTTCACTTGCTTTTTTTTTCTTTTTTTTTCTATTTGAAGTTCCATCCTCAATTCAGCACGGCGTCATGCCACCACGACCAAACCAGGCAATCACAAATTCGTTTCCAAAAATTGTCGGTCCGAAATCGACAATAAGGCATTGTTGTTGTCGATTCGCCTCCAGTTAATAAAAAAAATGCGCGTTAGCCAAACAAAATTCTCGGACCGAACTAGGTATCGCTATGCACGGTGCAAATCTGAGCTCGGTCCGAAAACTCCATTAAGACATTGTTGTTGCAACCTCGCCTTGACTAATTGGGTTGCGCACAACGCAAATATGAATTATCGGACCGAACTAGGAAATGCATCAATTTCTTTGCATTTGAGCTCGGTCCGAAATCACAACAAGGTATTGTTGTTGTGGATTCGCTTCGAGCTAATTAAGAAAATGCGCATGAGGCAAACAAAATTCTCGGACCGAAATAGGCAATTGCACAAATGTCTTTACATTTGAGCTCGGTCCGAAATCGACAAATTGCAGGTGTTCAATTGTCTCGAAACGATAAATCCGTTACATACTCAATATTGAAGTCTAATTTTCGCTCGACTTTTTTTTTTTTTTTTTTTTTTTTTTTTTTTTTTTTTTTAAATTTTATCAGTTGTACTAATATGGATTTTGTGTACTGTATTTCTCATGAGGACTTCTTAGATTGTTCATAAAACTGGTGCAAGGGTTTTCTCGTATTCTTCATCTTCTTATATGTACCTTTTTGGCCAAGTCTCGTGGTAATAGGGAAAAAAAAGTAATTCTACGCTTATTGAAGATCAATATTTTCTGTGAATTTCTGTAGGTCACGGTTGAAACCGAGAGCAATTTTTGATGATTTGATCCTATTTGATATTCGACGATAAACCCGTTACAAATGTGGAATGCAAAGCACGCTCCGGCGAATGGTTTAAACTTTCAAGAAATTGAAAAAATGCAGTTGTTAGCATATTGACATGAACAAATAATTTCAAATAAACGATTTCCGAGGCACTGAAATCGTAGCATAGGAAGAAATCGTGCCAAAAATAAAAAGGATCGAGTTATTGCACAATGTGTGGCTCACCGCTTGCAAGTAATCATTCTCCTGAAACTGAGTTAAAAGTTACATAGTTGAAAGTAGTTGTAAAAACTGACTCTGATGTGCCAGCCTCATCTGGAAGCGCCGAGTGCACCGAAATTGATGGTGATTCTAGAAGTCAATGATCTTACATGATCGAGCCTGGAAAAACCCGGTACTACAGAGTCTAATCTTTGCATGAAATTTAGTGAGAATTGGTTGAGGATTGATATGTACCAATCAGGGCCCCTCAATACAGAGGACTTTATCACAAGCACCAAAACCAGATATGTCCTTCGAATCTGCCACCTCATTTCCACTATAATATCTTTGGGAATGCAACATTTCCAATGTTTAGATATGAAGCAAGCAGCGGACAGAACTGTCGAGTTTTTTGTGTCATACCAGAAAAATTTTTCAAATTTTCTAATTAGCCACTAAGCTTTTTCGACACCTTGTCGATAGATAAAGAGGAACTTGGCAAAGTGAGGATGGTAGTTCAACTTAAAGATACATAGAATGTCAAACCCATCCAACAGACACCAAGATGCTTGACTTTGGCGAAACAATGGAAAATTTGCAAAATATATGGTGATATAGAAAAATAGGGAATCATTTAGCACTTTGCCAGTCTTTAGAAGCAACGTAAACCTTGTTAAGAAAAAGGATGGATGTACTCGCTCACGCGTTGACTATACAAGTAAGAAAATAATGTCACCAAGAATGTCCGCTTCCCGCATCTCAAAATCAACGATTTAATGGGCAACTTCACTAAAGCGAAGTAGTTTTGAACGTGGGATCTAAGAAGTGAGTCCCAGCGATTAGAAAGCGATAAAGAGTGCCTAGATAAAACCTCTTTTCCCGTTGGTACTGGATTATGGAGATCTATGAATGGCTGCATTTTGCAATGCTCCAGCGACTTTCGAGCACCCGATACAATGTTTCCTTCAAGTGCTTAGGTAGAATATATTCTTGGCAAACCTGGATGACACCACCATGCTCTAAAATACTTTCACGGGGACCAATTTACTATGCAAAAAACGAGTCAACTTTCAAAACTGAAGGTGATAGAGATTTATACGCGCCAGTATACTGAACAATTCGACAGGCGAGATTAAAATTAGTTACGTTAGTAGAATAGATAGTTAGTAGAACAAGTAGGATATGCTTAGTACGCATCGTGGGTTAGTCTTATACGAAAACACTTCCACGTTTCACCTGTAACAGCTGACGAATCGAAATAAGTAAACTCTTGAATAGACTTCAATCCATCACAAATTTAATCGCAATTAATTAGTACTTGAAAAAACAGCATCACAATCCCCAACAAAACTATTAAAACTTGCGGCACACAAACAAGCTGAACACGTACAGCTAAAGATGTCGATCTTCGAAATCGTCAGTTTTATTGCAGTAACAATTTGTCCTTTAAGAGTTATAAATAGAACGTGTATACGACGTACCTGAGTTTGAACTCCAATTGGCAGTTCGAAATGTCAACGCAGATGGACGTAGAACAGGCAGGCTATCATCCCAATGAGGAATGGGCCATAATGAAGCGAAATGAAGTGGAACTCCGGTGTGAATCATGCGAGCTGCAGTTGGAGACTATCGACCCCGAAAATCATCGACCGTAAATGGAAGAAAAATGTTTTTGGTGGAGACGGATGTCCAAGGTCTGTAGGTTCTGGTACATCTAAGAAAACAATTTTTTTTTATGTGTGTTGGGTTTGGAACGGATCATACTGGCGGCGAAGATTAATATCTGTTGCAGCTTAAATATTGAATTGCAAAACTACAAAGAAAAGTAGATTGCAAAAACAAAATAAAACTGGTAAATAATTACTGGAGCTATTTCGTTTTCTCGAAAAGCGTGTTAATGGACACTTTGTGATCGAAAAAAATGAAACAAACGAAGGCACAAGCGCGAATACTAAAGATATTTCGAGCATCAGTTGAGAAATGACCTCAGCCACGGAGTATATTAGGCGCCGTATTTAAAACCAGGTAAGATAGTATGAACGTTTAATTTTGAATTACTATTGGTATCTAAGGAATATAACTTTGCCATCAATTGCAACGCAGTAAATATATTTTTGTTAATCTTTGTTGTTAAATATAATATCTGAATTGTTGATTTCACTCGGTTTTGTGAAAACAGCAAGACGGCTATCGGAACTGTTTATCGGCTTTCACCGTCTGTTCGGGCCACGCCGGAGTGAAAGACCTACAAAATAAAGGCCTAAAGAATCGGCTCCCAGCAAACCTGCATCCTGCTTCCAACTTGCCGAATAAAATCATAACATTTTAAATGAAAAATGATAATTTGTAAAAATCAATCGAATTCGACACGTACCGTAAAAAAATAAGATTGTAGAAATGTAAATAATGAAATTGAAAGTAGAAAATGTATATATTAAGATTGTATTCTAAATTTGAAATCACCATTCTCAACCAAGTTCATAGTAACAAAAAAATAACGTTAGAAGACAATGTGATTAAAACAATTTACCGCAATTTTCACTCTCTATCGTGGTATCAAACAGAAAGAATGAATTGAACTGGTCGTGCTCGTTAACGTGTAATTTGATAATTTGAACTCGTGTAATATAAATTATTAAAATCTTGAAGTGTTGTAAAAGTCGAATAGTCGAAATAAATGTATTTCAAGTTTGAAAGCGGAGTGTTTCTTATTGCTTAAACACCGTCGTTTTTTTATCTTTATGTTTCAAAGAGGTGGTAAAGTTGCAGTTTCGTTTTCATTTGCAGTGAGTGGTACGGCGCCAGATCCACTCCAGTTCTAATGAGCCAAGGCAAGCCGAAACTACTCTTTTTGATCCCAGTCAGAACTTTCAACGAGCATGTACGAAACTTGGAGGAAATGTTCTTGAGCTTCTAAGCAGTTAATTTCAAAATAAGTTCTCAAAAAAGCTGCATTTTTCCACTTTACTCGCTTTCAAATTGAAAACAAGTGATTTTAAATCATTTGTTAAAACTACTCGGCGGAAATATTCCCATTGCCATCGACATAAAATTACTTACCCAATAGTCAGAATGCATTAAACAAGTTCTCGATCAAATACTGGAAAATGTTATGGAAATCAGCTTTAAGCTTAGCGGGCTGTTAGCATCTCCTGTAAAAATTATAGACTAAGAACCAGCGTCTGCCAAACATATGTCAAAGTATAAAGGCTAAAATTTTGTGTGTGCATTTTCACTACTGTAGGTAAAAATGTTTGGGGGCTACAAACCTTGACTAACGGTGGCTTATACAGGTAGGAGGAAACAACGGAGTGCAATAAACTGGCTTACTTACGTTAAAGTATAAAGTCTGGGATTTGAATAATATGTTTATATAACTATTTTAAGTCAAGATTTAAGAAGCCAGACCCATCCGAAGGGTCTTAGACTCCCACAGACTCCGTAGAAGGTCAAATACATCCTCCCTGAAAACGTTGCCCATATAGATAAACACATGTTCGTCGTCGTCGTAGCACTACAGCCCCTCTCGGGCCTTGGCTTCTCGCAGGTGACGCCTCCAGTTGTCTCAGTCCAATGACCGTGTCCTCCAATTTCGAAAACCAAGCAGCTTTGCGCCATTGGCCACACTCCTGTTAGCTCCAATTATACGCCTGAGGACCCGTCTTTCGAACGCGTTCAACATATTTGCAGATGCTTGGGTAAGGGTCCAAGTTTCACATCCGTTGCACAACACAGGTCTGATTATTGATTTGTAGACTTGCAGCTTTGTTTTCCTGTGTATGCAGCTGGTCTTCAGTAGGGCCAGAACGGAGTAGAAAGTTTTACTAGCAAGCTGTATTCTCCGTTTAATTTCATCAGTTTCACTGCCTTTCGTTGTCAATTTCAAGCCTAAGTATATAAATTCGTCCACATTCTCTAAATTATATTCATCCAGAATTATATTTCGTCCAATGGAGGTCTTCTTTCTTGTTTGTGTCATGATTTTTGTTTTCGTCTGATTGATCTTCAGGCCTACTGGTTTGGCTTCCTGGTCAAGTTTCAACAGGAGTTCTTTGGCGGATGTGAAGGAACATGACAAGATGTTAATGTAATCCGCGTAGGCCACTAATTGGCTCGACTTATACAGGAGCGTACCCCTTGTGTCGACAGGAATCTTCCTTATCACGTACTCTAGTGCTAGGTTGAACAGCAGAGGTGCCACTTCATCGCCTTGCTTTAGTCCCACGTTTGCCGGACTAGTCAGCCGGACTAGTTTTGCCGGGATTCCGAAGTATAGCATTATTTTGTACAGTATGTTTCGGTCAATACTGTCATATGCTTGTTTAAAGTTCGTGAAAATCTGGTGGACGTCGATGTTAAATTCCCAGCATTTTTCGAGCACTTGTTTGACAGTGAAGAGCTGATCCGCAGTTGATCGACCAGACCTAAAGCCTCCTTGGTACTCCCCAAAGACCTTTTCAGCGTATACATTTATTTTATTTTTTAATATTTTTGTCAGTATCTTATAGGACGTACAAAGTAGCGATATGCCTCTGTAGTTTTCGCACTGAAGTTTGTCTCTTTTTTTGTGGATAGGGCATATGATCGATTCGCACCACTCCTGTGGTATTTTTTCTTGACCCCAGATGTGCTGGATCAATTTGTGGATGGCTTTTATAGGGCAGCTTCCAGTGTATTTTATTAACTCAACCGGAATCTCGTCAATGCCCGGCGCTTTATTGTTTGTCTGGTTTTTTATGGCAGCATTGACTTCTTCCAGCGTTGGGGGTGCAATCGGAACTTTGTCAGAAACGTCTATCGGCTCTGATATTATTGAGCCATGTGCAGGATTAAGGAGTTCTTTGAAATAGCAAGCCCACCTCTCCTTAGTCTGGCTATCTTCGGCGATGATATTGCCGATTTCGTCTTTACAGAGTGTCGTCTTGGCCTGGTATCCGCGTCTTAAACATTTCACTACCTTGTAAGCTTGCCTAGTTTTATTGCTCGCCAGATTTTCGTCAATGCTCTTTAATTGCTCGTCATAATATTTTCGTTTCTTACATCTAATTATCTTATTTGCTACTCGTTGGAGGTTTTCATATTTTTCTCTCTTCGTCCTGGTGTTCCTTTCAAGGAACTGTTTATATGCCTGATTTTTCTTGTTCAGCGCATCCTGGCATTCGTTGTCAAACCAGTTGTTTCTTTTGCGCCGAGCTTCATACCCAACCACTTTTTCTGCAGCGGCTTTGACTGCTGTCTTCATCTCCATCCAGACCTCGTCAACCGGCCTCACTGTGTTATTTTGTAGGATGGGGGTTAGCTTAGTCTCAAGAGTTTTTTAAAAGCTTTCTTACACATGTTAGACTCTAATAATAATACTACAATTGTTTTATTTACATTTTTCAAAGGCTAAAAATATTGTGCCAATATATATAAACATATACTTAATTAATATTTATTGAACAATGTTACAATAATTTAATCATCGTCATTTTCATTATTTTCACCATTATAACTTAGTGCTACGAAAATGTATTTGGAAAATTCACCTAATGCTGGGTTTGGGCAGATTCTACCTATTTTACCTTATTTTCGGAGCACTAAGTTATACAAGACCAGTATACTACCCTAATAAGCATAAAAGTCATATCTGCATTTATGAGTTAACACCGGATTCGAAAAGTACATACTCCATTAAATCGTTCAACAAAACTTGAAAAACCTACCTTTTCATATATCTCCAGTACAAAATAAAACACAAATCATTGAATATCTCGAAAGTCATAAAATGTAGATAGAACGTTTATGCTTAGTAAGGCAGTATACTTTTGCCTTCGAAACGGGAAAGTTTTATATACATACATAAATGTATGTATAGATGTAAATTTCATTATTTTTTAGCTTCACTAAGTTCTAAAAGTCGTAACTAATACTAGTACTAATATTCTCTTACATATATTCATGGGCAACGCTTTCTCGGTGTATTTGACCTTATACCGACTCTGTGGGAGTATTGGACCCTGCGGATGGGAACTTTAACTTAAAATAAATATTTAAACATAATATTCAAATCCCAGACTTTATACTTTAACGTAAGTAAGCCAGTTTATTGCACACCTTTGTTATCTGCTACCTGTATAAGCCACCGTTAGTCAAGGTTTTTAACCCTCAGCCGTGCTTACCCACAGTAGAGAGAATACACACACAAAATTTAAGCCTTTATACTTTGACCTATGTCTGGCCGACGCTGGCTTTCACTCTATTATGGGAAATATGATTCGAAATTAGTTGAACTCCGTAAGTCGTGGACCATAAATTAAGTACACTATAGTCTATTTGAGTGCAATGTATTTTGCAGAAGAACTTTGGTAAGCTGAATAGTCCGAAATAAACTTAGATAATTTGGGTACCAAATCAAATGTTTGATTTTCGTAAAAGATAAAGAAGAGAGTGAGCCTGAATAGCACGGTAATAGGTGCGTTTTTTTGCTCCGATACAGAACAGAATAGAACTATACCGCAAAAACAACGATCCAGCACAAAACAGCAGTGCATTCACTAAGGCTGACATAGGTTGCTGTATTCGCTGTGGTAGCACAAAACAACTGAAAATAAAGGGAGAAAATAACGAATATCAACTACCACAATCGATAGAAAATAGGAAAAGAACTAAAAGAAAATTACCTCTGTTAACTTTCTACACATTATGAGGGCTTTTTGTATTTCCTAACTACCAAAATATTCAACATAACCTTGAAAAAATCAAAGCCACCTCACAGTAAAAAAGACAACTTCTCATGAGCTTTTCTTTTTTCTATCAGCACATTCTATAGTTCAGCACGTGAACTACATATTAGGAATATAATTTCTGTACTAGTGAATTCACGAGTACAGGAGTGTTGTTGTTTGCAATGAGTATACTCTATTTTCTGCTGGATAGAGGAGCAAAAAACGCGCCTAATATATATTTGTTATTCGTGGAGTTAATCAGCTTCTGCAGAAAATGCGAATTCAGATCGAAGGCAACAAGTGTAAAAACTTAGAATATTGATTATTTTAATTCCCAAAACTATACAAGGATTTGTAAGCTAAAGAAGAAAAAAGTTGGAAAAATTTAAACAGCTGTTAAACATAAGATACTGGAAAACAAATTTCTCCTATTACAGCTGTGAGTTTGAGATTTGAATTTTTGTAGATACTTCTACCATAATTAATACGTACGAGTGTAAAGTGATTCGTACCACGACTCACTTTAAATTTAATTTAGCCTAAGTACCTAACCATAGCTAAGTCAACCACAAAGCTTGGTATGGCATCAGGATTTTTGTCCACGACTGGATGTGAGCCAGCTTCAAAAACAAAACACGCTAGCAGCCGCTGCTCTACCTACTCGGTTGCACCAGCTTCACAAAGTTGCAAAAATCAATGGTTTGTTATCAAGATTGGACTTCATCCGAGGGCCCTACTTAATCGGATACTCAAGGTACAAATCATCATTTGTTATGAATTTTCGCAATTAGATGTTGATATTACTTTTTTCCATTTATCTATACAACACCGTAATACAGTCGTACCATGCTTAATAATATTTGCTTAAAGAAACAAAATACCTTAGTTAATTAAGAAGGGTACTCTGTAAGTATTTTCTATAATTTAATTAAACACAATCAATTCAAACAATTAGTTTCACAAACACATTATTTCACTTGAGATACAATACAGCAGTCCAATACATACAGTTTAAGTGTCAAAGTTCACGTAGTACAGTGCCTTTCTATCCAGACAGTAATGCATCTATTTTAACGCTTTTTGTTCAAAAGAAGAGTTGTTTTGATTCATTTCTTCACATTCATCAAAAAGAAAAGCCAATTATTACAGCCATAAAAAAAAATATTTTTAATTTTAGCTAAATTACTTAGATTTTAAGGTTTTAAATGAATAAAGTTAATTTTAAAATTATCACCGAACTTAACCAGCACCCTTAGTTACATTACTTTTCAATTTGTGCTATTATAAATCATATCAAAATTAGCCGGAAGAATGCCAATTTTTAGATACAGTCACGTCTTGGTCTCAGTGATTACATAGATGAAGAATTTTTATGTATTCGGCTGAAAATAGTTCGTTCGCGTTAATCTAAATAATTTATTAGCAATCTGGCGACTTAATTGCACTGCTTCACAGAGCCTTAGCTCTGATTATGATTATAAAAACAACATTCTTTTGCCGGATAACATTTTGGCTGAAGGTTTTCCATTATTGATAAGATCTAAACATGCTACATTAAGAGTAAAATATCCTAGCTTTCGACCACACCAAAATACCCTGAAATATATCTGCATGTATTAGTATCATGCCGATGTTTCTACGATTGTGTACAGCGAATCATAATAACAAAAAATTGTAGAAGTCGCGGCTATTGCGTGTTTCGTTTGCGTAACACCGGGAGCTATTAAATTTATGCCTTTTTCTTCTTGCTAAAATTATACAAGGACTTGTAAGCTCTTGCACTAAATGTACCTGCAGAAAGCACGGTAAACGTTGATTTGTAGAATGGCTGACGGCTACTAGTTAATTGAGGCCAGACATGTTCTAAATTATAATTAAGAGTAAAAATGGTCATTTGCTTCCGGTTGACAAGATAATGTTGGACAAATCTATTTGCTGTTGTCTGAATGTTCAGTTTATTGCTGGAGCCATCAGAAAAAACGAAGTAGTTTTTCTAGGCCAAATATAGGCGTTGTAAAAATTTTTCATGCACAGCTATTAATTACTCGTATTCTTTTGCAAATACTTCGAAATTCAAATGACTTTACGCTCCTTACTTGAAACAGTCAGCATTCTTAATAATTTGTATCTAATCAACTATCGACCTTACCAACATGAAGTTTTTCAATTTCACCCGTCTAGTTTTACCCAATTAAATGTAATATTTGATTGTCAGAGATTCTTGTGTCAAAGAAATAATCCCACCAACTAATACCTCTTACAAAAGCTTACGGTGAACTTGAAGTAATTTCTTGACAAACAGACATACATATATATTCAACTAAGGACCGTCAGAAATTCAAAATCCTTCCATCTGACCGACATGACCATATTCTAGGCACTGTTGACGAATGAAAAACAACTTTCTTTTCTCTGGTTTCATTTCTTACTTGAAAAAAAAGCATCCAAAAGCAATGTCCTGGCAACGAAATACACCCAAACTTAAAGAATTTTGTAATTAGCAGCTGGGCAGTACACTTCTCTGAAAAAGGACATAGCAAAAGAATGAAAAACGGCAATTCCGAAAAGTCCTCGTCGTCTCATTTTTGTAATACTATTGCAACGATCTAATTGAAAAGGATCAAAAAACACTCGAACAGTATCACAGTGAAAATTAAAGAGAATCTTTTGTTCTGAAATAGAAAATAGTATATACAAGTGAAAACCAGGAAAAATTGAATTGTATCTGACCGGTTTGCGAAGAGATAGGTATAACATCTGCATATTTCCGAGAGCGAAAAAAAAATAAAATTCTTTTCCTGAGGCCTGCCTTCAAGACCAATTCAGTCCTTTGACTTAACACAACAAAGTGCTTTTCGCGATAATTTATTACATTGAATCCTTTTCTTGTCCAAATTTGCTGAGCTAATTTCGTGAAAGTTAATGTGCCATTTTTGTTTCCTCCATCTCTTTTGATGTTTTCGTTAAGGCTGACAATATCGTTGATTTTTTTATTTTTTGCTCTTTGCGTATTTAGGTTACCTTTGCCACGTTTTCAGTTTAGAGCAAATTTGTTAGCAGCGATTCATTTTGATTTGACGGTATTACCTGTTTTCAATGTTTAGTAGATGAGTATGTTTCAATCGAAATTATGTTTGCCTGGTTTAATATTAAAATTAAGTTCATTTTTCATCACATTTGCTCATCACGTACAAAGATCAAAGATACTAATTGGAATCTATTTGCTTGCTTGATTTTGGTTAAATCACTCGAAGTAGCCAAATAAAATGTAAGAGGAAATTATTTTGGCTGTAGTGCTTACTGCTGTGACAAATTAGAAGGCTATTATTTTAAAATTGAGGCACACTTAGCTACCTACCAATTAGGACCTACTTTGAAAATTTAATCTTGAAATTACTTTACTTGAGTATATTTGTTCAAAAAATAGATAAATTGAAATGGAACTAACTGCAGCGCTCGGACTTAAGTATTAACATGTAAAGATTTTAGACTATTTCAAGAAATAAAGATTGCAGGATATGATTGAATATTATTCTTATTTGTTATAAAATAAATCTAAAATTTGACACTTGCAATACTTGAAACAATCAGCGAGCTCTTCAATAATTCTTACACTTTTCTCGCTTAAAAGAAAATTTGACTAACGCTTATCAAACGTTGGAAATTCTGACACATCTTCACATTCATGATACAGCTCTCAGAACTTTTCTTTTACATCAAACTTTAAACCGAACAAAGCCTTATTCGATGTGCGCTCCAGTATGCATACATAATAAAGCCTCAAGCTTAGTGTTTCTTAGTGTTTCACATCAAATCCGCATATGTTCAACATAAATTATTGATTGCATTTAAGAATAAAACACTTCATCCTTTGAGCAGCGAATCACTGTATCTCGACATGATCGCACGTTGCTCTTTAATCACTCCCTGCTCCCTCGTGTGCGTTTCTGTTATTCAAGTGCACACGACACTCCCGTACCAGAGAGCCTTGAAAGAAAAACTACTTTTTGCTAATCCACCTTGTGAGACACATTCTCAGCAAGCTCTAATGATTCCTTTGTTCCGACAGATTGCTCGTTTTAACACAAGTGTTACCTGAGGGTTGCGTTCCGAGTTTCTGTCTATAACACATGTCAACTAAAAGGAGCAACGACGAAACAATATTCGCACTACGTACATCCATGCTAGACAACGGGCCGTGTGTATGAATGGCATTCAGGTGCAACTGCTCGTCATGTAACGAGCATAGGATGTAGTACGTTAGATTCCATAAAAGGATATAGAAAATAATAAAAGCATCGTTGAAGATATATATCCTGCAGGGGTTTTTTTTGCTGCACCCGCTGAAATGTATCCATATCTTCTGGCAAGTTATCCGGCTACGAGATTTTCATGCTCGTATGCATCAACTTGTGTTGTTGAGAGCATATTTTTTTTTACCTAAAACGGTAGAAGCAGCCACGGCAACGCTGAGAGTTCGCTGGTTGGCTAGCAAAAAGTGACTAAGGTAATACTCGAAAAATGCATGGGAAAATTTTAGATGGGCTCAAGTGTTTCAGTTATTTTACGTAGCGTAGAAGAGAAGGCGCACCAAGCTGGAGCATTAATTGAGTTTTGGTTTTTCTTGCAAAATAGAAAAATACGTACGGAATTTTTCGAGCTTACATAAATATCATACTTTCAATTCTGGCCATGGGCAGAGATACTTTAGAGCTTATTCCCACAGCAATATGATAAGTAAATTTGGTAGGGAATATTCTAACATGGCTAATGGAAATTTCGCCCAAAAATATTTTCGTACTTTCCATTTGAAACCATTTTAGCCTTAAAGTTTTTGCATGTGAAAAGGATATTCCGGTATTCATTGACTATTATCAAGGAAAAAAATCCTAAATAATTTTGATTGGCCATTATATTAGATAGTAAAATTCATGAACATCGATATATATCTTCCTTTAACTGTGCCCATTGCAACGATTTTAAAGAAGGTTGATAAGGTATCTGAACTAGAGCAGAGTCCAAAAGAGAGCCTGCCAGCAGGTTTGATGGAAACTAACCAACGACACAGAAAAATGAATAGCCCCTGAAGCATTTTTCTCTAAAACGTCTTTGAATACCCTTTAATTCACACCTGACGGATGCCAGTTTGGCACTTTGCTAATTCTACATGGCTGGAAAATGAAGTGGATTCGCTATAATAAAAAGGAACGTCATACATCTGTCATGAATTAACAATTTTTGGTCGCAATGTCAGGAAGAAAGAGTTTGACATGCAACAAAGCTCACTCGTCTGAAGGGAGCCGAAAAGCACACCCAGACACAAGGCTAGGTTAGGTTATAGAAAACGGTCGCCACCTCGCGGCTTGCATTAGGCTGTCCATTTGGGCCTATTTGCCAGTCTCCACCGGCTTTTTAGAGCTGCCAAATGACGCTAGACCACTTTGCTAAACTAAATCAGTTGATTCAACGTAGCGATATTAGCTGCCTCTGTTAGATCTTCAAAATTTGCAAAATCTAAAATTTGGTGTCATTTATTATTTAGGGCCGGGCAATCGCAGAGAATAGGCTCGACTGTGTCGCCACCGAATCAAACCACACATACTCGCAAGCATAGTCACTGTAAGGCGGCATGCAACAGTCGAATGGATTACATTGCTACCCACAACAGGCTGATTATGGTAATGCATTTGATTGCTATGCCTCGCTTACGCGGTTCGCAAATGTTGGCGAGCCGAGTGTGTAAATGGTCACCTTGTCTATTCTTGCTTGTTTTTTTTACCTACATACATGCCAAAACATGGAGGGAAGTTATTGCATAAGTTCCTCGACGAAACATTCGCCATATGTGTAAACAGGGCATTACATGTTTAATTGCATCGCGACGGATTCACTGGTCACAGCGCTGATGATTTGCAACAATACTTGTATAATCACCAACCAAAGGGTCGAACCAAACCGATTCGTTATCCACGTTTTCGTCTCTTCAGCTTTGTGGTACTCTTGGGAAGATCTAACTTATGCAACTGAAGGGATTTTCTTAGAAAATAATAATGACGCTTCACTCCAGGCAAATCAGCAACTGCTCTCTCAGTGGCAGTCGATCGAAAATCTTCTGGAATACGACTCAGACTAAATTAATCTTTTGATTGACCTTAAATCCATGCAATCATCCAACAAAATTGGTCAAATTAACCAAGGTGACTATGCAAAGCAAATTTGACTGGATCTTTATCACGGCCCTATAACAAGGATATGCCTTTCCGACACCCTCTTTAAGCTAACAACGGAGAAACTTGTTTGGAATTGAGGTTTGAAACTGTGGAATATCATCTCAACTAAACTAATTCAATTAAATTAATTAACTCAATTAATCGGTTAAAGCTGACAAAATGTGCTGAAACTTAGTATCCCTTGAGTAATCAAGCATCAAAGTTGACCAGGTGATGGAGAACGTAGGGCTGCATACATCTGGAATTTCTTCGAAACATTTTTTGAGCCAGGGGCATGCTACTGACTCGTATGCATAATTTTTAGGCTGAATCATAAAGAAAATCGTTGAGTAACGTAAGCAGTTAATAAAGACAACGCATTTCAACGCATTGTAATTCAAATCCCTTAAACAATTTTTCAAATGAGCAAACTGTTCCATAACATTACTCATTCCTTTCTTTTACAACGTTTTTCTGCAAAAACGTTTTGGTTCCGGAATTTCTCCGGTTGGTGACATTATGCTCCCATTTTAGCTTCACCATTAACTCAATGTAATTTTTCTTATTTAGATTTTCACCAATTTAATTTGAAAATAAACTCTACCCAAAATTGCCGTCATCGGTATTAAAAAAATAGATTAGATTCCCGAATAATTGAAAATTCATAACCGTATTATTACTCATACACTTACACTTTTAACCTCATTAATCGCATAAACATACTTTTATAACTTGAACCTAAACTCATTTTCACGTTGAGGGATGGATTTGTCATTTAAGAATCATAAGCAATAACAGCTCAGGATCGTTTCTTGCTTTTTAAAAAGTAATTAGCGTTCCGAATAATTATAATTTAAGCTGTTGCTAATAATGTGGTACCTAGAAGTGGTAATTTGATGTATTTTAGAATTGTGTTGCACAGAAGGCTAAAATTAGTTTAGTTTGAAGATCATGCTTTAAAAGAAAACTTCTAAGCGCAAGAGAATCATTCGCGATCAGAAGGTCCTTGCAAACAGTGTGGGTTGAAGAATATTTTAATATTGTTTGAATATTAATATTGAAATAGCTAAGTATTCTAGTGATTTGTAACAAAAAATGGCCAGCTTCAAAGTTGTATCCAAAAATGTAGCAAATGATAAACTGAATAACAATCTAGAATTGGGTTCGCACCATTTGTTTTCAATCTACAAGAATGATGAAACCAACTCTGCAAACGTCAAAGGCGACGAAACTAGTGCTCCTTCAACATTATCAGACAACGAGGACTATACATCTCTTTTCCAAGTTGAACCAGACAGGCTTAGTCAACACTCTGGGGAGAGCACGGAAAGTTCGGAAACGCATGATGAATTCGATTTGCTGGATGAGGTTTATACGGCGATTGTTGATGCTAGTTTCGCGATATCGGATATTAGAGACAAGATTTCGAATAACACTATCGAAATTCCAATGGTTGAGCTGCAAACAATTTTCGGGATGCACAAAAAACGGAAGCAACAGAAAAGTGCCGCTCGAAAAAAATGGATGAGCTACTTCAGGAGTTTGTTCTGTTGCTGGAGTACTGATGACGAAGATGAAACCACAGTTTGAACCGATTGTGATGTTTCTCAAATTAAATTTTAATTTGAAATAATTCTTTAAAAATTTCTTACTATGTAAGAGTATTTTATAATAAATTAACTGATTGCTTAAAATAAAAAAGTATATGAAAAAACAAGTTTTTCTATTTAAGTAATAAATTTTCACAGGCGGATGCTACACGATTTGATTAATGCTATGTGCAATTATTGGTCCATATTATCATGAAATTACTTTCGCCACTTGAAAAGAATATTTGGCCATCACCAAGGTATATATTTCTGGTGCCACGGAAAATTGATCATGTATGATGAACTACAAAAAATGAATCGAGGTGAATTGAAAAAGTAATCGTGTCTTTTCAAAGTCAAAAAATACCCATTGGGGCGGAGAATTACTAGGCAAGATACTTTTTATTTAAGTAAGGGGGAAAACTATTGCGCAGAAATGATGGTCATAAATGTTGATGGAGGGTATGATATAAATGAAATATCATTTACCAAATTGTTATTGCAGTTTGTACAAACTTCAATTCAGTTCAATATTATGTACGCATTCAAAGTGGTAATTTCTTTTTCGCTCTCATAATGTATTTCTCGCATGTATTTTTTTTAAAAAAACTGTTGAATATAACCTTCTTTCTATGTCGGCCATAGGTGCGATAAGTTCAAATAGTTTGTATTTTTTTCCTTCTAAACCATTCAAGCTCTTTCAAAGGTGTGTTAACCAAGTCCAAAAAGTAACTGTTAGAGACCACAATGGAAAATAGCAAAAGTCAAAGACGCAATCATGTTTTTCGATCATTTCAAATCGCCTGGACTAGATTAAGAGGGGGGGTTTAAGACAGACCTAAAGGTAGTGTTTGTTTAGCTCTAGGCTATGTTTTGTCCCATCCGCGACAGGTAAAGGTAGCCTGTGTATAGCGCAAGTGATCATTAATGCTGTGTAATTATGTTGAAAGGGGGTAGGCGCTTTGTAGATTTTTCTATATTGTGGTCGGAGCTATATTTTGTAGCTTAAGATAATTTACACATAGCTAATAAATGCTGCACTAAGTAACATAGGCACTTGAGCCATGTAAATCTTTCTCAGTGCAGCGTTGAGGAAGCAATTTATAAAAGTAAGCATGTGGTGGGGATATTTGCAAGCTTTAGATGGGTTTTTGCACAAGGAGGTATGTAAAGCTGCAAAAACTAATAGCGTGGATACTTTCATAGGAAAAATGGATTGCGGAGGTACAGATTATTGCTGTCGGGAGCTACTTGAAAATGAACGCAACAAATGGTTGTCCAATCGCTGGTCTTACGGGTTATGCGAAACTGACTACATTGTGAATGGCTTATGCTGGTGACATGGCCACACTACCATTCAGTAGGGATCGAAATCTGGTGAGTAGAAATACACAACATGCATTGGATTAAATTGGTAGTTGGTGGTTGAGGCATGACATTGTAGTGAATCTGCGCTTAATGAATCTTTGTAAAATAAAGAAGAGAGAAAATAAAACCAAATGGTTTCCAATCATCTAATGGTCAAAAATAAAATTTTAAGTTTTCATTTGAAATCAAATATCTAGAAGTAATCTTGGAGGGAAAATTTCTCGGAAAGAAGCTTGTGGAGGTAGAAGTTGCTCAAACATTTAATATTTTCACGCAGTTTCGTAGCTATGCGGGTCTGAAACATCATGTAGCTATGTTAATTAGCATAGCAATCATAAGCCCGATAATTACGTGGCAACTGTGATGTAGCGGATAGTTAGAAAACTCATATTTTCTTCCAAAAACTTAGCCACACTACAGAGCACTGAAGGCCTGGATATCTGTGGTGCTATCGCTATGACAAGTAAATTCAAATTCGGAGTGGGGCGACGAGCTCTGTCAATGGGCGTATTAAACTTGGCCAATAGATAGACAACAAAGACTTGCTGCACTTCTGGTTTACAGGCTCGATAAGACATTAAATCCCGAGCTACATCGACTTGCATCCATCGATTGTTAGGTTGGCTTTTTATCTCGGAGACCATATTTCTCTTCAGAAATTGATATTCACCCATTGATGAAAAGACATAGAGCCATAGATGAAAAGCATATCGCTATTTACTGAAACAACAAAACTTCGCTCCTGGTGCTGCGTAGACACCTGAGGGAAACGAAAATTGTCCAGGAATGTAGGGCGCTATGGAACTCTGTTGCTAGGCTCAATAAAGTGAATCCACTCAAGCTGCCGGGACATTGCGATGTTGAAAGAAACAATGTTGCTGATGATATTACGAAGCAGGGTTCAACACTTCCAATGCGACGTTGTCAACCCACTTTAAGTGTGCCGACTGCATCTGCATATGCCATTTTTTGGAGAGGGGTAGTCGATGCCCATAAATAGAGATTGGTGTCTTCTGATGTGGCCTTCTTCACGTTCTAAGATATAAACGTGGCAGAAGCAGGCAAATGGCCGGGCGATCCGCAGTCTTTTGAGGATATATTCTTATGGAATTAACTTATTTGTAGATTATTAACACAGACAATGTGGGCGCGTTTCAGGAATTAATTTTGTCAATCAGTATGAGCTGCTTTTGTTCATGGCCGCAACTGGATCTAAAACAATTATTTATAACAATCAAAAACATAATAAGGAACTATTTTGGCTTGCCGCAAAATAATGATGAAGTAGTATGGTGAATATATACAATTAATAAGCATGGTGTGTCAGCGATATATCTCTTCTAACTATTAAATAATTTTTGTTAAAGAACATTTGAATGTTTGCGACTAAGTATCTTACAAATTTTTGTATCAGTTCAGTGCCGTTTACTCGAAGTTTCAATTTACAGTGGTTCCAGCAATAACGGTCGTCCATCGTTTGGGTCCACTGGTGAGTAGTGTTCTTTAATTATTATTTTAAGATTTTTTGAATCATAGTTTCCTAACTTATATATCATTTGCTCAATATTGTTTTGAATATTTTTACTTTATTTTAGTTTTTTTATATAAACAAAATTTGTTTTCTGAGCTATTTTTTTTGTATTATTTTATCTGTTGAATCGAATATTTTTCTTTTACATCAAATAAATGATGGGTTGCTAAACCGTTCAGATTTTTAAGTTCAGAGTAGTCAGGTTTATTGGGCTCCCTAATCCGTTTTCCCGTACGTTTTGTCTTGCGAAGGGTAATAGTTCGGGTTAAACATTATTTTGTGGTGGCGACTGTTAATCGCTGCTCTGCAACAGACAGCAGGATTCCTTCTCAATAGAAGTTGAAAAGGTTGAAGAGCCATGACAGTCATACTGATTGGATACAACCACGTGAACGGACGAAATAAAAAGAGCCATGACAGTCATACTGACTGGATACAACCACGTTAACGGACGTTGACACATTTAAGCATTTTCTTTGCGAATGAAATATCAATGCTTCGGCAGGGTTGTTGCGTTTACGCAAAGGATAGCCCTTTATCGTCTATCACTGATCCTGAACTTCATAAATAGAGTCAGGAAACGTCAGAGTAGGGTATGAATACATTGGTCATTTTAAAATGATTGCTTGAAGGTGGCAGGTGCTCCTTTCTGAATTCACATTAATGCAATTAAACTGGGAGTGGTTTTTACTAAAGTCCTGTTCTTTGTTATTTTGAAAGGTAAAACCGAAGTGTTAGATGCAATAGCCTCAAATGGGTGAGTAATATATGTTTATGCACTAACTTTTCGTTTATTCTTAGCCGCCAAAATTTTACAAATTTTCAATACTGTAAACACTTCATTTTCGCTGATATTTATATTTTATTTATATATTTTTTTATTGTTTTATTTGTTAAATCACGAATCAGTTTGTTTTCATGTCCGTCTGTCTGTGAGTGAGATCTTGTAATCAGTTCCACAAACCGGTTCTAATTCGCTCAAGTCCTGTCTCCTGGTATAGAAGAGAGTTTCTCGGCCACTTTTTAGTTACCAGGCTATAGAGCCTGCCAGGGTAGAAGTGCAGAATTTACCGTTAGAAAACCTTGGACTCAGCCATGACAGATTTGCAACAGGTGATCCAGCTTGGGGATACGTTTGTCAGGATTGGCCTTTTGAATGTATGATAGCAAATAGATTTAGCCTTTGATGTCATGCCCATCTTTTTGGTGGCAAGATATCTGATGTGCTTAAATGCGGGCTTTGCTACTTTAATTCTACGTTGGACATAGGGGTTAAATTTCAAAAATTCATGCATGTAAACTCCAACGTAATGCAATGTAGGACCAGGAGTAATTCGAGCGACTTTCTTGGCCTTGTTGCGGATAGTTTGCGATCCCTCCTACCTGAAAAGGTTCCTGAACACAGTCAGGTGTGTTTTGCTACTATTTAGTTTGATGCCCAAATCCAAGAGTGACGAAGTAATCTTCAAGGCTCTTCCCATTTTTGAGCTGGCATTGTTACGACGCAAATAAGAGCATGTCATCTGCATATTGTAGGACTTTAGCTTGGGCATAGCCCACTGGAAAAGACGACCAGCAGTGAAAATGGTGTGTAAAATAGGTCCAGTGATAGAACCATGTGGTACTCCTGAGGTCAGTGGTCCTCGAAGTGTTTTTTCGAGTAGTTAGCTTAGATAGATATCTCATGAAATATTCGGGCCACTTGTTCAAAACTTTTGCCAACCATATTTTGTGTAGTCACAGTGACTGATATTTAATTTTTTGTTCCACTTAACATTCGCTGTCAAAACGAAGATCGTAAATTAGTTTCTAACAAAATAATAGCGAGGCTTTATAATATTTGAGGTAAGATAGTAGTTTCTAATCTAAGAGTCAATAGATATGCAAAATTAAGAGATTAACGTAATCAAAGACGGCTTTATTTATATTAAAATAAACAATTTTTAATGGAACCGCATATAAATACAAATTGCTTATCGTCCACGTGGTGTTCTTTCAAATTCCCATGGAGTACATATCAATTCTTGTTAAATATGACCCACATCAGCCCAGTGACAACGCTTACCTTACTTCTTCTCAATTTTCATTTAATCAAATATTTCATCAAATCAATACACAGTGGGTTTAAAATAAAATTTGATTCTTCCATTTCAAAATAGTGAACTGAACATGTTATAACAAAAACACTGTTTTACAATATTACGCTGATATATTTCCAGCGAACAAATCGCCGCAAAGTCCTTTAACATCCTTCCATTTATTCAATGTGAAGCTAGCATAATACAATACTTTTTATTTCCATCGCTGTTAAATTCAAACAAAAAATCGACGAAACAAAAACATATCTACACGAGAAAACTTTTTCTATTTCGACTTGCCAAATACACAATGAGCCAGGTAGGCCGAAAAACTACCAAGAAAAAATATAGAATAAAATCCAGGTGATTTTAATTTTCACTTACCTCGACTGGAAATGGCAGCCTCAATTGCTGCCGGCAATAATCCAAGTTGGACCAGCAGACTGAAGCTAATTAGCAACGAAATAGGGCAAGCTCCGCTCCGACGGTTTGCGCTTCTAAACGTGACTGTGGCGGTCATTTTTTTTTGCGGTTTGAATAAATGCTCTCTATTCTGGTTAATTCCAGCCAACTTGAACCACTTTCGCGGCTTCGGTTCTTTCTTGCGTACTGACGCTGCAAAAATTTCTTTCTTTATTTCACAAAACACTTTTCACTTCTTCTCGTTATTGTTTTTTTCGTTCGCGAATAGTGTCGATTTAAAGCATTAGCCTTTGGGGGTCGGGCGAAATGTGCAGGTGGTTAGATTCTGGCTACACTGAGTGTTCGACGGTCCGGCAGTTTTTATTCAGCTTTGATGTAAGAAGAAGAGTGTTGAAGAAGGATAACACTTTTTTGTGCACCGTTGAAGTTTCTAGGACAGGTTTTATTGCTGTGGGTACTTTTTGTAGGTGCTTAATTGTTGTAGCGGCGAAACACTAAATCATTTTTACTGAAAAATTAAAGCTGTTGCTCAAACGCAAAAATCTAAAGCGAGAAGAATTTGCAGATGGAAAAGCGTTAATTTTCAACGGAATTTTTAGTTCGGTTATTCTCATAATGTAATTAAAGTTATTTCGGAAAAAGTACAAATTAGCAATGGTGTTTTCTTTGTTACTGTTACATTCAACCTGTCCGTCATTTATACAGCATGAAACATAATTTAAAATAAAGATATACTTCAAAGAAATTCAAAAACTAATGCAAAGAAAAATTATGGATTCGCGAGAACTGGGTTTTTAGTGTAAAAAAAAACTAGCTTGAACATACAAACTTTTTTGGTCATCTTCAAACTTGCGAGGAGTTCAGGTTCAGTTCATGGATTTTTTAATTACCCTAGCAGCTCAGTAGTGGAATCATGTATGTACTTTCCGGGGATATATTTTCATCACTTTATACACCTTCGACCCCACGAATGGAACGTGATTGCAGAATTGAATTCTAGCCACTGCAGACACAAAGCACACGTTAGAATAAAGTTTGCGTGTCTAGTGTTTTGTTTATATTTACTGCTACTATCGCCTGCTAGAGACTTCGATAGTTCCGTTTTATTTTTATACGTTCGTTGTAAAATTTCTGCTTCCAACACCAGATCTACGCGAGGGAGATGACCACTTTGATAATCAATTACGCAAGCTTTGCACAGTATTCCGTGCAGCTAATGCAGTCTACTGGTACATCGGTTGTTTTTTGCTGGCGTATCTGTTTTATATTTGTTCAAGCTTGGAATTTTCTATTCTGCTCACCACTGAGTCAATATTATGTCCTATAATTTAGTTTCATGCTGGGACACAATAAATATACTATGTTCTGTATGGAAACCTGTCGTCACGGCCAAAACATAACGGAGAAAAATCAATTGATTCGATGTGCACTTTTCGGACCAGCGAACTCTTTATACGAAAAAATTTTACAATCAGATTGCGTTGTTGACTAAACTTTCCCTACGAGCTGCTCCGTGCCATGGTTTGTTGTAACAGCTTCACTTAATTCAATTAAGTGTTGTCCTGGCTTTCAGCAGTTGTTACTAAACGTATATTTGCTGATGTCATCAAGAAGATGAAGTTTGCCTGAAAGAAAAGAGAAAAGTTAGGAAAATCGTTCAGTTAATTGAATTACTTTTACGACGGTTAGAAATATTTCGTCCGCTTTTCTGAAAACGAATAAATTAATGGCGGAAACAAGGTCAGTAGCAATAGAACTTTGATTGATGAATTCCGCTATAATGTTATAAATAAATCGAAAAGATTCATAGGAAGTTGGTCCCATAGGAGACGACAAGCGAAGAAGTAATTCGATCAAACTTGAATTTTATGAGATTAGACCACATAAATGGGAAAGTTTGATGAAAACAAAAGGTCGTTAAATTAAGCGGGTCTTAGCTTTAGCAACAAATCTTTCTACGAAATTTTTGTTTAACATTTCTGAAATATTTTGAATAGAAAATCTACATACCAGATGGAACGAATTTCTATCAAATACGAGACCCACACTGGGCGCTATATGCCTGGATGGTCGTTTATCAACTGCTTCAAGTTTCTTAGCATTTCCGGTCATCCATAATTCGGTATAATGCGTTGGAAATTGTAAAATATAGCATTATAGATAAACAAGAGCTATTGTTAATTTTTTGTTGGTATTTAAAAATAATTCAGGATTAAATATGTACGAAAATCAAAAAGTTGTTCTGTAGGCATGGTTTGATAAAAAATGTGCTTTTAGAGTTGTTTGTAGTTTGTCAGCTACAATGTATGCTTTGTATGCCTTTGAATGAAAAAAATTCCTGATAATTTTTTATGAGAGACGATTGTGATGGTTGGTATTTGTTTTATACTGCAATACTGTTTTCTGAGAGGGGGAAGGTTATCCCAATCGGTTACGCATAATTTAATAAACAAATTTTCCTCCACATTTTTGGCCCGGTTTTGATTCAGCTTCGCAATTTGATTGAAAGATGAAATACTGTCTCAATGAAATATTAAGTTTCATCTTGGTGAATGTTTGGGTGGTGAATATTGTTTCGATAATTTTTATGATAACATATTTTTGAAATGAATTTATTTGATAATTATTTGCTGAATAAGTCTATTACTTGAATCAATTCCCTGTTTGACACTAAAACTAAGCAAAGCTACAGGTTGTTTAAGATTTACTGATATTCACTATTCAAACACGATGAAAATTGCACCGCACAGCCGGACAAGTTAATAGCTTTAATCAAAGACATAGGCAAATCTATCATTGCCAGAACATCGATCCTAGCTGTTAATCAGCCCCCATTGTTAAACAAACCCCAATTTAACCTGAATAACAAATGTCTGCCCTTCCCGTAAACTCATCGACAACATCACAATACCCTTTAGGTCGACCCAAATTCGAGGTATGTTTCAAGTACAACATGTAAAGACAGATATGTAGCTACAGGTGCGGGTATCGAGTACTTATTCAGTTTGTAATTTACGGCTTCGCCGATGATAGTTGTACACTTACGTCAGGAATCGATTAGATTCATGTGAAATACATGAAGTATTTAATGGAGCATAGTAGTTGTACGACATGATTGAATCACGATTTAGTAAATAATAAAGTGGTTTTAGGTGGTGGCGTGGAATTTTTCCAAGTTTCACATTAATGAATATTCTTTACAACTAATGTGAAACATGACACGAAGACAGAAAATATCCAACGCAATGGTGTGAAAATTAGAGCTAAGAGAATTTAGGTGCGTGTTTATAAAAAATCATTTGATGGACATTAAGGTATGTAGATAAGAAAATGGTCTGATAAGATGTTTTTGCTCAAAAGTATTTCTTTAAATCTTTTGTTATGTTACAAATAGCAGTAAAAATATGTATATGCAACAGAGTACATTTTTCCTTATTTGAATTGAATTTCATTTTTTATTGATTTGGGTATGCACAAATTAAAATTGTCTTTTTCTTCAAATAATCATGCTTATCCTTGAGAGAGCTTTTTACAACTTTTCGCGAATAACTGACTTCTACATAAGGATGCAAGGTATTTTGAAAGAACCCATGTGATTGACATTTGTCTAAATCTGAAT
This sequence comes from Nemotelus pantherinus, assembly GCA_963978885.1. NCBI lineage: Eukaryota > Metazoa > Arthropoda > Insecta > Diptera > Stratiomyidae > Nemotelus > Nemotelus pantherinus. The sequence goes on along the minus strand of OZ022265.1, from coordinate 42,020,077 downwards.
GACACTATTTACCTTTTGCGCCGGCGTGCTCTTCGAAAGTTTAAACATTAACAGAGTAAAAATGAATCAAAACTAAAATGCATATAGTATTATATTAAAACTTTTTACGAAGAATCCGATATCGGAAAGAATTGTAAAACGTTCAAAAGAAAAGTTTAAAATGCAGGGCTTCATTAAAGACAAGCAGTGAAGTGGAAGTCCTAATGGATCCAGTGACAAGAAATTGGGATTCAGTGTGTTGCAGACAATTTATGCGAATCGGTCGGCATCTGCTCGCGACATCGCGAAATAGTGTAAAATATCACAATAAGCAGTGCAAAAAATCAAGACTGCACTACGCTTCCGGGTCCTCAGTTTTACAACTTGGTAACAAAAGAGGACCTTCCACAAGTAGACCTTGTTTGACAGATCATTTGAGAATGCTGTACAAAAAAGCACCACATTCTCTGCAACAGGTGCGATCAGCCTGGAAATCTTCACAACCATTTGCAGCCGCTTGTAAAATAGCATAACGTATCTATAACATTTTGGCCTGATTCAACAAATAACACAGAGTTTCAACCGATCATTAAAGGCAGTTTAAAGAAACCCCAAAAAGCTGTCAAAAATGTCAAGGAGATCCGTAAAGAATGGACTCAAACAACCAAAAACATAGAAGAGGACCAAATCAAAAATCTGATTTTAGGACTCCGAAAAAAGATCAGAAACTGGGAATTGCGAAAAATGTAAAAAAATCTAATTTTTTAAACATTCGTGGAATCGAACATATAAATAAGAACAAAAAACAGTTAAATATTTTATTGAAATTGAAATAATATCTTTTTGTTGGACAACATGTTAGTGTTCAATACTTGTTGACATAAATCGGATAATCCACATTTTCACCGATAATCAACCGAAGAATAAGGTAGCTCACACGGTTGTCTCCTTCAAATAGACTCCAGAGAAGGCACACTTACATAAACAACACCCCATTGTGATACTGCACAGCGTTATGCATAGCCCTTATAAATAGGAGAGCCATCGTAAGTCCTTAGTGAACAGGTTGACCCCCTTTAGGTCCACCAAGGCCCCCTCGTTTAGGCATGTAAAGAAGGAAAATCCAAGACACTTCAACTGCCAGAGAAGGCCGGCATTCACGCAGTAGATGAAGAACTGTTTTGCATCTACTGCTGAAGCAGAAGTCATTGTAGAGGGCAAGCCGTGCTGCCTACCTGCTTAACAGACAATTTTCAATTAGGACAGCCACCGCCACTCGAAACGAGCCTTTTCTCGAATCAAGAAATTCCCTAGTGCAACCAGTGTCTAAAGTCAACACATTCGCTTGAAATACGCTGCAGAAAACTGGCAAGCGGAAGGAAAACTACAAGCTTAAGTCAATGGAAAATATACCACACTCAACTCATTTGTTCAGCTTGAAGCCATCGTTGTACATATCCACACCATTATTTACCAGGAATAGTCATCTTGCCCACACCTCTCTGCTTCAGTTTTGGGTCTTAATCTCCTAAGACAGAAATGTTAGGGCACCAGCATCACCGATGTCCGCGTTAACAAACTTGCCCTGCACTAAAGTATTGGCATGAGCCAAGTGTGTCGATCTTCAAGGATCACTAAAACTTAGTCATACCAATGCACATTTCGCATGTTGCGGGACAACCAGGTCTGTAGGATGCCAATAAAGCAGACCTAAAAGTGCGTTTGCTGGGTAGCATAAAGAGCCTCCTTTATAAATAAGGCTGCTAGCCCCCGTACTTCCTTTATCATTTTCAGATTTACAGCCCTAAATACGATTGGCATCAAACTGCTGCTCCATACAGCAGGGTTGGTTCCACCAAACTAGTAAAAATCCAGGAAACAATGCGAGGTTGCAGAGCCCAAGTCGTTCGTACAGCCTTTTTACAGCTACAAAGAGCACGCAATCCTTGTGAGCCCTTTTCGCTATATTTTTGTTCCATAGAAGCTTGGAGTCCATTTTACTTTGTTACTGTGACTATACCTCCTATAAGTTTATACCTCCTCCTGAAGAGCAATAGTGCCATTTTTTTAGAGTTGGAACTAAGGTTACACTCTTGACACAATGAGGGAGAATGTGTAAGGAATATTTAATCTGAATGGCAAGGTCGAGATAAACTTCCCTGATATAGCAACAGCGATATCACTTGGCATCCAGCTTGATCAATTTTTTTTAAGCCCGTTAAGTGCTATGTTCCAAAGTAAGTGAAACAAAACACTGCCCTGACTTCTCACTTGATTTTCAAGCTGCTCAAAGTCGAGTATAAAACCGAATACTGTAGCTATCTCTAGTGTTTCTTGTATTATGACAAAAGACGAGTATCTAGTGCAAACGAGCAACCATAAGTAATAGAACCATTGGAGGGTGTCGGTTGCAGGTACACAAAGTAAGAAGTTGCGCAAAAGATGAAATCTGCCAGCTTATCTTAATCTATGCACTAAAACCTGCAATTTTTTTCTAGGAAACAGAATAGCTGACAATTGCTCCTTACCTAGAGTGAAAAAAAGAGAAGCGAGAGGAAGGGTTGCTGGTGATGCTTCACCAACAACCCTTCCTCTCTCCTCCCTTCCCTTCACTAGTTGGACATTGGCAAACATGCAAAGCTCTCAGTCGTTGACAATGAAGACATTTTAGTACAGGGTTTGTTAAGATTAACTTTCAGCATAACAAGGTTTCATCTTTTATTCTATTTAATTTATTTACCAAACAAGGCAACATACATTAACAATTCAATGTAACAACTTAACAATTACATACAATTTTTTTCCAACACATTAGAAAACAAAATACAACACAACTATTTATTTTAGTTACTTTACTTTACTTTAATATATTTTATTTTGATTTTAGCTAAATTGATGGGCAAATTAAGTGGGATTAGGATGTTGATAGGGTCTTTAACAAGTTTGTTCTAAAAGTGTGTTTAGAGATCCCCGAAGCGTAGTTGCTGCTTATAGAGTTGAAAATTCTACAGCACCTATTTATGGGCTCGTTATATGCATAGTTAGTGTGGTGATTGAACTCCTTGAGCAGAGTTGCATACCTAGTGCGTCTTGGTTGGTCATTGAAAATAATTTTGTTGGAGAGAGTTTCAACATTAACTGCACCACTTATAATATCAAAGGTTAGGCATGCACTTAACAGTGTTCTTCTAGAAGAGAGAGGCATTAAATTAAGTAGGCTCAGTCTGGTTTTGTAAGAAGGAAGATGTTGGAAGTCTTTTGGATCATAGAGGTCCCTCAAAGCGAAAAGTAAAAACTGTTTCTGAACAGATTCTACTCTCTCACTATATACGGACAATTGGCAAAATAGCTAAACTTTTCCGAAATTGTGCTTGAAAAAGACCCGTAAGTTTGAAGCAACCTAGCCAAACAGGCACAAACCGTTTATGATGAAAAATTGAAGAGGCTGAAAGCTTTTACCTTTGATGTTCAGATATCAGCTTGATACAACCATTGTCAGATATTTTCAAACCGGGATCTGTCAGCAGTAATTTTTTTTCAGTCAACTCTTTTTTCTTTACTACAGCCGTAAACACATTAACCAAAGGACCTGGTTCAACACGTTAAAATTCAAAGACTGGAACTCCACCAAAAAACTTTTTAACTTCTGCCAAACTGATGAGTCCAAACTCACTCCTAACAGAATTGTGGTTGTTTTTATACATGTATGCAGTATGTTTACCTGGAAAAGTCAGATAAATAACTGGATGGCACGTATTGGATTAGATTGGAAACTGATTGGGCTAAGTTCAATTGACTTTCTTTCTTTTTGCATCTACTCATCTATATTTTAATCTTTCTCTTCGGTCTCCAGGATTCCTCCTTTTCAGATTCCTACTTACCCACCATTTTAAACATTAGTCTGTTTAATGGCATTTTCCCAGCTTCTAGGAAAGTGTCAAGCATTTTTCCTATCCACAAGTCTGATGATCCAAACCTAGTCACTTTCCTACGTTGTTGCTTCTATTTTAGATAGTGACCACCAAGTAGATGTCATATATAGCTAGTTCTCCAAGGCTTTTGCTTCAGTCAATTATGAGCTTTTCTTTATTAAATTAGAGCATTACGTCACATCTGAGCACCTTCTCTCGTGGATATCATCATTTATATTTAATTGTACTTGCTGCCTCTCTCCTTGGTTCTTCGTCTTCTCCTTTTCTCCCTCTGGTGTACCTTAGAGATCTATTCTGGGATCTTTGCCATTTAATCTGTTAGTCAACGATCTTCCTAGTGTGTTTGCTTCTTCTTGTCTAATGTGCACTGAAAAAATTTCGCGTTACCAATGCTCTTACCGATTATCTAGCTCTTTAAAACGGTTTGAATCGTCTTGTTTCTTTGTGTGCTTGTAATTACTTATCCTTGAATGTCACCAAATATTTCTCTTTGTCTATTGTTTTGAAAACTTGTACTTTGGATTTCCTTTACACTATTTGCGATATCAATCTTTTAGATGTGGATCATTTTATTGACCTCGGTATAACCTTCGATCGGTAGCTTATTCGTGCAATCTTTGGTTCTGTTATACGCATTTGTTGCAATTTCTTTTGGCATTTCCACTTGTATGTGTCTTTTGCTTTCCCTTGTTCGTTCTATCCTTGAGTATTACTCCAAAGAGTGTTTCTTTGACTTGTCTGAGGTGGTTAAATCTACCCAGAGAAGGTTCACCAGCAGCCATATTTTCAAGAACAAAATACCATGTGTTCCTAGCAGTGAACGCTTATCAACTTTGATTACGAAAGTTAATCGAAAAGTAATGATAATCAATATAAACCATGATGATTAGACTTAAGAAAAATATTTATTTTTCAACGTGGTTTCCTAACAAGTTTATACAGTTAGTCCATCTTTTTTTCAAATCCAGGACGCCCTTAGAAACATTTTTTGTCCTTACTCTCCCAAATTCTTCTACCAGGAAAAATATTCTTACATTCTATAAAATATTCTCATAAGTCTTACGTCCTTAAGTTCAAATTTAAATCATTTTCTTTCATTCTGCAAATTCTTTCAAGTTTGTATCATGCATCCATCAAACTGAGAGAAAATCAAATTTGCCTCTAAGCAAGAACCCAGGATATTTGACAGAGCATGTCTAACATTATTAGCTACTACGGGGAAGATACATAAGATAAGCATCAAAACAGATTGTAAGATGTCCGGGCAACATAGCGATGAACTCTTTCATTCCTGATTCTCAAAAACTTTTTAATTATACTTTTGAAATTAAAACCTTCAGCACATGTTTCAAAGCTGCATACATTCATATACGATTAAATTCTTCTTTGATTTGTTTGACAAAAGACGGCCGGAAAATTTAATTGTATTATATCTTAAATATTCTAATACAGAAACTTTCATCTGAACAATGTTTATTCGATCCGTCTACAAGTCTTACGTTCTATGTAGTTTCCTAACTGATTTTCATATACCCGCTCATTATATGTATATGTATATAGTATCGAAGTACACTTTTAATGAGATTTTGTTTCATTTAAATAGCTTAGAGATATTTATGTACGGCCTGAGAGATGATGTTGATTGCTGAAAAGACTCTGACGTTGATGATGCTGATGAGTACAACGATGATAATGATGAGAAGGGCCTTGATTAAAATGATGATGGAGGCGAAATTCATCAGCCTTCATAATTAGATCAGGGAGATTAATCGGAATATGCTTGCCGCGAACTTAAAAAAGCGTCCGCGCGAACCAAAACAAAATGCCAACGCAGAAGGCAAATAGCTAAAAGTTTTCTAACGAAAACACAATGTGGACGATAGCATTTAATTGGATCGTATTTTACTAGGGGAATCATAGAAGATTTTTCAAGCTCTTTGAGAGTTAGTAAACAAGAAGATTACATGATTGGATTAAACATTTACAAGCCACGGCTAAACCTGATGGGAGATATTGCAAGGTAGGAGAATGTTCGTTGCAGGTGGAGAAATCTAGACTATAGGAATATAGTGATTCTTTACATTCATTAATTTTTGTTCTATAAATAATTGGAACGGATACACTAAAACGTTTATAAAATATTACTTCAACTATTACGGATAAACTACAGCGTTTCTATAATTATTGAATCCGAAGATATGGTACACAACAATATATACATTTTAGCACAAATCCGAAAAAAAGGATTGTGACGTTCAATAACCAATTTCTATTTTCCAAAGCATTTGCGTCTCTTTGAGGACTAAAACAATGTGCCAATAGACAAATAAAATACCATAATTTATTACTTCATTCCCAAAACTCTTCACAAATATTTTACACAGATTATAGATACTGAAATTATACGGAAAAGACAAAGCGACAAGTACGTTATCGGTGGTATCGCGCTAAGGCATTTATAATGCCAAAGTTTTCCCCGGGCAGTAGACTAGGAAATTAGAACAGGAGAGAGCAGCTAAGGAAATGCTCGTAAACTTTTCCAAAGACACTTAACTTTCCATGCCGACGCCACCCTAATAAATTTTCTAAGATAGAACCACTAGATATGATCTTGAAGCCTAGCAAGTATTTAGGCTTAGGAAATAACTTGTTCGAAAGTGGCTTTGGGATTCTTTCTGTTTCGGCCAAGTTACAGGCACCATAACAACGCAATGGCACAAATATGATATAAACCGCAGCATCGAAGCAAAGGATACCATACCTACTCCTAACAATTCTGAGAAGAGCTTATTTGTGATAATTTCTGATGTAGTTGAGACTAACGCTGAGCGAAGATAGAGATATTTCGATTAGGTAAGCTGTATTCCGTAGTGATTAGGATATCGTAGGAATTTTTCATTTCATAGTTTGGGATATTGTAGTATGCTCGGTAGTACTTGAAAGGGTTGTTGGTTGGTTTTACGGATGAATTTCGTATGCCAACTTATTTGAGACTAGGTATCTCGTTAGATATATTTGAATATCTTGAATAAATGATATTTTAGGGTAGAGAAAAGTTCAATTACTTATTGTTAATACTCACAGCATTTCTGTGATTGAAATAAATATTTGCTCTCTAGATACTCATTAGATGTTTGTGTGCAAATCTATGCATTGACAAGAAATTAGACTAACTTTTGTGGAATCTAATCTCAAAATACACGCAACATTGCATGGATTGTAGTGTTTGGTTATCTTAGTATTCAAATTATTGCTACCGGAGCAAAAGTGGATTCTTAACACATTGACTCAATGAATGAAAAGTATTATCAGACAAGATAGTACTATGTATGAGACAATAAACGAAGCAACAGGTCGAATACCCCAAGAAATTGATTTAGTTTTTCTTGCACCCCACATTCCTCCTACGTATAGAACTGTACCGATTTTGTTCCAGAAAAAATTCCAGAAAAAAACCTGCGAATTACCCCGCAATACTAGGGATAGCATACGGGTGCAAATGGTTGGATTGAATTGATTGAACTCGGCTATGAGTAATAATTAAAAAGTAACTAGCGATAAAAGTTTCATTTACAACATACATTATAAATAGAAGATGAAGGTTAGTTTAGAATCTAGACTAATAGAAACTGAAGAAGAGGGCAGATTATCGTCGAAATATCGATACCTATCAAAAAATTGAAATTTATATAGCCTCTAAAGGACAAAATGTTCTTTTAGAAAAATTTGTTGTTTCGAGACATAACAAAAATCGAATTAAGTTAATTCAACAGCTAGAGACTGGTTCCAAATGGCACTATACTGCGTTTGAAAATTCCGAACCGAAGCAGGCATCCCGCACTGCAGTCCATATTTTGTGTAGTTCACATGCTGCCCATTAAACAAAATCATCTCCTTATTTTGCTTCCACTTCTTGGATTTGGTTCGTCGATTTTGAAACCAGGCTCTCACTTGTTTCTCCTTTAGCTTCAGTCGAATGCAAAGAGCGATGTCAACATGAACTACAACTTTATTTTCAAACCTACCGCAGACGTCAACGACGAAAATCATAAAAAAAATCCAAAGCCTTCCAATTTAAGGCCGCAGAAGAAACAGCCGCCAAAGAATTGATACGTCACAGCACCAGCACAGTTTTCTGAGTCACAGAGAGCTTATACGGATAGGTAACAGTTGACAATAAGCAAAAATTCGTTTTTCTTTTATCAGTGCTCTTGCCAGCCCGGACTTTCGAAAACACAATAATGTCCTAGTAAGAGCGTCGATTGGGCTATGCTGGTCTCCAGTCTCCCATCGCACTTATGACATTGCCATTCCAAGCATCCACCAGAAGCTGATCTTTCGATAAAAAGGGGCGATGAGACAAGAAGCTGAAGGTTCACATGAAGTGTCAAGAAGTGGTGATGGTACGTGGCAGAGGCGTAAGTTTTCCGTCAAAACCGGCATGGTGTCTATCATCGGCCTCGAGGCTTGAAAAGTAGTGGACCGTGAAGCTATGTCCAAAGTTTACCGAGTCTACTCTTTCAGCGCCTAAACTAAAACAGGATATGAATATTAGGCATGGAAAACCTGTCATGAAAAAGAGTGATCCATCAATCACGGTGGGTCAGCTGGTATGATGAAAGTCGAAGAAATGACGAAGATTTTCAGGTGGTTTGAAGGGAAGGGAGAGGTGGTGTACATGACGTAAATCCGTGATGCGAACAATAAAACATTCAAGAATGTAGTGGATGTCAAACCATATGGAGGCAGATGTATTCCTGTGAAGGTAAGCATCTGGAAGATATCAAATTACTTTTTCTATTATCAAACTATTACTTAGCTGACTTTTGTATTCTTTCAATGCACTAGCAAGTTTGTAGTGGAGATGAAGAATAAATTCTGGGCTACCTATTATTATTACAAGTCTCGTCTAATTTTTGGAAAATACTAAACACATTTTTTCTCTGCATGTCAACCCATACTTCCGATTGGATCTGTATATATAATCAAGCTGTAAGTGATAGAGCAGTGCAGACTTTCAAGCATTATCAACCCATGTTGTCATCATGGATATGATTAACCAATGCTTTCACTGAACGTAAACTCAGTGATGATTCTGTGTTATCATGTCATGTGGGTAGATTCACCCATAATTCAAACCAGTCCTTGAACTTACTTATTTACCTAGAGTCTATATTGTCCATGAGCTCTGCCATATGCGATGGCAACGAATGTCAGTTTATGGCATGTCTTCCGGTGCCTGAGCAACGGCATGTCATGCCATATCATTTTGAAAATGTCGCTCAGCAGTGAACATGTGCGCGCTATCTGGTGTTTGAAAGCAATGCAAAGGTTCGAGGAAGCGGAATACGAGGAAAGGCGTAAATTGAGGAAGAGACGAACATATATTTCCATAAGCAATCTTTTTTTTGTATTCGTTTAGGGTTTGTAACACTATTTCCCTCGGCATCGCCATTTTGAAAATTAACAACTGTCAGAATATGGCCATGCAAATGTCTTGCCATATGGCTTGACATATATGGCATGCCATCAAATATGGCATGCCATGTACCGTCTACATTTTCCATTTCCATGGTAAGTCGAATGTTATGCCATCTCCCATGGCCAATGTGGACGCGGCGTTATAAGAATGCACCAAAAACCATTTTTTGTACAAAGCCTATTGCTGAAACTGGGACTTATTATGTAGTCTTAACATTCAATAATGAGCAAAAAAGCCGGGTGAGTGTCCTGACGACACTAGGAGTCACAGTAGTGAGGTATCTGATAGGCTGCAATTGATAAATTAAGAGTGTGATGCGGGTAGATTCGTTCCTTTCCTGCAAGCGAGCAGGCCAGAGTTGTCAGGAGATGATTTGGACGGGAAGCAGAAGAAAAAACACTTAAACAAAAGAACTAAGCTAGTGTGCTGGGGCATTTTAATCAAGAAAAGTAGAAAATAAATGGCTGTGAACTTTCGTAAAACTACAAAAAGATTTTCGTTAAAACTTTTTTTTTACAATTTGTGCGCGAGTTTGCTCCAAAACGGTACGAGCTATGATTCATTTTGATTCATGTTAACTAGTTGCTTTCGGTTTGTCATATGAGCTTTGTAAAATTCTTTTTATTTTCAATAATTTTATTTGGTTTTTTTCGCGTGTTTCTTTTTTGGCCTTGATTTTTGCTAAACTCCTATGGCAATTTTTGTGTATCAATGGGACTAATATCCAACAAAATTTATCTGTTACCGTTCTCATGAAACCTTGCATGCAAATTCTGATTATTTCGCCTTCCTACGAGCACTCACTGCAAAAAGATTTCTGAGGAACTAAAATAAATATATGCAAGTTGAATGAACACCTTAAGATTGGAAAAGAAGGGACAAAAGCATTGATTAGTTCCAAGGGGACCTACTTTGAATCAAATTTAATCAAATAGTTAGTGAATTCGTTTTGGTATCCAACCACCTTAAAGAAAAATATGGTCACAGATGAATTCGAAGAAAAGCTCTGACCTCAAAATTTCCCAAGTCGCAAGCGAACAATTACGCTCGGAAAAGTTATTATGAAAGATTCAATAGCAAAATTGCTCTATTGAAGCAAAGGATATTCGAAAGATTTATTTTCTTTTTCAATTGACGCTGGTATAGATTTCATGTGATAGTCTAATGTCGATAATTCAAATTTAAAAAAAATGAACATTTTTGACAAGTAAAGGGATTGTGAATTATTACCAAAGACTGCATTGGAAGTTATAGGTCATGACTAACGTGGCCATACGTCCCCAAACGGAAGCGAAAATATTCCGTTTTCGCAAGCAGACCAAATCACCAAACCATATAATTTAATACAGGCCCACCTACCTATATTTATTGCATACGTTACTCGCGGTGTAGGCGGTGGAAGCGCGAGAGTGAGATGGATGGATGCCTCTCCACTCAGTGAACAATGACAATGTTTTGTTTTAGTTCGAGTTGAGATAAGTCCAATTAAGCACGGGCACGGTCACGCAACTACCTTATCACTTACCTGCCAACTGTACCTACTTTTGTATAATTGTTGAGTACGTTTTATATTTACCTGGAGGTAACGCACCTGTCGAAAGAGTTGTTTTTTTCACTATTTAGGCAAAGGCTGACCTGTTTTTTTGTATTCACCAATATTGAAAATTAGAATCAGCGAAACATTACTATATGCTGACAATTTGTGCTCGATTGAATCAGAGTTTAAAAGACTAAGCACCATCATAAATACTTGGTTGCCTTTTTTCCGCTGCCTCAACTGAAATTTCAGAAACCGTAATATCGCGCTTCCCATTAACTAATTGTTTTAGTCAAACTGATCTTAGTCAGTTTTTTGTAGATTTCTGCTGTCACATTATCTGTCAATTATGTCTTTGATGTTTGAATGTGGCTTTTCAACACTTTCACGGGCTTCACGTAATGATTTGCATATATTATGCAAATTCAGGATTATTTTTTCTTTCCTTCGTAGTTTCTTTAGCTTATCGTCCTATAGCTAAAACTTTAATATAACAAAACAAAAAATTTACCTATTCCTTATATTTATTTGCTGGAAATGCTTTGAATATTACCACTGAATTATTATTTCGAGAATACTGTTCTACAAATATTTTTTTTGCCTGTATTTTTATGAGTTGGATATAGATTTTGCAATTTTCTGTTAACACACTCAGAAAAGAGTATTTTTTGAAAAGTGAATTGACAAAGCAATGCTGCTGAAGAAGTAAATGAAACTTTTTGCCATGATAATATAATTATCTCAACTGCGTTAAAACAGTGGAGCATGATATAGAATGTGCGCAAATACTTTTTTGTATGGCTGTACATACGAATTGGTTGCGGCTAAGACACTTTGATCAGAAAAAGAACGGCCACAATATTTTGGTACTCACAAATGTTAAGTCCTCTAATTTTTATTAAAGTAATCAAACTGATGCCCACAATATTGAATTATAATCTTCTTTAATTTAGATTTATTTTGGCACCACAAAAACTTAGCTTGCTTTACCATCTCAATATTGCAGTGCGAGTCAAATAACTGGCGTTTTGACGTTAATTGTGGATTAGAAAACGTAAACAATTTTTTGTTGCATAGAATATTTGAATGGGGACCTCAAGAAGGGCATCAACAGTAATTGGCCGCTACCACAATCAAAAAAGTGTAAAAATAGGTTTTTTGGAAATTACTGCAGAAAAATTAATAGGAAAGAGTACAAAATGATTTTTTGAAGTTTAATCCAAGCCGCGATAGTGAGAAACTAATATTCACCTGATATAGATTTTCACCTAATCAACTGTTTTCCCCAGCATCTGGAACCATTTACTTAAAATTTGAACCATTTCCGACTCCTTTAAAATCCTGATGGCTTCGAAAGAATGTAAGGACAACACCCAAAAACCACTCGTACATGCATCCAAACAACTTTCAAACTCTTTACCACCACTTATCATTCTCTCACAAAATTATGTTATACGAAAAATATGCATGCAAATTTCACATAATTCGATGTCTGGCACGCAACAAACATCATACATATGTAATTTGAACATCTCAAAACATCAACCGTAACAATATCCCAAATAAAAATTCTTCAAGAGGCTTATATGCCTAAAATGAAAAATATTTAAGATAAAGTCTCTTGTACCCTTTTTTCTTTTGTGATGTGAATCTGCAAGGTCGTCTTTATTCAAATTCTGACCCAATTCGTTTCTTTAATACAACACAAAAGATACATCAGCTCGTTGCTGTTCTTGCTACATGCTTTCTTCCAATTTCCCTCTTTCAAACAGACAGAGAACTGAAAAAAGTGAATGTTGACAAAATAATACAAGAAAGAGGATTCTGACTTCGAAGGAGTTCATTTGTTCGTCAGCCATCATGTATCTATGTGTGGGCAATACGAAAAGGGTTGTTTTCTGGCTTGCATGCGTACACTCTGGTTGGTTGACGATGAGAATGATGTAATATCTAATCCTATTGTAAATTTTAAGTGCGTAAAGAAGTGCCATTATCGTTTTGTCTACTTGCGAAAATTCATGGTTCAAATTTTTGAGGGCGCTGAACGGGAATTTTACACGGACATGATATGAAGTTTTTTATGAAGCTCACGTGCCGCGCATCTATAGTAGCTGAATGAAAATGCTAGGCGAGAGTCTCGTTGTGGTTACGAGTTAGCTTATGAAAGTTTGGCGTCACAAAAGCGAACGTGCTTGTTTAGTAAGTAAATAGGGATTGTAGTGTATCAGCAACGGCTAATTTACATATAATTTTTTCAAGTGTGTAGACTTGGAAAAGGTCTTGTCTTGACGATTTCTGTTGTCTTGGAAGACAATAGAGTGCAAAGCATTGTCACAGAATGTTGTTGCTTGCTTTCCAACGAAGAATGAGGTAAAATGCTTTCAGGAGTAGAAATGATTTCGTTGATTGTGTCAAAGCACTTCAAATGAATATCATTAACTGTCCGACAAAACTTGAATACTTAAATAATCCTTTGAATCCTATTCAGATACATTTACACATATAGCTGAATTTCTTTTAATTACGACCTGTCAGCCCGGTTTGCTGCATTCCTTCATGTTGCAGTATTAAACAGCCACAAACACGTAATCATAAACATTCGTTTCTAATTGCTCTGAAATTGGGCACTTAAGTATCAATTTTTCTACAGTACTTATTCCCGAGTACTTCATCACGAAGTACAACGACTGGCTTTATTGTGTCAATTTGAAGATTTGTTTTCGCATGTCTTGCATGCCGAACAGCCTAAGAATCCTAAGAATTGCAATTGGATTTAATTATACGTGAATTACATGCAACTATTAGATTGTAATTTTAAGGGAGAATGTGAAATATATTGCGGTGCAGCAAATTATACTTTGGCACGGCATTTAGTTTTTCGTTGGAAAATAGAATTCTTAACCGAATGTTTCGATTTGGGAATCATTATTTCCAGATTTGTGGTATCTTTCCTTTATTGATCAACTTTTTATTATTCAATTAAAGCTACTTTTAACTTTCCGCGAAAAGCATCAAGATGTTCGAATGCGTTGTCAGATTTGCTTAGGATGGAAAATTTCGTATTTTGCATTATTTTTCGAGAGGGGAAAAATTTTGATGCAAAAATTAGTATTCTTTGTCTATTTTCAGAGTTTTTTAGGTTTTACGGTTGAATTGTAAACCCAGGAGTCATACTACTACGTTGTATGAAATATCATGTCATTTAAAACATTTATAATTGATTGTCATTCTCTCTTCCAGTAGCTGTCGATAAAGTAAGATGTGTTTTGCACAACAAACTACATTGTTTTATTTCAATTAAATTTACGATTATCATATCATCATTTACTATTATTTTATGCTAGGCAAAATACATGTGAAAATATGGATAAAATTCTGAGATTGACAGCTTGGCTGTTCAAAACTGAAATATATGGATAAGCTGGTTTTTTACACACAGCAGTGTGCTTTCAAATATGGTGGTAGTCTTTATAACCAACGAAACGTAATAAATATTATGACATAGATTAACTTTATTTGTAATATTTTTTTAATATTTTTAATTAACAGTTTCACCAATTAAATATTTACTACAAAAAATACATTTATGAAATTATTAAGAACAATTAATCGGTCGGATAAGCCGACACTCGAACATTTCAACAGTATGATTAAAGTCGAACATTTGATACGCTGAGTTAAAGCTTCGGGCTACAGGGTACTGAATCCATAATTGGTCCTATGAAACGGGATGAGAAGGCACTATGATTTCTACCCTCACCGCGGCAAACACGATAATTCAGTTTTGATAACGAAAACTCAGAGCTCACGTTTCCAGTGAGTAACTTTGCACCAAATAGTGCTTTGAAATTTTGACTTCGAGTTTCAAGAGTGTACATGGTTAATAATTGCAAGCGGTTTTATAAGTAGGTAAGGGAGAAGGATCAGACGGGCGGAAAAAATTAAGAGCAAAAATTAAAAATCTCTTTTCAACAGACTCAATGCGATCTATGCGCTCTTTATCATATGGATACCACATCAAGCACCCATACTCTAGGATACGGTGAACCAGATAGCAGAACTGGATTTTTGTCATACGAATGTCATTGAATTCTTTAGATCGTTAAAACAATAAGTGCACAGCTGGCTTTTATTATTATTGCATCAATGTGGTCAGTAAAAAGTTATATATTCCGCCAACCTTTTAAATGTTGGAGATCTCAAGCTGAACGGAGTAAGGCCTAAAAATTCCTTGTCTCGTTCAAAACTTCTAGATTGCTTCATGCTTAATGCTAAAGTGTTTTTGGAGTTAAATCTTTGATTGCGACGTTGAAGCAAAGTTCTCAAATTTGTACAGCAGTACATCAGACAGCTTTTTGCCAAAAATACTGTCATGACCAGCAAAGCTAATTACATTTGCTGCAAGACCCTCATTCGGCCTATCCTGTTTTATGCACCTCCATCCCCGATTACCTGTTCTAAAAGAACCACAGCAGAATCGAAACTAAAGAAGAACTCTGAAATTTTGCATTGGTAGAGTTTGTCAACTAGTAACTAAGAGGTTACCGAAGAGCTTTCTCATATATCATGAGCCAGGATTGACCAAAATTTCTCCGAGCGCAAAATGCATAGAAGCATTGCGTCCGTGAACCAGGCTTGAATCAACACGGCTGCCTTAAGCAACGAAAACACCAGTATCACTTTCGGTCTTGCGTTACGACTCACCGTCGAAGAGAAAAAATAAGTCCTGGCGCCAGAATGCCGGGCGTAGTTGAGAAGTAGATACACCTTAAGAATACTGTCATTAGAACTGCTGACGCCATCTTAGGCAGCAGCCGCAAAGATTGGAGCAAACTAGCGACTGAACGTAAAAATGTTGTGTGCCAGGCAATGCAGCAATCTCATGTAACGCGTGCACGTGAGAAAAAATATAAAGAGCTCAGAAGCACAGAGACAAGACTTCACAGACAGAAGAAAGTAGCTTGGATAAAAAAACTGATCTGTGAAATAGAAAAAGTTAGAGAGTGAGGTATGCACCAGGTGCGGAAGATTTACCAAATAGTCCGAAGAATGACGCAACACACACCATGCTGCACGTCCTATAAGAACAAAGAAAGTTATCTGAACACCAATGCTGAAGGGATTCTGGATAACCACCTAGAGTTGGTCAAACCTTCAGAGTAGTTGAGAATGAATTTGAAGTACTGTTATCCTTCAACTACATTGGGTCAATTATAGCGGCGGATCACAACATGGAGGATGAAAAACGCAGACGACTGCTCAAATTCAACCAATCCTACTACTGTCTTTCAAGGCTCTTCAAATCCCGAAATCTCACCCAAAAATCAAAGCTTCTGATTAACAAGACCATGGTCTTGCCGGTATTCACGCATAGATCCGATATTTGAGAGATATGGGTCTTTTCACTGAAGAAATTTTTTTCTTGCTTGTTGTTCCAACACCCGATTCACGTATTCTTTGCGTTCCATATTCTGAAATGGCGAACATTCAACTAAATAAATCAAAGCGTGGTTGAAGTGTGTCTTTGACAGATGTCTGAATGCAGGGTTTTATTTTTTCAAGCACGAAATGGATCGACTCCGAGTTTCCTGGTCAATGGATCAATTGAATATCCAGAAAAGACATCTCAATTTCAATTCATCTAACAAAAAAGTCATTTGGAACAATATCTCTTACAGGACTACACTTTTATCCATTTCTAACAAATAAGTACCCCTAGCTTCCTATTAGCATTTTAGAATGAAACTCATAGGAGCCACATTTCATAAAGGTACTTGTAAATATAATACAAAAGCTTGGAATTTACAAAAGAATTCCCTGAAACGAAATTGTTTTAGGGAGCTAACTGCCTGGCATATTTCTCAGTTGAGTTACATTTACACACGCTTATACATAGATGAATAATTCAACGAGGGCAACCTACTTCAAACCTCACCTGCTTTATTATGAGTTGTAATTAAGTCGAAAAAAACCAGGTCTAGGTTTTCCGCGAGTCGAGAAAAAGTTTAAATTGCATTGGCTGTAGTCGCAATTCTAGAGTACCTGAGCTCACAGCTGCATTGTTACAAGGATGCAAATGAGTTACCAGGTACATGTATTCACATATGCCCTCTGTACCGATATGTGAAAAATTGTAATTACAATCATAGTTTTTGTGTTTATCCTTGATGATGACCTCGTTGAGAACGAGGCCGATGTGAAAATGAGACCACGGAGTGGATTTAATTTCGAAGAAAGATCAAAGTGAATTATCCTATTTCATTTGATAGATGAAGATTATACCATATTTTCGTACTGAAAAATGTTTTGCTTTGTATTTTCATACGTTTAATTATTTTGAACTAGTAAGCTTTGTGTGTTCACTTCAAAGTATACCAGTACTAGTAGTTTTTGTTCTTATATAAATTGGCATCGAGTACAATGCTCAGTAAAATTACGTTAGTCTTAAATAAAATTATGTATTCTTATACATATAATTGATAATGATTTTGATACGTTTGAGTTTTTATATATGGATGATATGGATGGAGATTGAAATGCTATCAGAATTTCAAACGATATCAATCTCATTGAATTGCTTTGAAAACTGGCAAGGATAAAAAATGAGCAAAATCGCACTTTTGATAAGACATGAGGATTTTTTTCTAGATCTAAATTTGATATAAATTTTGCCAAGCCTATTGCTGTAAGCTTTTGGTAATATTAATAAATTGGTTTAGTAATAAATAAAGCTTTGAGTTATAGTTTTCATCCGAGCTTTACTAGCCGTGATTTTAAATTTACTTAGCCTGCCATTCCATAAAAAGACTCCTCTTTTGTTCAGCTCAAGTGGCAGGTGCTTTGGATAACGGATAACGGAACTATGGATAACGGAATTCCCGGCCGTTCCGAAATTTCAATAAATTTATGAATACATGTGTACTGTGTATCTAATCTTCTCACCTACTTATCCCATGATCTTTTCTAGCTAAGTTCATAATGAGTTTGCTTCCAAACATATTTTACGTTCTTACGATTGATGCTACTGGTGCCTTTTCCTACAGTTACTTGAGTGCTTCTTAAAAAAATGAATTCTTCTCCAACCTTTTTCCTTATTTCGGATAAAATCTGCTGGCTCATCCACTCTAAAGCCCTCCGTATTAATATTTTCGGTTCATTTTAAGCTAAGTAGCTTGCTGCCTCCGTCAGTTTTACGACTTGGCAAGTTTGATTCAGCCCGCCCGAATTCTCCTGGATTCATCTTTGTTCGGATAAGATTACAATAGACTTTCACTCCTTTTATTTTCATCTCTCAGCATGTTTTTATTTCCACTTGCATTCCTAAATTTTACTGTGTTCTGTTGCGTCAAAAATTCAATAGCTTTCAAAGTTGGGAAATATGATCAGACGAAAGACGGGTCGGGCAATAATAAGGTAAGTTAGGAAATTTCTTGTGGAATTTTTTTTCTTGTCGATTCCTCCATTGCACAGAAGTTGCTTGTGACAATCATAGCGGAAAGTTGGTGTACTGGAGAAATATCATGAATGACAGATATGCCTTGCGGAAAACTTGCATAGAAACAGCCGAAAATATTGTGACAAGAATAGAAGGAAACTTGCATAGACATAAAACCGTAGACATAATAGAATGTCGTTGTGAATGTGCTGGTTTCGGCATCGAAGAACACAATATTCCGTCCGAGTAGATTTAACTTGTTACCATTAGCGTTTTTGTCGTATATTTTAAGATCTTATTCCATCATGTTGGCAGGAATTCAATTTAATTTGACGAAGAGCAACGAAAACATGAATTTTTGCCTGGTTGGTGTTTGTGAAGGCGGTTAGGTAATTTGAAAAGGATATATAATGATGAGCGTCTTTTGTCGAGATGTTTGTAGTGGGCACATCTAAGATCGCGTAAATAAAATACCGGGAATTAGATATGAGACTTTTTAGAAATATGTAGCAAATATAGAGCGAAGAGGTAATGTATACTCGATACTTTTCCGGAAAACGGAACATACACGCGCAATAATTACAGGGAAAAACATATTTCAGTCAATTTCGAAATAATTAACTGGATTTCGAGTTGGTAAACAAGTACGAGCATTATTTGATTTTATCCCTTAAAAGATGTTATTGAATGTAACATTCGTGGGTAATTTGTAAATATTTGTTTGAAGAATCATATTTTTTTCCTCTAATTTTATTTTCAACTATCATTATAAATCTATAATGAATTATGAAGAGTGTAATACGATTATTTTTACTAATGTTCGAAGAACATTAAACATTAGTATTAAAATCGATTTGACCAAAAATTCATATTATCATATATATATATATATATATATATATATATATATATATATATATATATATATATATATATATATATATATATATATATATATATATATATATATATATATATATATATATATATATATATATATATATATATATATATATATATATACAGTAGAGCACGGATAAGTACACATCGATGATCTACGTGAATTTTGTGCACCTATCCGTGTTGTGCACTTATAGGTGCTATATTGAATTTGGAATTTTTTC
This sequence comes from Nemotelus pantherinus, assembly GCA_963978885.1. Taxonomy (NCBI): domain Eukaryota; kingdom Metazoa; phylum Arthropoda; class Insecta; order Diptera; family Stratiomyidae; genus Nemotelus; species Nemotelus pantherinus. The sequence continues at coordinate 42,000,588 of OZ022265.1, read as the reverse complement.
TATTCTAAAAGTTAACAGTAAATGAAAACATCTTAAAACATCTTATTCATATGAAAAACACTAAAACAAAATTTAATCTTTTCATAAGTAAATCATTGAATAAATTACACAAAATATTAATATTTTTTCAAAATTTTAGCGTAATGTGTACATATGTAGTTTATTTTTAATTTTGAAAGAAGTTAGATATTTTGTTATGAATAAGTTTTCCACCTCAACATTTGATTAGAACATCTTTCACTTCGTCTAGAGATGATAGATCGGCCCCTTCATTCATCATATGTATATCGCCTGATTGTAGAAAAAGAAATCAATGCGTCTTGAAGTGTAGCTGTAGTTATCTCTCTGGCGGTTTCTTGGATGATCTATTCATTATCAGAATCATTTACATTTTCATTGATTATTTAATCTTCGTTTAACTCTCCATAACAATACAAATTATGGACACAAGCTAAAAGTTTATTGAATGAATCCTCCGGTATTGGTAATTGAATAATTTCCTCTTGGTCTTCATTCACTTCCTGCAAAGATTACTGATCAAATCCAGCCTTACGAAAGCAGTTTTGAATAGTTTTCGGTGTAAATAAACACCAAAATTTTTTTATCAAGTTAATTGCTTATAAGATATCTAAGATTTTTCCACAACTCTGAATACAAGATTCTTGTTCAATAGCCAAAATTTGCTTTCGGACTATTTGCTGTCGGTAGTAAGCTTTGAAGGTCCGGGTGATCCAATGGTTGAATAAGTGCTGTCGTATTGGTTGGTAAAAAAAAACAATTTTTATACTTTTCAACTGAACTTCTTCGTCAAATTTATGACAAACAGCATTGGCTATAAAAAGACAACTTTCCTATGATTTCTGGTTACATCCTCGTCAAATGCTTTGATTATTTGAGTCCAGATTTTGCTTGTCATCTAACCTTTTTGGTTTGAATATTACGGAAGAGGAATTTGTTCTCCACGAAAGTGTCGCGGTTGTTTGGAATGACCAATGACATGAATATATTTTTTCGACCCATTCATATTTGTCACAGATAATAACGTTACGCGTTCTTTTTGGTTTTTTCTGCCTTTTAAGAATCTCTTCCAGCAGCAAAAGTGTCAGTGGATGGACCGTATAGAATAAGCCAGATTCATCCGCATTAAAAATATCTTCAGCGTCGAAGTCCTTGATGATACATGGCATTTGTAGTTCAATAATCGGCGGTTGTTTCATCAAAGGCAGATTTTTCTACATGAAACTTGACATATTTAATATTATTTTTTAGCTTTTTCTCCAATTTCATTGATCCCGAAACAACGGAATTTTTAACCCTCAGCTGCTGGAACCATGTCAACATAGCTTTATCTAAATTTTCATGATGGCCAATACGAATCCTCTATTTTTCTACATTTTTACTCTCCATAGTAATTTTACGATTTCTTACACCATAGCATTTACAGCTAGAGATCGTCGAAACATCACACCCGTACTCAATGGAGAGTTCTTTCATTGTTTTGCTACTTAATTTGTCCGAAATTTCGATTTTTCGTTGTATAGTCAATGTAACTAATTTCCTTTTGGATGCCATTACACCGCAATAAAAGATAAATAATAAATAATCGCAATAAACTTATTGGAATAAAAATATCAAAGGAACTCACGAAAACTGGTAAAGTACGAGCTGCAGGATTTCGTTGAATATGTATAAATAAACACATAAACTTACCACAATTTCAACTTTCGGAAGTATGACCTTTAACATTTCTGTGCTTTAAGGAAAAAATCTCGAATTCGGTGCAACTTGAGAAAGTTACTAGAGGCTACTCGCCCATAAATGTTACATAGATGTTACGATTGTTATCGATCAGGAAACCGAAACGAGGAACGGCCGTGTTATCTAACTCTTCATACATATGCTCTACAAACTATCAATTATCATCTTTTACGACTTCTCTACCATTGCATCCTTTAAGACTTTATACGGGTAACTATCTATTGATACTTTACTAATTGTTATCTCATATTATATGGAGAGTTGGTTTTGGACACATGCAACTTGTGGCTAGTTTCCGTGGTTTTCTTATTTTTTCGCGAATTGTCGAAGCTGATATCGAGATAAGTAGAAGAAACATTCTGTGTTTCCAGAATTTATTATGTGACGTTGAAGCAAGGTTTTCGCTTATTTCCCCCAACAAGCCTTTGATAAAGAAAAACAATGAGGATAAATCTCTAGATCAATAAATTTGTATGCTAAAAACGATGTATTTATGTATTTTGATAAAAGATTTTTCATATAGAAAAGGCCATGTGCACTTAGCCGTGTAGAATTTAATATCTATGTTTGACTTAGTGCCAAATAAAATGTGCACTTACACGTGTTGTGTACTTAACGGTGTTGCACTTATCCGACCATAAATGCATGAAAATTAACCAAAAAATATCGGTGCATTAACTTTCTGTGCACTTATGCGTATTTTGCACTTAAGCGTGTTGTACTTATACGTGCTCTACTGTATATATATATACATATATATATATATATATATATATATATATATATATATATATATAAATATATATATATATATATATATATATATATATATATATAAATTATATAAATATATCTATATGTAAATATATATATTTATCTATATATAAATATATATATATATATATATATATATGTATATATATATACACATATATATACATATCATCAAAAACATTCAGTCACTATTTCTCAGAAACGCGCCATCCGATTCAGCTGAAACTTTCAACAGGTCTCACTAAATGTCAATGATCTTTAACTCTTTGGCGCCGGCGGCCATTTTAGTGATATTTTTAATATACCTGTTGTTCCGTCCACAAATAATTTTTGCAAAAATTAAGGTAACAGAATGAATTTCAAACGTGTTCTTAATGCTAATCGGATAGTATTTTGAAATTGTTTAACCCACTGTGTGCGCTAGGTGCCTAAAAAGAGAACGAGAAAATTTAAAAATATTTAAATTAACTTTTGACAGAGATGGTTTCAATCATCATGAAACTTTCAGAACAGATTAGTATTGTTTAGTTATAAATTTATGTAGCTTTTAATGAGCATGTTGGTATTCCTGTAGCTAGGGCAGGCGCTGAAAGTGAAAACCTTCAAATCATCAAATCTGCGTTTCTTGGAAAAAAGTCACTCATACATAAATCTTATGATTTGATACACAGCCATAGCAAAAAATTTAAAATTTTACAACTGGCACGCGTATTAACCCTTCCCCAAATAACCTATATTTTTAGCATCAAGAACTTCTGTTCACGGAAACTCACGATCCGATAATTAGAATTAGTTGAAATTTACAAAATGTAATGGTCTTAAATAGGACTAGGTCTGATAGAAGTGACTTTGAAATGCGAGCGATTTTGTGCCAGTGGTGCCATTTTGAAAAATCGATAAGAAAATAACTGCTTTTGGCCCTATAAATTCTGATTCAGTCATTCGATTTTGACGAAATCCACACAATGGCTGAACCTTACTTTAAACCACGTTTGGTAGAAATTTGGTTGAAAAATTCGGTTGGAGCTGCCAGCTATGTTAATTTTGGTGTCTCAAATTTGGAAAATTACTGAGGAAAATAAAGCTGTTTGCCCTATAGCTTCCAGTACAGTCATTGAATCATAACGAAATTCAAATGGCAAATAAAACTTATTGTAGGCAATATTCAGTAGAAATTTAATTTCTAAACCATGATAGAGTTGCTAGCTATGGTCGTTTTTGTATTTTTTGGCATAACTATAGTAAGCGATTTTATCATAGTATTTTCAAATCGTAATGATCTCATGGTGAAAATAAACACCAAAAATTAAGATCTAGAAAATTTGAAAACTTTTGCAAATGGTTACCCCAAATTTCTTTGCATCCCTATAACTTCCAATGCAGTCATTGGGTCAATACGAAATTCGCAGAGCAGGTTGACTTCAACGTAAGGCAGATGCGACATATTTTTTGCTTTGGTGCTAGCAAAGGGCTGCAAGCATTAAGCCTTTTTGTTACTTTCGCTCCGATAAATGCTTGCATTAAGTATTTTCATTGCAAACATTTGCAATGAAAATAAGTAAATAATGTTTAAATTTTCTAAGATCTGCTCATTTCTCGGATGACAGCCCCAAACACCTTTCTATCGCTGTAAATTTGGGTGAAGTCACCAAAATTAAAATAAGCTTAGATTCTATTATTACTTAGGGTGTATTAGTTTTAAGTAGGAAAAGTAAGTAGTGGTAGAATACACACTCAAAATCTGCACAAATCCACTACGGTTCTTCGAACATTAGTGTTTCTAGCGGTTCTGATGCGCTAATGCAAATTCAATTTATATACTAACTTATTTATTCATATAAGGGAAATTTCAATTTTACAACGACATTATTGTCAGCTTGAATTATAATAACGAATGTAGCTAGCAATGCGATTTGGCTAAAAACAAAAGAAAAAAACAAATACTTGAATTAAAATTATAACTTATAACCAGATAAATTAAGTAAAAATTAAAATAATTGAATACAAGTTGAATTCAAAACTTTTTCGTAGGCAATTCTTTCAAAAAATGGTATTTCAATTGTTGCAAGACAGCTTCTCAGCCGAGCCGCCGTCAATGCAGCATGAATTTTTATTTTAAAGGACTCATTTTTATTTTGCCCAGCGTGCCTGACTTGGCCGGCTAACGCAGTCTGGCGTGGGTTTTGGGCAGAGAAAGAGTCACTTTGGTGCTACGGCACGCGGACATCACATTTTTATAAAGAAACATGCAAGGACAGACGATGGTGAGGAGAAATCATTATTTTTCTTAAAATAATTTATTCACACATTGTTATTTGCAATAAACCCATAACAAAAGCAATAGAAAAAGAACCAAGAAAACATATAACCAAAATTATAATGAAAAAGTAACTACGTATAGTCTATAAGAACTATCTGGACCTTACGAAAGAAAGAAAACAAAAATGTTCAATAGATGAAAAATTAAAAATTAGATGACAGTATTGAAATGAAACTATTAAAAGTTCCCAAACCCGGCCGGGATCGGTTTACACCAATCGTTACAATACCTGTTTGACCAATAATTACGTAAATAAAATATTGCATTCAAATAAATAAATAATTTTACATTCCATGCTAATTCAATAAATATGTAAATAAAATATTGCATTCAAATAAATAAATAATTGTACATTCCATGCTAATCCAATAAATATGTAGATAAAATATTGCATTCAAATAAATAAATAATTGTACATTCCATGCTAATCCAATAAATATGTGAATAAAATATTGCATTCAAATAAATAAATGATTTTGCATTCCATATTAATTCAATAATTATGTTTTATATACCCTTTTATATGCGAATGTCTCTTGTTCTTTTTCTGCAAAATAACCGGTAACTTTATTAAATCGTGTTCGTATTCAACATTTATGCACTATCCGAGTCTTTTAGTTGGATTTCCTGGTTTGTTTCAAAATTGTATTTTGTCGCTAAGGTACAACAACAAGCGACTCAGATTTAAATTGGGTGTTGAATTTAGATTAATTTGGCAATCTAAGTATATGCAAAACACTCGATATAAACTAATATTTATGTATGTATAGTTTGGATGATAAGTGCATTTTTCTTATTCACAATGGGTACTTAGCTGCAGTATTAGCACACCCAAATGCACCATTCTCCGTCGTATTTGTCACAAATCATTCCTCAATTGCCCGCAAACGTATTTTCTTTTCTGGTTGATAGCCCCTGCTTGGTTTTCAGGAATCAGTTCTGCTTGCTTTTTCGAAGTTTTCTCTTTTGCAATGAAAAGTCAATTCCCTTCAGCTCCGCTGGTTTCCTTTTTTTTTATGTAGTTTTACACCAGTTAACACTTTTCCGTATCCAAATTTGCTGATCGTTTGACTAAAGACTGTTAATATTGAATTCCGAATCAACTTTTTACTAGCAAAAATCAAATTTTCTTATTCGTCTCGAGTAACGACTTCACTTCTCGATCTTCCAAAACCAAAAGCCCCTTTTCTTTGTTCTCCAATTTTTTCACCGAACCGCAAGAACGGTTCTTTTCCAAATTTCCCATTTGCACTTTATTTCCTGCACTATTATGGCATCACCAGGCCTGTTGGTAAAAGCATGAGATGCCATCTTTGCTGCCATAAATTGATGGGAAGTTTCAAAAAAAAGCTTTCGCTGAGCAGCTGGATTTGTCAGTAATGACAAGCTGTCAGTTCAACAGTTCTACATCAGCAACACAATATGTAATATATCCACGTGATCCCAAAGCATGTTACCAATTCGTTTAAGCTTTTCTATTGGCAAATTCTGACGGTACATTGTTCTATGTTTACTTATGGAAAATATTTCGTTACTTCAAGTTCTTCTCATAGGAGGTCTTATAGATGAAGCTTCTAAAATATCGGGTGCATTTTTATTATTATTTATCACATAAAATAAACGTAAGTCTAGTCGGCTTCTAATAAATGAATAGTTTAAGGTTTTCAATGTATTTATGTTTGCAAACTTCCGCGTATTTCTAATTACTCAAGGGGAAAAGTAATGCGTCATCATATATTTGGTAAATTATCTGCGTAGTACATGGAAGCATTAAAGATCCATATACTGTTAATTTATTTCTAACAGTGCATGTCCTATGCTGGTAAGGCATACACAAAGGAAACTTTGAGCTTTCGGCTTTATAGCTTTCTACAAAAAACTCTGTGGAAAGCCCGACATCGTATTCTTGCATCACCTCCGCGTATTGAAGTTTTGACCGGCGTCCAATCGTACCACTGCTACTATGTGGAATTGGTGCTCTTCTTCTTCGAACATTTTACTTACCCGTGATGATTTGAAATTTTCCGTTTTATATAGCATACTATCCATAGCCAATGTATGCTCGAATGTTCTTTCCCCTTAATTTTGCGAGTGATGTTCATAGGTAAATCATGGACTTTTTGGAAAACCGCTTTGAAGCAACTTACATATAAATTGCTGAGATTGTTGCTTTATGCACGCTGCTGGTATGAACTACAGCGATTTCCGTTGAGTAGGAATTCGATTAATCTGGTCGCCTGAGTGAAAACTTCGTTAATATGATTCGAAAAATTCAAGCTTGTTCCAAATCGAACTCCAAGATCTCCTGTAGATTCTACCCAATCAAGTGGGTTTGTGGTTATAGTATAGCAATGGGAAAAATTCTGCTATGTGCAATTGAGTTTTATATATTGGGATTTCCTGATATTTACTTCTAATCTATTCTGAATACGATCACCATAGAACCTGTCTACGTTCATTTGCAGAACGCTTATATTACACTGTGATGCGATTGCTTTGAAGATTTGAAGGTCATCTGCAAATAACAAATACTGTACGTTGAAAAATATGTACGAAATATCGTTGAGAAATACCAAAACAACAAGGCACTTAAATGCGAGCCTTGTGGTACTCCAGAATATGGAAAAATTGAACTTGAATGGTGGTCATTAATTTTAACAATTAAAGCCAGGACAATAATGTACCACCTGCTCAGATTTTTAGTAGTTTTTTTTATCTAAAAGTTCCCAATCGATCTTTTCAAAAGCTTTACTTAAGTAGGTATAAATTGAATGGACTTGAAAAGATGACTCGAAGCTCGTAGCTGTATAATTGTCGTATAACGGAAGATTAGTGACAGTAGATCTGTTCTTATAAAACCCATGCTGGTTCGGAGCAATGAATGGTCTTAATATTGGTGTCATGCGATCAGTGATTAGCCTTTCGGAAATTTTTGAGGTTATGTAAATAATACATATTGGGCTATACTGCCCTGCTAAGCATAAACATTCTATCTGCACTTTTCTCATTTTTGAGCTAACACTGGATTGAAAAACTAAAGACTCTATTACATTACTGTACAAAAGTTGAAAAACCTATCTTTTGTAGAAGTATGTTGAAATCAATGTTGAAAAATACATTTTCCATATACATATCTCCAGTACAAATCAAAACACAAATCATTGAATATCTCGAAAGTACTAAAATGTAGATAGAACGGTTATGCTTAAATAGACAGTGCAGTTATCAATACTACATTTATCTCTTGATTTATGGATTGGAATAACGTACGAGTAAGAAGACTTCCAAGTACTTGGAAAGCAGCCTTTTGATAACAATTTATTAAAAATGAGCATGAGGGGAAAATATAAGCCGTTTGCACATTTCTTGATGAAAATTGGTAAAATTCCGTCAGGCCCCACGCTGTTACTTGTATCAATGGAATTAAGTTTTGTTAGAAGTGCTTCTGGCTCTATATTATATTGATAAAACTTAACAGTTAAGTTTGTTTTAGGGGGCTTATATCGAGTTGGACAATTGACTGTAACCCTTATTAAGCATTGCTGATTTAGTTGACTTGAAGTGAAAGTCAAAGATGTCATGTAGGCAAATCAAAGAGTGACCATCAGGCATGTAGCTGAGGTCACAGGAATCTCGTTTTGCAGTGTTCAAAGAATCGTTGCCAAGGATTTCATATATAAACGGTCTCTGCGCATTGGGTGCCGAGAATGTTAACCGACGAACAAAAAGAAAAATGAGTCGACATTTCGAGGGTGAATCTCGAAAATTCCCGGCAGATCAGGAGTAGTTTTTGTCACGTTTCTTAGCCATGAACGAGACCTGGATCCATCATTTTGATGCAGAAAACGAACAGCAATCGATGACCTGGAAGCGACTCTCTTCATCGATGTCGAAGAAATTCAAGGTGTCGACTTTGGCAGGGAAAGCTATGCATCAGTTTTTTTGACGCTGAAAGAATTTTTATGGTGGAATATTTGGAAAAAGAAGCCACTATATCAGGCTTTTACTACGCAGACCAAATAGGAAGATTGCGGGATGCTATTGAGCAAAAAAGGCGTGGCAAACTGCGAGCCGGAGGGTTGTTTCATCAAGACATCGCACCGGTTCACAAGGCTGCAGTTGCGAAAGAAACAGAATTCGAGCTGTTTGAAAATCTAGTTTATTCACCAGATCTACCTTCCAGTGACTTTTACCTCTTTCCTCGGTTCCATGAGCACCTTCAAGGCAAGAAATTTTAAGATAATATAAAATAAAATAAACTCTGATGCAACATTTTTGTGAACAGCAATTAAAAACAGCTCAAGTACGTTTGTCGCGATCTAGTCAGTACGTGACTTAGTTAATAAATCCTTGCTCTGCTGAGGCTACATGAGGCTTCAGCCACGATTCTGTGAATATAAGAACATCACATTCTATCACATTGATGGATGTACGCAAAGTATTGAACTTTATTCTAAGTCATTTTGATAGTACATGTTTAATGATGATTTGATGGCTTGATTCACCTTGAAATGCAATCATTATAGTATTTGGAGAACTATTTCTGGACTTGAAACTCTTTGAAACAGTTTTATCGATAATACTTTTCACAGATCTGATGCCAATTTTCTATATATCAATTTTTTTCAGTGTGTCGATGATTGTATATGAAATTATTTAACGCAGAATCTATTTTCTAAACTAGTATAAAACAGAAAAATATAGATGACCGTATTTTCGACATCATTCTTAATATCGTCACATCAATATTTCCTTTGTGAAATTTGATGTTTTGGCAAACTCAGGATATCATTGTCAGAAAAAATGTTGTTTGAATTATCAAATAACTCAAAGTCTACTATGAAAACCCTTGAGTTTCAAAGGAAAACCATTACGAAAAGTCAAGGATAGTAAATTGTTCATATTGCTCGTTATCAAGTAATCTAGCTGATGTTGCAGACGTGAATAAACTCTAAATTAAACTATAAACTAGGTAAAACATTCCCTCATTTTTAAACGAAGTAAGGGATATTTTGCATTTTTGCTAAGCTAATTAAGTTGATGAATTTATGGTTATACTGAATGAAAAGCTAAAGCCCACGTTGGGCGCGAATATGTTTCCTCTGGGACTTCGACAACACAGGAGTGCCACTTCGGACGGCTTACTCCTTGGAGATGAGTTAGATAGGTGCCACTCATTTCTCACCCGAAAGTTGACTAATATGCCGCAACCCCGATGTGAGATGTCTGCGCGTTGTTCCTCGGACACAAACCACGGATACGCTAAAAGGAAACAACAACTTTCCACTTTTCATATTATTCCCTAATCTGCACTCGCCGGCGTCATACATCTCTAAATAACTCTAACTCTGATTTGATTCTTTTAATTATTTTAAACTGATGCGTGAAATTCGATCACAAATTGTTTTCCCTTTTGATTTGGCACCTTTTAAGAAGATAAAAAGAAGATGGCTCCAATTCTTGTTACAAAAATCGACAATATTTTTGCAGTCTCGTAGTTTAGGGTGTGAAATTACTTCAAATAACTTCAATTCGGTCTAAGAGAGGTGCAAGTGTGTATTTTGCCAGAACGATGGAGAAAATTTTCGCGAGTTACCATGACCTGTGGGTGATCAAAGTGAAATGTGTTTCAGGTTTTAAGATTTGTGAAAAGATCATTTTTGATAATATTCATAGACAATGTGATGGGTAAACTTGATACAAATGCCTATCAAATGCAACAGTGTAACAATCACACTTAGAGCAGTTAGAATTCACGTGCTTTGCCTTTAAATCACCAATAGAATTTCGTATGAGCTTAACTATATCGCTACTCAATTTTCCTCTTTTTCAAATTATTTGCGTTTCCTCCGGGAAAATAGGTAGAGAAAATGATGACTTACTCGGGAAATACTTCAACCACCACTCCAACTACTACTACTATATAATTTAAGTTAAAAGAAAGCTTAGACAATGGATGTGTATTAGTTATCTGCCCTCTCTATCATTTCTCGGTTGATGAAATCTGTGCATGAGAGATTTCGAACTTAATAAATTTTTTTAATATAAATAAGTGCAATATCAATATCATCCAATTACAAAAGCTTGTTGAACCTGTTGTATATTTTTGAAGTATATCTTGCGTTCCAGGTAATAATCTTAGGACTTGGTACTTTAGTTACTATTGTAAGGGTACTTATGGGATAATTAAGTCATGATGCTGTATTGCTATGATTTCTGTACGCAGACGTTTAATTTTGGAAATATTTCTGCGAGTATTGAATTGATCTTACAGTAAACAGTTTGTTGGAGAAGTTCATGTCAGCCTTTTTAACAGCATGTTAGTATTTGAAGACTATTTTGTTAGTTCGGATAAATTTATGTGCAGATGAATCTAGGAAGTGAATAATTTCACAATTAAAAGTGGGATTATTATTATTGCTCCCAATTCAGGCCTATAATAAATTGATGCTAGTTAAAACTGGTCTTTAATTATAAACTACATAACTGCAACAGCTCAAGCGCATTTTGCATATATGCGTGGGCTTATGAAGTCAACTTTTCTTCATTGTGATTTCCTGTACATTTTCAATGAAATATTTTAGCGGCACTGCATTATTTTGCTGAGAATGTGACGACTGTATTGTGTTTGTATTGTAAATATTGCGTTTGTATTGTAAACAAACAATGGTGTTGAAGATCACCTTTTATTTTAGTCTTAGCTGGTTTAAGATTGTGGACCTTATTTCGAAGTGCACATTAAATATGCGCCGTCATAGCTTTATCTCTTTTGACTTAATATCAATGTCCTTAAGATTAGATGATAAAAACTCTGTCTTCATGTCTTTGATTCATTCAATTCACCGATTCACTAAGTAAAAGTGGTTTGAATGGTGTTTAATTTTTTAGCTCGTATGAAACAATTTTTAAAATAATTAATTTTGCGTTATTATTTGTGTTTCGAACATGAATCATTTAGTAAATTATTATTGACCTTTATTATTGTCACTTTCTATTTCCTATCTTTTGAGATATTTTCACAAGCGAACTTTTATGAAATAACCGATAGTTTCAACTATTAAAAAATATGAGAAGCCAATTCTTCAAAGAGGATACATAAGTGATATGAGCATATCAAACTAAAGTTTTAATTATGTTTGGAAAATATTCAATAAAAGATAAGTTGTTTAGAGGCTAGTTTTTTTCCATGATGATGCCAAGGCTCTATCATGCTATAGCACAGCTTTGGCGGAAGTAAATTGCAGGAGATAGCGGTGCACGATTCGTTTGAAACTGTGGCTTATAGCTGGCGGGGAAAACAGTAGGTGGTAGGCTGTTCCACAATCGTGTTGTCCAAGATAAGAAAGAATCATGAAATTTTACAGTACTACTGGCTCTGATCAAAAAGGTGAGGAGGCATTCAGAGGTTCGCGTGTTGCGCGTAGGAGCTGATCTACGAGAAATCAGACTTGATATTTTGTTAGAAAAAAGACCATAGTAATAGCGATAAAACTTCGTTACATCGATGCTCAAAGGATTCAATACGCCAAACAATGGTTTCATCGCTAATAAGCTTGAAAGCTTTGCGTTTGACTTTGTCTAGTTCCGATAAAGCAGTGCGGCCTGCCCCCGTTCACATATGGGAGTAATATTCAAGTCTTGGTCTTATGAGAGTTTTGCAGATGTGCGCTATGTCCACATATGTAAGAGAGAATGGATTAGAGATCGCACCTGAGTAATGATCCGATTTTCGACATTCTACTTACTAGTGTGAGAATGAGGTACGAATGTTTGAGACAAGCGAAATTGGCATTAGATGAGCATCTTTGATACGAAAAATATTGAGCAATTATACGAACTTCTTGCATCTTGCTTTCATTTAATGTATGTGTATGTACCTTTACATTTAAGCCAAGAGCAGTTTTATCACAAATTAATCATCTCCAAATGTTTAAACTCGCTTATGCAATTTTTCATGTCAAATACATGTGAAAAATCACATAAATATTTGATTACAAATGGAATAATCGAATTGCTACAAAATTTATGCCCTTGCCCTACGATCAGAAAAATTACATGTGAATTTTACTCTATTTTTCTAACGACGCGAAAATTTGCCATTCCTTTTTGTCTTGCGTCACCAGTGTTCCTACTCCGATCTGCACATCTTGGCATTTTTCGTAAATAAGGGGAAGAATTAGGGCTTTTCAATACTGACAGCGGTAGAGAGGGGTGTATTGAGCGAATTTTATGTGAGAGGGCATCGTTGTGCGTGTATTAAAAAAAGCTAATTCACATATGGGTACACGAATAGCCATTTCGCATTCATTTTCTTTAATATCTGTGGCTAGGAAAGAAACCTAGGCATTTCATGGCATTTTTCGCAAGTTGGAAAATGTGGCCGGTCCAGCTTAGTTTGCTGGAGACGTCAAATCCTAATAGGTTTAGCGAAAATGATTCAAAAATATCTACTCTATCAACAGAAATAGTGTGGCTAGCAGGAAGAGGGTAAGGCTTGAGCGAAAGACGACAGTATTGGGCTTTGGACCCTTTGAACACAACACGATTCGCTGAGCCCCAAGCGATAATGCTTAATTGCTTAACGATGCAAACATGCGAACTTTGCTAACAGAAGTAGAGTTCCCGCGAGAGTCGGCAACACTGTCAAAAAAGTCAGTGGTGCTGTCATCAGTTTGATTGAAAGTGATTAGACGTTAGATTGAAAGTGGAGGAAAAGAGGTCATTGATAAAAAAAAGAAGAGAGTTGGTGAAAGAACAGTACTTTGCGGAACCCCGGCGTTAGTGGTGTAGACACATGATTTGAGCCCATCCGAAACTACTTTAAAGGAACGATCTGCGAGCAAACTTTCAATCCATTTGACGAAGAGGGAATGAAGACCAAACATACGAGGCCTAGCTAATAGGGCGGGGTACCAAAATCTGTCAAACGCCTTCGAAATGTCAGGAGATACAACCATTGTTTCACCAAAGCTACGGAGAGAATGGTTTCATCTCTCAATAAGATAAGTAATTAAATCCTCAGTGGAGTGCCCAGAACTGAGATCATACTGATGGTCGTTGATAATATGGTTCCACTCAATATATTTCATTAATTTTGAGTTCACGAGTGGTTCAAATACCTGAGACAGAACTGAAGCGATTATAGTTGGTCGATAATTAGAGGTATCACAGACCTACCTCATTTTATGTATGGGCTGAACGTGTGTAAGCTTCCATGCGGCAGGAAATATTCTCTCTCGTGGCAGGTAAAATAATATGCGCAGAGGTTTAGCGAAGGCGGAGGCGCAGCACTTTAGTACGAGGGTCGAAATACCAGGCCTGGCAGAGTTTTAAACATCAATCTTCGCGAGCATTTTCAATACCTTTCTTGAGCGGAAAAATAGAGGCCGTTGCTTGACTCAGTGGTGAAGGTGACAAGTAAGAATTTGTAGCGAAAATCTCAGCAATGAGGTTAGCTTTATCCAGTGACAGTAAGTATGTTGCCACAATGAAGAAGAAGTGGCACAGAAGAACTGAAAAAGTTGTTCTTGATCATATGAGCAAACGATCAAAAACCTTTGCTTCCTTTCTGGCTTGCAAGGACCTTCTGTTTAATATTTTGGTCAAACTGGAATTTAACTCTTCTGGTAGTGGATTTGCAAGTATTGCGAGCAGTTTTGTAAAGGTTTTTTTGAATCTTCAGACGGAGATAGCTTGTAAGTTTGAAATTATATTGATTCTGAATAAAATTGCTTACTAGTATTAATGTTTGAACTCATTTTATAATAATTTTGTTATGACCTTCTTAATTAATAACAACCCAAAGCCATTTTCCAATGTGATTATTTCGTTTGACTAGTATCTGCAATGGTAACAAAGTCATTCATTGTGAACAACGATTCCACAATTGAATTTCTTCATTTTGCCGACTCAACTATGGGATAACTATTTTGTTATTATTATTTACTTTTGCATGACAGAAAACATGTTTGCTATAGAACAATTTCAAAACAATTTCCTGTTCCTCTGGACATTTTTGATTTATTTTCAGTATCATTTTCAAAATTCCGCATACATTCCTACACTCATACGATAGGAAATAATGACACCTGTCAGTGAAAATTTCAATCAATAGGTTTCTGAATTATATATCTCTTGGTGTAGTTTGTAAAATACAGAATAGAAAAAATGTTTTAAACTCAGTTCATTGTTGATAAAATGTAATCAATTTTTAATATGGTCCTTGAAAGTAACGAGCACTAAAACAACATACAAGTGAGCGCATAAGAAAAAACATGAAAATAGTGAAGCAGAAAACTTCTAAAAGAAGATTTGAATATCTAAACTACTTATGATTATTTAAATGGAATATTGGACAGTGTTTGGGGCTCACTAAAACCTTTTGTGACCACAAAGGTTAACATTTTTCGATAATTTGTGTAGCATTAATTGGAAATGGGTTTATTGTGAACGATAGAAAATAAAGTTCGGTGTATGTCAGGACGAATGCTGCCATTAACAATCCCTTGTATCCGTTTGAATTTTCAATAACCCACGAAAAGGGTTATCAGAATTTTCAATTCGAAGTCAGAGTTAGGCAGTGTCAATGTCATGTTTGGAATCGTTAATTTCCAAATATTAATGAGAAAGCAAATTATATTGGCCTTGCTCAAAAATTATATTTATCGAACACAAATATGCAATAAATTATGAAATATAAGATATGTAACATAATGCAGGGAAAGAGTGAAGTGAAACTATGAGAGCCCCATTCCAATAACTGCATACAAAGTATGCAGCTCAACTGTTATTTAAAAAAAAAAAAATACTTCAAAACGTTTATTTATCGATATAATACTATGTCCTAATTTATGCTGTGCTAAAAGGAAAATATGTTATTGAGAATCTTATAATTTTAGTTAGTTCAAATAGATTTTCCAAACTGGTTCTTTGAAATGATTTTGCCTTTGTATACCAATATGTTCAAATTGTTTAATTCCTTCTTCTTGCGAGTTTATTCTAAACATAAATAATTCTTATCAAAGTTTAAGATATCAAAAAGTTATTAAAGCGATATGAACCTTCGACACGCTGAAAAACGTTCAATGACATTTGAATTAACTTAAAGACATCAAATTACTTATCTGGCTTATCCATACACTTGGCAAATACCAAAAAAATTTATGTCTCATCAAGTGCTCATACTCTGTTTATTACATCCTCATATTCAAAGACCATAATAGACCATAAAACATTCAACCTTCATATTTCATTAACGTATCCGGCACTCCTATTCTACAATTAAACAGCAGGTAACATAATAAGCGTTCTCTACATTGCAGTCAGATACAACAGCAAGGACAAAGAGTAACGACAAAAGCAAACAACGCCATTTCCTCGATACTCACATACGAATTAACCCTCCTCAATCCACCACTTGGAACGAATATTCTCCAAAAAAAAACCATTCAATCCTACAACCACCAAACATACAAAACTGGGACGATAAGAACGCTTGAAATGCTTGTCAAGACGAATCGAAAACAATGCCGTTTACGGAACAGTTGAATGGGAAAAGCCAAAAACTTACATAGCCGGTATTCACAAACAACACCTGACTATACATAGCTAATACAACTTACCCTGAGCGACAATGGTTTCCGCTATTCCTCTTCTTGCCTTTCCGGTTGAAGCAGCCTCGGGTGCTCGACTCGACGTCGTCCGAGAATCATAAACAAAAGGCCAGGTGAGAGAACAAGAATCCTTTAATACGAAAAGCACCTTAATCCACGATTGATAAACAAAAATCCATTAACAAAGGCATTTCTAATGTACACAGCACACGAAACGCGTTGGGAACAGCTTTCCGCAATAAGTTAGAGAGGCAGAGCAAAGTGAAAAAGCCGTACGATATAGAATTCCGGATCCAAAATCTAAACTGGTCGCGGAGGCAACACCTGCGTTTAGGGTTTACATATACACTCAATGAACACAAAACACTTCCCGCAGACCGATGCGAAATATTCTAACACTTCAGTACACTTCCTTATTGCCCGCTTGCGTTCCGTAGATCACCAAACACTTCGTTTTTACGTTTGTTATAACCAGGGAATATTCTGAGGACAGGAGTTTCGAGGTTGCTTTCTCATATCATAGATCGGCAATACTGGCTACCACTCACTTCAGTGAATGTAAAAATTCATTAAGGGTACCAATTGCAAAATCACATTCAAATACCTCATCGGCTGGCGAAAACTTAACCATTTCACATTCAAATCCACTGGCCACGAATATGATCCTGATCTTTGAACCAGACACCTTGACTCTAGCGACAATTCGTTTGGCACGGCAATGCACGCGAATCGTCCGAAACAGACTAAAAACTTTGAAATCGAAACCCAGCTACGAATCCTTCGAGTCTCAGGTCGGCTTGTCTCAGATTCGAATCACAGCTTCTACCACTTCTGCGAAACTGCACATGATACCCTGACGTACAGAATCAGTGAAAATTACCCCGATTCAATTAGGGGTGAAAATGGTTCGGTAACGGTGGTACTAAATTCTGTTATGAAGGAATTTTGGTCATGAGACGAAGCTGCTTGGGGGCTTTGGAGAATGCATATTATACTTATTTGAACGAAAAATTTCGAAAATGTGGAACACATATTCCATCAAAACCAAAATTATGTAGATTTTTTTCGGTTCGCTTTATTCACTCTAAATATCCTTCGATTTTTCTGATAATGATCAAATAGTCGGATAACAGCAGATATTCAATATTTTTGAAATATTTTCAAGTCCTTAAGTATTTGATTTCAGTCACTTTTTTTGTATTGCTGTAGAAAAAAAATCGTTTCTAACTTCGTTGATTGTCAAGCAAGAGTTGATTCCGTTGCTTCTTCACCCTTCTATGCATACTACAATTGTACTCAAAGCCCTCAGCCCCTCTATAAACGAAAATTGCTCATGCGCACGATCGGGTGGTGAATTATTTAAAAGGGGATTTCCATGTTTGTCTGCCGGCACCATACAAAGTAGCACTTTGCAGTCGTTGACAACATGTTGCTAAGTATCATTCATTATCCTTCCCGGGACTTTGACTACAGAGAAATTTACGTTGCTGACGAGAATTCCCCAATTTTCAACTACAGTAAACGCCACCAGGGGTCGGTTTGTGTTTCATTCATTTAGCAAATCCTTGCGCAACTACTTTACTTCGGATCTGACGTAGAATAGACGGTGGTGTTTTCGGCATTGCACGTTTGTACCTACTTAAGGACATACTACAAACAGGAGTGTTCGTGGGCGGCGAGGAATGAGGATGCAAGCGTGTTGTTCTCGAGCACACACCACGATGGGAACTGATACGGATCTCGGTCGGTATGTGAAATTCATGACCCCAAGAATTTAACCGTGCGAAGTCGAAAGCCAGAACCACGTAAATGGATAGCATGCAGACAACGGGAAGACTAAATGTGCTGTAATCTTAAAGTACAAGTTTTCCGACACCAAGAATGCAATCATCTCCGGTAAAGTGATTTATATTTCAGGACGGTTATTGTTTTGAATTGCAAACGAACGAATGTGGAAGAACGAAAAACGAATTTCTCTATTTGCGCTACAGAGATTGGTAACGTGACGGATGGAAATATAATTTAACATTCGTTTATGAGAAAAGTGTTATGATAAACCGAAGTAGGTATATATCTTGCCGTCTGACTTAAAAATGAATTATTTTTATTAAATTCGTAAGGCATATTTTCTGAAAATGCTTTAGATACAAAACATTTCTCATACCTAGTGATGATGAAACATAATTTTTTTTAGACGCCGAACTATTGTTTAACCCTTTACTGGGCATTATAAATAACCCCTAGAGAATCTTGCTTCACTAGTTTATATGATATAAATGTAGAAGCTCTATATTTTTCCAAGCACACTTAATAGTAATTCGAAATGCCGAATCTTTTTCCCTTTGAAACACTGAACTAGGGTAATGGGGTTAGAAAACTCACTTTTTCGCGGGAACGTTTCCGATTTTCAGAAAACAGAAGTGTATATGTGGAATTGGCCCAAGTTCCACCAAATGTTAGTTGTTTATGACCCTTTTGCGCTGGCGGCCATTTCAGTGATATTTTCAGTACTCTATTAATTCTATGAACAAATGACTTTCGATAAAAGATTTAGTTTACGAAATAAATGTTCAAAATGTTTCAGATATTGATATGATTAAGTTTTGGAAATGCTTAACCCTCTTTGTGCGCTTAGTGTCTAAAAAAAGTGTCTAAAATTTGCGCAAAGTTTTGAAATTCCATAGCGGATGAAAACGTTGACCCTCCCCAATTTGTTTCTATTTTAGGCATGCGAAATTTCTGTTCACGGGAACTCACGACCCGATAATCAGATCTAATTGAAATTCAAAGAATACACTAGTCTTATAGGGCCCATACACGATGCATGCATGCATGCACAATCGCGTGACTGCACATGCGGATTGAACGTGTGTGGCAATGATTGACTGAATGCACATTAGAGATGGGCAAAATGCCTCATGACACACCACTGATCGCTCTTTTTTAGAGTATTTTACAGTATTACGCCGTACTCTCAGTACACTGTTCGCTTCGTATTTCATTAAGTTTATTCAAACGAAAGCTTTCGCTCATAGACTATGCTGTGCTTTTTTCAGGCGCTGCACTGTAAGAAAGAGCTATGCCTCACGTGTCATGAGGCATTTTGCCCATCTCTAATGCACATGCTGACTGTATGATTACAAAACTTTTTGATATTTTCTCGACTGCGCATGCTTGCATGAGAGGTGTATGTTAAATATTGTGCATTCAACCTCAAATTTTAGATGTTTTTGTCCAGTGTACATCTTACCCACTTCAAGTTCTTTTGAAACTGCACAGTTTTGCATGAATCGTGTAGGGCAGGCGCAATACTGCACAATCAATGTACTGTGCATGCATGCATGCGTCGTGTATGGGCCCTATTAGTTATAGCCAGGACTGTTCGAAGTGATTTTGAAATGTGGGCGACCACGTGTCAGTGGTGCCATCTTAAAGAATCGCCAAGAAAAAAATTGATCTTTGCCCTATTAATTCCAGTCCAGTCACCAAATTCAAACAAAATTCACGCAGTGCCTGAACCTTATTTTAAGCGAAGTTCGATAGGTTTAAGCCACGTTTGTTAAATTTGGTTGAAAAATTAGATACAGGTCGCCAGCTATGGTACATTTTTTTTCTTTAATTTTAAGCATTTTCAAAATAAAATTTTCATAGAGTAAATTTCATAGAGTAAATGATTTTTAATGTAGGCTTAATTTGGTAGGAGTTTGGTTCAAAAATTATGATAGAGCTGCCAGCTGTTGTACGAATAGTTTTTTTTTTTTAACTTGTTGCCATGTCTTTACAATGCAATATTATCATTAAATTTTCAAATGGTAGTGAGAATAAACAACAAATATTTTGAAAATTTGTAAACTTTTGCGGAGGGTAACCCTAAGTTTTTTTGCACCCAGTTAACTTCCAATGTAATCATTAGGTTGAAATTAAATGCTCAGGAAATCTTAAGGTGAAGCAAGTGTGATATACTTTTGCCTTAGGTGCACGCTGAGAAATGACCAAAATAAATATATTAACACCTTAATATTGTTATAGTAACAGGATGTCACTAATACATAATTTTAACAGCTCAATAGTTTATGTTAGGAAGTTACAATATTATATTTGTAGTTTAGCTTTATATATAAAGGCTGTTAACTTTTTATGTTAAGAACACTTGTGAGCATATTTCGATCTTAACATAAATATACTACTATGTCTGTATAAATGTATTAACCAAGGGTGGTGAAACTGTTGTTGATAAAAACAGATACAGAATTGAAGCGTCCAAACGCAGTGCCTCTTTCTCTCTCTCTCTCTCTCTCTCTCTCTCTCTCTCTCTCTCTCTCTCAACAGAAGTAACTCGTTGAAAGTTCACGCTCAAAAGATTTGCGAAGTAGTTGTGAAATAATCTCATCTGTTGTTAATTTGCTTTGGTTGAATTTTTGCGTGCCGCGGGAGTCTTTGTTTTTCATCTGTGCCCAGAATTAATGTTAATATTAATTTACAAATTGTTTTCTTTCAAAGAAAATCCAGACCAAACAACCCCAATAACAAAATACAATTCTAGTATTGTATGTTAAGATGTTAATATTAAATATTGACATGCTAATACAGCTTATGAAGGTGTTAATATAATGTATTGGCATGTTAATATTAATTGTTCGTATACCAATTTAGTATTGTAAGACGTTAATTTAACTTGTTATTATGTTGATATAAAATATTGGCCTACAAATATAATATTGTAACAGGCAAATTAACTACACGCAAGTCAATCTATAAAATTATAAGAATACTGTGTGCTGGCAACATAATGTTATTGCTAGGCCAATAGAAAGAAGAAATATATTTAGTATAAAAATATTAGCTGCAAAATTTATGGTATTAAGGGTTGGACAATGATTTTTTAGCGTGTGATACGAACTTTTGTCATTTTCGTAACAACAAATGGTACATTTAATGTAATGTAAATCAAATGGAAAACATATACCATGGAAATAAGTAGCCATTTTTAAATTTTGCAAGTACTTGAAATTGTTCAGATGACAACTACAAGCATTTTTCCATCCTTTCAACTTTTGATGAAGTCATCGGATGAAAACAAAATTCACAGGGTAGGTTGCGCATTTTCATAGTTTATGTTTATAGGTGCTTTACTTCCGAAATTTTAGTGATAGAAAAACGATAGATGATAGAAAAACATTTCTATCCAATTACTTTCGATGCAGTTTTCGGATCAAAGTGGTATATGGACTGTGAAACAGGTTATTTGTAATAAGGAGCACACGTAGTAAAATATGCACTCAAAATTTGCAGGATTCCTTTTGTGTAAAACATTGTTTCTAGCGGTTATTATGCCCTAGCGTTTTCCTGACTTTGATACACATAACCCTATTTTTTTCGGAATGGTAGCTGTGATTGCGAAGTTCTAATTGAAGGTCGTAAATTTTTGACTGGCTTAGAAAAGTACGACAAAACGTTTATTATGAGGCAAAGAAAAAAGATAAAAGAGTATCATTCAAAGTCAGACGCCGACAAAGTACGAGGACAATTTGCTAGCCAACCAAATAACGAAACAGCTCGAACGCAACTTAGGGGATTTTACGTTTTATCGTTAACACTGCTATCTACATCTAACAGCTGGCGTGGAGGCTCCGTTGATTTTTAGTAAGATTCCATTTCAATGAATAATATCTCAATTTAATTCAAAGCGAAGCGTAAATTCTACTGCCAAACCACTCCAAAAATATTATAAAAATTAAGTTGAAATCGACCTATGTTTAACACTCATTCGCAGCAGGGGCTTTGGAAATGAACAAATAAATCAGATCAAGGCTTTTTTGGTGGCAAATTTTCAGAAAAGAAATCAAAACATCCCTGAAAAAGTACAGCTTTGTGGTGTACAACTTAAATAAGTACAAATAAATAAATATAAAACAAATAAATATTTCTTCAGATAGAACACTTTTCACAAATCATACTTTTGACTACCTTTTTTTGATCGATTAGTGTCCGATGCATGGGTTTACTGACTAGACATAGAAAAAACCCAAGGAATTCGAATCTCGTCATATTATTATCTTATACGAGTATTTTAGGTTCATGTTGCAAGCGGGCTACTGCGAGGCAGCTGTAAAAATAAATCGTAGTATAGTTGGAAATAAATCGTCTGCGGAGATAATCTAATTATTGAAATTACGTCATCAGCCGTCCGCGTAGACAACTTACTTCTTAAACAAATGTTTTGATAGTCGCAACTGGCGTGAATACACGCTGGAGCCGATATAACTAGAAATCAAATCAATATGGTAGCCACCTGTTAAGCTGGTTGTGACGATTGATAAGCTTCTTTTATTTATTTTTTTTCTTAAAATATGAACATTTTTGGGAAATTATGAGGAAACCCGTCGAGAAAACAGAGAAAAAAAAAGAGTTATTTTTAAAATAATGCTAATACTTTATTACCAAACCTAAAAACAAATATAGTTTAGAGTTTTTCAGTTCAACTATTCAAACTAATTAGGCCAACATCAGATAAAGAAGGGTAAAGACGTAGACAGCTTTCTAGTCTGTCTAGAGATGGGCTGTAGATACAGCACAGGATTTTTCAAGTAAATTTAAGTTACCTTTTTTGCATTTTTGCAATCACAACTAACCAGTATTGTTGACTGAATCAGCACCAGAAAAAACGATTTTGATTCGTTCTTGAGATAATCAACTTTCATTCTACAAACTTGTAGGTGGGGCATTTTACGTGAAGCGGAGAACGAAAAAAAATTGATGAAAGGTTTTTTTGGAAGCCGATTCTGAGATTCGAGAAAAAATCTAAAAAACACTACATATACTGATTGGAATAAAAAATTAACTGTTCTTTTTAATTCTGAAATTTGATTTGAAAAACAATTTTTTTCCTGTGTAAAACAATTCAACTCGTTATTTAAATAATTTGGGCCAAGTTAATTTTGTTTATTTTTATATCAAAACAAAGCTTAAAGTGTACTCATTTTATGATAAATATTTTAGAATGGCATGGCAAGTAGTTTAGGACGTAGATGAATTTTAAAATATAAAAGTCGTATTTTTTTCATTAAGTAAATTAACATTAGCAATTTTTCATGTTTTATCTTCTATATGTAAGTGATATAACTGATATATAATAGTTTTGCTAAATTTTTTTTTTGTTTTCACACTCATTAGCTGTCCCAAGCCAGCTCCTGATATTACGCTCCACTCGACTTATATGTATTGAAATTCACCTACCGCCTAAACTACTGGCCATCTCACTCTAAAACTTTTATCATGAAATAAGTCTACTTCAAGCTTTGTTCTGATATAAAAAGAAACAAAATTAACCAAATTATTCAAATTCAAGTTGAAGTGTTTACTTCCGGTTTCACACAGGAAAAAAAAATTGTTTTTCAAATCTATTTTTAAATCTCGCACTCTAGTGTCCTGATTCAAATTTCTTTTCTATTTTGTATCGTTTCTTATGTTATGGCCTGCACTTATCAAATACCAATATAATTCACTTGCAATACATAGCTTCCTGTCCCTAGAAATAAGCGCACCAGTACGAGAAGTAATATTACTCCTAGAAATACTTTGTTTTGTTTTATAATTTGTTGTTTCATTTATGATACTCCAAATTCTTCTAGAGTCTTTATCGGAATTATCTATCAGATTTTTGCAGTAAGTATCTTTAGTTTAGAGAATTAATGATTCCCAAAAATCCTTAAGTTTTGTATTGTCTTAAAAGATCGGTGTAGCAAGGTATTTATTTTGTAATTTAGCTGCCATCCTGTCCCTCTTCCGTGCTGCTTGAATAAAATGTGGAGTCATCTAAGCCTAGAAAAGGCAACAGTCAGCTAAAATAGCAGGTATAAAGTTCTCAGTGTACATTTAAATATGACATACCGCAAGCAACAGTTCTTGGCGCAATTTGCTTCTTAACATATGTAAATGATAAATTCGCATTGAAGTTGAAAGGGCAAATTATTTCATATGCCAATGACACTGTACTGCTAATAGAGTATACTACATGGAATAATAATAAAGCAAAATATTGGGCTAAACTCGACTACGTGCCCCCATAGCCGTTAAATAATTTTACCGATTGTGGATTTTTGTTTTTTTTTTGTGGTTGCGTGTTTGTTTTTGAGCGTGTTTTTGTTAGTTTATTTTGCTTCAGTGTACTGTCTTTTCGTGTATTTCTGTACGTTTTTGTTTGTTATTCTTCAAGTTTTTGCTTTTACTTCCATTAGAGGACGAGCAGAGATAAAAAATTGAAGAAGAACTAACAAAAACATCCAAAAAATACAGGAAAAGACAACACAATGAAGATTAGCAAACAAATAAACGAAAAACAAACACAAAAACAAACATACATCCACAAAAACACAGTTAAGCACTATCGGTAAAATTGTCAAACGGCTATGGGGGCACGTAGTCGAGTTTTGCCGAATATTGTTTATTTTAAAGGAGTGGTTAAACCTTAACTCACTCTCGTTGAAGGTTGATAAGTCAAAATTTATAACATTTAACATACCACAACGCGGAATACCGACAAATTTAAACATTACCACTCACACAAGTAAATGTAGTTTGTGTTGTGATTGTGAGCCAATACAACAAGTTACTGAAATTAAATATCTAGGTATCATAATAGACCAACATTTAAAGTAGGATAAACAGATCAACATTATAATAGGACATTATAATAGGAAGAAAAAATAGTCCAATTTGCTTCGAAGTGCGATCATTCTTACATTAGATTTTTTTAATAAAACGTTAGAATTTTTTATTTTGCTCCAACATATCCGACAATACAATATGGCATCAACGCATGGTGCAGCGCAATACAGAACACGCTCAAGCCATTGTTTGTCACGCAAAAATTAGTTTTAAAAATTAAATACCAGAAACATAGAGTTTTTCTCACCGACGAACTCTTACAGACATGTGATATACTCTCGATAGAGCAAATATTTTATATGATCTTTGCCTATTAAGTTTTTAAGGAATACAAACAACGAAAACTTAGAGTAATTTCAAATTCTACAAGAGGTGGTGCTGACGTAACTATTATACCCATTCAAGGGGGTCCCATTGCAGCCAAAATTTTACTCCGATTCGAATTAGTTTCTCCAAAACTTGTTATTCACCGCTTAATCACCTCGTGAACATAAGGGGGTCCCATTGCAGCCGAGATTTTATTTCGATTCGAATTAATTTCTCCAAAGCTTTTTATTCGCCGCTAAATCACTTCGTGAGCATAAGGGGGGTCCCATTGGAGAAAAGATTTTACTCCGATTCGAATTAATTTCTCCAAAACTTGTTATTTGCCGCTAAATCACCTCGTGAGCATAAGGGGGTCCCATTGCAGCCGAGATTTTACTCCGATTCGAATTAATTTCTCCAAAACTTGTTATTCGCCGCTAAATCACTTCGTGAGTATAAGGGGGTCCCATTGGAGAAATGATTTTACTCCGATTCGAATTAATTTCTCCAAAACTAGTTATTTGCCGCTAAATCACCTCGTGAGCCTAAGGGGGTCCCATTGCAGCCGAGATTTTACTCCGATTCGAATTAATTTCTCCAAAACTTGTTATTCGCCGCTAAATCACTTCGTGAGCATAAGGGGGTCCCATTGCAGCCGAGATTTTACTCCGATTCGAATAACATACACAAATAAAGCTAAATCATTGTTTTTGCATAGGCATTGAAGTACCTATACAACGTTTTACTGCATGAATTAAAACGAGCATATATTTTGGTTGTGTTTAAAAATAATAAAAGATATGTATTCTGCCTTACTAAGTGTAAACGTTCTATCTGCATTTTTTTCATCTTTGAGTTGATACCGGATTCGGAAACTACATACCCTATTTCATTATTCTACAAAATTTGAAAAACTTATCTTTGGTGAAAACATGTTAAAATTGATATTGAAAAATGTACACTCCACACTGAGAAAACACATGGCGCCAGACCCCATAATTTATAGAGCTCTGGCGCCATGTACATAGTCAATTTAGGGATTGTGATAAAATATGGCGCCACACGCCATAATACATGGCGAAAAGTGCATAGGCCTCCACGCCATGTACATGGCGTGGCAGACTATATTACATGGCGTGGAGGACTATACTGTATGGCGTGGAGGATTATACTGTATGGCGTGGAGGACTATACTGTATGGCGTGGAGGACTATACTGTATGGCGTGCAGGACTATACTGTATGGCGTGCAGGACTATACTGTATGGCGTGGAGGACTATACTGTATGGCGTGGAGGACTATACTGTATGGCGTGGAGGACTATACTCTATGGCGTGGAGGACTATACTGTATGGCGTGGAGGACTATACTGTATGGCGTGGAGGACTATAGTACATGGCGTGGAGGACTATAGTACATGGCGTGGAGGACTATAGTACATGGCGTGGAGGACTATAGAACATGGCGTGGAGGACTATAGAACATGGCGTGGAGGGCTATGAGCATAGCGTCTGCTCCTATGCACTATGGCGTGTGGAACTATGTGAAATCGATTATGTACATGGCGCCAGAAGTCTATAAATTATGACTTCTGGCGCTATGTGTTTTTTCAGTGCATCTGAAGATGATCCAGTTCTCATCCAACAAAACGCCACGAGTCTTCTCAGTTCGATGCTCCAAACTGAAAATTCCCGAGGGATAAATAACTTCAAGAAGCTTGCTGACATTTATACATCTCCTCACACAGCATGGCTGCGAGTTATAATTGTAGTGCCATGAGCCATATTACATGGTTCATGGCACCATGTAATATGGCGTGTGGGGCCATAATTTCTGCGCCATGTAATTATGGCGCTGGGAGCTATACTGCATGGCTCAGGGTACTATGTACATGGCGTGTGGCACCATAAATGCTGCGCCATGTAACATGGCACCACGCGCTATGTAGATTCTGACATTATGGCGCTGGGAGCCATATTGCATGGCTCAGAGTACTATGTACATGGCGTATGGGGCCATAAATAATGCGCTATGTTACATGGCTCTGGGCGCTATGTGGATTTTTTTCAGTGCATATATATGTATCTCCAGTACAAATCAAAACACAAATCATTGAATGTCTCGAAAGTATTAAAATGTAGATAGAACGTTTTGCTTAGTAGGGCAGTATTATTCTCGATAAAAACAACACTTTTATCATTATACAAACTCGATAGATGTGTGAACTATGAGTTTTCCGAAGTTTTGCTATGTATCTGAACTAGATTACATGTGTACTAATTAGCACAAGGTGACTCCTCACCTCTGACTCATTTCGAATTGTAATTTTAATTATTATGTTATTAATATTAAATATTATTTACAAACCGTGCTTTTAGGCATTAGTGCTAAACGTTATTCACTTAAATATTTTATTGTTCTTTTATATATACTTTTTAAATTTATATTTATTTTTTTTACCTTTAATAGTTGGTTAGAATAGGTCGATAGTTTTAAGTTTAATTTTTATTTCATTATACAAACTCGATAGATGTGTGAACTATGAGTTTTCCGAAGTTTTGCTATGTATCTGAACTAGATTACATGTGTACTAATTAGCACAAGGTGACTCCTCACCTCTGACCTTCACCTTAAAAAAGGGAGGACTGCATTGTAAAGTTTTGAATTTAAAATTGTCAAACTATGTAAGCAGTATTTTTGAGGTAACAAATAAACAAAAACTTGAGTCACGAAAGAATCCTTCCTCATATCCCTCAAAGCACAAAGAATCATAGCCAACGAACGGTGTTTTAGTAAAAACACAATAAAATTTTTATTTTGCCAGAGATTATAAATCTGCTGATTATATTGTGCAATTTATATCATTCAATTTTGTGAGCTCTATTTGGCTCTATTTTTTATAAACGATATTGCAGATTACATAAGTATGTATGATATGATTATGATGAGTGAATTATTTGAAGACTAATTTTTGTTGCTTGACCGATTTGCATAATAATTTCGACTTCTATATGTTTCAACACCTTGAAGAGATAAGTAAAAACGAATGGTGCTAAATTGTAAATTATTCCCAAAATACTAACACATCTAGATATTGAATACGATCGCCAAGTCCCAACACAAACTGACTGTCAAATAATAAACCAAACTGCAAATTATCTAATCATTTAATTTTTCAATAAATTTAGAAACCTAATAAACTAATGCTATTTTGATTACTGTTTGTTTGCTTGCATATGTAAGAGCAAGAGCTAGGAAGGCATATAGAAGATAAATCAGTACTTTAGTCCAACGAGCCAATCATTAATTGAATGCGATTCGAATTAATTTCTCCAAAACTTGTTATTCGCCGCTAAATCACTTCGTGAGCATAAGGGGGTCCCATTGCAGCCGAGATTTTACTCCGATTCGAATAACATACACAAATAAAGCTAAATCATTGTTTTTGCATAGGCATTGAAGTACCTATACAACGTTTTACTGCATGAATTAAAACGAGCATATATTTTGGTTGTGTTTAAAAATAATAAAAGATATGTATTCTGCCTTACTAAGTGTAAACGTTCTATCTGCATTTTTTTCATCTTTGAGTTGATACCGGATTCGGAAACTACATACTCTATTTCATTATTCTACAAAATTTGAAAAACTTATCTTTGGTGAAAACATGTTAAAATTGATATTGAAAAATGTACACTCCACACTGAGAAAACACATGGCGCCAGACCCCATAATTTATAGAGTTCTGGCGCCATGTACATAGTCAATTTAGGGATTGTGATAAAATATGGCGCCACACGCCATAATACATGGCGAAAAGTACATAGGCCTCCACGCCATGTACATGGCGTGGCAGACTATATTACATGGCGTGGAGGACTATACTGTATGGCGTGGAGGATTATACTGTATGGCGTGGAGGACTATACTGTATGGCGTGGAGGACTATACTGTATGGCGTGCAGGACTATACTGTATGGCGTGCAGGACTATACTGTATGGCGTGGAGGACTATACTGTATGGCGTGGAGGACTATACTGTATGGCGTGGAGGACTATACTGTATGGCGTGGAGGTCTATACTGTATGGCGTGGAGGACTATAGTACATGGCGTGGAGGACTATAGTACATGGCGTGGAGGACTATAGTACATGGCGTGGAGGACTATAGAACATGGCGTGGAGGACTATAGAACATGGCGTGGAGGGCTATGAGCATAGCGTCTGCTCCTATGCACTATGGCGTGTGGAACTATGTGAAATCGATTATGTACATGGCGCCAGAAGTCTATAAATTATGACTTCTGGCGCTATGTGTTTTTTCAGTGCATCTGAAGATGATCCAGTTCTCATCCAACAAAACGCCACGAGTCTTCTCAGTTCGATGCTCCAAACTGAAAATTCCCGAGGGATAAATAACTTCAAGAAGCTTGCTGACATTTATACATCTCCTCACACAGCATGGCTGCGAGTTATAATTGTAGTGCCATGAGCCATATTACATGGTTCATGGCACCATGTAATATGGCGTGTGGGGCCATAATTTCTGCGCCATGTAATTATGGCGCTGGGAGCTATACTGCATGGCTCAGGGTACTATGTACATGGCGTGTGGCACCATAAATGCTGCGCCATGTAACATGGCACCACGCGCTATGTAGATTCTGACATTATGGCGCTGGGAGCCATATTGCATGGCTCAGAGTACTATGTACATGGCGTATGGGGCCATAAATAATGCGCTATGTTACATGGCTCTGGGCGCTATGTGGATTTTTTTCAGTGCATATATATGTATCTCCAGTACAAATCAAAACACAAATCATTGAATGTCTCGAAAGTATTAAAATGTAGATAGAACGTTTTGCTTAGTAGGGCAGTATTATTCTCGATAAAAACAACACTTTTATCATTATACAAACTCGATAGATGTGTGAACTATGAGTTTTCCGAAGTTTTGCTATGTATCTGAACTAGATTACATGTGTACTAATTAGCACAAGGTGACTCCTCACCTCTGACTCATTTCGAATTGTAATTTTAATTATTATGTTATTAATATTAAATATTATTTACAAACCGTGCTTTTAGGCATTAGTGCTAAACGTTATTCACTTAAATATTTTATTGTTCTTTTATATATACTTTTTAAATTTATATTTATTTTTTTTACCTTTAATAGTTGGTTAGAATAGGTCGATAGTTTTAAGTTTAATTTTTATTTCATTATACAAACTCGATAGATGTGTGAACTATGAGTTTTCCGAAGTTTTGCTATGTATCTGAACTAGATTACATGTGTACTAATTAGCACAAGGTGACTCCTCACCTCTGACCTTCACCTTAAAAAAGGGAGGACTGCATTGTAAAGTTTTGAATTTAAAATTGTCAAACTATGTAAGCAGTATTTTTGAGGTAACAAATAAACAAAAACTTGAGTCACAAGAATCCTTCCTCATATCCCTCAAAGCACAAAGAATCATAGCCAACGAACGGTGTTTTAGTAAAAACACAATAAAATTTTTATTTTGCCAGAGATTATAAATCTGCTGATTATATTGTGCAATTTATATCATTCAATTTTGTGAGCTCTATTTGGCTCTATTTTTTATAAACGATATTGCAGATTACATAAGTATGTATGATATGATTATGATGAGTGAATTATTTGAAGACTAATTTTTGTTGCTTGACCGATTTGCATAATAATTTCGACTTCTATATGTTTCAACACCTTGAAGAGATAAGTAAAAACGAATGGTGCTAAATTGTAAATTATTCCCAAAATACTAACACATCTAGATATTGAATACGATCGCCAAGTCCCAACACAAACTGACTGTCAAATAATAAACCAAACTGCAAATTATCTAATCATTTAATTTTTCAATAAATTTAGAAACCTAATAAACTAATGCTATTTTGATTACTGTTTGTTTGCTTGCATATGTAAGAGCAAGAGCTAGGAAGGCATATAGAAGATAAATCAGTACTTTAGTCCAACGAGCCAATCATTAATTGAATGCTGATAAGTTTTTCAGAATAACATGTCAAACATTGATATTATCAACGTTAATGTGTGACAATCTGTAAAGAGTTCTAAGTAAAACGCTTTTAAATTCATTTCACAACATTTTCTCATTTGACTCATTAGCATTTTATTTTGATACATGAGAAATAAAATTTAGATGGATTTCATGTCTCTAAAGACTTTTTGGAGACAAAAAAAAAATTATAGCAAGATCATATTTCAGTTGGCATTCCAGAAACTCATTATTGGTAATGAGCTGAAGACAGTGGCATTTTCTCATTGATTTATTATCTGTATCTACGACTGATAGTCTTATATTCTTGAATCCATTGGGATATAAGGGCATCAGAGCACAGTAATTACTAGAAATTGTTTTGTTGTTTTCCTATACATCCTATACTTGCTTATACAGACGTTGCTCTCTCAAACAAATGATAGAAATATATTTCCCATAAATTTCAAGCTTGCTGATGCTTTATGCTATAGCACACTAACAAGAAAACATCTAATTTGAATGCAGCGCGTGTCGTAATGTGTTCTTTGAATTGTGAAATTCAATACGAAGTCAATGCTAACGGAAAAATTCAATGAATTTCAATGTGAATCGGGCACATTTCAATCCAATAATTCCCTAATCAATGTAATTTTGGTACTGTTTTCGTTGAATTTTGTTGTCGGTTGTTACTTAAATATTGCATATGGTTTAAACCCTTTAATTTTAAGTGTTTATTTAAGTGAAAGTGAAAGATATGAATGTGTCATGATTGATAGGATTTCTAACTGCTACTGCAAGAGATGGTGTTTAGTGTTCATTACCATAACATTAGATTTGATATAAAAAAATAATTTTACTGATCTACCTCGCCTAATGCAATTTGCATATCAATTTTATGACAGTTTTAAGCCGTCACGTTAGTTTTTTTTTCAAATATACCCCTACCCCTTTTTCCATCAAACTCTGTATGTGAGAAAAATACTTGCTAAATCTAAAAGAAACACAACCGAAATTCACCTGCTGTACCAAAAGTGTGTACCAATCTTATAAAGAACACATTTCTGCGGACTGAAAATTGCTCCGAGAACAATATTTCAACGAATGTCTCTTAAAGCATCAACCTTTACCTCCACTAAATGCGGCAAACTTTTTCTTAACCCAGCTCACCGAATCTGACATAAGCCTAACCAGAAGCATCCAATTCTAGCAGTCTCACCACGAAATCTCGTGACATGGTATAACAATATGCCTTTCGTATTTACTTTCACGTCTGTCTTGACTTGAAAAGCGCTACCGTTAGCGTTGGCGGCGACTTGAAGTAATTCGTTAATTAATTAATTGATGACATTGTTTCGGCATTTGGGACACTAAAATTCATTTGTTGTTTGTTTTGCGAATATGAAGCGAAGAGTTATTAATGGCATCGTAATGAAATGTGGTATTACGCATGACGAATATGTAAGTAGGCCTAGAATCTAATGACTGGTTAAGAGATATCCGAATCGAGCCTTTGCCAAGCACATGCTTTACTATTCGCTCGATTCGGGGTGTGTGCTAGCTTGCTGATTGTTTGCTCAAAGAAAATCGATCACCGGGATTTCAGCATGGTCCTTTTCGTTATTGTTGTCCCATTTTCGAAAGGATAAGAACAGTTCGGGATAAAGCCAACTTATTTACATTGAATAAATCTTCAGACCAAATCCTGGATTTATTCGGCCATCTACAATCTCTAAGCAGGCAGTTTATAGTTGTAATACGAAAGGGATATTTTGATATTTATCAATTTCAATTCAGTTGTTTTCAAGTCTGCGATTCGAAAAGATAGTAAGATGTTTGTAATGTAGTAAGTTTACTGTATTTTCAATGCCATTTCAAATGCTTCATGTAAGAAATATGAAACAAATAAATCTTTTTTTAGTTCTACACATTTAGTGCAGTGTTTTCCCAATTTTTTTTAGACAACATCCAAAATGCAGTTAAATAGCTTATTAAATGAAGGATAAATTTGAGTCCTATACTTATTTTATTGCATCTGTTTAAAACTGGGTACTAAAATATATCTTGCGGAGAGTTGACCACTACCTCAGAAATCTTTCTTTCATGTACAAAAGATGATTTAATCAGGACTAAGTCAAGGATCAATCTAAGGTCTGACCATCTAGTCCAGCTAGCTTGCTTATGCTAACGACGTTTTCGCTAACGACTTACACCAGGTGAAACTCAGCAATTAGCAAAGCAAACAGTTAGCAAAATTGACATTAAAGCGACCTAACGAAAAAAATGAAGAAGTCTGAAGTGTCGGTGAAGCGGTCAGTTAATATAAGTAAGTCAGAGGTGAGGAGCCAATGTATCTCAGCTGTTTTTTTTTGTCAGTAAATAAATACGCGGCTTACTGTTCAAAGCCAGCAAAGCCTACTACAGTCTGTCACACCGGGACTCGATTAGCAATTTTCTCTGCAATTTCCGATTGCAACGACTGTCAAATTTATGGTATGCCATCTGTGCGTGGGGAATTTCATGGCATGCAATTTCATTTCGAAAAATCCTCTGAGCGGGAAGGACGTGCGCTGTATCTGAGCGTCAAATGCTCTTAAGGAGTTATTTGAAATGCAAATTCGATTTTTTCGCAATTTTCCACCATTTCATTGCTCAACGACATCTAAAAATCCCTTCAAATTCAAAATACCTACATCTTCTTATAAGAAATAATGCATTCCCATGGTTCAGCGCCATTTTGAAACCAAGAACTGTCAAAATATTGCAAGGCAGATTGCCGAGCAAATTGCATACCATATTGCCTGCCATTTATGGCAGACCATAAAATATTGCATACCATAGGCTGCCTCCACTGGCAATTTCAAATTTCATGCAATGGGAAATTGCTAGTGGAGTCTGTCAAGGCCCTTCAAATCACAAAATCTCACCCGAACATCAAACCATGGTTTTGTCAGTACTCACGTATGAACCCGAGTCTTGAGCGCCCCGCATAAGGGCACTCAGGTGTTTTAGAAGCGTTCGAGAGGAAAGTCTTGCGGAGAATCGTTGGCCCCTATGTGAAGCAGGGCGATTCCAGAGACGCTTTATCCATGAGTTGTACGCTATCTACCCAGAAACAGATATAATTACATACAAAAAGCTCGATAGACTCCGGTGGGCAAGGCACCTAGCTCATATGACCGAAGATGTTCCTACCCTGAAAACCCATTGAGGTAGATTTTACGGTAGACGACAGCGTTGGAGACTTTACTTGCGGTGGGGAGATAGTGTTGACTATGACCCCCGGAGCTTAAGGATGCTCAACTGGATGAATGGGCTCGCGATTGGACCGATGGAAAAATTTGTTGAAGGAGGCCAGGACCGGACCCCGGCTATACACCGATGATGATAATGATGATGAAATAAGACAAACGACAAATAAAGCAGCTATTATTGTCTTGCCAGTCAGTAGGTTGAGTGAGTGGTGTGGGTGCTTTGCGAGTTGATGATTACAGTCCAGTATGTTCAGTTGTAAGATATGTGTTGAGGTTTTAAACAAATATATTTATAAAAATAAGAGCTTAGATTACTATCAGCCTATTTTGCAGCTTCAGAACCAGCTGTTTTTGCTATCATTGGGATCACTTCGATCAATTTCTTTGCAAGTTTTTGTCACCCACTTTGTACAACTTGTTTACAGCTGGTATTCCTACTACTTCTAAGCGAGTAAACATATCTCTAATCGCTGACGATACGTGCATATTTCTCACGTCTGGGCCAGCAACTAGTCTCTAATCACATCAAGTCGATTGTTGACAATGGATGTCGAATGCCGAAATTCAGTTTAATTATCATATTATTGAGTAGACCCACATAATACGAGTAATTAATGAAATAGAGCCCAAAGCTAAACGGATATTATTTTCGTATTCCCACTTTTACTCTTATTTGAAACATTTTATCGCACAATGAACCAAAAAGTATTATTGAATAAACATTCCAAAAATCCAATTCAAAGATATACCTAAGCAGGATTTGTGCTGTAATTTAAAAGATATAGCATTATTTATTTTTTTCTTGGAATTCATTAAGTTATCTCAAGCTCCTAGCACTCGGCTTCGTTTTGCTGTTGCTTTTTTCGCCGAAAATTCATATTACTTTATATAAATAATTGACCCTCCTGAAAAATTTTTGATTTTTGACAAAAAATTCAAATCATTGATAAATTTTGACCTTTGTCAATCATGTCAAATTAAAATTTTTAAAATTCCGATTTGCACAAGAACGGCAACCCATCACCAAATTACCTCTATTTTCAGCACTCAAAAGTTCTGTTCACGAGAACTGACGACCGGATTATCATAATGAAATCTACAGGCCATGTTGGTATTAGCTAGGACCAGTTCTGATAAAAGTGATTTTGAAATGCGGGCAACCCTGTGGCAGTGGTACCATCTTGAAAAATAACTGAGAAAAAAAACCGGTTTTTGGCCTATAGCTTCCGATTCAGCCATCAGGTTTTAAAAAAAATTCACATAGTACTTGGATCTTACTTTAGATAGCATTTGGTGAAAAATGAGAAAAGAGTTGCCAGCTATGGTGATTTTTGTCTCATAAATCCTGCAAATTTGCTCAGCAAAATAAAGCTTTTTTCCCTATAACTTCCGGTCCATTATTGAAATCAAAACGAAATTCATGTAGTAAACTGACCTAAGCAGCTTTAGCCATTTTCGTAAATATTGCACCAACAGATGCTGCAAATTACATACTCATATGCAAAGCATTTGCGATAAAAATAAGAAATCAATTTTTAAATTTTCCGAGTTTTGAGCATTTTTCGGATGGCAGCCTCAAACAATGTTTAACCGCTGAAACTTTCGATGAAATCCTCCGACGAGAACGAAATTTAAAGGATAAGTTCATTTAAGTATGAGCTTGTTATGGGAAGCTTATTGCTGCTTCGTTGGGAAAGTGTTGCCAGCACTGACCATTTTCATCAATTGTGTTATAGTTGAGTTTTGTTGCTTTGGATAAGGAATGGTTGATATGATTCTACAAAAAAGTGTATTACATCTTCCCACATTTTTTTGTCACTCAAAGACAATTTCTTCGAAAATTAGTTTTCTAGCGGTTCTGATGCGCTAGATTTATTTTTTTAAGTATGAAGGTATTTCATTTTTTCTCAAGTTTGGAAAACGTAGGCTGAATGAATGAGTTGAGTCTAATAAAATTACATTAATTTATAACTTTAGGGTCATTCCACGGAAAATCGACCAACGATCTTTGATCGCTTTCGTCAGATTTCGATGAAATTTTCATTATGAATATAAGTAGCTGAGTTATGTGCATCAATAATTTTTTTTTTGAAAAAGATCTAATATTTGCGGTAATCTGGCCTCTTGAACTTTTCGAGAAACGTCAGTTCGTGTTGCATACAAAAAATTGTATAAGATCTTATACTTTACGTAGAGCCTTCAAATATGGCTTGTTGGAAAGTGTAGGTGTTGGAAAGTGTACGTATTCTAGAAAAATAGTGCGAGAAACATCCTGGTCAAAAAGGATATATAGGATCATTACAGTGTCCTTTATCCTTGAATATTTTCAAATGCGCACCTTCGATTTTCTTCATATATGTATATTGTATATATTGTAAATAATTATGTAAGCTACAAATATGCAAAATTTCAAAGTGGAGCTCGTAAAAGTACATTTGTGAAAAATTTTTAAAGGTTCGAAATACTATAACCGCCAAAAGAAAATGGTACCGACACAAGGTGAAACTTTATGTTTGATATGAAATAACTTGATGGTGGCTCTACGTTTTTTTTTCGCAAAATCGAGGTCTTATATTCCTCAGTTATGGGTAATTATTGTTATGATTTTTATTTTTCAAAAGGAATAGTACTTTGATTTTTTCTGTAACTAACAGACCTAATACTACAATATAAATTGTTTCCAATAATTGAGAAAGTTCATTTGTAAGCAATCATAAATCAAAAATAAAGAAAGCAGATTCCTTTTCATTTACTAATGGCATGAACAATTAGGATTATTTTGGGGTTTCCTTACATCTAGGGTTTTATATATTTTTAATTACTTCCTTTGTTTGTCTATTTTGCATATTTTTACAATTTAAAATTAAGGTTAGTTGCAATGCCTTTAGTTTACATTGATTCCAAGAAGTTGCTTTCAGGGTATACATCGGAGGTAGTTGAAGTTAAGGAAAGTCGTGGGTTCATATAGACAAAAAATTTTGTTCAAAGTTAAAAAAACTTTACTAGCGTACTGTACAAAAATGTATTTAACATAAAACAGGAACCATCCGCAGAAGAAACAAAAACAAATAATGAATTCTCCATAGTAAATAATATCAAAAAAGAATATTCAAAAGCTAAAGAAAAGGTAACGAAGTGTTTACTTTTATCACTTTTGCCGACGAATTGATCACGTGCCAAAGTAGTGTCCGAATTTCCTGACGTTACCCCATGTATGATTTTAAAAAATTAAACAGGGTTGTACATACTTCCCCGAAAAGGCGAAGTATGGATCCACATGTCGCTGGTCTCATAAAATTTTCGACTTTTTGCTTACTGGTGTGAGAATGAGGTACTGGTGTGTGCTCTACACAGTTCATACGATAAAAACCACGAGAGACCGCCATTTCGATCGTCGTTTGACATTTCTTTCCACGCAACCGGCGAGTGGAGAATAAAATGCTTTTTGTGAATGAAATCAATTATTCAATTCAATTCAATTAATTTATTTCTCATAACAGAACAATACAATATTAAGATGAGATACATAATTATTGCTATTGAGAGATCAGACTTAATTACCTAGTCTTTGCAACTCTGTTAATTTTTATGTACTTGGCAGTGAGATTTTGTGATTGATACAGAATTCTCGGCGTGGAGGAAAAATTTAAAGTTACAAAAAACCTCGTAAATTAATAAATTAATTATGATTTCACACAAAAGAAAACGAAATTGATGCCAAAGGTTAATTTTACTTACCCAAAATACGATATTCCCTGCGAAGCACTTTGGTAGCTACTTTTGCAGCCTGGAACGCGGCATTTCATGATCGCACTGTTTTATAATTTTTGACCGTTGATTATTTCGCGAAACCGACACAAATTACTGCGCACAAACGTAGAAATGCGTTTCCACCGAACACGTCGAAATATTTTCAAATTTTCTTCGATAAATTTTGACTGAAAGTCAGTAGCCCTAACCAAAGATGAGTCTGCAAACATAATCGTCTGTCAAAACCGACCGGTTTTGGAGCAAAAAAGGCACTTTTTGACATACGTAAACGGGAGTGAACATAAGTGCCCATACAGCGCATAAGCGAACGTATGTCAAGTCGTATCTCATCACCACTTTACGTACGGACAGTTCATAGCAAAAATTGAGCAAAAAGTTGCTTAATGAGCATGCCACTTTTCTGGCTGTTCTGAAAGTTATGTTTGGGTGCAACATATGCTTTGCGTGGTTTACCTCGGCACATATGCGCACGTACGGACGCAGACTCATAACTAGTTGGACCTAATGTATTCAGTCCCCGGCACAAATCAAACTGACATTGACGTTTCTTTCCGTGTTGCTCGTTGCACGCTTTTACACCGATCTGGTGTTCACAGCATTAATGTTTTTCGGTTGTGAGTGCGGTAGAAAGGTGTGCACTGAGCGGAATTTTTGTGAGAGAGCAATGTTGTGCGTCTATTAAAAAAGGCACACTCACGTATGGGTACACGGATAGCCATTTCGTATCCATTTTCTTTCATATCTGTGGCCTAGATACTTCAATTTAGCGGAAGCATCGGGGACATTTTCTGTCTGTGTATGCATCATACATCAAAACGTTAAATTAATGATTAAATTAATAACCAAAAATAAATTTTCTAACAAAGGGTTCCGATATAAGCTTGGCTAATTATAAGGACTTTTTATCTCTGATGATATGCTCTCCTCCACAAACAGATTGGCATTTTGGCAGCTGCCAGAATTGCCCTGTACTCTTAGTACATGTGAAAAAAAATTTGATGAAAATTGCGTCAGTGGTATTAGTTATAAGTAATGGACTTATACAAATCATTCTACGTTAGAAACTAGATTAGAATCATCTGCAGGCTTTAAATAACAATGCGAAACAGTTTTTAAATATATTTTTAAAACATCAAATTCTTTCGTACCATATTTTGTAACTTTTACCTAATTTCGGTACCATTTTCTATAAATTTTTTTTAGCGGTTATAGTATTCCACTCCTTTAAAATATTCTTACGACTGTACTTTTATGAGCTCCATTTTGAAATTTTGCACATTTGTAGTTTATATAACTGTTTACAATATATAAAAAAGTTAAGAAAATCGAAGGTGTACATTTTGAAATGTTCAAAGATAAAGGACACTGTAATGATCCTTTTTGTCCTTTTTGTCCAGAATGTTTCTTGCACTATTTTTTCTAGGATACCTACACCCTACCCTTTCCAACAAGCTATATTTGAATTACCTACGTAAAGTAGAAGATTTCAAATAATTTTTTCAATGCGACACGAACCGACCTTTCTCAAAAACTTCAAGAGGCCATATTTCTGCATATATACCATATTATCTAAAAATATTTCATTTTCGATATTTAGCTCACCAGCCTTTCTGGATAGCAAAATGTTTCCAAATTCCAAGGAGGTGAGTTCAAAAATTATCTGAAAGTTGGTCGATTTTCTATGGAATTACCCTTTATTGAATACTAGATACAGTTTGACAAAAAAACACTAAAACTTTTATTGCGACAATACGTATACCTAAATACCTAAACGTGCATCCAAATACACAAACGTAGTCAATAAAATCAGCAACAATACGTGAATCCATATTTTATAAAAATATAAAACACAACAAATTCTCCTATTCAGCCAGTGAAATCATTCTTCGTTTATATCAACACAACGAAAACTACCTGTGATTCAGTGTTTGGAGAAAGTTCCTAATGAAAATTGGCATCACGTGAGCATATCGTCGTTTGCTGCCACGTACACAGTTTCATGTTCAGCAGGTAAGGGACATGTAACAACATTGAACAAAACTTTCAGTTAGTTCGGTGATTTTGTCAATGGACACATGAATCAAGCTCAAAGTTATACAAAAGTTACACTCTCCATCATCGTCCAGAAATAAATATGTATTTCGGAATAACCTTAAAACTTTTCGGTTACGGAAGAGTGTTGGCAAAAGGAAATCAGTTTCGGTCAATCGCTAGGGTTCGAAAGTTACGGAACAGTTCAAAGATAAAGGGTATTTAGTGAAAGAGTGAAGGGTAAATGGATTATGTGGACTTTACTAGCCTTATATATATTGATTTACTAATCTAAACTTATTAGGATTTAGGATTTGATGGTAGAGTCAGGCTCTTCTTGTGTTTCTTGATATTATATGTACTGAATGTTTTATTATTTTTTTATGATCGTGATTGTTTGCATAAACGCTTTGAGATGCAGCATGCAAAATATCTCGTATGATTAAGTTGAATATTAAGCTGCTTCACAAATATTCTATCGATTACTTAAAGTTTAAGTTTTATTACTTAATTTGAGCACCTATACCAAACATCTGTGATGTGAAACAGTACTCCATACTGAAAAATCTCGGAAATTCAACTTGTTTCACTTTCCACATACTTACACATTGCAAACATGTGTTTGATGAATGACTCGACAGGGAAGCAAACATTCCTTTACACGTTCTTTATCAACAAATGGAAGGTGATGGAATCCATTGGCTCACTTAAAAGAAATTTTCCTATGGAAATCATGCAGACCATTTTATATGCTCCATCCCATGTTGCATGTCAATATGTCAAGTTTTGTTAGAAAATATGATATAAAATGGAAATGTAAGGGATATACAAAGTTTTTTTTGGTCCCGACTTTTCTACAAATGTCTCTGACTTGTCATTGTTATCACCTTTTTTTTGTTTTTTGTTTTCTTCTGTTTGCATTCTCCT
Source organism: Nemotelus pantherinus (assembly GCA_963978885.1). Lineage (NCBI taxonomy): Eukaryota > Metazoa > Arthropoda > Insecta > Diptera > Stratiomyidae > Nemotelus > Nemotelus pantherinus. The sequence goes on along the minus strand of OZ022265.1, from coordinate 41,959,145 downwards.
GTCTTTTATTTAAAGACGCTTGGCACATTGAATTTTATGGAATAAATCATCTTTTGGATTTTCGTACGTATCGAAGTTTTTTTTTGAGCCGAGTGGGGTGATAAGTCGTTTATTGAATATTTTAAATTTATGGAAATAGGATAAAAATGATGATTTATGGGTGTGGCTGAGCTTGCAAAATGCATTTGACGTTTCAATAGTTCGAATTGATAATTTTCTTTCATTTCGTAAGAAACGTCATCATATCAGAAAATGTTAACAAAGGAAGAATGTAGATTGCTGATAATACTCTACAATATACTAGTAACTAAGTTTTACTTCAAATAAAAGCAAAGTGAAGTTATTGAACCATAAGTTATTTTGAGATGTCGAGCTCAAATTGGTAGATGGTTTTAGAATCAATAAATACAAACAGGCGAAGTTTTATTTTGATAATGATTGGGCTATGGTAACACTTAATTCAATGTTGAATCCTGGATTCATCATCCTCACTCAGATCCATTTCTAGAGCAACGCATTTAAGCAATCAATACATTATTCATTAGACTACGCAATAGAGAAACGTTCATTGTTCGGACAATGCGTGAGCACACGAGGGTCAATTTTGTTGGGTGATTATTCCAAAGGTCGGCCACCTTGCTCCTAATGTTCGGCCTGTTGGAACTATTTTCTTAAATCGTTTTTGTCTTGTGTTGTCTCACAACACAGCTCAAACTCAAAAGCATATTAAGTAAGTACAGTGGCAGTGTTGCCAACTTTTTTCCAGCCGTTGTAGCTAGAATTTCGGAAAAACGTAGCTAAAAGTAGCTAAAAAATTTCCATTGTAGCTTAAAAGTGTAACCTAACTCCAACAATAAAAACCTCAAGGTTCTTGAAAACAGTTAAGCTAATGTTTATAATCCATATGGAAAACTATTGGATGTACATCGGATAATGATCAGTTAATTAATTTAACAGTTAGTATAAAAATCGTTAATTAGCTTAGTGAGTTCAACAAAATTGCTTTCTATTTTTTATTCATGATAGAAGCATCCGTTAAAATGCGTTGCAGAAATAGGAGATATAAAAGGTTTTGTAATTGTTATACTCCTTGTAAATCATTTTTGCTAAATAATATTCTTCTGATGTTTGGACTATACTGAAGTGGGTTTTAGCCCGAACTCTGGGCTAATCGATACTGATCACTTTATTGACAACTACCTTGTTTGTGAACTCCGTATCATCTTCAAAGGAATTTAGAGAACCAATTATAAAGTTTTGCAAGTAAAAATTCGAACGTTTGGGGAAGCAATGATCCTGCATCTGCAGAAACTGAAGTCTGAACGAAATGACAAGGACATCTTATTAATAATAAAAATTTTTTGAAATACACCGTTATTCACTCCGACCATAACGCGTACGTTGTCTGTCATGTTTGTAATATTTAGTAGTAGTCCTAAGCACGTGTTTATGGGAGCAGTAATATTTTCAGCAGTTCCACTTTCTAACTCAATCAAAGCCAAGTAAATTGTAATAAATTTTTGCTGAATATCACAAAAATGTCCGTAGACTCGTCAATTAAAATACTAGAAATAGAGTTATCAATGTCTGCCTCTAAATCCGATTTGAAGTGTGGAAACATAACGTTTTTCACTATGGCGCTGCTTTTGATCGATGAATCCTACACTTGCTCCAACTTTTGACTCAACTGTCAGTTTCTTACACATCTCACTCAAATGGTCAATTGATCTAAATGCGCAACGGTTCACAACAAAAATACACATTGTAGCTTTGATTTGTTGCCGATGTCATTTTTGAGGTGCTGCTCCCAACGGAAAAAATATAGTCTTTATTTTTCGCTGTGTTGAAAAACTCTACAAAATGAAAAAAACGTAGCTAGCACAATTCTAACGTTTGGTTTTACTACTGAGCACGATTCCTAATATCTTCTAGGGCTTTGTGCTAACACCTTGTCGACGTTTTACTAATACTTTATGTCGGTTCTTGTCTTCAAATTTAGGCAGATAATGTGTATTCTATATTAAACATATTTCGTTTGTCTCACCAATTTTAGTTTATTCTTAATGAGTTAAAGCTCTCGGATTTTCCTCGCACTGAACAAAGGAAATAAAACTTTTCGTAGCAGATTATTATAATTCTATGTTCAGAAAGATATAGTACATAGTAGTAGTACTATTGTACTACCCAATGCATTAGAAATTATTTTCAAGTACTGAGTGTTTTAAATAATAATAAACTAGTGAAAATTAATGCAATCAAGCAAAAATTCAAATTATTTATAATCTATAAATTAGTAGCTAAATATGTAGCCAATAGCTAAATGAAAAATTTTGTAGCTAAACAGGTTCCTTTTGTAGCTAAATCTAGCTACAATGTAGCTAAATTGGCATTACTGTACAGTGGCTAGTGTTCCGATGTTTGGAGCATTCATTTTATGATGCGCTATTTTTTCAAATATTTATTTCTAGTGGCCAGTATGTCGTTTGCTGTTAATAAGGTATGTTCATGTTACTTGCAATCTTCGTCATATAACTACAATATTAAATAGTGAGGCTCTGGTACTGTTTTTGCATTGGGAAAATGAAACGATTACTTATAAGTGGCAAAAATATATGCTGATGTCATGAATGAATTGTAGATATACCGTTTGAAATTTCATATCGTACGAAAAAAATTCAATTAATGACCTTCGAAGAAAAAACTGACAACAGTGAATTTACGAACAATAACACGTGGCAAAGTTTTCTCATACGGTTAGCGAATATCGAGGAAATGGTTTTCGCACGCTTTTGTTTCATTGATCTGATGAAAGTAAAAGCTAATTAGCTATTTTTACCAGCCCTGATAATGATGATGATTCGGTTATAAGTTTGGAAGTAGGGTTAGTGCTCCCAATGTCGGCTTGATCCAAAAGTAGGCCATCCAAACATTTTTTGTCAAATAACAGGAGTTAAACTCGTCAAATTGAAATCTAAAGTGCAGTATTTAGAATTATAGTCACTGTGCTGACTTTGGATGCCTTTTTAACGAGTTTGATTCGTTTTGTGGAGGGTCTCAAATGAGAGTTGGAGCAGGCTGAGCTTTAGCAGCAAGGTGGCCGACCTATGGAACAATCACCCTATTTACTCACGGGATCTGAATGCTAGCATTGAGACCCATGAGTAAATACATGGGTCTGAATGACCCTAGCTTGAACCTAGTATGAATACGTTTCCTTAATTATCTGCTGTGTCTTCAAAAATCAGTAAACATTATCACAGCGTGATAGTTTTTCATCACTTTGGTTTTATAGTTTTACGAAGTACACTAAACTACATTTTACATTAGATACTACCGAAGACGCTCAAAAAAATAATCGATGCATTCAAGTGAAGAAAATTATTGCCATTCATTCAAGAAAACTATTGCCAGCATTAAAAAAGTGTCAGCTACTCCAGAAAGCTAACACAATGCAATTTCGCACATCAAAAAGTATGACACAATCAGCTCCGTCAAAAGAAAGTGAAGACCGCTGAAAACAAAAGCATGTGGATCTAGATTATTAATTTATCCAAAAATGACATTGTCCCACAATTGATTAAAGAAGTAAAACTGAGCTCTCGAAGATCAGCCCGTAAGGTTCCAGTTATCTCTGCTAAGAATCATAGGAAATAATTGGAATTTGCAAGGAAACACGAAAATGTGATAGTTGATCAACAGATATTACTGGAACCTTAAATACTGATGTTTTACAGCTAAGTTCCACTACATTACTTAACTGTCAAACAATGTCATTTTTGGAAAAATTAATAACAAAGTTCCACATAGTTGTTTTTTCTTCAGTCTGCACTTTCTTTTGCAAGTGCAGACCTTTTCCCATCAGCATCATTCGTCACCTGATGGTCCAGTGAAATCCGACACAAAAAAGGCGAAACTTCGGAAAAATTAGGGGAAAGCTGAATTTTGGTGTAAACCTTGGTACTGGCGTGTTGAACAAAATGTCAGAAGTCCCCATCGATCCGAGTGCTGCGTTACTTTTTATACGGGGTCAAAGGTCACCGAAAGTGACCTTTCCTAAATATCTCAGTAACGGTTACGTCTTCAGAAAAACAATGTAGAAAGAATTTGTAGCTTAGAAAATTTCCAACAAAAAAACTACCTGACTTTTTCCTGTAACCATAACCGTTTTTGAGACATATTGATCTAAACATATGTTACTAACAGCATCCTCTTTCACAACGGCATGTTGATGTTATTCGATTTTGATTACACTGAAAGAAAAATCTTGGTATAATCAACCATTTTCCTTAGTTGTTTTTGCGTCAACTACGGGCTATAGTTAAAACAACCATAAAAAAATAGTTGATTACTTTTATGCACCATGACGCGTGGTTGATAACGTCCGTGGTGCAAAAAAAGTAAGCAACAACAAACAATGGTATTCCAACCATATACATAGCACGAAATATAGGCAGGGGAGGCGTGAATGCCGCAGTTGAATTTGGTGAATCTCAATGCAGCGACAATGTCGCTGTCAATGCAACCAAGGCACCAACCAAATTCATTTTTTTTTTCTTTTGTATTGCTAAATCCTGTTGTACGAGGATTAGGTTGGCTTATCACAATACACATCAGCCATCGCTTGTCTATTCCACCAGACCATTCAACCTAATTCAAACAGATTTAATTCAACCTAGTGGTGATGCCAACCTATGGTAGGTATCACCGCTAGCGGTGCGGCAAAATTAGAAATTTGGCAAATTCTGCCGCTGCCGCAAATTCTGCCGCTGCCTCAAATTCGGCCGCAGCCATTGTGTGCGTTACCATACAAAACAGTGCATTCTAATTTTTTGACTGCGCTTTGCCGCAGCCCACTGCTTTGCCACAGCGGAAAACGCTGTATTGTGAACAAAATAGCGTCATACAACGTAATATAAAGGCTTCACAGCATAACATGAATATGAATTATATCGAACAGCAAACCGAACACAATTTTGCCATGTATCATATGAAACTTCTATGATAGAATAGGAGCATGAGTATGAGGAGTATGAAAAATCAACAGTTTTCCTTAGTTGTTTTTGCATCAACTAGGGCTATAGTTAAAACAACTATAAGAAAATTGTTGATTACTTTTATGCACCATGACGCGTGGTTGATAAACAAAAAAAATTTCATTCGGAGCATGAAAAGCGTCCAAATGTTGAAACCATTCTACTTTGCGTAGAATAATTCCAAAGACGTTGCTCACTGAATTACGTTTGTTGAAATCAACTATTGCAAAGTAGTTTAAGTACCATACAAACTGTTGATAATTCGAAACGTTGAAGTTTGAACTATTTTTCGTAGTTATGAAACAATTAAAACAGTTGATTTCATGAACCTTGCGATATTTTTTGTATAACCAGAGCCAACTACTTTTATATCGTTAAATTAACTATATTAACATAGTAAAAATACTATTTTCCGTAGTTCGTTTAACGATTTTGAATGAATCGTTGCAATACTATTAAAAATAGTTGAACCAACCAAGAGTTTTTCTTTCAGTGTACGACTTGGCATGTTTGTGAGTTTGTTTTTCTATATTTAAGAGGCGCATAAAAAAAGCACGTTTACAAACTTATCTACCAGACTCCAGGGTAGGTGGAAAAGTGTGCTCCGAAAAGTTACCACCACCCCCCACCCCCCTTTGCCTCAAACTTGTGGGGAAATCTGCTCGCTACTCTCTTCTCGGAAATAAACTGTATTGCTGCATCATGTATGGGATATTCCACGAAGCAGCAGGACAAAAAAACAACATTGCAGGTGAAAATAGGTTTTGTAACAGATCATGGGCCTAGGAGTATGAAAAAGCAAGATAATATCATGGCACAGTTCTGTAAACGCTCATTTTTGACATTATAGAAGCTCAACCCGCTGCAGATTATCCCCGAATAATAAGTTTTTTTTGCCAATCCTGTGATGACTGCATAGCGCCAAAGGAACATGACACGTCTCGAAACCAATTTGCACCTGAAATTAGGTGGCCTTGCCCTGATCGTTCATGGGATAAGACGGTATAGAAAAAAAAACTAAAAAACCGGTTATTTCGGGGTGGTTCGTTTGCGGGGGTCGGTAGGGTGTGGGTGTAGGGCTGGTCTTGCGATGTCAATAATAGGCAATTAACAGGATAAGAAGTGATCCTATCTTGTTTAACAGTGGGCAAAGAGTAGGCAACGAGCTCATTTCTGAAGATTTGGGATGGATGCTCAGGGATACCATTTTATGGCAAAAGGGGAGGGGGGAACTTTTCGGACCACACTTTTCCACCTACCCTGGAGTCTGGTAGATAAGTTTTATTTACATGTTTTTTAAGCGTCTCTTAAACATAGAAAAACCAACTCACAAACATTCCAAGTCGTAGTCAAAATCGGATAATATTAACTTGCCGTGAGGAAGAGGATGCTGTTAGTAACAAATGTTTAGATCAATATATCTCAAAAATGGTTATGGTTACAGGAAAAAGTTATCGAAGTTTTTTTGTTGGAAATTTTCTAAGCTACAAATTCGTCCTACATTGTGTTTCTGAAGACGTAACTGTTACTAAGATATTTAGGAAAGGTCACTTTCGGTGACCTTTGACCCCGTATAAAAAGTGACCCAGCACTAGATCAATGAGGACTTTTGACATTTTGTTCAACAAGCCAGTACCAAGGTTCACACCAAAATTCAGCTTTCCCCTAATTTTTCCGAAGCACCATGTTACGGAAAGTACGTGAATTGCGATACAATTTGCAATATTTCCCCACTGATTGCGAGAAGTAGATAGCAATATCCCAGTCAAAGTTCAAAAAGTTTAGTACAAAAAGTTTAATACAAAGTTCAACGCTGCTACGATCAGATACCTTTCTCATTCCCACTAGGCAATATACATGTGCTTTGCCAAAGAAACTACTTAACGAAAGGCGATTTATTCAATATTGATTTTCTTTAAACATTTTCTGAGTATTATAATGGCAAGCGATAAGATAGTTAACGCGGAATACTACTTTCAATATCATTTAGTGAGTGAAAGGAATATCTCCGACACTTTTATGCAACCCAATGCAGAGAATTTCGTTTGTTTCCAGTGAATGTTCGCTGCGCTTACTGTTTCTTGATGGGATTATACGCACGCCAAAACACTCTCACCTATCAGCTAACACGGATATATGTATACATTCTCACCTGTCGTTTGAGAGTTTGCTTTTCTCACTTTTGCATTTGATAAAGTGAACTTATTTTGGTTTTGGTTCTTCTTAGGTGCCAGCTGATGGTAAATCCTTCACTCTCTGCAAATCTCTTCCATCAAGCAAATATCGCACAATACCGTTCTTTCCATGCTATTTATTAGATCTCATGCTATGGTAAAGCCGTGGCAGCTCGAATATGTGATGCCTATTTCTAATCCAGCCATATCCATGATTAGACTTCGGACTTTGATTAAATCTAGCTGTGAGCCCTAGCTGTATTTTATTCATACCAGGGCCGACATGAATCCTAGAATTTATGAATGAAAGAATCTAACAGCTGCCTGTGAAAAACCGATTGTGTTTCAGAAAAACTAGCCATAAATTCTGGAAGTTATAATCTAATTCAATGAAAAGTTAGCATTTAACCTTATTCTAAACTATATAGCTCGATAAAGATAACTTAGTTAAAAGAAAATGAAAAAAAAAAAAAATTTGAATAATCCCACAAAAGCAATTCCATATCAGATTAGTTTTAAGAGATACGTCAATAATAAAGTCCAAACAATCAGCAAAGATTTCTGTCAAATATATCTATGCCCAATGAAAATAAATAATATATAATCGCTTCAACAACATTTAGTGCAACGGCCAACGCAATGAATTCTAATCCATTTTCGATGTTGAATGTTATTGATGTTCTCATTGTGAACTAGTCTTGCTCCATAATGTTCTCGAATTACTCCCTGGCAATCAAGCAGCACGGTTCGAGTATTTTATGATAGCAATAAATTTCAACCAGTTTGATCTTTGAATAATGTTCGTCAAGTAGAATGGCTGTTTTGGTTTCATCCATAGTACACTACCGATTCAGTCATTTGCGTCGCCTCCGAGCCCCTGTTAACAAAAACCTAATTGATTTATACTCATCTCCAGCGATGACTGAGCGCCTTCATGCCTACCCTCATTCGTCTTTAGCCATAACTAAACGGAGCGCAACCATATCTGAATCCCCATTCGTGCATTCAGCGGCATCAAGGCTAGCATTATTCATCGGAAAACAAACTTGCATTTATCTCTCGCACAATAAAATGCCAATTTAGAAATTGGCATGTACCATAAATATATTTAAACAAATACGCAGCCAGGACAATAGGAACTCGTTTTCAATAATAACGTAACGACTTCGAAGAGGTTCAAGAGATTTTCAGTTTCAATATCTCAGCCCTCTGTGAGCTCGAATCGCCACCCCATGTTACTGACAAGACTATTCATTGCTTTTCAGCACCACGAAGGGTGTGTGATGTCACACGTGAGCGGTGCGAACATATGCGACGGCCAATGCAATATGGGAATCGCAACAACGGAGCGCGTGCTACCATTAACACGCTTCTCGGCCGGCAAGGATCAATTGCACGGAGGCGTTTCCCATGATGATAAATCTTAGTGGATTAAGCTGGATGTGTGTTATTCGCTGACTGTTGCATCATGAAAACGCGATAGTGCAAATCGTCCTTGTATTTTCCCAAGAGCCGCATGGTAGTAGACCAAGTCCTAAACAACACCCTCGATAAAGCCGATATAATGTGCTATTGAAATTTCAGTTGTAAAGTTTTGCGTTATGCGTATTTTGTGTGATTTTTCCTAGAGAAGTTTTAGTAGTCAACAACAAGTGCGTTTAAAGGAGTTGCCGACGGCGAAATGCTGTTTATTTATTCAACTGAATATAGAAATTCAAATAAATTCAAAAGGAATACAACTAAAATTTAGGAAGCAGAATTGCAAAATTTTTCTACCAGAGTATCTTAACCAAATCATTAAACTAGTTCCCATCACTTTCGCCACGTTTGACCCATTAGCATTGATTTGCGGTTTCAGTATCATCCAGATCATCCAGGCAACACTGTCCTACATTTGCCGCATAGCAGGGCTAAGAGTCAATAGTCGCGCGTATGCAATTATCCAAGTGCAGTGGGAATTGATATAAATCACCTGTCGTCGTCCTAATGCTAACAAATTACACACATATGCCAGGCTCAGGCTCGAAGGACCGCAAACACAAAAAGCATAAAATGTGTTTGATGTTGACTTCAATTAGAGTTTTGCTCTGCCACCGGGAGCGTGTTTAGCTTGAGCTGGAGCAGACCACCGATGGCTCGACCTGGTCGATGGTGATGGAAAATGTGATGACAATTACGACGAACCGAGCAGTGGTGTTGCGCTGATGGAGAAACGTGCGTGAAATTTAATACTAGCATATCATTACCGGGAAACCTAGTCTAGTCTTTTGGATTGTGTGGTTTAATTAAAATTAGTGCCGATATACCCAAATGCGGTTTTCGGGAAATCTCATGATAGGTATTTGCTACTAAATTGAGAGCGAGAATACTATTCGAATGCAATTTTCTGTCATTAAATTGTATTGTTTCACGCATGTTTTGCGTTAGATATTATAAATGTATGTACAGGTGAGCCAATACTCGTTGCGGTTCCTGTTGTTATGAGCAAATAAATTATTTTGGCAGTCTCTCAGATCAAATGCGAAACCAACATTAAATTTCACTTTTGAGTTTGTCTCTGTATCTACTTACTATTCATTGTTTTCTGTTTACTTTAAGTTTTCAATGATTTTTCTTCTAAGAAAACTAGTTTTGGAATAACTGCCAAAAAAAATAATTCAAAACTCAGGATAAAAACTGAAAGCTTCTGAAAAAATTGATCTGAAAACTCGAACAAGCTTGGTAAGGATTTTTTTGGAATTTTCCGTGTCTGAAAGTAGGCAAAGAAAGTTTGCAAAATTTCGCATTCAAATGACTTTCTACTGAGATATCACATCATACGAAATTCGCAAGGCACACTGAGAGGCCTCGGAAATACGCTTCTTTGGCTTTTAAAGACAGTTCTGTAAGAATGGTAAACAGGTCAAACTATATACCCTCCTGAAATTTTGTTGCCTCTTAGAATAAAATACCAACTACTGCTAAGTTTTATGCTTTGCTAACATAGTCAAATCAAAATTTTGCATATTCCTCACCGAATAAGAACGGTAACCTTTCACCAAATAAAAAATATTGTTTGCACCCGAAAATGTTAGTTTCCTAAAAGACAGAAAAATCCTGATTAGGTTTAATGATGAAATAAGTAAGCAACGAGTAGTTAACATTGGTGTTCCTCAAGGGTCAATTCTAGGGCCAACTTTATTTTTACTCTATATTTATAATTGATATTTCTCTGGTCTGACTGGAAAATATATTATTTGTTCTCTGCTAACTCTGCTGAACTTCTGGAGCGACAAATAAATAATGATTTAATTGTTAATGGGTCCTGGCTTTTGGGAAACAGGCTAACAATCAATACCTGTAAAACTAGTTACATGGTATTCAAGCAGATTAATAAGAGTGAGATCTGCCTTAACTACAGAATACATGGAGAGGAGATACAAAGAGTGGCTAATTCTAAATACTTAGGGCTAATTATTGATGATAGATTACCTTGGTCCCCTCACATAAGTAATGTGAAATCTAAGTTGGTTTTCTGGGTTAGGCTGTTCAAAATGAAATATTACTTGGATTTAGAGCTAAAAGATATGATCTACAACTCTTTTGTACTGCCTAAGATTGCCTATGGTATATTGGATTGGAATCAAACTTCAAAGATGAATATTGACTCAAGTCATAGAATACTCAAAAGGATAATTAAGGCAGTGCATGGTCTTGATAGACTGACTCCAAGTGATATACTATACAGACAAACAGATAAATTCAATGTAAGGGATATTATATTTATGGAGAAAGCTAAGATAATATATAAAACACTCAATAAAAATATAAAATCTTCGATGTATCCAATAAGACACTGTGATTATCACAGCTATCACACAAGCTTTAAAGATAATCTCAAGCTTGATATCGCTAAAACGAATAGAAAACATAAAGATCCTATTAGATTAGCTGTGGAAATCTTTAACAATTTACCTAACTCTTTGAAGAATGCTAGATCTTTTCCCGTCTTTAAAAGGCTGCTGAAAAATCATATTAGAACCATGTAAATAAAGTAAATTACGTACTATTTACTATTAGTTTTTACCGATTGCTGATTTTTGATATTTAAAAATGTTTTTTTTTTCGCATCCTTCATACCAGCACTCTGTTGCTCTCTGGGAGGCAGTTTTGTTTTCTCCTTGAAAATCTTTGAATTAATTTTTATTTATATTATGAAAGAGCTTCTTCTTCTTTTTTGCATGCTTTTTATTTTTCATGTTTTCCACTAACTTCCCATGAACTAACTCGATCTTACTTTATTTATTCTTCATTTATTTATGTTTTCTCTTTATTTTTTATATAATTTAATTTCAAATTGAATGTGTCGAGAGTGTGGTTTGAGATTCCTTTCCTATCCTATTCCCTCTCGGGGGATGATGATAATTTGAATTGCTTGTTTCTTGACCAAGCGGCTTACTGCTGCTAGGAAGAAGAGGCTCTGCAATGAAGCTGACCCCATTGTGTCATTGTGTTATGTATAATCTTCCACAAATCAAATCATCTTTTATTTGATTTGACTAAATATTTATTGTGTAAAAGTTTCTTCCATTCAACATAATACAAGTTTTACATTACCTTATTTCGAGCAAGTTATTTTCCACAAATTATGTCTTCAACGCTAGCATGTTGTTACATGCATCAACATCAACTACTTTTGATTCCAAGAAATGCTATCATCTTCCGTATTAAAATTGAAGACATCTATCCTTCTTTCAAAACTGTATAAGAAGACTCGTTTTCCGTTGGGGTAGACGACTTCTTTCTTTCTTTTGAGTGGGTAAGTATGTTTTATTCGACAACGACAAACTGGAAACACATTTTTCGCATTCCAGATTTTTCATTTTTCAATTATTTGATGTCATCGGATAGGATTCGATACCATTCCGCATATTTGCAGACATCAAAGAACAAGCTGAACCTACTAAATTTTTCCGATTAATAGAGTGATATTCTTTCAGAAGAACATTTTTTTTTGTTAAAATAAAATTTACTTCTTTAATTCGAACAAATTTTATTTAAAAAACAAGTAGAATATGTATTTGCTTAGGGTTAAACCATAATGCCTTGGTTTATGAAATACATGTGCTTGATTCAAAGAAAATTGTCGATGAAAAAAATGATTAGCTTTTATGACTTTAAATAAATTTTGCTCATGTTAAGCTCAATATTTGTCTAAGGTCAAATCATATTGCTTTGGCACGTGAAAATTATTTTCTTGTTACGAAGAAAAATATCAATGCAGAATATTGTCTGCAATCTATAAAATTTCCTTGAAACTATACCAAATTTTACTGATTGTAAGTTCAATATCAGTTATTTGAAATGAATAAATTCCATTGTTTCCACTCAATAAAAATTTCTTAGACACCAAATCGTTATCAATTTTTTTTGATCATGTGTTCGCTTTTTCTCAAAAAAGGGGTTATATTTTTCAAAGTGTACAACATGCTTTCAAAATGTCCTCACATGTTCTCTACTTTTCCCCGCAAAGCAGTCTCTTTTTTGTTTGTTTTTTCATCCTTTTTTCTAGTTTTTTTTCGGGTTTTTATTGAATAAATATAGATTTATTAACATAGATTTATAGATTAATATAGATTTATGTGTCAGAATCAGGTTTATTCCTTAAATAAACACTCTTGTAGCTCGTGTTGGTTATTATTTTACTGAAAGTAAAATTCTTTGAAATTCAAATTCAATTCAAAATACCCATGTTACACGTAGGACCGGCTCGTTTGCTCTCTGTTAAATCTACGGTTTCGTTGCCACGAATTTTGCTGAGCCCATGATTCGAGATCCGTGGCTAAACCAATGCATTTGTTCACCTTTATTTTGTCATAGGCAACCAAATCACAGATCGTTTCACTTTTTCAGGGTATTTGTGAAATGTTGTACCGAACTACAATAAAACAAAGTTTGTTTTGGCTTCTCATCGTGCTGACTCTTTTTTTTTAAGCTAGTACCAGCCTTTGGACGGGACTTGAAAGATCTGGGTGACAGAATACTAAACTGATTATTGATTTATGGGTCAGCAAAAGCCACAACACTTAAATCAACCAAAGTATTCAATATTTCATACTCAATTTGATTACTTTCCTATCTTTTCGCCTCTAGGTAAATCATTGGCAAGCCATTCACAGCCTGATGCAAATCGAAACAGACCCCAAAGAATGCTCATCATTTACAGCTCACAGCATTTATAATTCAATAATAAACTATTAACTAACTACATAATGTTTTCGTCTGCTAAAAGTCTAAGCTATTGATTTCCTCCCCATAAAATATTGACTTTTCTCAACCCTCATTTACAAGCTGCTTCTCTGCTCTTTGCGCACATCGAAGAAATCAATCAAACCACATCTCAAGAATTAAACCTTCCGAAACAGACACAGACTAAATCAACACTGTATGATTTTCGTGATTTTACTGCAAATAAAACCGTCGTTATCAACTCTTTTCCTGTAAAATATCCGGTAGCCATTGTCGTTTCTATTTCGATAAACCACAATATCGATATGTTCGTAGAAGGTATGTATCCAAAGCCCTTTCGTGGAAAACGAACTTAAAAATCCAAATCATGTACATGACACAAACTATACCTATATTTTCTGCTTACAACACACAAACAGTTTCGCAAAATTATTGCTCAACAAAATATTCGAAGCAATATTCAACTCACATATCCGCCATTATGTCCTTACGTTCCGGATAAGACGGGCAAGCTAAGGATCGTCTTATAACATACAAACTTGCGGTTTCACAATTCCGAACTGTTATGTTCGACAAGGAGTCCTTTCATTTCGGTAATAGTTTACTGGTTCTCTAAATTCGTCGTTTACAGGATATATTTATAGACATGAAAGATTCGGTCTCAGTCGAATCTGTAGTTTGTGTCCTAGCTGCTGCTGCTGCTGCTGTTGCTACTTTTGCTAGTTCTATTGGTATTTCGATTGCCCTAATATAATGTCGACATATGTGCTGAGCTCATATGGAATTTCCTATACATTTGTGGAAAGGGAAGTTGATTATGGTTTCCTAGCATCTCAGAAGCATATTCCGTCCGTCTGAGCATTAAAATCCGTCTGACCATACGAAAAGTCACAAAGAGGAACGAGACAGGATGACTGAGCACAGAAGGCAGTCGAAATGGAAATTGGTATCAGGCAGGATGAGTGCGGTCATCGATCATTGACCGAGTGTGAACGCTAGAAATTAGGTAGCAATTTCAGTTTCTCCCATTTTAGGATACTTCGAGAATATGTGCGAAGAAATTCATATCAGGAATATTGTCAACATTCTAAATACGTCTTTGAACCCGAGTTTAAATTTCACAGTTCATTACAAATCATGTAAAAGAATAGCTAGCTTGTTTAAGATTTCCTCAGTATCATTATTTGTTTATCATGAAACCTAAATACCGGCACACCGAATTTCAGAAAATATTGCTAAAAAAAATTATGATCATCGCACCGGAATCTAGTCAGAACACAACTAAAAAAAAGTCACTTCCTTTTTTAAGTAGCAATTAAATGCTCCAGCTGCCAACTGCTTTCGCCCAAAAACCTGATCCTTTACATTCGTGTTCTTATTTCCCGGTCTCGGCAGAAAAAATAAACATCCCATCGGACCCAAATCCATCGAAACCTTTTACGACCGATTCAGATCAGGCTCTTATTTATTCAATTTATTTCGCTAAATAAGAAAAACAATCTCAACACGATTCAATTTCTACCAGTGAAATCAAAGAATATTGATTGCAAAATTTATATCAATCCACCCTCAGTTTTTCTTCTCTGACATAGCCTCTTTCGAACACGGTGCATAAGCATATTTTTGAAGTCTCGATTTTTGAATCAAAATCTGAAACTCACACCACTGTCACGCTCGAGGACGACGTGAATCGAATATGAGTGTTATTCACCAGGACCAAGACTTGTAGTCGCATCAGATCAACACATCAAACACACCTCGAGGCATCCATCTGTCATAAAATTTCAGCTCTGATTATTTGGGCATTAGCAATGACACCCTCAATCATCGGCGGGGTCTCTGACATCTTGCGTTACCCTCATGAAACGTGTCTCTGGTGATTTCCGATCGAAATGTTGTCTTTACAAATAAAATCTTTTTCAAACTGACTGGATATTCTGACTGCCCGCCTGCCCCTTGTTTGCGTGAATTTTTCGTGTAGTAATTTTGATACGCTGCCGAAATTTAATGTAAATTGGGGAACTTTAAAGTCTATTATGTTGATCTAAAAGTGAAATGCAAATGAGTGTTTGTTACAAATTTTCAACGCATTCATGCAGTGGCAGTGGAAATTGATTTACTTTCGCTGCTGCTTGGTGATTTTGAGGTAAAAATATATATGAAATGGAGTCTGAAGTAGGGTTTTGGTTTGGAAATGAAATTGATTGATTAAATTCGATTGAATTTTTTCGTAGCTTTCAGAACCAGATATTTATATTTAAAGACCAATTTTTCCTATAGAGACTAAATATATTCTAAATTCTAGACATAAACTGGTATTTCAAGGGTAATCTGCTCTGTACTTCAGATCAATAGACACTGAAGAAGACCCAATCCCAACGAATCCACACTTTTGAGCACTCTTGTACTCACCTAGTTGGACTCATGATACAATGGTTGGACTGTTGTAAAGCTTTGATATGCAGCGACCAATGTCTGGTTTGTTTGGTGAGACTATCTCTATGGGTGAGACGAAAAAGTTTTGTAAATTGTTTTTTGGTGCCGGGTTTTGTCAGGGGCATGTTTTGCATAGTGTCACGGATCTGATTCCGATCTGTTGGGAACACATCTTTTAGGTCAACTTTTATTATGTTTTTTTTTACATTTTGGAGCCGAATGGTAACACATTATGCTTCTATTACTTTTCTTTTTTCTTATCATTACTATTGTTATATATGTAATTAGTACGATCATCCACATTAAATATAAACATATGTACACACTTACACATACTTCTAACCTAACGGCATTAGCCGGCAGTAGCGCTTATCACTAGCTTTCAGTTCGATTGTGCTGTATCAGTTCAGTAATAAAGAGACACTCAAAGCCTACACAACAACTATAACCATAATGATCCTGAAAATTGGAAGAGACACGTCTTAAGCCTGTATTTATTAGTTTAATATCTTCAATCTGCAAAAACACATCTTTACTGCAATCATCATTAGGTCGTTTTTTTGCTCCGCTATCCAGTACATAACAGAACAGATGCATTGGAAACAACAAAACTCCTGTCTCATTCAATTCACTGGGACAGAATTATGTTCTGCGTAGGTTGTTCATATGCTGATCTATAGAATGTGTTGGTAGAAAAAAGAAAAGCTCATGAGTAGTTGTTTAATTTGCCGTGAGATGGCTTTGGATTTTTCCAGGTTATGTTGAATGTTTTGGTAGTTAAGGAATTAGAAAAAGCCCTCATAATGTGTAGAAAGTTAAAAAAAAGGTAACTTTCTGTTAGTTATTTTTATACTTTCTATGGATTGCGGTAGTTTTTACTCGTTATTTTCTCCTTTTATTTTCATCTGTTTTGCGCTACCACAGCGAATACAGCAGCCTATAGCAATCTTGGCGAAAGTATCGGCTGTTCGGTACTGGATTGTTTCTTTGCGGCATTGTTCTATTCTATTCTGCATTGGAGCAAAAAATGCACCTATTACCATAGCCGCAAACACCTCGTATCTTCTAGTGACTTGTTTCTGCTGCGGACCGCAGTAACGTGGGACTACGCATCGAGCTTTGAGTTTACCTAGCTTCAAATAGGTACCTAAGTAAAATCAGGGGTAAAATGAGTCGTAGAACTATTAACTTCGCACTCGTATTCACATTGATTATATTCAATGCTTCAGGAAAATACCAGGTTCTGAAAATAGTGTTATAAATGTACAAATACAAAGTGTACCTGATTGGCACTAACTGCTTGAGCATAGTGTTCTTGATTTTTTAACCAAAAATCAAATTCAATCTTCAACCGTATTTAATAGTGTCAAGATATGTTCCATATGAGCGAAGTTGGGATTGTTGGTGTTGAATACTTGTTTGACGTCAACATTCTGAAAGCCCGGATTTGGCAGATCCATTTTTGATATCAAAATGGCATCGGAGGGACTTGCAGTACACGTCAACGATTGGAGCGTGCTGGAAGATTATACTCCGAGTTATCATAATTACATCACCTTTCAAACTGTTAACAGATGGCACAGACACCACCAATCCCTTTGCAAGTGGCTAGGCTGGAATGCCGCAAAACTTAACAGAGACGAGATGGTCGCATCGCTTGTTTTGAGCTTGGAAGAGGAACCTCTAACATCTGGGACCTCAGTGGCTAATGCAGCAGTAAAGAGCACTGGTAACAGCAACATGGCGTGGATTCGAAGTGTGTGTGAAGCTTCAATGCCCAAATGGAAACCCTTTCGTAAGAAGCAGGATGGGTCCTGCAAGAAAAAGGCCGGAATCGGTCTATCTGGTGATCACAATGCCGCAAAGACGGAGCTGACCGAGGCCATCACGAGAAGCAAACGTGTCAGATGGCAGGCTTTCTGTGAGGAAGTCATTTAAAACCCTTGGGGAGATGATAAAAAATTGGTCATTCGTAGGGAGATGATAACAAATTGGCCATTCGTACATGCGGCCTAGCACTCTCATAGATGCCAATGTATAGAATGTATCGTTGGTTCACTGTTCCCGGCGCATCCGCCAAGGACTGGTGATCCCATCATCATGAACCAGGTGGAGGTTCCTCACTTTGCAGACCAAGAGGCCAGCAGTGTAGTTTCCAACATGTAGAACTGGAAGGCTCCGAAGCCTGATGGAGTAGTGGCGCTTAAAGTCGTGACAAGGAGTCAATAGTCACTATTATTGGATTTGTATAATTCATGTAAAGCCGCGGGGGTTTTCTCATCGCGGTGGAAAGTAGCTTGCCTGGTACTAGTAAAAAAAGGGAATGATAACCTGGGCAATTGGTTGGCATACCGTCCGCTGTACATGCTGAGCACTGCGAGAAAGCTTTTCGAAGGGTTGCTTAAACCGCGTCTGTTGTCAGCGGTGAGATCTGCTGGTAATCTTTCTTGCAAATAGCATGGTTTTCGGAAAGGGTATTCAACAATCGATATAATCTCAGAGATTTTTGGGACTCCAGCAAGAGCAAAAAATGCATGTCATCAAGCCAGACCAGTCGTCCCGGTGGTAGCGCCAGACGCACAAAACGCTTTCAACTCAGTGTGGTGGATGGACATCATCCGAGCCCTTGAGAAGAAGTTCCGTATCACTGGCTATCTACTAGCATGGCGGAGTGAAAAGAAGGCCTGTCATCTCAGGTGCGGCACAATGATCTATCTTAAAACCAGACGTCTGGAACATAATGTATGATGATCACTGTTGCGCCAGGTTCCGCTGATGACATCACAGCGGTAATCACATCCAGATCTGCCAATTTTGCTCAAGTCACAAATCATTAGGAGGGTGGATCGGTGGGTGACCGAGCTCATCAAAATAAATCCTAAGAATGACCTTCGCAGCTTTGAGCGGGTCTTGGTTTGAGCTGGCAGTCTCAAAAACAGAGATTGTCATGCTGACGAAGGGGAAGATACCAACTGTGATACCTATGACTCGGAACTTCGTGGGCTTGTAGATGTTTTTTTTTTTAGTGAGTTAAACCCCACATATCCTGTGGTGATAGGTCACCCAGAGATCTGGCAAGCAGATTTGTTTTTGGCCATCTATGCTAGCGGGGAAAATATGAGCTGCGAATGATGTATTTTCTTTTTTTTCTATTCCTGCTTTCAGCATTTTTGGAAAACGCAAAGAGGAATAGTTCCCGTATGATTTCGTTCATGTATAAGCTTATGTAACATTCTAGCCTTCCATATATTTACAGCAACTATCGTAAATAAAATGTGTTTAGCTAGAGAAGAGTTTATTTGGCTTCCTTTCTCCCAGTCAGATATTCGAATGTACGGAGTCATTTGCCTTACCATTGCATATACTTTTCAAAAAATCACTATCTTGTCATTCGTTTTTCATCCTCTGTAATACCTCATATCTAACGGGAATTCTTGAAAGTGGTGACAAACGCTCCATTGAAAATCACAAAGGTGTTACTATACTCTCAGAATTGATCCTTTACAACCTCTTCGAAGTGAACAACACGATTTCAGAAAAGTCTGGTCAACTACTATCAACGTCATCAGCCCAGTGTTGAATATTCATTGTGTTATGGTAAAAGAGAATCAAATTAATAACTCCTACACAGACTTCAGTAAAGCCGTTGGCCATGTTCATCATTACATTTTAAGTTTAATAAGCTTGGTATTTCGTTATCTATTGAACTGGTTAGAATTTTATTTTTAAAAGAGAGTTTATTATTATTTATTAAAAGTTTACACTAACTTACTAGCTTTCAATTTTTGCCTTTGAACTCTCATAGTAATGCTCCTTAGGTGTTTTCCATTACACATCGTGAGGTTAAGGCCAGCGCAAATATCCATTACCATTGTGTGCTATTATTAAGTGACTTATTTGCAAAGGATTGTATCTATTGATTTATATTTAAATGGAAAAAAAGTTTTAGGTGCAGCTCAGGTAGTGAAAACCATACCCAATTTCAATACTAAAACTAAACAGCAGTTTTCGTTTTAGCTTTTTCTAAAATAAAGGAATTAATGCTATTTAGCACAAGTATTTAGAGCTCAAATTAAAAAAAAAACTGATAATTAGTCCAGATTTTGATAACTGATTTTCTTTGATATTTCAAATTTCTTGTCTATACAATAAGTTCTTTAGCAAGGGTATAATTTCGTCCGTCAGTACTAAAAATAAGTAAGTGCAATACCAACTCCCATCAGCGAGTTAAAAATGCCGTTTGTTATGAAATATCTTAGCTGAAATAAATAAAATTTTACCAGGTAAAATGAGTGACCTTCAAAAATAGGCTAATTAGATTTACCAATGGTTTTTTGAAAAATATACTCACTTCGGTATTTTTACAAAAAATGACAGCAATTTCTTCTCAGTACAATATAACATCACCTCCATTGCATGAAAAAGGGTAATTCACATCCTAAAAGCATTCTTGTTGCTCAAAACTATTTAAAACATATTAAAAGGCGAAAACTGAAAATTCTCTTCACACCTACTTTACATCCTTTCTCTCAAAAAATCTGTTTTATGGGCCCGTTTGAATAAGAAATTGTGCCATGATTGATTGTAAACAATTGCATACCCTAGAGTGATGCAATATGATTTTTACTCGAACTTTCACCCCTTTTCGCGACTGTAAAGACTCGTGAAATTGAAATCTGTTCGGTGTCTTGAAAAGATAAAAAGACATATCATTATGTCAAATATGCAGAATGCCCAAAGGAATATGATTGATTTGGAAAATTTTTCGCTGTGTTATTATATGCCGCTGTTTTTTTCAAATGAATGAATTTGTAAGTCAGATTTGGACGCGTACAGTTGCGTAGACCATTTTAAATTAGTAAATGCATATTGTTGAAGGCTACGTCGTATCTTTTCTTCAAGAAAAATGAAATCAAATTGATATGAGAGAGTAAAAAAATGCTTTCAATGTCTTTATAAATATGTTTTCATACATATTTTAATCCAGGAATACATCTTTTTTGATTATGACATCTTTATGTATACTATGGTTTATCACAATTTTTTATTTTATTTTATTAAGTGAGTTCATTATACGGGTATTGGTTTTTCATCGAAAGAATTATGTATCTAAATTCATTGAATGTTGAAGCTTATCAACTTGTTCGTTTTCAAGCTTACAGTTGACTTGAGCTCCAGATAAGAGAGACGAGCAAATTTTCGGAGCAAGCGAAAAGCATTTTGAGTCGTGTCATCTATCATCCATTCTTTCAGGTACTTATCAAAAGTTTTTCGTATATTTTTTCGTATATTTTTATTTACTAAAACCATACACTGTTTTTTTTTCGCCGACATACCTAACATAAAACTAATGAATGCAATACAAAAAAAACTTCAGCTTCTATTATCTATCCACATTAATGAAAATATTGGAGTAATCTCTGTTTGCATTTAATATTATTAAAAATCTGTATGAACCTCCTCGTAGACTTCTTCAACATCCGTCGGCAAACACTTCATGTCCAAAGAACCGGAACAAAGAGCGAGTTGGAGAAACGAAAACACAAGTACTAGGACAATAGTCTACTGCCCATGCTGTTGTAGTAAATCACGTTAATGCTACCGTATCGCAAACATACGCTAGACCAACACAACGCGAAGGATTACATCTTAAATGGAAGAAAGAACTCAATGGTGAGGTTCGTCTTCTGCGAACAGAAAATCTGATCTGCCTTGAGTCAAGAAATCTGATTCTTGTAGCTTCTCAAGTTACGGTCATCATAGGCCTGGTTTCAGCTCCGTGCTATTTACATGAATTTTCATCTGCACTTAAGATATTCCAAGTGTGGGGAAACATTCGGACATTTTGATCGGATAGGGATAAAGAAAATAAATATAATTAATTTGAATGCATGTTTTGTAGATGGTCTATGAATGTGTTGCTTCAAGATCTTACAAAACTTATAGCATGAAATTTTAAATCATAGAAATCATAAAACTAACAAATTATAAAAATTATAAAATTAACTTGGCGTTTCGTGCAAATAAAAAAGTTAATGTGACCTGGCCATCGTATTTTAAGTGTACAATTGTGATTGCATCAAGGGTTATAATACGAATTTATAAAATTGAACTGAAATTGATCATTTCTGATTTCAATAGTACGATTATTTAAAATAGTTGGTATAAACTTATGGCCATTACTTTAAATAGGTAATCAAATCGAATCAAGGATGAAGTAAGCTTTCAAAATGTCCTAAGATAGCTTAAAGATGGTAGGACATCCTCGCGCCCAATGTGGGCAAAGTTAAATAATTTCACAACAACCTTTGTCGGGTTTGTGCAATTGCGGTTTTGCTCGTGGGAGCACTCACTTAGGTTATATGACCACCCAGTTAGAATAATTGAGAGTTTTCTGCCTTTATTATATTGCAATGTCAGACGCAACTTAGCTCCCAGCAAGTCCACATACGAAAAAAAACCGCCTCTTGTGCGACACAATCAATCGACTCAATCGAACCTGTCTCTATCATTGTGGGTAAACTCATATTAGCCCCATACATTTTCGCCTTCTCTGTCAAAAAATCCAAGTGAAGTTTTTTCAGCGGAATTATTTATGATCTGAAACAAAATATCATAGTCCATCACAAAATCGGTTGCACAAAAAAGTAACCACTGGTCATAAGCCACGAAATTCAGTTTTTTAAATACTTCGTTAACTATTGTCTCAATGTAAATTCTTATGTCATCAAATTTGTTCAATACCAAAAAGTGCAAAAAAAAACTCTACAACGAGGCTCACATGGAACTAATAGTTCTCGAGATATGAGCCTAATAAAACTTTGACGAAAGGTATAGTATAATTCACTATCGATTATGCATTATGATGAAAGCAGACGGCAATTGGGTCAAAACACCCAATTTTTTCAGAAAATTGAAAATGTTAATTGCAAAATCGTAGGGAAGATTTAATATTTTGTTTGATAATCATTTAGCTATTTTTTTACATTCTTAGAAAAGACTATTAGAACCCTAAATTATTTAAAAAAAAATGATTATTATTAAACTAAGAAATAATAAGTCCACTCGTCCAAATTGTCTACAAAATTTTCCATTGAAAAATCTACTACATAAAAGACTCACATATTTCAGCAAAATAATAAAACAAGCTTCAAAATGAATTGTTTACCGAAATAAGGCAAACCAAAAAGGATAAAAAAATATATTCGCTCAAACTGCAATGGAAAAGTTTTTAAGCACGCCTCAAAGTAAAACCTTTAAATAATGGTGGAAAAAAAACAATATTTACTCATGTACACAAAAAAAATCGCACATCCACAAAGCAAATTCATTGTCTTAAGTATTGAGAGCCAGCAAATTTAAACCACCGTACCTCATCATGCTTGTTTGCTCTGGACGTTCAAAAGACCTCTGATGCAGTCTGCCACAAAAGTCCTATTTACAAAATTATTTAAATTGGATATCGAACCTGCCTACAAGACATTATTCAGGATTTTTTAGCAGGAAGATATTTCTACGTGTAGTAAATGGAGTAAATTAAAATCTGAATTACTGATTCTCGAAGAATAGTCTTAGACTCGTTTTACCGCAAATTTATATTTCCGTATACATATATACTTATCAGCAAAAAGATTAAGGGAGATATTCTCTGGAGTGGCCAATTCGATTCAGTTGAAATTTTCGGAGGACATAGGTGCATATAAAGAGTAGGTCTATGACTTGTTAAAATTAGGATATTTTTAAAACTGTGGCGGCCTACATGTCTATGCAGAGTACATTTTTGTTAAAAATAAATACTGTAAATAAAAACTTATTATGTTAGATGCTTATTTATCATGATGAATTGGAAATTTTGCACCCTGTGTGGGCGCTCAGTGCCTAAAAGTAGGCGAAACATTAGATCATCGTAAAATTTGCAGAGCGTATTGAAGTTTACTAAGCTTAAGACTATACATACACACATACAACCCTCTAGCTACAGTAGATACGTGAAAGTAATTCTTTCAAATCATCGACCCTTCTGAAAAATATTTTGCTTTTTGTTGAATCTTAGCCTTGACCACCATGTCAAAATTCCGAATTGCACAAGAACGGCCACCCATCACTAAATTACCTCTATTTTCACCACTCGTAAATTCTGCTCACGAGAACTGACGACCGGATATTCCGATCATGTATTACCAAAATGTTCGTGGCATGAGGACCAAACTTGAAGACTTTGAAACTGCTGCTTTTCTTGGAAATGATCACCAGATTTGCTTGTCGGAAACAAGGCTGAAGGATGACATTTTAGCTCCGAATTTTTCCTTGCATACAATGTTTACGGCCGTGATCGCAATTGTTTGGTAACCAATAAGGCTGATGGTGGTGGTGTGACTCTCAATAGCAAACTTTGCGCTGATTTTATCCTCAGTCCACCTGTTGAATGTGTTAATGTCTCCATCTGTTTGTCTTCTATATCCTCTTTGTTTGTTGCGTTCATATATATTCCTTGTAACATGTCCTTCTCGACTTATGATAAATTCTTTTCTGAACTTTCCACCTATCTTAATAGCGATTTTCACTCGTCGTCAATCATTATCTGTGGTGACTTTAATATGCATTCTGTACAATGGGACTCTTCTTTCATTTGCATTGTGTCCACCAACAACCTTTCTATTACCTTATCTTCTTTTCTTTCTTCCTGTTATCTTTCTCAATTTAACTGTTTCCCTAATGCTAATAACAAGATCCTTGATTTAATCCTCTCTAACGTTGAGTCCTCTTCGATTTTACTATCTCCTGTCCCAATACTCTACACGCACCTTGACTCCCATCATACTCCCCTTTCTATTAATTTGTCCACTTCCTTTTCAAATCGTATTAAATCTTCCACTGCGCGACGGTTTAACTTTAAAAAAACTAATTTTGACCGCATGTCTAATGAATTGAATTCAATCAAATGGTTTAATTGCTTCCGTGGCCTTGATATTGACTCTGCTGTATCTAAATTTTACAATATTCTTACAGAGTTGATCTTGTCTTATGCTCCTGTTTACAGTTCTCGTAAACCGCATGACCCCCCTTGGTTTACCGCGAGGGTAAAGAGTGCCCTTGGAGATAAAAATTCAGCACGTTTTAAATTTTTCAATTCTCGGCCTAGAGAAGATTATGCTATCTTCTCCCGTTTACATTCCTCTGCCAAGAAAGAAATTAGATAAGCACTTCTCAGATATTCCTCGTCTGTTGAAACTTCTTTGAACTCGAATAACCCTAAACGTTTCTGGTCTTTTGTCAGCTCCTTAAAAGCTTCCTCCTCTCTTCCTGACTCCCTAGCTTTTAATGCCTTTACTGCTTCCAATCCTCTTAACTTTTGCCATCTCTTTGCTTTGTTTTTTTCTTCTATTTATACTATCCCATCGATTCCTGCTACTGACTGCTTTTTTATTTCCGTGCTAGTCTCTCCTTACTCGTAACTAAACCCGTAGAGGTTGAATTGCTTTGGTCCTCACTTGACTCTAACTGTTCTTCGGGCCCGAATAGTATCCCCAATTTTTTCGCAAAAAATCTTGCGTCTTCCCTTTGTGTCCCTTTAGCCATCTTATTCAATGCTAGTCTTTGTGCTGGTAAATTGCCGTCCTCTTGGAAGCTCTCTAACATTCTTGCCATTTTCAAATCGGGTGATAGGAACCTTGTTTCTAACTATCACCCCATCTCCATTCTTGCTTGCCTTTCCAAAATTTTGGAACGCCTCGTTTTCAATCGTATCTATGATACCCTCTACTGTGTCTTTGCAGAGCAACAACATGGCTGTTTAAAAGGCCGGATCACCTCTACGAACCTTGTTGAGTTTACTCATGTAATCGCTTCTGCAAGTGACAGTAACAATCCAGTTGATGTCATTTATACTGATTTTGCCGAAGCTTTTGACACTGTTAATCATATACTGCTTCTTGTCAAACTGAAGCATTATGGCATTCGTGAACTTCTGCTTTCCTGAATCTCTTCCTTTTTAACTGATCGCACTTGAGCCGCTTCCCTCTTTGGCTTGTTGTCCTCACCTTTCTCATCTTCTTCTAGAGATCGTCAATGTTCCATCTTAGGACCTCTTTTATTCAATCTATTTGTCAATGACCTTCACACTGTTTGTAAGTCTTCATGTCTTCTATGCAGATGATTTAAAAATCTTCCGAGTCATCAAAAATACTGCTGACTCTCTGCTTCTTCAGGATGATTTGTATGCTCTCTCTGGTTGGTGTAATTTGAACTGTTTGTCCCTGAATGTTTCTAAGTGTTTTTCTATGTCTTTTTCCCTTAAATTTCACACTCATGTCTTTCCTTATGCTATTGATGTCACTATCCTCTCTTGTGTTGATCATTTCTGAGATCTTGGGGTCACATTTGATCGCAAACTGAAATTCGACGTTCATGTCCTTACCATAACTAGAAAAGCTTCTCGGGTTGCTGGCTTCGTGGTTCGTTCCTGCCACAATTCATTTAGTATATATACATGTGTCCACCTATTTATTACCCTAGTCCGTTCTGTACTTGAATACTGCAGTCAAGTGTGGTGTTCTCGTTTCAAATACCTCTCTGACGCTATTGAATCAGTTCAGCGCAGGTTTGCACGTACTTTACTTTTTAAATAAAGTCTGCCGTATTTATCCTATAGTGAACGTCTATATCTTGTTAACATTCCTCTCCTTGAGTAGCGCAGAGTTTACATGGATGAGAGTTTTCTTTTCAAAATCTGTCGCGGCTACCTATCTTCTTCATTAGCATTTTTGTTCATTGAGCGGGAATCCGTAAAGCCAATCAGGTTCTCCATTCTATTTGAAGTGCCGTATGCGCGCACTGACACTTTCTTCAACTCGCACGTTTTGCTACTCTTACGCACTCACAACAGTCTTCAACTTGGTCCTCTTCCACAATCAATTGCCATTTTCAAAAATATGGTTCGAAGCAAAATTTTTGATTCTGTTTAATTAATGTTATTTTCTATTCTTGTTTATAATGGATTTTTACTCTGCTTAATTTTACTTTATTATTTATTAGTTTAAAAATTTCTTGTATTTTTTATATTTATATATTCTTATTTAGTTCTTGTCATTTTTTTTTTTCATAGTATCCAATCTGTAATTGGGCAGTTTGCCTGTTGTATTGAATACGCACCAAATAAACAAATAAACGAATTAGGAAATGTACAGGACCTGTTGGTTTTAACTAGGACCAAGTCTGTTAGAAGTTATTTGGAAATGCAAGTAACTCTGTGGCAGTGGTGTCATTTTGAAAATTCACTGCAAAAAAATACTGCTTTTTAGGCTATAGCTTCTGATTCAGCCATCACATTTTGACAAAATTCAGACAGTATTTCAACTTTGCTTTAGACCACATTTGGTAGAAATTTGGTTGAAAAATTAGAAGAACGTTTTCAGCTTTTTGTCACCTAAATCTTGCAAATTTGTTCAGTAAAACAAGGCTTTCCCCCCTATAACTTCCAACCCTGGCATGAAATCAAAATTTGCAAGATTTTCGTAGAAAAGTCATGAAAGGACCGGCGGCTATGGTAATTTTTGTATTTTTTTGGCAGTTCTTCAGTAAGCAATGTTATCATTAAATTATCAAATGGGAATGATCCTGCAATGACACTTAACAACATATATTGAGGTTTCGAAAATTTGAAAAAATTGCGGATGGTAGCCCTAAAATTCTGCTCACCCTTATAAGTTACAGCGCATTCATTCAATCAAAACGAAATCCAAAGGGTAGGTTTAACTTAATGTGAAGCAGATTTGGCATATTCGAGGCTATGCTGCTAACACAGAGTTGTCAGCATCAGACATTTTCGTAAATAGTGCACCAACAGATGCTACCATTATTATATTCATATGAAAAGCAGTTACAATTCAAATAAGGAACCAATGTTTAAATTTTCCGAGTTTTGAAAATTTTTCTGATACCAGCCTCAAAAATCATTTAATCGCTAAAGCTTTCGATGAAATCCTCGGATGAAAATGAAGTTCAAAAGATAGGTTGTTTTTAGCCTGAGCTAGTTATAGTAGACTTATTGCCGCTTCGTTGGGAAAGTGATGCCAGCACTGAGCATTTTCATCGTTTATGTTATAATCGAGGAATGGTTTTTGTTGCTTTGGGTAAGAAATGGTTGATATGAAAAATAGTGTATTATCTGTTTCCACATTTTTTGGTCACTCAAAGACAATTTCTTCGAAAATCAGTTTTCTAGAGGTTCTGACGCCCCAGAAATTTTTTTGGATTGAGAACGGATTCAAGCCGAATTGAATCTTGCATGTATACGTAATAAAATATGAGGTCAAAAAATATAATTATTTTGATCTACATGCTTCTTTAACACCACAGCATGAGCGACATCCAAACTTCCTTTAAATGTTTTTTTCAATTGTCCTTATTCAATTTACGCAAAGTAGGGTTGAATCAAGCATTCTCTCTATTTGATTTATTTTCTTCTAGCTTCTGTTAAACTTTTGAAAGAAAAACATCCATTTCGAGCATTGCCTCTAAGCCACTGTTCTAAACAAATTCAATCTTAAGTTTTTGACGTGTGAGCAGACATTCAGGATCGCTACTATACATATGGTACATGTGATTTTACTCTGGAGGCACAGTCGTATGCCTTTCATTACTCACTTTTAGCAACAAAAAAAGAAAGACTGCACAAAAAGCATTTTAAATCGCTTGAAAACCTAAACAAACAGCATAGGAAAACTCTAAATGCCTCCGATTCGACTTCAGGCATGATAAGATGAAGTTGTTCTTACAACTTTTCACTTTCAACTCAACAGCGTGAAAAAGGATAAAAGGCCCTTGTACAAACATCTCCACTTTTCAATATCGATGATGATGGCAGCGTCGGCGTCAACTTCGGCAGCAGTGGCATCGTCGTTCGATGAGTGTTGATGTCACCTTGGGGCCCTCTGACGGCTTTGACGGGCAGAGATAACTTTGAAATTTGATTGAAAATTGAAAGAGTTCTGTTCGTCGATGACGGAATGACGGAGTTGTGTCTGAACTCTAAGTGGTAGTTATATTCTTCCCTCTGTTTGGAAAATAAGAGAAAAACATGAAAAACTTTTCAATCGGCTTACCATTTTGGCTGCATGGGAATGAAATTGAAAAGAGTAGCATACCGTATGCGAGAGTTTTGTAGGAATTATGTACTAGTGTATGAAAGTATGTTTGCATAAAGTTTCACTCAAACAAAATGTTATGTCTGCCAAAACAAAAACAGGACGGATACGAGACTCTTTTGAGATTTGCGTTTCAAAATACGTCTGCTACGAAACTATTTGTTTATAGCACCAATGCTACTTAGAGCCCTTTTAAATTGAGCAATTTAATGTAATGCAAATCCTCTCAATTCTCTTTTAAAGCTTATCGAAGTCGATCTGAATAAACTGAATTCAATAGCTTTGAGATGACCAAAGCAACACAAACCAGTAAAATTTTCATCAACTAATACTTACCCACTAACGAGTATAACCAAAACACCCAAAACTAAGCCGGAAACATTTCGCGAAATAGTTAATCTTACATAAAACTCAAAACGTCGAATTTAAAAAGCAAAAATGTTGGATGTACATAGATCAAGAGTTTATATTTAGATTTATATTTTTCTCTGATCGCAATACGCGATTAGTTTAATGGTGAATTTAATTCAGAGTACGCTCTGTTTATCTGTCCTAGTTTAGAGGGCATCAGTGAGATGTTTGGACACAATATCTGCTAAAACGTGGAAAAGTGAATGGAACAGGTCAAAAAGTTGATTTTACACGAATAAATGTTCCAGGCAGCTTCTTTTCTAGGCAGTACTTTTAAAAATTCGTGTTACTTTGACTAATGTGAAAGAGTACTTAGTGATGAGTACGATTAACTTTCAATGAGCAGAATTGTGAAAATGCGAACGAGCGATTTGTCAAAATGGTGTCACAAAGCTACCAAAATAGTGCCCTACTAAGCATAAACGTTCAAACTGCATTTTTAT
The DNA here is from genome assembly GCA_963978885.1 of Nemotelus pantherinus. Taxonomy (NCBI): domain Eukaryota; kingdom Metazoa; phylum Arthropoda; class Insecta; order Diptera; family Stratiomyidae; genus Nemotelus; species Nemotelus pantherinus. Next base: position 41,929,275 of record OZ022265.1, on the reverse strand, counting down.
CATTTTTGAGTTAGCACTGGATTTGAAAACTACATACTCTAATACATCATTCTAGTATGTTAAAATCAGTATTGAAAAATGCACTTTCCTATACCTCCAGTACAAATCAAAACACAAATGTAGATAGCACGTTTATGTTTAGTAGAGCAGCATAGCTGCCAGCATATACAGCTTCTATCAAACCTGTATCATGTTAAAAACAATACATTCTACGAACTTCAGTTGGATCTATTTATCGACTCGCGAAATGCCGCGAACACAAATTTTGTGTGCCAAAATTTAAGTTAACTAGGGAAGGGTTACCTCTCTAGTATCTTAAAGAAGGATACTTAATTTCAAAAATTTCAACTTGGCTCTTTGGACGAAGCACAAGATTTATGTATGAATTACATTTCTTTGTAAAAAGCGAAACATTCATTTCCAGGAGGGACGATGATCGGAAGGTTTTTTCCTCATAGAAGCTGTAAGCCGCTTAGTCAAGAAATAAGCTTTTAGATTATCCTCATCACCCGAAAGGAAATAGGATAGGAAGGGAATCCCAAACCACACTCTCAACACATTGTGGTAAAATGATCAATATGAAAAGAAAACATAAATGGAATAAATGGAGGATAAAGATACTAAGATAGAGTTAGTTGATGGGAAGTTAGTAGAAAGCAAAATAAAGCATGCAGTGCTTGCTCACAGATAGCTAGCTACAGAGCTGCCATCAAATTAATAAAAACAAATTCTGTTTTGCACAGCATTTGTTTTATGATTTTTAGAGCATCTAAATAAAAAATCTAAATCTAAATATATTTTTAAACTTTCCGACTCTGGAGATATATAAAATGATTTGATCTATTATATATATTTACATTTTTAATTTATATCTCTTTTAATATTTCTAAAATAAATTTAAAGGAATTTCTAAGAAAATCTATCGGAAAACTAAAGCATTTTTAAACAATCCCCTAATAATCAGGACAAAAACAGGGACAAGTAAATTGCAGAGTAGACAAGGAATAGTAGGATATGAACTAAATGGGGAACATATTTAGAAGGTAACCTAACATATAGGTAATCGACAAACTATTCCAGTTTACTTTCAATTGTGATAAATTTGTGGTTACGTCGGCAAAAAAAGGAAAATAGCAGCATAAATTAGATTTTTGTTTAAAGCGCTTTCCAGAAAAATCGCACTTTTTATTTTAAGGGAGATTATCACGAAGCGTAATTCTCGAAAGTATCACGATGAAAGTTTTTTCAATGAAACTTAAGATATCAGCAGATCTATTGGATGAACCCTATTCTGAGTTACCAATTGAAATAGTGACGATTTTAATTCAGAAACATTTTTTCAGCTGTGTTTCACTGCAGGCCCTTTGTTGTGTTATAGAAATGTCAACAATACTTTAAGTATCACTTAGGGGGACCCCACACGATCAATATGGATCGTGATATTTGAATCGTGATACTCAAGTAAATATTGGTGGAATAAGACAAATGCCTACACGTTCAATCGGATCACACGACAGTACGCCTGATAATCTCGTTTCGTGTAGACGTTTGCGAATTAATGTTTGCAAAATGAGTGATATAATGATATAATCGATGATGATATTGTGGCGAGCTGTCCCAGAATCGTCACATAGGGATGTTGGATAACTGTTCATGATAAATTCACTAGAAGTTGTTGGGCTATTGATATTTATAATGGATGGACATGGTGAATATTATTGAAAAGAGTATGTTTTTTTTCATATATTGACCGGTTGACTACACGTTCAATATTTATCGCAATCCAACTAAATTGACTGATGGATTTCAAAATATCCGGATATTATCGCGATTCGTATCGTGATCCATCAATACAGCACCCTACACGGTCAATACTTTGTACCGCGATCCAAATATCACGATCCATATTGATCGTGTAGGGTCTCTCTTAGCAAAAGTAGCGATTACCCTTGCAACGGACTTAGTTCGAAACTAAAATAAAATAGTTTTATGGCAAGCAAGTCCGTACAGTTTTATATTTCATAAAATCGTTATAATAATAATAAGGAAGAAGAAAATAAAGCCAATCTCAAATGGAAAGCCACAGACAAGCGGCGACCAGAAACTTGAAAGGAATACAAGAATAGTTTGATAAGTCAGTGGCTTTTTGGATGAAAGTTTTTTTTTCAGCAAATAAGGATTTTTGCCATAATGATTGCACAGGTGTGCACCCGTGCATTATCTTGATGGAAAGACACTTTGCTCTTTACCAAAATCCGTAACTCAGTAAACCACTTCTTGACCATCAAAATTAATGGTGCAAAGTCCCCATAGTATTTACCAATCTTTTTGTTGGTTTCGTTGATGGTTTTTTATGCAAAAAGTAATGTTTAATCAGCACATGAATTTAAATTTTTTCCTTTTTTTCCGAAATTCATGAGGCTGAAGTGGAGTGGAGATATAAAATTTCAATGCAAAAAATTACTGGCTTATCAAACTGCCATAGTATTTTAATTTTTTATGCATGTTTGTGAACAATTTTGCGCTATGTAAACATTCAATCGCAGTTGAGCTGTTCGTCAGCAACAGAGGTCGTATAGTGGCACCACAAAGTGGAGACACCAAGCTCTTTCTGGTGTAATTTTAGACTAGACTTTGATGTAATATTTTATTTCATTTCACTCTTTTCCCCTCAACTCATATTCACAAAATGAAATTATAGATCTGCAAAAAAAAGAAAATTGCAATTGAAGCCATAGGAAAAGATAATATAAACTCCTTGAATGAAAAAAGTATCAAATTCAAACTTTAAAACCAAGCGAATACTACTATACTACTATAATACCAAACGCACTCAAACAAAAATTATGTCAATTTTTTTGAGATATACAATAGTGTAGAACAAAAAGATTTCAACCGCGCAAACAGCTGATCTACCCTTAAAGCTATATTCACAATAAAGAACTTTACGAAGACCAACAATAGTTTTTGTCTTCAAAATATTACGTTTATCACAACAAATAAGCATATTGCTCCGAAATATTAAATGAGGATGTAAAATAATCCTTTAGCAAATAAGTAAAAAAACTGCAAGAAAATTGTAAAAATTTTTATCCCTTTTCCCAGTAAATGATTTTTTTATTCCGCATTATTCACCTGACACGTTAACTAACCATACTATAATACTGACGGTCCACACAAAGAGTTGCAAACATATACTGAAGACATATGGCATTGGAGCATTGTACATTAGGTTTATCTACGTTTTTATGCGGATCATCCTATTGTTTCAAATAAACAAACTGGCATTGCTAGCGTTCGCCATGCCAATAATGTCCCTGAAATTTGGGACATACGACACCAAAAAAAAATATCCTGCATCCAACAATATACGCATATGCGACCAAAAACAAATTCCTCCCAAATGTAAAAATTACCAAGGATCAGAGATGAGCCTACTTATTTTCAAGCGCTCGCATAAACAATCATCATCATTGCTTTCATGACGTCCAACTTTATTTTCTTTATATTCGGCAATCCACAGACACATACGGTAAAGGTACTGTTTTTGATATGTCTTTCCTCAAGAACACGCATCGTATTACCTTTAGGTTAGGACCGAATAGACAACCGTAAGTGGAACATTAAAGTTGCTATGGCCAGGAAATTGAGACAGCGTACGTGTCGCAAACGTTTTCTTTCTTTTTACGTTACATTTCGTTCTTATCGTCACAACCGCTTTTGTGGGAAAGAGGAATACGTTAAGAAAAGGCAACTGGCGTATGTGAGCCGAGCTACGCTCATGATGACTTATATTTCCGTAAGAGGCGACGGAATGATGTTGAGTCGATATTCCAGAATATGAATTGACTAGACGGTATTTGTGGGACAGTAAACAATAGTTGTAGGTTTTATCAGATAGTTAAAAGAGGTTTTCAGCGACTGCGAAAAAAATTATTAGGTAGATTATACATGGAAAATATTTTGTTGCTTCAATTTACGATATACGCTGCTTAACAGTTCATATCCCGTCTAAACGTTTGATAAAGGAATTCTTTCAAACACTTTCAAACAAAGTGTTATACATAAGCATTGCAGTAAGATTCCAACCAGAACTTTTTTTTTCAGACAGAAAGATTTTCATTGCGAAAATCAGAATTCCCTATCAAGTTCAGAAGAGGAGTGAAAGTGGATTGTCCGAAGTATATAGTAGAAAGGAAAGTGATAGTTATATCCCAAAAAAAAAGTATTTTTCATGCAGCAGTGCAGTTCAAACTAGCGTTCCACTTTTGTTGGTATTATTCAGAAATTTTGCGGCTTATCAATATACACCAAAAACTTTACGTAGCTCTTCAACCACTTAAGTCAGATTACTCAACTTAGATTAGCGATTGGCGATGTAATGTATTCGTTGAATCTAGCTAATGGTTTTGTGAATAGTGTCCCACTGAGCAGAACCAAATATCAATCAGGACTATGTTTCATGCGTTTAAACCGGTTTTTTAGAAGGCGAGAGTGAAGTGGAGGCGCAAATCTTGTTTTCGAAATAACTGGATTAAACGCATGGATGCATTTATAAGCAGGTCTTTAAGGTTTGAAAAGGATCGCACAGCATAGGAGATTGCTGCGAATTGCAAGCAGCTGCAGAGCATTTTCAAAAAACGCCATATTAGTTATAGCGGGAGCTATGTCAGTCGATCTATTGGTGAACGAACGCAGAGAAATGTTCTTGAATAAGCGAAAGTGGGAAGAAAAATATAGCTGCTCAAGCGCGAGCGCGTATTTTTGAGCTGTGAGAGGAGCGCTGAGGTACGAGCTCGAAAAGAGGCATAGACGATTAGTTTAATTCGTGACTTGTAACATTGGCTTAACCGCGACCACGGTGAAACAAATTTTTACCTGGACCAATTCCTATCGGGCCGCGGCTACCTCAGAAAATACCTTCACAGAATGAGGGAAGTCTGGACTGATTTCTGTAAGGAGTGCATCAGGGAAAGTGATGACGCTTTATATATCTTATTCCAGTGTGTGCTTCAGAAGGGAGCGACACCGATTTCTCTCTGCAATTGACTCTACGACGCTGGAGACAATCGTGGAGGTAATGCTACAGTCAGATGACGTCTGGTCACCTATGTCAGGATATTGGAGCTGGAATTGCGCTTGAAAAAAAGGGCGGATGCTTCAAAGACTCCTGAAAGTCTGACAGAACGGAAGGAAGCTGGACGGACACCTGATAGGTACTAATAGCACGGCATAGCTGAAGTATTGCGAAAGTTGTTCCGGCTCGGATTTCCGTAGTCAGCGGGTTGATTGAGTAAGAATCTTACATAATCCTGTATTGTTCGCAGGATGCCTTTTGAAGTTTTTTGGACTTCCGTTCAAAAAAAAAAAAACATTGATAGGATTCAAACTCAACTTGACATAAATAATAATACTTCGAAGGAAAAATGACAATACTATTAATTATTTAGTTATTTGCTTGTGTTTTATATTTAATTCCATTCGCCAGTACTTCTCTTCTACAATATCGAAAGTGACTTTTATAAATAACTTTAACAAAGCTCTCTCATCCTAGCTACCATTATTTTCTTTTCTCTATTCGATATTTTTACTGATTTTCGAAGGAAAGTAGTATGTATTAGAATCAGTTTGCTCCAAAAAACATATTTTTTTTTCAACATTTGGACAAAAAGTTTCAGTACAAGGTAAATAATATACCGAATAATTAACCAATCATCAATATTTATTTTGTTGTCTTCAAAGTATTTTCCACTTGATGCAACAGAAATATGCAAGTGGTTTTTCCAGTCCTCCAAATATTCTTTACAGAAACTTCTTGCGATGGCCTTGAGCTCCTTCCACAAATTTGATTTTATGTCCTCGATCAAGGAGCAGTGCGTCTCATGCCCAAACTATTGACCAAAAAAAAAACGAAAAAAATTGCAAAGAAACATTAAGCTCACGTGCTATCTTCCTAACACTAATGTGACGATTTTTGAGCAATATTTTATTCACTTTTCTAATTTTTTCATCTGGCGAAGAGAATCTAGATCGCCCAGAACGTTGGTGTGGTATTTCTTCAACAATCTCTTGCGGCTGTCCTTAAAAGCCTCGTACCAACATTCGTCTTGTGTTTTTGATAAAACTAAATAACCGTGAGCTTTTTCCAATATTTTTGAAATCCGTGTTCGCGAGATCCCGCAACCTTATATTCATATCTAACCGAAATTCACAACATATATTAATTTTGAGCAGGTCCAAGTTTGAGGGAGGCTTTTTGAAAATAAAAGCATTCCATTTGCAGTGATACCATCTCGAATAACTGCCGATAAAAATAAAAGCTAAAATCGCTAAGAAAACAATTACAGGGTTTTGTTGATTTTAATGTAGAGCAGCATTGAGCGTTCTCCTCATTTGTGTACTATGACGTGGTACTATCAAATTTCCATATGGCAAGCATGCTCTTACGAGTTATAGCCCTTGAAACCTTTCTAAATGTAAATTGTTATGAACAGGAAAAACCTCGCCTGTACAGTTGGCTGATCCGTACCATAAAAGCCTCGAGATGTTGTCTTCTTGCTACTCTGGTACTCTGGTAGAGGTGAACAGCAACAAAAATTGGGCGGACTTAACCGACTCTGTGAACCGGACACGTGTACGCAAGCCGCCGCCTGATCCTTTTTAGATTTTTGTTCTTTATAAAATGTATTAAATGTAAATAGGAGCAAGCTCGGTAGCAAATATATTCAAAATCTACACAATTCTTGCAATTTTCTCAGAAAACCAGTGTTTCTAGCGGTTTCTATAAGCCAGAATTTTTTTTCATTTGAATGTATTATTAAAATTATTCTTACAATATGATCATTATTTTGCTTCAACCATGCATTCACAGCATCAGATGTTTTCATACTCTGAGCTTAATACGATACTCGATCTGATAAAGGATATTCCGATTATCAAACTTTAGTTATGTTGTGTACTCAAAAGAAAATTGCTCGAGCTGCTTAACGCCAATATTCGTCCTTAAATATTCATGCGGCGAACTATAACTTGTAACCGGTGCATTTCAAGCTTGAGTTGGTTAGTCAGATCGATATCCACACGAAATATACGATAAATACCATGGCTTTGTATGCATACATATGTAGTAGATACCCGGACTCAACTCGGCACCACGGCTAGTATGCACTTCACACCAGAGCCGAACGAAAGCCGTTCACCCAACAAATTCTGCAGATTATTATTTATGGTTATTGCAATAATGTTTCTTGCATGTACTAGACGAGTGCGCCAGGTCTGGCAAAGTCAAGGAAAGCGTTGAAACGGTGGCGCTAATGCAAGCAATATTAACCATACAAGAGCACCCGAACTAGAATGAACAATACGTTCGTGAGTGCAAGGATTATAGATGAATTCACAAAACTCTTCCAAAGGCTTGTAATTTATTATTTAATTTAATGTTTAGAAGCAATAAAGTTGCTCTTAGTGTTGCGTGGATACAGGCGCTTGCCATGTCATTGAAGCGTGCTCGAGTTTACCTCCGACAACTGGCCAAACGCAGTAGAGGTTTACTTTAACTATCCACTCTGCGAACACAAACTACCTGCATGGTTTTCAACATTTACTCATTGCAGCTCAGATTTGAATACTAGAAATCAAAGATTTGAATGTTCAACAGTAGCTGATCGTTGCAACTCTTTTGGGTTTGAATATAAAAAAAACTCTAGCGCACCTGAACCGCTAGAAACACTAATGTTCGAAGTACAGTAGAAGAATCGTGCAGGTTTTGAGTGCATATTCCACCACATGAGCTGCTTATTACGGCCAAACTGTTTCAAATGCCACGTTTTACTTTGGTCTCAAGAATGCATTATAACTCATATGGTAGAAGGTTTCAGATATTACCTCTGGCATGGGTTTCAAAGTTTATGAAAGATAAACACTTGTTAATTATATTCGTTATCAGTTGCTTATTTCACCAAACTTTGAAAGCAGTATCTCATATAACATCAATGAAGAAAATGCTCAGTGCCTGCAGTACTGTAACTGAAGTTGGTGTTTGGGGCTGCGATCCGAACAATTTGTAGAACTTTTGGAATTGAAACATCGGTTATTTATTTTCACTGTAAATGTTTCCGGTATGAATACTAACTGTAAGCATTTATTGATACAAAAGTAGCACAACCGACTCGTGCTGGTAGCCTTTCGCCAGTATCAAAGCCAAGAATATATCACATCTGCTTCACGTTGTTATATTACATTCGAAGTTATGGGAGTATAAATAAATTTAGGGTTACCTGCAGCGAGTTTTTTCAAATAATCGAAAGCTTAATATTTGCTGTTTATTGTCACTAAAATATCATTACCAATTGAAAATTCTACGATAAAACCGCCTAATAAAGATATTGCAAATAAACACAAAACCAACAATAGCTGGCAACCCTATAGTGGCTTTTCAACCAAATTTGGCCTGAATAATGCTTATAATAAGTTCCATTAATTGTATGAAATTCGTATTGATTTCATGACTGCACTGGAAGTTATAGGGCAAAAAGTTTTATTTTCCTGAGAGAATTTTCAAAACCAAAGACACAAAAATTACCATAGCTGGCAGCACCAATCAAATTTTTGAACCAAATTTCCATCAAATAGAGTTTAGAGTAAGGTGCAGCTACTGTGTCAATTTCATGAAAATCTGGTTACTAATTCACATTGCATAGGGCAAAAAGCAGTTTTTTTTTTCTTTGTAATTTTTCAAGATGGCACCACTGGCACAGAGTTGCCCACAATTCAAAATCGCTTCTATCAAACCTGGTTCTACTTAAGTCCAATGCATTATGTAAATTTAAATGGTATCTGCTCATCGGATCGTGAGTTTCCGTGAACAGAAGTTTTTGATGCTAAAAATATAGGTAAATTGGGCAAGGGTTGCCAGGCGTGCCCGTTATACCATATCAAATTTTATTTTTTTTCTATGTAAACAAAGCACAAGATTTACATATGAGTGGCTTATTTTTGAAGAAATTGCATTTTTTCAAGAGAGACGATGATTTGGAGGTTTTCACTTTCAGTGCTTGCCCTAGCTTCAGGGTTGCCAACACGCTCATCAAAAGCTACACAAATTTACAACTAAATAATACCAATATGTTCTGAAAATTTCGTAATGATTGAATAGCTCTGTCAAAAGTTATCGCCATTTAAAAATTTTCAAATTTTCCCGTTCTCTTTTTAGGCACCCAGCGCACACATGGGGTTAAAAAATTCCAAAACATTATCCGATTTACATGTAAAACACGTTCGAAATTTATTTTGTTAACTTTATTTTTGCAAAACTTATTTGTGTACGGAATAATAGGTATATTAAAAATATCACTAAAATGGCCGCCGGCGCCAAAGGGTTAAAGATTTTTAACTTTTTCTGAGACCTGGCACTATTTTGCATATACACCAATGTGTCCTAAAAATTTCAGTTCAATCGGCAGGCTCGTTCCTGAGATTTTTTCACTGAAATTTTTTGATGATATATATATATATATATATATATATATATATATATATATATATATATATATATATATATATATATGTATATATATATATATATATATATATATATATATATATATATATATATATATATATATATATATATATATATATATATATAGAAATATGAATTTTTGGCCAAAGTGATTTTAATACTAATGTTCTTCTTCGAACATTAGTAAAAATCCCAAACCTGCATTAATATGGCAAACCATAGTCCCGACGGGCAAACAACTGTAAACAGCCCTTCTAGCGGTACTTACAGTGAGTGAATACAACTTAAATTTCATACAATTTAAGTTATAATTATTATTCTGTAGTTCCAAATATTCTCCAACGCAACCGTATCTGCGCTGTTTCCAGTCAATATTCAATAAAGTGCCTACATACTGTAAATTTTATTAAACATTTCGTACAAATACTCGGTCCATGTAAACAATTTCACTAATGTATTCCCAGAATCGCATTATTCGTATAACGTAACTCAATACTCGTTATTGTTCGGCTTGCCTCTAACTAAGCCTCAGTCTAAATCCCAGTTGGTTCAAATACACCAGTTCGTCGCCAACCCAAGTATTTGCTGGGAATCCCTCTCGATGAGCATTCTGAAACCCACACGCCATCTATCTACACTGCTCCTTATACACATGCCATGTACACGCATTCATATGTTCCAGCATACCCTTTAAGATGAAAGCATCCCTCAAGGCTGATTAATGTTATTCTTTGTGCTCCATGTTGAAAATTGAAACATCTTTTTATTTCGCCGTCTGTTGACGTTCCTTTCAATCAACTTCACCCTATCATGTATACGCGTTTTTGCTTGATATTGTGACAACTTCCAGTTTAATGTCAGGATCGGTTATTCTGGTGCTTTTGTCACTCGTCATTTCAACGCCGCCGAATATTTCGTCACCGTACCAACGGAAAATATGAACGTTCATTTGCTTGTACATTCAGACGACTTACGTTTCTTTCTTCATAGAGACATATGCTCACACACATGTCAGCATTCAAAGAGCGTTACCTATATTCGCGAAAAACTCGCAGATGTTAGTTGATTTCACATCATCTACCAATTTTTTTTTTAGGCTAACATTTAGAGGAGTTCTTCAAAGAGACGGTAAATGTTTGGAAAATGAAGTACGTTGTTGCCAATGTAAATACAATCATGTACTAGATATTTCATTCACAAAAGATTTTTCCAGTACATTTTTCAAGAAATATTCTAATCACTTAGAAATCGAGATACCTACATACATATGTATGTATTTATGTATATCGATTCATCTGAAAAAAAAATTATATCAAACGAGGCGTGTTGGGTTCTAACATGCTGTTAGTTTTGCATCATCGCAGAAAATTATGTTTGTTTTCGGTGAATGTCGGCTCAAGTTCGCTTGAAAATTAAGACTTAAATTCGCAAATAAAAATGGATGGAAAAACAAATAATTCCTATGAAAAATATATTTCTTATGAAACATTGTTTGAGAAAGGAGTGTCTCAAAGGAACATGATGCACTCCTTTACGAAACGGCTCTATGTTATCAAACCGCCACTTGTAGATTTGAGCAAGCTGCATTAAACCAAATGCAACGTACAATGCACTGAACATCGTAAGTGGCAGCATACAGCATTTGATCTACAAAGCAATGCCTTCTAGAAGTACGGGCCGTCGTGCTACGTAGTCGTTGTCGCTGTGACGTAATGGTGACAGGCCATTTTGACATTTCCACGAGGCAGTGCCGATATACACCTAGATTTCACTTGATGAATATTAGTAAATAAATAAAAAGTAAATTATTATAACAAATTTATCAAAAACTTCTCAAAAATTGCCAAGCCTCTCAATGAATTACGGAAAAAAGATGTTCGTTTTGTTTGGGATCAGGCCCAAGAACAATCTTTCCAACTACTGAAGAAAAATGTTATACAAGCCACTGAATTAGTACATTTTCGAGATGATTATCCGTTGATTTTGGGCACAGATGCATCACAATATGGAATAAGTGCCGTACTGCTGCACAGATATCCTGATAGAACTGAACGCCCTATTGCCCATGCCTCAAAAACGCTTAACGCGTCACAATTTCGGTACAGTCAAATAGAGAAAGAAGCGCTTGCGATTATCTTTGGTGTAACAAAATTCAGCCAATACCTTCATAGGAAGATGTTCGAGCTTGTAACGGATCATAAGCCATTAACTACAATATTCGGTCACAACAAGAAAATTCCCACTATGACAGCTCATAGACTGCAACGTTGGGCCCTGATACTTATGGGATACAATTATGTTATTAAATATAAGCCAACTAAGTTGCATGGGAATGCGGATGGACTCTCTAGATTACCAGTAGGAGCAGATGAGGATTTTGACGAATACGAGAGTGCCAGCAACGAGTTAGTAATGGCATTGGAAAACGCGATCGACACCTTTCCAGTAAATGCCGCTCTAATTCGAAAGGAAATTGCAGTAGATTCCGAAAGCAGTGCTATAAAGCAATTTGTTATGAACGGATGGCCATCTAAAGTGCCTGCTCAGTTCAAACCATATCATCAGAGGAGACATGCACTTACTTTGCATCATGGCGTCCTTATTTTGCAAACTGACTATAATAGGGTGGTGATTCCACAGACGCTGAGAAAGAAAGTATTATTATTATTACATGACTCACATTGGGGAATGGTAAGGATGAAACAAATGGCCAGAAGATACTGTTGGTGGCCTGGGATCGATAACCAAATAGAGGATACAGTTCGACATTGCGAAGCCTGTCAGATGAATAGCGCTAGTCCGGTGCAAAAATATACCGCTTGGCCTCAAGCAATAGAGCCATGGCAGAGGATCCATATTGATTTCGCAGGTCCTTTCATGAATTCAATGTATCTTGTCTGCATGGACGCTTACTCTAAGTTCCCATATGTGGTGCGGATGTCTAGTACAAATACCGACAACACGATTCGAAGTCTTTTAAACATTTTCGCCATAGAGGGCCTACCAGGAACTATTGTCAGCGATAACGGTCCTCAGTTTACTAGCGACAAGTTCCAGCAATTTTGCAAGGAGAATGGAATAGTGCATCTTACAACCGCACCATTCCATCCAGCATCTAATGGACAAGCTGAGCGAAGTGTTAGATCTTTCAAAACTTGTTTAAAGAAACTTAAATATGCGGGGCAATCACCTGAAAGTTCATTGCTAAAGTATTTATCTTCTTATAGATTTTCTCCAAATCCAATCACTGGGAAGTCTCCGTCTGAGCTACTTCATGGGCGGCAACCTAAAACGCATTTGTCATTACTTCTGCCTATTGATGACGGTTATTTGGAAACAAAAGCAAGGCCCGAGTTTTCTGTAGGAGATCCAGTTTACGTTCGAAACTTTTCACATGGCCCACCCTGGGTTTCAGGATCTGTAGCGGCTGTCGAAGGCAACACATTGTATCGCATCCAAACTGAACGGGGAATTCGTCGACGACATCGAAATCAAATACGACGCATGCACATTTCACCTTCAACTGACTATCAACTGGTGCATGCTGATGATCTCGCTAAATCGGCGACAAAATCAACTTCTATCGAAAACTCCCAAAACAGCGTACAGAGAGCCACTGGATCAAACCTAGTGAGAGATACAATGGACAAAACTTACTTACAGGAGCCAACTAGTTCGTTACGTCGATCTAATCGACCTAAAACTTATATTTCTTATCGAGAAGCTCCAATACGGCATCGAAGCCGACCGACCCGGCGGAAGAAAAATAAGCAAGGGGGAAATGATGAATATTAGTAATGGATATTAACTACTTATATATGTATTAAAACATTGAACGTATAATCCATTGAACTTGAACTGAATTATAGCTAGCTTAACACTTATTTGGTATAAATATATATATATATATATATATATATATATATATGTATTGTACTTGAATGAGACGCTCTCTCTCTTCTTTCCGGTTTAAGTAGCAAGTAGTCAAGAGCATGTGCTGCGGAGTATAAATAAATCTTTAATTGTACTTTTAATCCGGCGTTTAATTTAAAAGTCTATTAAGCAGACATAACAATTTTGAGTTCAAATATAAATAAAACGTTAGTTTTTTGTGCGTGGATGCGTTGTAATAATAATATTTAGTCATAACTTGCATTTTGACTAAGGTTTTCCGCACACCGGGGTGTAGCACATAGCCTAACAACAACTTATACACATTTCGTACTGAATTTTTCACATTATACCACACGTTCACTAGCACTGTTCCGCAGATCTCACATTATTTTCACTTCACTCACTTAAACACAACCTGTACAATTAAAGTTTTCCCGCGTCCCATGAGACTGCGTGTGTTTGCACTTCTAGAAGGAATTGTACAAAGCAACCCGTTCAATTCATATACATATGTGCATTCGTTTCTAAAGATGCACCGCTCGCTCTCTGGTCCATATAATTTATAGCCAGTAATTTCTTTTTATATACATATATATATATATATATATATATATATATATATATATATATATATATATATATATATATATATATATATATATATATATATATGTATATATATATATATATATACATATATATATATATATATATATATATATATATATATATATATATATATATATATATATATATATATATACATATATATATATATATATATATATATATATATATATATATATATATATATATGTATATATATATATATATACATATATATATATATATATATATATATATATATACATATATATATATATATATATATATATATATATATATATATATATATATATATATATGTATATGTATATATATATATATATATATATATATATATATATATATATATATATATATATATATATGCATATATATAACACAATTATAATATGTAAACAACAAAATTTTTGTGCACGCTTTTCTCCAAATTACGTCATTCGATCATGCCGAAATTCTCAAGAACTGCTGGTGTATACGAATTTTGCCTGCGTGTGTTTGCACTTCTAGAAGGCATTGTACAAAGCAACCCGTTCAATTCATATACATACATATGTGCATTCGTTTCTAAAGATGCACCGCTCGCTCTCTGGTCCATATAATTTATAGCCAGTAATTTCTTTTTATATACCAGGTGTATAAGCTTAAATCCGCTGTTTGCTCATAGATGACGTTAGTGAGCGTATTACAGGCTACTATGGAAATGTCTTACTGTTTTTGTATAAGCTGGACATCTGTTCACATCAATCAGTGCACATCATAAGCGATTTCATACAACAACATACATTTTTCTTTGTGTAATCATGTCTAGTTTTGTGCCAAAAAAAGAGCATATGCGGGAAGCTCTGCTTTTCTGCTTCAATTTAAAGAAATCAGCTGCCGAATCACATCGAATGCTTGTGGAATCACATCGAATGCTTGGTATGGTGACAGTGCTTTATCGGAAACAACTTGCAGAGACTGGTTTCGTCGGTTTAAAGACGGCCATTTTGATTTGAGTGACAAGGAGCGTCAAAATCGGCCCAGAAAAATCGAGGACCATGAATTACAGGCTCTTTTGGACGAGGACGATACCCAATCGCAAAAAATGCTTGCCGAGCAGTAGGGTGTCACTCAACCAACTGATCACCACCAACAGCTGATCAAATTGAACCGTGCTTTACGTGAAAAAAGGCCTGGATATCAACAAAGACATGATAAACTGATTTTCCTCCATGATAATGCACCATCGCACACGTCGAAATTGGTCCGAAATTACCTGGAAACAATCAACTGGGAGGTGTTACCCCACCCCGCTTATTCATCAGACCTGGCTCCTTCTGACTATCACCTGTTTTCGTCGATGGGCCACTCACTCGCAGAACAGCACATCGATTCTTACGAAGACGTGCGAAAATGGCTGGACGAGTGGTTTGCCTCGAAAGAAAAGGAATTCTTTTGGCGTGGTATTCACAAATTGCTCGAGAGATGGGAAAAATGTATTGCTAGCGAGGGAAAGTACTTTGAATAAAATTCTTTTTTGCTTTTTATACAAAACAAATGTGTTTTGATTACTAAAAAACAGCGGATTTAAGCTTATACACCTGGTATATATATATATATATATATATATATATATATATATATATATATATATATATATATATATATATATATATATATATATGTATATATATATATATATATATATATATATATATATATATATACATACATATATATATATATATATATATATATATATATATATATATATATATATATATATATATATATATATACACATACATATATATATATATATATATATATATATATATATATATATATATATATATATATATATATATATATATGTATATATATATATATATATATATATATATATATATATACACATACATACATATATATATATATATATATATATATATATATATATATATATATATATATATATATATATATATATATACACATACATATATATATATATATATATATATATATATATATATATATATATATATATATATATATATATATATATATATATATATATATATATATATATATATATATATATATGCATATATATAACACAATTATAATATGTAAACAACAAAATTTTTGTGCACGCTTTTCTCCAAATTACGTCATTCGATCATGCCGAAATTCTCAAGAACTGCTGGTGTATACGAATTTTTTATTAACAGCTAAATATGTAGCTTTAAGTGTTTAAGTAAATTTCTATGTACCCCTATATTACTGTGGAAACAAAATATTTCGAAAATCCAAGTACAGAAAGTGATATTCTATAATGTTTCTAGCTTGAATATGATATTGTTTTGAGAATGTTAAAATCTATGTGTGCGCTAAGTGCTTAAAAGTAGGCAAGGAAAATTCGCAAAATTTCAAATTGCTAAACTTGGTAGAAAACTGTCAGATTTTCACGAAGATTTTAGAACAAATGAAAATGTGCATGAAATACGCGTGCGTGAGTTTAAATGAAATTATGGGTAGCTCTCTGACTTTAGTAGATACCAAAACAAAAAACCTTTAAATCAATAAACCTCCCGAAAATGTTTGACTTGTATAGAAAAATGCAAATTTTTGATAAATTTCATACATTTTCTACTAATAATAAATTCAAATGCTTGAAATTCTTACGAACTTGCTACGCTGCTTTGATCCATTTAAAGTAAAATGTTATACCTATGATTTAAAAAAAAATAGTAAATTAGTGACACGACAATTTCTTGTTCACAATATGCACCAATCCATTCGATATAATTTTCCTACTCAAATTGTGCAATCAGTGCAGACCAGAGACGGTAGTAGCCCTGCAATATATGCGTATTGAGAAACGCTGTGGAAATGAGACCTTGTATAAGTACTGATCATGTATAGTATCTTCTTATCTATTTATCAATCTCTTTTTTCATGTTAAAAATAAACTAACCAGGGAAATTCGTAATATATCCTTCGTTTTAATATTAAGTTCGAACTGAAAAGAAATCATAAAATTAATAACGAAATCATATAATAAATAAGTACGGAAGTCAACGGGCTACGTTTATGACTCCAGCTTGTAAAAATTTTCATTTTGTTTTCATTCTCCAATAACTTAACCCAACATCATATTTCTTATTGCGTAGCATCATAAATTTAACAGAGTATTTATAAGACGACTATGACTTTAAACAAGCTCATTTCATATATTTATTTTCACATGATTACGTTCAGCAAGCGCAACTTTTTCTGCGCCATCTCATAGATCTGCATCTAGATGCTTTAAATATACAGTCTCGTTTGCGTTTTGCCTACGCAGACGTGAATATCTATAAAGTAGCATAAAATTACGGTTGGAGTGAATAATATTAGTCTTAAAACCCAGTGCCCAATAATTCACTTCGAATGGAGCTATAAACCTGAAAATATGCCGAAAGCTTCAAGCTCTGAACCCTTTTTCACTTCGCAAAATTTTCATGCGATAAAAATATTTTGCAGGTGCGCCAAGCATCTCTTTTCCGGAAATTATTTACCTTGTGCTCGCCATCATCGACATCATCCGCCAGCTTTGCTTCAGAACAGAATAGTAGGGCAGAATACGTGTACCGTACGAGCAAAGGTAGTGATGTAAACGTGAGTACCAATGTGTGAAAATATTGGGGTGTACTTTTTTACGTGCCACATATTTCTGTAATTTCCATGCATTGTATGAATCGTGCTCGGCGCGGCAGCGAAACTTTTCTGATTTTCGCCATTTCACTGTCGAATTCAACCCTATGACAATTATTGAAAATTCATGATGCAAAGCGGTGGCGGGTGCGATGTTTTTCGTGCTGGAATTTTCGAGATTGGTTAATTTTCCAGAGAGGGTCGATGTGAGTGAAACAGCTTTTAAGGAAAATATTTACAGAGACTTTAAAAGCATGGCAATGCTTGGATGATTTAAGATTATTTAATGGGTTGAAAATTGTTTGTTTTTTTTTGTATGGAAGGTGAATATCGGGTATTAAGTTCTTAACTTCGTTTTTTTTTTCAGATTAAGTACAGTTAGCTAACAAAGTGTAGTCAATATGATGATTCGTCAGCTTTTTCTGTATGACGGAACTCTGACTCACTCTAATCATGCTCATTAAACTCTAGTAAGAGATTCAAAATCAAGAGCTTTGTACAGATTATGTACGAGATACTTAATGCCAAGCCAGAAAGTTCGACGGCCTTCTTGTCATCTCATGTCATTCACTGTCCGTGCTAATTTTTCGTTTCTTGAGTGGGTAAAGCCTGTGATAATTTTTCTTTTAGGTGCCATCATGTCAATTACAGTGAATGCAAACTACAAATATTGAAATGCCGTGACCCCAGTCAAGCTACGCTGCCTTCTGCAGAGATCCAAGGCTCTTCAACCAGCGCCACATCAAAATTTACTATCTTGGGGTGTCAGCAGTAGTTCGGCCGAGGCTAACTTATCGCAGTGCAGATTGATCTGTAGTATTTTTAGTGATGTCCGCGAGATCCTCCTTGATCTGCACCCCATCCTTCACCGTTGCTCCTTGCAGGTCAACAGTGCCCAGTTCTGTCTTGATCTCACCGGTCTCCAAGGTGTTCCCATTTCATCAGAAGCAGGTAGACACTGCCTACACCTCAAGACTTTTTGCCAAACTGTGGTTAGAGCAATTATTTGATGTATGTGAATCTACCCCTGCCCTATCTGGCGCTATTTCAGAGTCACTTCCGGTTCCACTACCCGCGATATATTCACCTTCGCTCAAAACAGTGTTATTCCACTTTTCAAGCCACAATTGATCTATGCGGTTGCTGCGGTAGATCAAAGCCACGATGAAGTGCTGTTAAGCCACATCGCTGGTCTTCATGACATTCTTCAGGAGGAGGTGGTGAGTGAGGTGATGGAGTGAGGTGATGGAGGATTGTTGGACTTCTTGCTGACTGCTCTCATTTGTTGACATTTTGTTCGCTGGTTGTTCGCTTTCAGCGGACCTTTGCCTTTTTTCCGCTAGCCTCTTGGACAAGCTCTGCTCCGGCTTGCTGTGAAGGACAGAGCCCTTAAGCGCTACCTTTTCCTTGGTAGCGAAATGCTCGCGGCCTTTTACCACTATTGTCTGAGCCCAGCTTAGCCGATCCTTCTCCTCCGCGGAGAGGGATGGTTTGTCACCGAGCCTGTCGGTAATGCGCAATGCCGCCTTGTACTCTGCTGGCGATTGTCTGCCCTCTTTGCTTGGCTTGGGCCTGTTCCTCTTCTGGGGGCTAGTACCTTTGCCTCGCTCGGGTTACTTAAGGAGCTTCTTCTACTCTAGCTCCAAGTCTACGAGTATCCTGGCACCCGAGCACATTAGCATCGCGCGGTTTGAATGACGGCCAGGGGAGGTGCTTGCTTCCTTGTTAATTCTTGCTTCGGGTGGTGATCGTTGTAGCTTGGAGCTCCTCCTGAGAGGCTCCACCTTTGTGTTCTGCTTGGTACCCTTTGTAATTGTATCTGCTAAGGTGGTCAAGTGGCCTGTGGTCAAGGGGCCTGCTTGCTCATCCCACAGAGCCACCGGTACTGTTCATCCGACTCCTTGCACCGTAAATTTGTCTCCCATCTTGTCGCCCGTAATTGGTTTTAAATTCGTGGTATCCTTCCCTGAGGTCCCTCTCAGCAAGGTAGTAACGCATCTGGCTTGGTAAGCCATTGCTCTGAGCCCTCACCGCAACAAGGTGGCAAACCGTCGAGAGGGCCCAAGAACCTTACTTATGGATATTACTTTACATAAGTTATAATAATTTGATATTTACACAATAAAATTTCATTTTCGATCGCAAATTTGACTTGAAAATACATCAACTTTACATAAACTTCATCAAATTTACGTTACATCAACTCTACGTCCATTATGTCGAATTTATCACATCATAATCGTCAAAATTCACGAACTATTGAACGTATAGTGCAATAATTTGAATCAACATTTACACTCCATAATGTTGTCGTGCTATTGATCATCAGTCAAGCTATACTATGAATCAAGGTTATTATCCGATGACTTTATCGAAAATTACAGGGATAGAAAGATATTTGGGGCTGCCATCCGAACGATTTTCAAAATGATTACAGTTTGAACATTGGTTACATATTTTCGTTGTTGATATTTGCCAATTGAATATTTAATGTTAGCACCTGTTGGTAGAGAAATAACAAATATTCCTGGTGCTAGCTACCCTTTGCAAGCACCAAAACCAAAAGCATATCAAATCTGGTTCACGTTAAGGTCAGACCACATTGTGAATTTCGTTTCAGCTCAATGACTGCATTAGAAGCTAAAATCCAAATATATGTTGTTATTACAAATTCATTGCAATATGAAAAATCAGTGTTGACATCGCTTGATAAAGAAATAACGAAAAATTAAAAATGGTGTCAGAATCGAAATTTATGGGCAAAATACAGTTTTTTTCTGTCATGTCTTGAGTTCTCTCAAAGATATATTTTGGGTGTAAAAAATTTAGGTAGTTCAGTGAAGGATGATCGTTCTTGCACAAAAAGGAACTTTTAAGCTTTGTATTATGCTTTGCAAACAAAGTATCAGATTTTTCAAAAATTTGTACCAATTTCTAAAAAGCAAAAAAAAATTTCAGGCGAGTCGTGATTTGATTGTTCTCTGCATAACTACTTACAGTAGCTGCAGGGTTAATTACACACTTATCAACATTTACAGTATTATAATTCTTTAGTGGCCCTCTCGAAAGAGAGGGCCACTAATCAATTCACAGAAAGAGCGATGTTGATAAAGGGTCACACAACCTACAACTCATCACCATCAATATCTCCTGAAAATTTCAGCTTGATCGAACTTCGCGATTCAGAGAAAGACCCACTGAATAATCGTGTTTATATATATATATATATATATATATATATATATATATATATATATATATATATATATATATTTATTGATATATATGTGTGTTTATAAGTATGCATATTTATCTGAAATTTCCGAGAGATACCCGTGTACTTGATTTGTAGAAGTTTTGAATGTAAATATATCAGATACTTCGTCGATCGTTTCAAAGAATTTAAAGGTTCCCATCTATTTTTGTGGAGACAAGATATTTAGAAGAAATAGGATCAGAAAATCATAAATCTGCCATGCTTTTAGCTTGGTCATGATGTTTGAAGTATTTTTTAGCCCCATGTGGGTGCTAATTGCCTAAAAGTAAGCAATGATTTTTTTTAAATTGGCAGAAACGCCATTTCATTGGAAAGTTCATAAGACTTTAGTGTTTACCAGAAATGGACATTTATGATTTTTGATAAATGTGCATGCAATCCTGTTGCTACATTAGACACGTAAAAAAACTTTCGAAGCACTGAGTTTCCGGAATTGTTTCTTGATTTTTCGGGAAAATCGCTAATGGTATTTAGATTTGATGCTTTTAACACAGTGCCACTTTGAAATTTTCAAAATTCCGCGTCGCATAGAAACGGAAATCTTTCATCCAAATTCCCTTTCCAGCACTCAACAATTTAGTTTGCCAGAGGTCAGGACTAGATCAGAAACACATGATTCGTCAGTTTTGAATAGGAGCAGGTCTTATATAAGTCTAATGAATATGCTGGCAGCACTCTGCTTGCGGTGACATCTTGAAAATATGTGCAACCAAATCAAAACTTTATGTCCAATATCTCCTGGTGTCGATTTTATACCAACTTGAAATTCAAAGGGTTAACCTTAATGTGAATCAAATCTGGTAAATTTTTCTATATAAATTTAGGGTAGGCCTACCAGCAACGTAAATTTTTGTGAGTTTTTGCTATTTAGATCTGCCATCAAATTTTCCAAAGGTGATGGTCTTATTACATCAAAAAACAACCAATTGAATTAACTTGAATCCATTTTTCTAGCTTTCAACAGCATTCGACAGATAATATTTTCCTTTTGTTGCTAGATTTATTTCAATTTCTTTACAGATAACGATATATCGAATGTGATCTGCTCGCTTTTTCCATGTCTATATTTGGAAACAAATGAACTTAACTATACCTACTTATACGGAGCACTCAAAATTTCAAACTGGGATATATCCAACAAAACGTCATAAAAAGTTGATTTCTAGGCGAGTTTCATGCCATTTAATTTTTTCGAAGCATTTACATAAACATTCAGCATTTCCGAAACATTTTAAATGCAAATTAGTGTTTCATGTAATTACGGCAATTATTCAATTGAATTTATCGGCATTTAATATCCTTACGGTCGTAAATTTCGTCTAGCCATGAACGTTGCTCACTCTGACACTTTCAAGTCCTTCGAAATTACGACTCCATAAACTTTGACGATATTCCGAAACGTTTTCAGGGCTAGTGTAAATGTTTCACTTAAATAACTCGGTATCATTACGGTTTCGGCAAACGGCCAAACGAGCTCTACAAAATCTGATGAATGAACAGTGAAAGGGCTAATTGTAATTCAGTGAAGGTGTTGCAGATGGGAGTGAATAGATAAGCAAAACCTGAAACTACAACAACAAATATTCCAAATTAACATTCAGATGTTGATCACCGGGACGGGGGTAGATATTCAAATTAGTTCAAAATTAGGAAATAAACTCGTATATCATTTTTATGTCCGATTTAAAATATATTTTACGATGTAAATAAAAATTTATTAATGTACTACATAAATAAACATTTTAATTTACTTGAAGTCTACTTTTATTAAATGATCATTCAGAACATCACAATTTCCACTTAAAACAAGCAAATATGTCCACATTCAAATAAAATAGAACAGCTTCAGTAACTCGTCACACTGTGCAAGCAAAATAACGTAATTGTCGATGTCAAGTGGAATTATCCAAAACAGAAGAAAATGCTAATTACATCAACCGTCATCTGAACGTCAATTAAACTAAATGCAGAAATTTTCTTTAATGGGAAAATCGTCTAAAGAGAGAAAAACGATACTACAGCATCATTCTGTCGGACACAGCTTCTGAACGGGATGATAGTCCTGTTTCGCCTGCAAGTCCTGCTGAATCATTTGATACACAGGACTACACTCCGTATGAGTTCAGTCAGAATATATGTATGGATGGAACTACATACATATATCAACTGTTGCAAGTGACCCCTGCGTGCTTACAGACGATTTGTTTTAACTGCAGTAAATTTGATCCAAACTTGGTTAATAGCCCATCAGATCGACTTCTTGTTATTTATGGCTGTCGAATTCAATTCATTTCAAATCGAGCGAATATGGCAGATACTTTTTTTCTCTCTCGCAAAAACAGATTCTATTTTGTCAGACATTAATAGTGAGAGTGGATACATATGCTGTTGCATCAAATCATTTATTTCGATTGACGGCAAGGAAAATGAATCATTGGAAATCAATGTACGTGGGTAGCTGATTCAATAAAACACTGCAATTAATAGCGAAATTGATGTAGTTCCGATGAATCCATTGCAAATGGTTGACGTTGAATTTCATCGCAGATTTCATTAAAATATACTTAATTTGGTTGAACGAATTGAAATTTATACAAATTTGGTGTCTACACGTACTACTACTATTGCAATATATTTTGACGTATGCCTACTTAGCTGTGAATTAGCAACATGTTTAATTGCTATTTTTCTGCTATAATCTAGCACTTTTATTAATGAAAACTTAGGTAAAACTTCTTGAGAAAAGATTAGTAGCTTACTGGCTTTAGAGCTTACGATAGATATCACTGCTCTTATTTGAGAACAATATACCAAAGCAATTTAATCTATTTGAGCTACCTAGCAGTTTAATTACACACTATGTTTAATTACATAGTCAATTGTTGGCTGGTAATTCAAAGAAAAGGTTGATTGCCATTGATATAAATAAAGCACAATATTCAGAAGTTTATTTCCAGAAATATATGAACATTTGACGCTACTTTAACGCACAAATAAAGATAAATATTTGACAGAAGGAGAAGCTAGTTTTTGAAATATTTTGGCCCTTCTGATAGAGCGAAGATAAAAAATTGAAGCGATTATTTTTACAATTTTTATGCATATTTTGCATTTTGAAAGAAAATTCATAGACTTATCCACACATTTAAAACATTCAAGTCCGGTTCATTGACTCTCAGTTAAATCAGTAGTTTAGTTACCACGGGTTTTCCTTAACCCATATCCGTGGTTAACCAAATGCGTTTGCTCACTTTTATTTTTTTTTAGTTTGTTTGTTATGGCTGCGCGTTGAATCAATTAACAAATATTCAAGTCTGAAAATATCGCTTAATCCAAAAAGCTCCCCTATTTTTTCAAAAACTGAATAGCACATTGCAAAAATTGGTTCCGGAGAGCAAAATATATTTTCGAAAACGATAAAACTGTCGCTATCACATCAAACCAGAAGGAAGAATCTTGGCAAAATTTGGTACAGCATATCTACTTGATCGGCATTGGATCACCGTTTTTCCCCTATATTTACTTTTTTATTTTGATGTAATAGCGTCATTTTTTGGCGTTGAGAATATATTTAATTTTTTCAGAACCAATTTTAGCAGCGTATTCTTCATTTTCTCAAAAATTGCTGAATAATTTTGAGTTAAACGATATTTTCAGATGTGTACTAATGAATTAAGTGAAATAAAGTAAATAAATTCATTTTTTGGCTAATTTTCATGACAAAATAAGGTCCTTATATGCTTGGTACTGCATGACAAGCGCTGAGAAGTCCCGGCTCGAAAATTTGTTGAGCGTAGTGACATCAAGCAGACTGGAAACCGGAACCCAAGTCCTCGACCTTTATGATCTTTCATCATAATAGATCTATGCATCCTTGATTGGACTGAGTCCATAGATCCTGCTGCCTCGAACCCATGGCTCCAATACAATCGCCAATATTGGCGAAAGTTTGCATTTTTGCCAAAATTCCAAAAACAAAAGAACGAAGTATTGACGTGCTGCAAGGTAGTCTGAACAAATTGTACACATTCAGGCATAGAAATGTCTAAAAATAATATTTGCACAGAAAAAAAAAACAGTAGCGAAAACATAGGGAAAAATATATATTTCAATTAAAAACTTTGATCGATTTTCAGCCTAATAATTCAATTTGATAAATCAAAGACCCAAATTTGTTCCTTTTGAATGTTAATATTCTCGTCAAATTAGACAAACATATTTGCTGAATTGAAAGCTGCAATGGTTGAGTCATATAAACCTATTAGACAGTTTAAGTAGCAGAATACGTGAATGAATAAACGAAAATTATCTGTTTGCCTGAGAAAAATAATTAGGAACACATACAAAGTTGATTATTCATCAAATTTGTGAAGCATAATTTAGCTGCATTATCGATGAAATTACATCAGTGCGACTTGACGAATTGTGATGTTTTCCTGTTCAAAAATCCTTTATCTAAATAAAAATCCAGACATTTTGTGTACATATAAATGTATATTAATAAAACATAATACGAGTTCACATTTTGCTTCTAAAAGCATTAAAGTAGTTTGTATTAGTATATGATAAATTTACTTTTTAGCTTTTTAATGAAAATAATTTTAAATTTTCGTATTACTTTTAACTACCTTAACCCCTTCAGTCCCTGTGTGCATAATTATGCCCACAATCTTCAAGCCTCGATTTCTATGCTTGCATTTCATTTGCAACGTTTCTGACCAAAAGGGCAGAAAAATGAATATGTTCACTTTCTATGGTTGGAAATCAGTTGCGTATAGAAACTTTAGAAATTATTTCATTTGTGGTGAAATACAATGGAGTCTAGCAGCATGTTGCAATCGAGTAAGTGCATGCAGTTTTTTTATGAAAATCTAATATTTTTAAGTGTTTTTATAATAAATAAAGTAGATGAAATATAACTTATGGGTGCAATGAATAGCTTCAGTGACAATATGTTTATTTCTGTTGTTGTATTTTGATATAGTATAAGAGCGAAATATTGTGTGCATAATTGTGCACAATTATTCTGAAGCGTCATCGTATACCCATAATAAGTTTGTAGAAAACGCAATTATTTATTTGTTGTTTGTGTTTGGAATCGTTTTGTTACATGCAGAAAAACGATATAATGTGGCATCGCCTCGGGACTTGGCCGAAATTTTAAATTTGGTGACGAATTCGGACATTGAGCTGAGCGATGACGAGGATGGCGATATACTCGTACAACCAAATGTAGCTGCTTCTTCGTCAGTACGTGTTGGTGCTGATAAAATTAGACCACTAGACCAAGAAATAATTGAACCTGATATAGATAGTGATTCTGACATCGAGGCTGACTTACCATTGCTGCTTTTGAAAGAGCGCGACCAAGGACAAATTACGGAAAAGGGCGCGGTGAAATGGTGCCGTCAAAGTTTCGTCAATTTGTCAGAAACCGTTTGGAGTGGTACTGAACCTGAACATTTGAAATTCCTGAGTCCACTGGCTTATTTTGAAAAATATATTGGCGAAACCCTTTACGAAGACATGGCCACCTACACAAATATGTATGCGCTACAGCAGGATGCTGGCTTCAAACCAACCTGTGCAGCCGAAATCAAAGCGTTATTCGGGTTGCATATAGCTATCGGGAGTCTGAAGCTTCCAAGGGTACGCTTATTTTGGAATAAAGGATTACGAATTAACCTGTTCAACGATACAATGTCAAGAGACAGATTTTTTAAAATTCGCTCAAACCTACATTGTGTTGATAATCTGCAAATACCCGAAAACTGTCAGGATAGAATGTATAAAGTCCGTCCACTTTTCGATGCAATTAGGAAGCGCTGCCTTGAATTGGATATGGAGGAAAATCTTTGCATCGACGAGCAAATTGTTCCATTTCGGGGAAAGTTGGCGATCAAACAGTACATAAAGGGCAAACCAACACCATGGGGTGTTAAAATTTTTGTTCTATGTGGGAGATCGGGACTTGCTTACGATTTTCTAATATACCAAGGGGCTACTACTGGATTAGACCCAGAAAACATGAAAAACTTTGGTCTTGGTGCTTCAGTTGTGCTCCATCTTTCGGAAAGAGTAACTAAGGAAGGACATAAATTATATTACGACAATTACTTTTCGTCGTTTCAGTTGCTGGAAATATTGAAGCAGCGAAAAATTTTTGCAGGCGGAACAATCAGATTGAACAGGTTTTCTAATCCTCCACTGGCTTCCGACAAAGACATGAAAAAAATTGAACGAGGATCACACGATGAGCTGGTTAGTGAAAATGGCGCAGTCATTTTGGTGAAATGGCTAGACAACAGGTCAGTCTGCTTGGCATCGAATTTTGTTGGTTGCGGAAATGAAGACGAAGTTTCTCGATGGGATAAAAAACAAAAAAAATATGTGACGGTTAAACGACCTGAGATAGTCCGTTTGTATAATCATTCGATGGGTGGTGTCGACCTTCTGGACCAAATGATCGGACTATACAGAATATATGTGCGCTCTCGTAAATGGACTCTACGAATGATTTTTCATGCAGTAGACCTTGCATTGGCGAATTCTTGGTTTGAATACAGACGAGACTGTAAAAAGCTCTCAATCCCGAAAAATAAGCAGTTAGATTTTTTGGACTTCCGTTTGTATATCGCAGATTGCCTTTGTAAAGTTGAAACGAACAACAGGAAAAGAGGGCGTCCCAGTAACACAAATACGAGCCAAACACCGAGAAGTAAAGAGGAGATTCGACCGCTGCCAGATTCACAGCACGATGGGATAGGCCATCTTCCACATCTAGATGGAAACCGAGAAGGAAAGAGGTGCTAAAAATGCAATAAAAAGACTCATTTTTATTGCGGCAAATGTAATGTACATTTGTGTATAAAGAAAGAGAGGAATTGTTTTGTACTTTTTCATACAAAATAAAAATATTGGGTGATTATATCCATCACTTCCCTTCATACACAAGTGTATACTAAGGAAAGAATTTATTTTGTTTGCACGTTGAATTGTTTATTATTATGTTATTAGTTATTTTGGATAATGAATAAAGTTAAATTGTTATTTTTGTGATATCCCTTTCTTTTTTTTACTATGTTTAGCAACCATTGGGCAGTTTTGTGCATTATTATGCACACGCCACAGATTCCACCAGCGCCATCTATTTGGAAAACTATTTCAACTAAAATGCAAAACAAGCCCCAGAAATCAGAATTACCAAAAAAAAATTTTTTTTTTCTCCACCATAAACAGTCAGGTCTGAAGGGGTTAATTATAGCGCCACTTAAAGACTAAAAACTTCAAAATATTATTTAAATGGATGTTTAGGACATAAAACCTTAGTATTATCATTTAGTATTATCATATGTAATGTTATTAGATGAGAGCATTTTATAGCTAGAGTTCACATTATCTTGGATTTTGAAAGCATCAAAATAGTTTGCATGCCTTTTGAATTTCAATTCACTTACCATAAACCAAACTTTTTTCTGATTGTCGAAAATAATATATTTAATGCAAAAAACGATGGACTTTTATTTTCGCCCGTTACCATTTTATGGTTTACTTTAAATTTGGTGTTATTTTTAATAACGAACTTTGTGAAAATTTATATCAGCCACATTATTCAAGCTGCGACAGTCAATCACAGTCGGCGTGAAAGTGGCATTTTGGAATAATCTTAAGAATGATTTGTGATGTTTTTCAGAGCAATTTTCAAAGGAAATTAGATTTTCTTCATCAAAATTAGGCATCATGCAAAAATCAATTAGTTCTGTTAAAAGTATTAAAAACTGCCAGACAGGATCTTTTTTGGGAACAAGATTGCCTATTATAAATTGAAAATAAAAGCAAAAACATTGCATTTCTGTTGCAGACATTTTGAAATGTTTGTTTTTCAAGTGATCTGATGTTATTTCTCCGGATAAATTGCTATCTTCCGTATCACCGAAACGGAAAGCCAATTTTTAGATTGAAATATTTTTTCTCGTAAATAAAATATTCAATGATATAAGACGGCTCGACATGGCACACACCTTCAAAGAGGTCATGCATGATGTCCACGGCGACGTTGTCTGTAACTTCAAAGCTGCGTATTTCATTACAAACACATCTCTTTTTCAATCCACTATAGGAGACGCTTGCAGAAAGATATACTGCTCTTCAACTGAAAATAGAAATGATATTAGCAATACTGGTGCGAAGCGACAAAACTTTATTGTAATATTTACCTGGACGTGAAGAAAC
This sequence comes from Nemotelus pantherinus, assembly GCA_963978885.1. Lineage (NCBI taxonomy): Eukaryota > Metazoa > Arthropoda > Insecta > Diptera > Stratiomyidae > Nemotelus > Nemotelus pantherinus. The sequence goes on along the minus strand of OZ022265.1, from coordinate 41,900,047 downwards.
ATTGAATTTTGGCTGTCTAAAGTAGAGGGTTTCCAGAGTTTTGTTGAAGATCCTTTACCCTTCACACTCAATTGAGGCACTAGCAATGCACTGAGCAGGATGAATTACAAATAATGTCTGGTATCTGTAAGTTATGAAATGATCATACAATAAACAATTAATATTATTAATGAAATACCATCGCTAAGAGATTCTTCTTCATTATTTTGGAGTAGTTTCTTATTTTTTGCGTCTTTGATCTGGTTTTTATAAATCGATTTTCCTTCGAAATCTTTGCACTTGAAAGGAAACTCTGCTAATTTTCCCGGGTGCAGTCTCTCAAAATCATTTGTAATCTGAAACAAAATAGAAGTCATGTGTTTTTGAAAAGATTTTAACAACGATAGCACATACAAGTGTAGCACCAAGTCGCTGCTTAAGAATAGGCCAGATAGCTATGGTGTTTTCTGGACAAACGGTAATGAACCTTCTCCTTAGCTCAAATGTGTTATCCCAATGCATTATTACATCTTCCAATGGCAGCACATTCGTTTGAAGCCACCAGCAGCTAATATTGTTTTCCATAGATTTTGTCAAATCATCTAGACAGCCAAATCATGAGTTAATTTATAAATATTATTTCTACAGAATGATTTTATTCACCGAAATTTTCTTTGCCGCTTTTTTCCTTTCTAGGTGATGTGGGTCGGTGGTCGTTTCTTTTCAAGTTATATTGGCTTTGTATGTAACCCGATTGCTGATATTTTCTGGACAGCGAATAATATTTCTGCACCAATTTTCCTCTGGTGTTCTTGTCACCTAAGTAAATATCCTGTCAAAAAATCACGTTACAAGAGTTGCATAATGTAATTGTTTCGTTAAATTACCTCTTTTTCCGTTGAAAATACTTTCACTATTTTGTTTGCTGCCTCCATATAGTCACCAGAAAGCGGATGAATATTTTTCCCCATTCAGAATTCACAAATGATACTTGTTAAAGAGTTTCGTTACGTATTAGAGATATGACCGTGTTTTTTAAATCCTTCAAACAAGCTTTTTCCTGAAGCATTCGTGTTCAATAGATACTCAAGGTCCTGTAATATTAAAAAGCAGTCATTTTATTCTCGTACGAAATACACTTTTGTCTTACCAAAGTACTTTTTCCATTTCTTGTTTTTGTTGTGGCGTTGTGCGTTTCGCTTAAAGAACTACATCCAGTCCAGAATAATGAAAAATGTACAGAATGCGTTTTCGCAAGTGGTGTACTGTATCCCTAAATATTAATATAATATTATTTATACGAATAGGAATTTTCCAAGGCATACATTTTCTGCTCTTCACTTCATTAAGTGGGTTCTTAGTTTGAGTTTCAAACCAAAATTCTGATTTTGAACAACATATCGACTTAATTAGATTATTTACCACAAATAAAAGGTACAGCTTCTCCAAGGTTCCAACTATACAAAAAAAATTGCTACTGTTTCTTCACCAGTATTTAAAACGTAAACGTTCTGTTGAATGGGTGGAAAAAGTTCGTCCAAAACTAAGTTATTATCACTCATTTTTTACTAATGTTCGAAGAACATTAGTATTAAAATCGATTCGGCCAAAAATTCATATTTCCATATATATATATATATGTATATCATCAAAAAATTTCAGTGAGATAATCTCGGGAACGCGCCATCCGATTGAGCTGAAACTTTCAGGATACATTGGTGTATATACAGAATAGGTCCATGTCTCATTAAATGTCAATTATTGTTAACCCTTTGACGCCGGCGGCCATTTTAGTGATAAATTTAATATACCTATTATTCCGTACACAAATAATTTTCGCATAAATAAAGTTGACGAAATAAATTTCGAACGTGTTTTACATGTGAATCGGATAATGCTTTTGAATTTTTTAACCCTATGTGTGCGCTGGGTGCCTAAAAAGAGAACGGGAAAATTTGAAAATTTTTAAATTGCGATAACTTCTGACAGAGCTATTTAATCAATACGAAATTTTCTGGACATATTGGCATAATTTAGTTGTAGATTTGTGTAGCTTTTGATGAAAGTGCTGGCAACTCTGTAGCTAGGGCAGGCACTGAAAGTGAAAACCTCCAAATCATCGTCTCTCTTGCAAAAATGCCGTTTCTTCAAAACAAAGCCATTCATATGTAAATCTTGTGCTTTGTTTACATAACCAAAAAAAAAAAAAGATATGGTATAACAATTTACCTATATTTTTAGCATCAAAAACTTCTGTTCACGGAAACTCACGATCCGACGAGCAGAATTAATTGAAATTTACAGAATGTATTGGTCTTAAATAGGACCAGGTCTGATAGAAGTCATTTTGAAAAGCGGGCGATTCTGTGCCAGTGGTGCCATCTTGAAAAATCACTAAAAAAGATAACTTCTTTCAGCCCTATAAATTCTGATTGAATCGTTCGATTTTGACAAAATTCACACAGTAGCTGGACCTTACTTTAAGCCATGTTTGGTGAAAATTTGGTTGAAAAATTCGGTTGGAGCTGCCAGCTATGATAATTTTTGTGTCTTAAATTTGAAAAAATTAAAATTTGGAAGTGAAAACATTCAAACCATCGAATATCCTAAAAAATGTCCGTTTCTTACAACAAAACTAATCTGTATACAAATTTTATGCTAAATCTACACTTTCAAAGTAATACTTTGGAAATTGCATGTCGGACAAGAACGGTAACCCTTTCCCAGTTAACCTATATTTTTAGCATCAAAAACTGCTGTTCACGGGAACTCACCAACCAATAATCAGATACAACTGAAATTTACAGAATGCATTGGACTTAAGCAGGACCAGGTCTGATAGAAGCGATTTTGAATTGTGGGCAAATCTGTGCCAGTGGTGCCATCTTGAAAAATTACAAAGAAAAAAAACTGCTTTTTGCCCTATGAAATGTGAATAAACAACCCGATTTTCATGAAATTTACACAGTAGCTGAACCTTATTCTAAACTCTGTTTGATAGAAATTTGGTTGAAAAGTTCGATTGGTGCTGCCAGCTATGGTAATTTTTGTGTCTTTGGTTTTGAAAATTCGCTCAGGACAATAAAACTTTTTGCCCTGTTACTTCCAGTGCAGTCATGAAATCAATACGAATTTCATACTATTAATGGAACCTATTATAGACATTATTCAGGCCAAATTTTGTCGAAAAGCCACGATAGGGTTGCCAGCTATTGTTGGTTTTGTGTTTAATTGCAATATCTTTACTAAGCGGTTTTATCGTAGAATTTTCAAATGGTAATGATATTGTCGTGACAATAAACAGGAAATATTAAGTTTTCGATTTTTTGAAAAAACTCGCTGCAGGTAACCCTAAAATTCTTTATACTCCTATAACTTCGAATGTAGTAACAACGTGAAGCAGATGTAATATATTATTGGCTTTGATACTGGCAAAAGGTTGCCAGGACGAGTCGGTTGTGCTACTTATGTATCAATGAATGCTTACAGTTAGTATTCATGCTGGAAACATTTACAATGAAAATAAATAACCAATGTTTCAATTCCCAAAGTTCTGCAAATTTTTCGGATCGCAGCCCCAAACACCAACTTCAGTTACAGTGCTGCAGGTACTGAGCATTTTCTTCATTGATGTTTTATGAGATGCTTCTTTGAAAATTTTTGTGAAATAAGCAACTGAGAGCAAATATAATTAACAAGTGTAGCTCTCATAAACTTTGAAATTCATGCCACTGGTAATATCTGAAACCTTTCCACCATTTGAGTTATAAGACCAAAGTAAAACCTGGCGTTTGAATTAGTTTGGCTGTAATAAGCAGCTAGTGTAGTAGAATATGCACTCGAAATCTGCACGATTCTTCTACTGTTCTTCGAACATTAGTGTTTCTAGCGGTTTAGGTGCGCTAGAGTTTTCACTTATACTTACCGTCACTTTGTTAAGAATAAAAATTAAATTTCACTGAGCAAACAAAGCACTTGAGCAGATACACAAAATGATTTGCAAATGATGATGACACATAATTCACTTTACTGCGCAAACAAAGGGCTACACACAACTACTCATCACTTTACTACGCACTGTATCGCCGGTAAAGTCCATGTGACATGCGCTGATCAGTTTTCCATGAATCGCAATTTACAGTTTCAAATAAGAATAACATTATACGACTCAAATATTTGCGTTTGATGAAAAATCAAATTCTGTTTTCAGAATGTCGAATTCGATTTTTGTTTTGCCGAATGTGGTTAGACAAGTCAACAAAAGATTGGATTAAGTGCCGATTCATAAAACATTAACAATGAAGTGGTTGAAATAGCAAATGTCGCTTGGTTTTTGTTTTACGTAACAATTTTTCTTTAAAATAAGAGTGGCTGTTTTGATTATGAAAAGAAGATAATTTATATATTTTCTCTATGATTCAAAGAAATTTGCTTTCATCAAATTTAGAATAGATGATAAACCTAATCTAGTTTTTTCTGTGTACGGATATATTTGCAGGGACTCTTAAACAAATTTTGCATGACATTAGTGACAGAAACTATAGAAAGAATTACCACTGGATTCTTCAGCTTCAATCTGAGGATATATCCCTAGATAGTCACAGAAAAAGAATGCTTCACATTTTACTTGATTTGAATAAATTTAACCGCATACAAACAGGATATAAGCATCATGCTTGAGCATCGAGAAATTTCTCTGGTCAATTCCAATCATCAGGTTCAAAGAATCTTCACCAGTAGTGTGGTTCTTTCTGAGATTCTTGTAGCTGATAATCCAGTGTTTCATATCTATGTCTAGTAGCTTACCGAATAACACCTTTTCTCCGGGCACAGCCGTAGTCAGATTTTTAGTTGACGCTTTATTTCGCTTTATTAGACTTTCCAAACTCAGGCTTTAGGATTCATCCTCATATTACCTGGCAGGCACTTTTGATGTGATGTCTTGCGATGCACAGGCCATCTCCACCACGGCAACGAATGATATAATCAGCTCAAACGGAGAGGATATAATGAGCTCTTACTTACTCTTGAGCCATGTACGGTTTTTCAATTCAATTCTCAAATCAAAGTTTCAATGCTTGAAAGGCTTATCATCGGCACTACACTCGGGTCTAATAGTAGCAGCTTTCAACAAGTTTCTCCACCGGGCTCGATCGTGTGCTGATGCCATCTTATTAGACACCCCTAATTTCAGAGCATTCCAGTCGACGCAACCTCTCACGCACAAATAAATTCTCTCCCGCAGTTTTCTGGTTTCAATTCTACCGTAAAGATGTTTACTGAGCAGGTTTCTATTCATCCACACGAGCTTGGTACCTTACTTACCGGAGTCCACTGAATATTATCTTTATATCTAATTAATTATGCCTCTAGGTAGTAATTATGCTTCTAGGTAACTGATGGTTGTAGCTACTCCAGAATCGCCCTTTTTCGCATATTGGACCAACGATTATCCGCAAGACTCTCCACTCAAACGCAGCTAAGAGGTCATTTTTCTGAGCACCCAAGTCTTGGACCGGTACTTAAATACTGGCAAGATCATGGTCTTATACAACGGTAGGTTTCAAGTTTGGAGGAGATTTCGGAATTTGAAGAGCCTTGACAGTATCAGTATCTACAAAGACTGTAGTAGGCTTTGTTGGATTTGAGTATCCGAACGCATATTTCTGCTTCTATGTTGTCATCACTGCTTCTACTGGCCAAGGTAGTTGAAGGAGTGCGCTACTTTAAAATCATGCTCCATTGACCTGATGGTTTGACTTGCTCTAACTGTTGTCATAACCAAGCTAAAAGCGTAACCAATTTAAATTTCCTATATTTATTTTCCAAATATTATCTTTCTATAGAAATATAGATTAAAACTTCACAAAAAGGCCCTTTTTACCAAAGACTCAAAAATATTTGATTGTAAATGAAAAGAACAGTAAAGATATATTACCTTTTGGGGAAAGTTATACTTGTATTAATTTTCGTTGAAAGTCAGTAAAAATTACATATGGAACCTGATGGTTAACAGCTAACAAATTTTTGTTTACTAACAGAAAATACCTGCGAACACCACGTTTTTCCAAACCACACATACTTTCAACTTTACAAATAATTTGCAGCTTAGCATTAACTCCATTCAGAATACGGATAACTCGTATTCTTTTATTTCTCACCGTTCATTCAAAGAGATTATCCATATACAAATAGAATCGTGCATCTTCAGGGAAATAAAACAAACCGATGTATTAAACATCCGGGACACCAGTATCTACAAAAAAAGGATACACATAAATACGAAACTATACAGCTGCGCATAATGTATATCCCAGGATGTTTAGCTTGCGACTCTAAAATTATTTGCAAAAGGCCATCAGCTTATGTTAAATTGTGGTCAACTCTCCGGAAAGTCATGACCTCTTCTTTTGGTGTTCTGGCCACTGCTTATCCTTCAGATTTATTGTATCTGATAAATTTCCATGCTTTCGGTTAGCGCCGTTGTCGTTTCTGTCTCGGTATGTCTTAGTTTTGCTTTCTCCTGGGGGTGTTTCGGTTGAAAGTTGCAAATGCTGCCCCACCGTCATCGTTCGTTTTTCCGACAAAGAGTCTGATTGATAATGACAATTTACTGAAAACTTTCATCGCAATTGTGTCTCTTGATACAAATGCACGGGAGTTTGGAGCATTGAATGGATTCTATTTTTCAAATTTAACATTCAAAAAGCAGAGTATGAATGTTTTTTGTTAGCAATAGGAAAGGATTGCCAAATCGCGAGTTTAATTTACTTTCCATTGAAATAACTCTATATTACTTTCCATAAAAACAGATTAAAACGGTGCATACTTCAACTTCTCCTATCCTCACCATAACTTCAAGCCAACGACTTCCTGTTGTTCGGTTCCATGTGGGTGTTTACTATGTGCTAAAATTTATGATGTTTTTTGCTGCTGCCATTCAATTAATTGTAACTTTACAATCCAGTTCATCCTGTACTCGCTCGGTTTCCTTCACTGCCCCAACAGTAAATTGATTTCGACTTATGTAAAGCTCTCAAAACGAAGAAGGACATCATTTATTCCTGTCTCATTTTCCTTTTATTGTTATTCTGGTATTTTTCAATACGACACCGTTATCGATGTTTGTGAGCGAATGAGTGGTGGGGGAAGTTTAATGGTCGAAAATGTAATTCAAATTCGGTTCATGTTTCTTCGCACGTGAGTCGGAGACCTATCAATCTGATTCCATCCTTGTTCCTCGAAATCAATTCGGAAGGAAATTAATAACGTGTCGAATGTATCCACTGAGAAATTTATGTACTTCGACGCTGTTAACGGTTGCCGCAGTGAGTGAGAAAAATATTTAGTTGTTTCAAAGCTTCTTACGGCATTTCGATGAGACGATACCTTTAGCGTCGGCCGACATTGATTTTTTTACTTCGGGAAATCTACCTTTCATGGCACTCAATGTGGCCAGCATAGGGGCAGCTAAGTGCCGATACTTAATGTTCTATTAGGCGCAGTATTTTGTTTCGTTACGAGTGTTTTCGTAGTTATTTGTAAATGTGCGAAGATTTGCGGATAGCTTACGCATTCGAATGGAGTCTTAGCTTGAAAGTTGAGAAGATTAATGATAATGCTAATACCGACGATCCTTCGTCTGAGACGGTGTTCCTTAATTAGATGTAACGCGAGAAGGTTCATTTATAATCAACTTGATGAATTTTGACATTGTGTAAGGAACGTCTGAGCATTTTTCAAGTACGTGTACTATATGTTAGCGTATGCTTTTGGAGGAGGGTAATTTGTGAAGTTTTCCCTTTGCGCTGGTGGTGGCAATTATTTATTCATCTTTTGCTTCTATTTCAAGGTTTGTGAAAATTCAAAGAACAATTAACTCAATGAAAATTAGCGTTTGGCAAATAATTCTCACCAACAGATATGGTTTTGATAAAACGTACACTTTTGTGCTTCTATTAAACGCCGTTTTCAAAACATTTCTCGAACCTCGTGGATCTTCTTCTCTGTTCTAATTTTCGCTGTATTTCTTATTGTGACGATCATGGGCATCATTACCTCAGCTCAATCCTTTCTAGTGCTAATGCAAATGCAAGAATTAACGCCATCCCTCACTGACGAAGGATTGTAACAATATTCCGACCAAAAATAAATCATGTAGGTCTTGACTCGTTGAGCATAAGCCTTGAAGGACCACCGACGGTCACCATTTGTTCAAGTTGATTCTTTCGAATTTTATTAACATTCACTCTTAGGATTTCCATGATGAAAACGAAAGTCCGTCCGAATTTCCAAAGCAGCCTATCGTATTCGCCGTGTGCGTTTTTCGTCACTCGAAGAAGGAAACGTATGTTTCCGGTCAAAAAGCCATTTGTAGCTCATTCCGGAAGGTTGGGTCTATATAACATTTAGGTTGTCATATATAAAATATTGGTGAATATTTGTGACTTTGTTTTTCTTTAGGCTTTCTTGCCGGGGCGATTTTTTTATCTGTCTTGAGTAAAATACTGTTGGCTGTGGCTTTAAATTTTGTTGTTTCCTTGCAGAGTACTTGAATCCCTTAATATTTTTAAGGGTTTCAAGCACTCTGCAATTAAAAATATTAAGGAAATCAAGCTTTTGGCAAGTGTGCAACAAAATTTAGTGCTTTTAATTTTTTTTTAAAAACATTTAGTTTGGCTTTTTAAGGAATATGCAACTACAAGTAGCGCATCAATCTGTGAAGAAATCATTTTGCTCTCTTTTTTTATATCTTAAAGAGAGTTCGAGCCAAGCGCTCGTTTAGACCTGACGTCAGACGAGCGATTGAGCGTTCGAGAATCCGAGATTTCGTGTGGAGAACGAATGAAGTTGATCAATTGTGGACGTATGTACTGCGTAAGTAGATTGGTTCTCGGAAATTGCAAGTTTCAACTTTGAGCCGGTAAAGAGACCGGCGACGAAAAGATAATGGATCTATAAACTGAGGTGGATGAAATCTCGATCGAAAAAAGTGAGACTGAGGATGGACACTAACGAAGTTTAGAGTCAGACGCCATAGTTTATAGACTTCTAGCGCCATGTGCATAGTCGATTTCGGGATTGTGATAAAATATAGCGCCATATGCCATACTACATGGCGAAAAGTACATAGGAGTCGACGGTATACTTATAGCCCTCCACGCCTTGTACTATAGTCCTCCACGCCATCTACTATAGTCCTCAACGCCATGTACTAGAATCCTCCACGCCATGTACTATAGCCCTCTACGCCACGTATTATAGCCCCCAATGCCATGTATTATAGCTCTCAAAGCAATGCACTATAGCCCTCACTGACATGTATTCTGCCGCACGTAGCATAAACGTCCTATCTGTATTTTATTAATTGATGAGTTATTTGAAGATTTGTGTTTTGTAGATAGGGCATGTTTCGTAGATAGGGCATTTTGCACCATCAATTTTAACATCTTTGGACAAAAGATCGGTTTTTCATATTTGGTAGAATGATATAATAAAGTATGAATAAACGAAACAATTCAGTTCTGTTGCAGACCTTGAAACGGAGTTTCAAGAAGAGTGGAACAAAATGGACCAACAAAGTGTCCAAAAACTTTTTCACACTCTCGCAACAAGTGTTTTCTTTTTCTTCTAACTGGCCCAAAGTTTTGTTGAACTGAAAATAAGAAAAATTCGCACAAAGAACCGTTAGGTTAGAACGTACAATACATTAAGCTTCAAAAACCGTCATCGGCTAAATGTTGAGGCTAGTGCTTATTCTGGTCAGAAAATTTCATTTCCTATGATTTTTTAAAACTTTATCAGGATGACCAAAAGTTTTGTCGGAGAGCGTATATAATAATTTTGACACTTCACTACCGCAAACAATTCGAACAAGCACTTTAATCTATTAACGCACTTCATGCAATCTATAGCACCACAATAAAACCCTTAAATACTTGCACGCATGCTAAATACCACATATGAATATCTCCATATGATTTTTCACTTGAGATAACGAACAATATAAAAACTCGCTCACCTATAAATTTGTCGAACAAAACGTACATGAAGAGGTTCAGAAAATATGACAACTGAAGCCATATTACATGGCTTATGGCGCTATAATATAATAGGGCCATAATTTCTGCCCCATGTAATTTTACCGCTGGGAGCCATACTGCATAGCTCAGGGTACTATGTACATAGCGTGTGGGACCATAAATGTTGCGCCATGTTGCGTAGGACCACGCGCTATGTTGATTCTGACATTATGGCGCTGGGAGCCATATTGCATAGTTCAGAGTACTATGTACATAGCGTATGGGACCATAAACAATGCAGTTGACAGCCTTTTTAATGCACCCACTCAATCTGCGGTATCTGGATAAACGAAAGGAGTTAATCCCACTTCTCCCTTCATATCACCTATTGGTTTGAAAGCCAAAAAGGCTTCCGATGATATATCGGTCAGCTAGTTAAAAGAGCTAGTTCGAACGAGCCCGAAATTTACTGGAAAAAAGGTTTTGACCCCTCTAGTCCAAATCGCTCAGGAAAAAAGTAACAGAACTGCTCCTATAGTGTGCCACAAGCTGGAGCTTAAAAGCTTCAGGAAAGAGTCGAGGCAACTTGTGCAGGGAATGGTGAAAAAGTTGCTGAATTTAAGGCGATGATATTTAATCTCATTCTTCGAAATTCTGAAAGCAGGGTCTATATCTTGCTTCATTTAAACGCCACAAAGCTTTAAGAGGATAACAGTTCTCCTGAAAGGAGTTCATCTTTCCTATGAAGAGGAAGATGTTTTCACTGAGCTCACGAAGTCCACTCGCGAAAAGAGGCAAAAAAGTTAGGGATGTTAATCGTCCAACTTGCCCCTGGAGTTAAGGCGAAGCTTGTCCGCAAGTTTGGCCGAATTCAAAGGTGTTTGAGCAAAACTTTTTAGCCGGTTAACCAACGCACTGGTATTTAAAGGACTGGATCCTGAAACATTCGAATTCCCAGACACCGAAAGTGTTGCTGAAGTGTAAGACAATGAAAAAAAACTTCAGTTAAAAATTAAAAAATTAAAAAGTAAGATTCAAGGTATGCTCTGCTGCAAATGCTAATACTAATACAGAAAAGTATTGAAAGTTAGTTTGAGAAGAGCATGCGTCAGTCAACAGACTTTGGGGCAACGTTAGAAATGCAACTGATAGACCTGAAGATTAACCTGGACAGTTAGTTCGAGAAGGTGGAATAACAATTGAAAGATGTGAAACGAGAAATTGAAAACCTAAACCAAAAAAAATCTAAACCAGAAGAAAAAACTCTAGCGCACCTGAACCGCTAGAAACACTAATGTTCGAAGAACAGTACAAGAATCGTGCAGGTTTTGAGTGCATATTCCACCACATGTGCTGCTTATTACGGCCAAACTGTTTCAAATGCCACGTTTTACTTTCGTCTCAAGAATGCATTATAACTCATATGGTGGAAGGTTTCAGATATTACCACTGACATGAATTTCAACGTTTATGAGTGCAATACACTGGTTAATTATATTCGTTATCAGTTGCTTATTTCACCAAACTTTGAAAGCAGTATCTCATATAACATCAATGAAGAAAATGCTCAGTGCCTGCAGTACTGTAACTGAAGTTGGTGTTTGGGGCTGCGATCCGAACAATTTGTAGAACTTTGCGAATTGAAACATCGGTTATTTATTTTCACTGTAAATGTTTCCGGTATGAATACTAACTGTAAGCATTTATTGATACAAAAGTAGCACAACCGACTCGTGCTGGCAGCCTTTCGCCAGTATCAAAGCCAAGAATATATCAAATCTACTTCACGTTGTTTAATTACATTCGAAGTTATAGGAGCATAAAGAAATTTAGAGTTACCTGCAGCGAGTTTTTTCAAATGATCGAAAGCTTAATATTTGCTGTTTATTGTCACTACAATATCATTACCATTTGAAAATTCTACGATAAAACCGCTTAATAAAGATATTGCAATTAAACACAAAACCAACAATAGCTGGCAACCCTATTGTGGCTTTTCAACCAAATTTGGCCTGAATAATGTTTATGACAGGTTTCATTAATTGTATGAAATTCGTATTGATTTCATGACTGCACTGGAAGTTATAGTGCAAAAAGTTTTATTTTCCTGAGCAAATTTTCAAAACCAAAGACACAAAAATTACCATAGCTGGCAGCACCAATCAAATTTTTCAACCAAATTTCCACCAAACAGAGATTAGAGTTAGGTTTAGCTATTGTGTCAATTTCATGAAAATCTGGTAACTTATTCACATTTCATAGGGCAAAAAGCAGTTTTTTTCTTTGTAATTTTTCAAGATGGCACCACTGGCACAGACTTGCCCACAATTCAAAATCGCTTCTATCAAATCTGGTCTTACTTAAGTCCAATGCATTCTGTAAATTTTAGCTGTATCTGATTATTGGTTCGTGAGTTTCCGTGAACAGAAGTTTTTGATGCTAAAAATATAGGTTAACTGGGAGAGGGCTACCGTTCTTGTCCGACATGAAATTTCCAAAGTTTTATTTTGAACGTGTAGATAAAGCATAAGATTTGTATACAGATTGGTTTTATTGTAAGAAACGGACATTTTTTTGAATATTCGATGGTTTGAATGTTTTCACTTCCAAATTTTTTTTTTTCAAAATGAAGACACCAAAATTATCATAGCTGGCAGCTCCAACCGAATTTTTCGACCAAATTTCTATTAAACGTGGCTTAAAGTAAGGTCCAGCAATTGTGTGAGTTTCATCAAAATCGAACGATTCAATCAGAATTTATAGGGCTAAAAACAGTTATCTGTTTTAGTGGTTTTTCAAGATGGCACCACTGGCACAGAATCGCCCGCATTTCAAAATCACTTCTATCAGACCTGGTCCTATTTAAGACCAATACATTCTGTGAATTTCAAATAATTCTGCCCATCGGATCGTGAGTTTCCGTGAACAGAAGTTTTTGATGCTAAAAATATAGGTAAATTGGGCAAGGGTTACCAGGCGTGCCCGTTATACCATATCTTTTTTTTTTTTTGGTTATGTAAACAAAGCACAAGATTTACATATGAGTGGCTTTTTTTTGAAAAAAACGGCATTTTTTCAAGAGAGACGATGATTTGGAGGTTTACACTTTCAGTGCCTGCCCTAGCTACAGGATTGCCAGCACGCTCATTAAAAGCTACACAAATCTACAACTAAATAATATTAATATGTCCTGAAAATTTCGTAATGATTGAATAGCTCTGTCAAAAGCTATCGAAATTTAAAAATTTTTAAATTTTCCCGTCCTCTTTTTAGGCACCCAGCGCACACATGGGGTTAAAAAATTTCAAAGCATTATCCGATTCATATGTAAAACACGTTAGAAATTTATTTCGTTAACTTTATTTTTGCGAAAATTATTTGTGCACGAAATAATAGGTATATTAAAAATATCACTTAAATGGCCGCCGGCGCCAAAAGGTTAACAATAACTGACATTTAAAGAGACCTGGACCTATTCTGCATATACACCAATGTATCCTGAAAGTTTCAGCTCAATCGGATGGCGCGTTCCCGAGATTATCTCACTGAAATTTTTTGATGATATATATATATATATATATATATATATATATGGAAATATGAATTTTTGGCCGAATCGATTTTAATACTAATGTTCTTCGAACATTAGTAAAAATGAAAAAATTTAGACGGAAAAGTAGAAGCAGCTATGAAATAAGTTGAGAAAATGAAAAAAGACTTGAAGCAAACCAAAATAATGTAACCAACACACCAGTCTCAATTCTGACAGCCGACAACACCACAGCAAAAAACGTAAAAGTCTATACATTTCTTAGATAAACAGATTGGAAACATCTACACGATGCAAAGCGACCACAAGAAGCAACAACTGTAGTGAGCAAGAACGAGCAATAGTCTGATTTTCACGCTACGAAGCTCAGCAGCTGGAGTTCTTCTAACTAGTTGAGCTAGACTCATTCATTCATTCATTTATTAAAGTCGTCTAACGCAGACTATACACATACAATAAAAATTAATTTTTCTTATACAGAATTCGTTTAAGTGATGCTGTAGATAAATGAAAATCAAACTTATAATAAGCTTCGTTAAAGCATCTACTTATTGCAGTGACTGCTTCATTGCAACCATAATTGGTCCGATGTTGAGGGATCGACAAAAAGTTAACACGCCTGACACGTTTGTTATTGGTGTTAAAATTAAGTTGGCTTAATAAGTAGTTTGAGTCAACGGTGCCATCCAAAATTTTCGCGACAAATAAGATTTTGGAATTTTGACGTCGAGAGTCCAAGGTATCCATTCGTAAAAGATTTAAGCGGTCTTGATAAGGAGGTAGATGTAAAGGGTCATACCACGGAAGACCGCGGAGGCAGAAACGTAAGAACCTCTTTTGAATAGACTCAATTTGGTCTATGTAGACTTTTTGATATGGTGCCCATACAATACTTGCATATTCGACAATAGGTCTGACTAAGCTGCAAAAGAGGGTCTTAGTTAGAAAAATGTCGTTGAATTCCTTCGAACATCTTCTGACAAAACCTAAGGCATTGCTAGCTTTCACAACAATTGAATCGATGTGATCGTCAAATGTGAAGGATTGATTCAGCAATACTCCTAAATCGAGTACTTTCGCTGATCTATTTAAAGATGTACTCAAAAGTGAGTATTCATAGATTACAGGATTATTTTTGCGTGTGTAAGATATAACCGTACACTTGTCAGGATTAATTAGGAGATTGTTATTGGAACACCAGTTGGCAAATCTGTTTAGATCCTGCTGCAAATCATAGCAATCGTTAAGGTTTCTCACAACTTTGAAAATTTTAGCGTCATCGGCATAAAGAAGAACAGAAGATGACTGTAAAATGGAACCTACGTCATTAATAAATAAGGCGAACAGTAAAGGGCCTAGATGACTACCTTGTGGAACACCAGACGTGGTTCTAATTTCAGATGACAAGGCACCGCGAAAGGATACACGTTGGGTTCGATTCGTCAAGTAAGAGTCAACCCAATTTAAAAACAAGTAAGGGAATTGAAAGGAATGAAGCTTAGCTAAAAGAATAGAGTGATCAAGCTTATCAAAGGCTTTCGTCAAGTCTGTGTAGGCGCAGTCAGTTTGGAGCCCAGCTTCAATTGAGTTGGTTATTTGGTGAGAAAATTCAAGCAGGTTGGTTGTGGTTGAACGACCTTTCACGAAACCATGCTGATACGGAGCCATAATTGATTTGCAATGAAAGGCTACAACATTTGTGACTATGGCTTCAAAAAGTTTTGCGACACAGGGAAGTTTTGCAATAGGTCTATAGTTGCAAGCGTGATTACGACTCCCTTTCTTGAATATGGGAGTGACGGTGGAGTATTTCCACAAATGAGGAAAGATGCCTGTTTTTAAGGATGTATTGAAAATATAAGACAGCACAGGTAGTAGTGACGACACACAATATTTCAAGACCAAGTTAGGTATGCCATCTGGGCTAGGTGTTATATTATTGTCAAGTTTATTAACAAATGTGATAATAGTGACCTCGTCAATTTTTAAATCCTTCATCTCCAAAGAAGAAACTGCTGAATTCGTCAAGTAGGGTGAAAAGTGTCTGGAGTTTGGAAAGTCCGTACGATAAGCTTTACGGAAAACGGAAGCAAATAAATTACTAATATCAATGGGATCATCAAAATAAGAGTCGTCAGATTTAAATGTGAGTGGATACCCATCGTTATAAGTCTTAGAATTAACAAAATTCCAAAATCTCTTAGGGTGAACTTGAAAATTAAATCTTAGCTGTTGCGTATGTCTATGATATGCAAATGCAGCTTCTTTATGATGCAGATCTCGTAATGTGGAAAAACGTTGATAGTCAAGCTCTGAGCGAGTCAGGCGAAACTTTTTCCAGGCTTTGTTTTTAGAATTTTTCAAATGGCAAAGCTGTGGAGACATCCAAGGAAAACGAACCTTGCTTTTAGTGAAGGTAGTTGGCACGCACCGTAAAAAACAGCTAAACAACCGAATGTGGAAATAGAACGTAGCTTTATCAGGATTAGTTTCCTGCAACACGGAGGACCAATCATAGTTAGCAAGCAAGTCACGTATTTGATCGACATTAGCTCGTCTAAAATTAAATTTAAGTTCAGATGTGCTCGATGATAAGTAATTACTAGACTTTGGCTCGAAAATAATGTTGAGTGCACAATGATGCGCGGTTTCGTCGATGAGAGATGATGTGAGGGGTTTCACCACAGTAGAAGAGGCATCAGTCGAAAAAATCAGGTCCAGCATTTTTCCATTTGCGTTCCGGATGCAATTGGCTTGAAACAAACCAAGTGATATAAATTCGTTTGCAATGTTGATGTCGTGTTGTCCGCCAATAGAAGTAGAGCTCGGAATTTCGAAAGTGCCGTCCGCTGAAGGGCACCAGTTTATTCTAGGTAGGTTGAAATCACCCATTAAGACGACGTCGTCGTTATTGTCCGCAAGGTCGCATATGAGCTGCATAATATGTATAAGCGAAGCATAAACATCATACGAAGAATTTGGTGGCGTGTAGTTGACACCAAAAAATATTTTCTTTGACGTCAGTTGGACTTGGGCACAAATAAATTCATTATTTGTATGCGGTATTTCGATTAGAGATACTTTGAATTTTTTGTGAAACGCCAGAAGAACACCACCTCCGACAGGAGCGTCAGTAAGATCTCCATGTCTATCCCGGCGGAAAATAGTATACTCCGAATTAAAAATTTCAGCATTGTGAATATTTGCACAAAGCCACGTTTCGGTGATCGCAATGACATCAAAAGCTTCAGAGTTCGACAGCTCATAGAACATATTAAGTTTAGATCGCATTCCACTTACGTTGGTGTAAAGTGCTGAGATGAGTTCGTCCCGTTTTTTGTTGCAGCACTTGATTTATTTATTCGTTTGTTGACGAATTCATGCACAACAGAGTTCGGCGGCCAGAAATTGCTATTTGCAATGGAATCAAAGCAACAATCCGGTGCTATAATTTTAAATGATGATACGCGATGCCGATTCCCTATCTTAATAACTGATACACAGTCCTTAGGGATGAAGGATTTTGTATGTTCAAGGATTCCCTCAACATTTTTCTTTACGTCATCTGCGGTGGTATCAGGAGCAAGCCTAGATACAAATATAGCTCTGGGTTGTGTGACACCTCTGAGGGTGCAGTTGAAAACATTCAAATCATTTGATACTATATGAGGATCTAATACGATGTTGGTATCTACTGCTTTTGAGCTAGTTTTCTTAGTTACATTAGATGCGGAGACTGAAGATTTTGAAATGGCATTAGCAGATGATTTTGAACATTTGACGTTATTTTTTGAATTCGCTTTCCGCTCACTCATTGCTGCATCTGCTATTTTATAAGGTGATTTATGTTTTGCGCCAACATTATCAGAAATCGGTTTGTGTTTTGTAGCAACACTATCAGAAGTTGATGGTATTTCATTTTCCGGAACCGTCTGGCATGCAATGGATCTTGATGCAGGTTTTGAGGGTTGGGAGATTGAGATACGGTCAAGTTGATGCTCCATTGCATTTAATTTCGACGATATTAGGTCGATCGAACACGAAGTTAGACTCGTGTCAGTAATGTCTACTACAGTGTCAGCTACGGCTGACGCCTTAACATCGACACTCCTAATTTTAGATAGAATTAAGTCCATCTTATCTTCAATTTGGTCTAGTCTAGAGGATAGTGCCACGACTTTATCTTGCTGACCGCGTAAGTCGTCTATTAAATCGACCATAGGATTTACTGAAGAAGATAAGTTCTTAATAATATTCCCGATAACAGCATTGTCTCGAGATAACGACTCGTATCGCTCGTTCATGCTTTCCAAATTATTGTTTGTTAATTGAAGCATCCTCAGAACATGGCATGGCTTGATGTCGCTGCATTCATTGCAAGTAATATTAGAAGACTTGCGCGTAGATTTCATGCATGAATTGTGGAATGATCGATTGCATATCCCGTCGCAAACAACAGAATTCTTCTTATCCAAAGGTTTTTCACAGGCTCCACAAAGAAGGTAGTTGCGCGATGAAGATGTATTTGCCATATTCAGATTGTTATTAAAATTTTATTGTATTCACAAAACTTCAACAATATAGCAGAAAGTATGTAAGGAGTCAAAAATACCGGTTAAATCAGGGGAAAATAGATTTTGTTTAACGGTTTAGTTCAATATGGGAAAACAAATGTTAACACAGTCAGCGAATTGTTTACCGTTCAGCTGAACTGAATGTACATAACGGGATAACTGTATTGATTTCGAATCACACACATGAAAATCAAATATCCAGCATGAAAATTATAAAATGCTCAGGCGATGAGAGTAATGAAATTATAACGGCCACTGGGAGTTAAATTATTATACACAACGAATGATTCGCGCGAACATATAACACGTCCTCACTGTCCGATGTCACATCAATGAATGACTCGAACTTTTTAGCTTTCATCAAAGCACTAAATATGCTTCACAACTGCGTGCTAAAACCAGGTGAAACTCTGAAGCAATTGGTGGAGGGAATTAGAAGGCTAACACTATTGGCCTACCCAGCATATGACCCAGAACATCGAGATAACGCAGCCTCATAAGCCATCATTAGCGCATTGCAACAATGAGAGCTCGAACAGGCAGTTTGACTAGCAGAAAAATGGACTGTGAAGGACGCTTTGGTGTACGGCTTAAACTTTGTAGTAGTCGGGAGTGTAGTTTCGAACTCAGCTGACTTCGGAAACTAACTTCGGAAGAGTGTAAATTCGAGCGCATTGCCACGAATGTAGAGTCACAGACAAACGGTGTCACTAAGTGCTGAAATTGCGGTGAACGAGGACATCTACAATGGGGCTGCCGAGAGAAAAAAAAGAGTTGCAGCAAGACAAAGAACCAGGCAGAGTTCACAGCCATCTGGAGGAGCACCTCGATGTTGGGATTGTCAATACTAGCGCAGGAAGTATGAAGTCAGGTATTACCACGGATGCCGAGCAAGATGTGTTTAAAACGGTTAGTTTAAATAGTCGAATATAGCCACTTCTTCTTGAAAAACATCAAGGAAGGAAAAATAAATAAATTTGGATGATCAAATGTTGACTCGCGGAGTTCATGACGATGAAACGGTAACCGCTTTAAGGCTACGGCTAAACAGCTACGAGATATCCATTCCACATTGACTTACTTTTTTACCCAATAATTTTTGCAACGCCTAAGGAAGTAAGTGCTTCTCCTCGCAGAAACCACTAAAATTTCATTGTTTTTGACTTATTTCCTTTTTCTTGACAGCACATAATTATTGCAGGTTAGGCAAGAGTAATGAGAAAAGTGTTATGAATAAGCAAGAATAAGAAAGGATTTTTTAGTCCAGATTTAAGATTCTCCAAAGAATCGTCATTGTTGGATCAAATATCGTCAGCCATCTTGAATTCAGGATCAAACTCGACTAAGAAATGGGAGTAAGGATGCTGCCTGGGTTCAGAGTATGTCCTGTTTATTTTTTTTTTCGAAGAAAATATTTACCATAAAATTCATATTTGTGTTCACACAGAGTCACCAGATAGTAATGAACTATCTGAGTTTTTCACTTCATTACTGAGTATTTGATATATAATTGCGTGGTATTTGCGGATATGACGATAACGGTGTTGCGTCGGAAGATACGTAAACAGAACTCCTTCACATCATCAAGTCTCCTGAATTTTTGTTTTTTTGCTTTTGAGCAAAAATTGCAAACGATCGACAGATTTTATGATTTGTTTTCTGAATTAAAATAGAACTTCTGAAATTCTTCATCGCACAAGAATGCCTTTACCACAACTTAACGAGGTATTTAATGACTTTTTTTAAATAAATAATAGCTTTTGTTGTGCATACGATTTTAAAGTAGACTTTCCAGATGACGTCAACTATAATTCCGTTCAAAAACCTTTACTAGGACTTATTTGGCAGAACGATTTCTTTACTTGGATTTATTTGGCCGAAGAATATCAATCTTCGATAGCACAATCTTATTGTGTACTTCCAACTAGTACTAAGCTGTGCTTAATAAAAGCACCGATTGCCTTCTCACATGCTCTTGCAAACACATAATTCTAGCCATTAAATTACACGCAGAGAAACAATACAGATATAGAGGTCGCAAAATTATGCTCGTGCGTAATGATGTGCCGTGGGAACATTGCCGAGTTGGAGATTTCTTGTTCGGGGCATATTCCCGAAATTTTCCAATGATTCGGGAATATTCCCGAATCATTGGGAACTTAAACAAATTACATAAATGTTTGTTTCATTTACTTTTTGCTTTTAAAGCTTTTTGTGAAGTCATTCCTTCACCAAAAATTAGATTGATCAAGCTGTAATTTTTTCATTTTTTTAAGTTTTAGGTGGTTGTGTTTTATGTTATTGAACGATATTTTTTTTTACATTATAATGAATAAACATGAAAAATAAGTTATTGATTATGACTTCTGTGGCTTCATGTTAACCCCGAACCATATAAAAAGTTACCGTTTTGATTTTAAATTCCCGAAAATGTTCCTTAAATTCCCGGAAATGTTCCTTAAATTCCCGGGAATATTCGCAATCAGGGGAACTTACCGGGAATTTATTAGATTTTGGATTTATTTCGGGTATTACGTAACAATATGCTTAAAGATAATAAGAACTAATAATCAGACGTAATCTTGGCAATATTCTTTAAGCTCAGTTTTAAATTCCCGTAAAATTCCCCAAGTGGAAATGTTCCCGGGAAATGTAACAGTAATGTTTCCAATTCGGAAATATTCCCGGGAACGGCACATCATTACTCGTGCGACTGTAAAGCAAATAATCCCACGACAGCTCTCGTGTGGGCCTGGAGGTTCAAGCTGGTAGAGAGGTTCATCACAAATTTATAATATACGAGTGTGGAGTGATTGGAATACGAGTGTGGAGTGATTGGTTCCACGACTCACTTTACCTCTGATTAAGTCAGGTACCTATTCAAAGCTAAGTAAATTCAAAGCTCGGCGCGTTGACCCTCGCCCGATCTTGGATTCGAGCCAGGGACTCCACACACAATTACCCAGTGCTCTATTCACTAGGATACTCAAGCTCATACATGTGTGACTGTGCATATTAGAAAGAGCTGTCACTTACGTATTAATATAAACGCAGTAAATAGGATAATGAAAAGTGAATAGCCATTTTCGAAATACTTATGGATTCGTTTAAACACACTATTATTGCAACCATCGGATTCCTCCGTTTACTTCTCACTTAAACCTTCGCCGTCAGACTGGGTCGTCTTCTCCTGGAGAGAAAAATTTCACTTGGCTTCCGTCCCTAAATAAACTTCCAACAAAACTAAGCGATCATATGGGAAACCTCTTTGTACGTACACAAAACTATCGTGTATACACAAACACAGTGGTGTTTACTCAACAAATTGGGCATATTCCAGATCCCAAATTAGGACCTCGTGCCAAAACGTTCATTTCCTCTACCGCAGCTTCTAACAATCGCTGTTCAGTTCGTAGGAGTGTGTACATGCAAGGATATTTCCAACATGGTGGTTTCTGATGATCGCTTTTCACTTCGTGTGGCGTGTACATGCAACGAAATTTCAAGTATGGCTGTTTCTGGCGATCGCTGTTCACTTCATGTGCTCTACAACCACACAAAAGGACGGACCGATACGTTTGATCAGATGCGCCTCGCTTACACCACTACTCGTGTTGGTGCTAGGTGGGCTCTGAGATTGTTTTTTTGTATGATGGATCAGGCTGGAATCAATTCCATCATAGTATACAATATACAAGCAAAAAATCCGAGATTCAATCGAAGAATCTTTATCAAGAAATTAACTTTCGCCCTGTATCAAAGAATCGACGTCCTCCCTTTCTCCCTTGTGAGACTCGTAAGTTACAAAAAAGAAAACCATCTTCAATTTGAACAACTGATTATTGTTGTCCGTTGTACAAAAAACCTACTTGCCATGTAACGGATGCACATAATTTTTAAAATTTTCTTTATTACTAAGCAAGTATTATCATTTATATGAACAAAATAATATAATTTTTGCAGAAGAAAAGACCGTTTATCTATATTTAATGAAAACCCAGTGTGACCGCAGAAGTAGTAAAACTACAGTGCGACCGCGGAGGTTTAAATAATAAAGAGTTTATAAGAGTATTTGTGTCTACTTTTAAATACAATCGATGTTTATGAGATGCTTATAATTAATGGGCCAGTTGACATCATACTTTAATTTGGCATCAACGACAAACGACAAATGTTAACTTGGCATGCTTTCATCAGAAATTCCATTCACAGGAAATATACCTAAATATATCATCACGTATGTCATAAACCATATATGTAGCTCCACACGATATGCTGCGAATATGAACATCATACATCCTCCTCTTCATCACCATCGTCAATCTCCATGTGGGCCTACATCACCAAATTTATCACGGCTCACGTGACGGCAGCGGAAATCTACCGCAATTCTTGAAATATTTGAGCGTGTTTATGTGTCGCACCACAAGAACGTCACTTCACTTCATCCAAGCACGCAGCGAATGAAGGAGGATGTGAGAAGCTCTTTCGCTTCTTTTCAAAATGTATTTATTTGTTGTATGGTGAATAAATACGGACCGTGAGATGTTGCGAACATGGTTGGCATAGGCTCTTCCCATCCATAGAAGACATATCCTGGTGACATTTCAGTTTCGCTACTATTATATATTTGTCGCCTGTGCCGTTGACTCTTATCAACAGTATCTAAAATTTATTCGTCTTCATCAGCCTTAATCTTTCCGGTTTCCCAGTTGGGGCGAAAGAAAATTCCCTGCACTAAAAAATTCATGTAGCAGAAAACGAATCAGCCAGGATCCCTAGTAGAACATTCGCAATCGCTAAATTTGAAGCGCAAGAGATGCCTGCGTCTGAGTGTATTTCTAGCTGGTAAAGACATCCTGAATTATCTTGAGGTGAAGCAGTACATCCTTCGAACAGTTGAAGGAGGCGTAAGACGAGCGTTCGTAGAATAAGCGGCGGAGCGAGGGAGTTTATTGCTGGCAGTCGTAATACATTATCTCGATATATTCTTATGGGCCATTTGGTAAGGAATCGACAATGGTCTCGCCAAGGCATCGTTTCCGCATTCTGAGCCAGAACCATCGTTGCCTCGTGCTATTCAATGGAATAACGTTTGTATGATTTCGCGAGAATTTCACGTGCATATATAGTTTGTAGTTAGGTTTTCAGAAACCTCCAGGGCTCATTTCGCTCGTCTTCAACATAAACAATCATTACTTTAATGGCAGGTCTGAAAATGAGGCGAACGCGTTTCGTTTTTCGGAAATCTCTCAAGCAAGCGCTAGACTCCCCTGCCCAGTGTTACTTGGTTCGCGCAACGCGACCACAACATTCCCAAGACTAAGGTGTTGCCTTAGAGAATTATCTAGAGATACTTCGTTGCAGAGTGTAGAAGTGGCACCCTTTCAACAGAAACTCTTCCATCCCTGAAAGAGCGTGCCTTTTACCCTGATTGTTGATTGCATTGTGGGTAGCTAACTCTACGTTTTTCAGCAGAAATTCAAGGCGAAATTGAAGAAAGCTGTAGCATTTTCGATTTCTTACATCAAAATTCAGTGATATGAAGTTAATGATATATACGAACATGCATATAAATATAGTTGTAAATTTCTATACGAATCGCGAGCTAAAAGTTTGCTTATGCTGTAAAAAAAAGACATTAATCATTTGTTTACATATTTGTTTATATATGAACAAATATTCAGCAGATACAAATTCAGTTACTGAATATTCATGGTTTGCTTGCCGTCTCCTGAACATTAATTAAAATTCGAACAGAAAAAGTTCCGTAGTATTAATTTATATTCTGTTTAACACGGAAACTCTAAAATTAGCTTAAGACGTACATACATATATGAATGCATATATTTTAACATTGCTCTGTTTATAGCTACTAGCAATCATTTATTTTTTTACTTTAATATATCCGTAGAAATTTTAGATTTATCCATATTATATTCTTTGTAGGTCACGAAAATAGACTCATACATTGTTGATGAAATTTATCCTAGGATATATAGCTAGTATGTCTTAAAAATATCGTAGAATTATTTTCCAACGCATTCTTTCCATAGATACGTGTTCAGCATTGCAAATTGTATCATTAGCTCGTATATTGGCGACAGCACAATAGCTTTTTCACCATACCCTACCAGCGGAGAGCTAAGAAAGACGCATCACAATATCAAAGAAGAAAACTTCGAAAACTTTTAGCCAAGATATTGATACCTGGGGGATAAACGAAGAGAATTATTAAAAGCAATGACAGGCTAAATTTTCCGTGACAACACGGTCGTTTCCCGCTAAGGAATGAAACTAAGTGCCCGGCATTTCAACACATATTTCAATTCAGGCTACGTTCTTCCGTAGTACGAGACTGAACCCAATGCGGGTTGGCATGACTGTAACATTAAATTGTCGTCGCAAGCGCGCCGGTTGCAAATTTTAATTAATTTCGAGCAGGCATCTAGCACGATTTTTATGAATATTAGATTACATGAATTTGTTGTTTTGTGAAGATATTCGAAAAAATAATAATCCGGTCTGTTGTTCGAATTTGTTACTGACTCGTTGGGAAATAATAAGTAGGAAATATGAGAGTACGGCTTTGAATTCGGAGAGAAATTTCGATACTGCCACGAGCCAGAAAAATTGGTATTAGATTATCGTTGGTAGTTTTTTTTTGCTTAGGGAAATATCAAATCAAGACGCAACGTTTGTTTTTATTTCTATGTGAAGCTAGTAACCTATCTGAAAGATCACCTATTTTTCGGAAAGAAGAAGTATAAGAGCTAGGAAAAGGGAGTAGCAGTAAAAGTATCTATGATTCACCAGAAAATAAATATATTGTAAGTTGAATCTCAAAAACGTGTTAACTTGTTTATCAAATGCACTTTTAATTTTTCTTTCAATGGTACAACTATTTGATACTGTATTTATCACGCTATTGATTTCCTGCTTTCATGGGATATACAATATTCACTGCTGATCTTCCTATTCCAGCAAAGCAACCTCAAGTCCAAGTCCTCCAATATGCCGACGATGGTATTCGAAAGGAGAGACCTCCGCTACTGTACTGATAGGTTCTACAACCCGGTGACTTTAAGGTGGCCGAAGAACCTTCTCCTGTATCAGGAGTGGGGACTGAAGCCGCTTAGGGACCGGGTTGTAGAATTAACGACAAGATTCTATGGACTGACAGACGGACATGAGAACGGACTGATACGGTCACTTGGGCGTACAGGTGGCTCTAATGAGCCATTTATGCGCCCCCCAAAAATAGCATGTCAACGACAGCTCATGGATGCGCTTTTTAATTATGTAGGCCTCCCAACGCATAGAAGAGGATAGGGAATTAGGTCTAATTAGGCTAAGTTAATTTTAGTTAGGTATAAGTTAGACTTAATTCATAGCGTAAGTTAGATTTTAAGGGGCTATTGCTAGGATAATCCCAGCCACTGTACACGGCTGAGTATGATAATTATCGTGTAAGAGTAAAAGAAAATTCAAAAGATAAACATAAAAAAAAAATTTCAAGAGCCAGCAGGCCAAAATATTAAAGCTAGTTAGTAATTTTTTTTATTGTAAATAGTACTTAAATTAGATTAATAATGTACAAAAAAAAAACTAAAAATAAAATATTTTTCTAATCTAATTTAATCTGCTTTCATGGAAATAAAAAGGTATTGCTCAAATTGGCAGCATTGCGGCCAGATTGGGCTATTTCCCGCCAAATCTGGTCACACTGTGCCCAAATCACTTTAGTCTTTGCTTGATAACAGTGTTTTTTTAGCACCAGGTTGAAATTCATCAGATATTGTCGAACTGTCTGCTAATTTCAGATTCTTTCGTGGCATATTTTGAACTAGCGTTACAGCTCGACCAACCTGACTTGCGATAGACCTTCATCGGGTAAATGATTGATCTGGTTATAGCAGCGCCTTCAATATGGTCGTTTAATTCACCATCTGTTTCAAAATACTTTGGATCCCAATTATCTTCATCTAGCCATCTCTCACCGTCGTATTTTGTAGTCTCTGGAGCTATGCTATTATACAATACTGCTATTATATGATATTATACGATATTTGGGTTGTTGTCAGTCTTCTATGCATTGCACAACATATCTGTCGCTTTCAAATTTCATAAACTCAGCAATCTCTAGTGCCGTAAAATAGATTACATAGTCACAGATGATTCTTCCAACGAAACTACGATAATTGAAATACTTTACACTTTTCGTAAATACATCTACAACCGCTAAGATTTGTTTTCATTTCGATCGCAGTTATGATATTGAACCAAAATGTTCGATTCCCGAACGGCGGCGTCTTTTCATTCCGGAAAAAAATAACTTGCCGGAGCAGCTTATATACTATTATGCCGCGTTTATACATAGAGACGAACGTCTCGTGAGGGCTATTGGCAAAACATTCGACAAAACTCAGCAAGACATAGGGTGAATTGTTTACTTAGGATATTGTACCATGCAACACGCACTATGCACCTTTCGACAGTTGTGAGTTGTTTTGTTCAGTTCAGTGAACGATGGCTGAGGTACAGGTTGTGGCTATTGCAACTGCATGGAGTGCGTTGAGTTATTTCAATCTGGGCCACGCAAGGACATGTTTGAAGACCCGGAGAAAAATTCGAAAATGTAAATTAGCATTCGCTACCTTCTCGAATCCCTTTGACTCGATGCATAAAACCGACTTCGCTTCGAGCGGCTTCGAGCTAGGACGAGACGGTCATAAACACTCAAGCACAGCAATAAAAGGATCATTATCCCTTCATAAAACAAAAAGAGCCGACGAGCGAAAAACAGCCGAGAATAGACAAGGAGACCACTTACACACTCACATCGTAAACATTTGCCATTCCTCGGCGAGAGTGTAAACGCGGCATTACGTGTGATATTTTCAGTTCTTATACGACCTCCTAGTATACGAAGGAAGTCTAAAAAGTTTCCGAACGTGAATAATACAGGACTTGTTAATGTATTCCAAGGAATGTGGTTGCGCATGTTTTGACAGGCGCTCACAAAAATTTCAGCCATCTTGGACGCGCAGTTGCCATTTGACAATCGTTTGAGTGGGTTGATGTGACTGTTTTTATGAAAATGAAAAAAATCGAGTATCGAGCTATCATTAAGTTGTTGCTTTTGAAAGGCAATATGCCTTTGCAAATCAAAGATGAACATTATTTACCACCGTGAAATTTAAGCATGGCCGTACCAGCTTGTGAAGCGATGAACGTTTGGGACGTCCCTGAAATGCAACCACTGACAATAACATCGCTAAAGTGCTAAACGATAATCGAATCAAAATGAAAAAGATAGCAGAGGCTATGAATATGTCCAAAAAACGTCTTTGACGCATATTGAATCAAAATTTAGACATGAGCAAGCTGTTTGAAAGTTGGGTGGATAGCTCACGTCAAACCAAAAGTGAAAATTTCAAGTGAAAATTTCCAACGCTCTGTTAGTGCAGTTTATGCACAATAAATCAGAGCTTTAGTAGCGATTAATAAATGTAGTTGAAACTTGGATACACCGTTATACGCCCAAACAAAACTATAGTCAAAACATTAGCCTGTGAAGAGGGAATCAGCTCCAAAGAAAGCAAAAACTGTATATAAAAATTTCAACCAAACAAGGCATACAAAAGACACTTGCAACTAATATTTAACAATATAATACATTTAAAATGTACCTGTTAAAAATAAAAAACATTTTTTTTTACATATATAACCACCTTTGGAAGGGAATTGGATTGGGGCGTTTATGACGTGAGCAAGCTTGCTCAGAGCTGTTTTCAACCTAGATCTGGAAATGATTGGGGAATAGTATTTTGTAGCATCTGCCGATTGACTCATTGTTGGCGTAAACTGTGTGGTGTCGGTTTTCATTCAGTAAACGTGTGTGTTTTGTCCGCCTTACTCGGCTGGGAAAGCGATGGAAATTGTTTTTGAGAATAGTCATGTAGCTATCTCAACCGATTATCTTCAAATAGGAAAAACCATTACAAGAGCGTACTACGCATCATTATTTGATAAGCTGAAGGCTGATATTGTGGAAAAACGGTCACATTTACAAATCAAATTTCTATTTTACCGAGACAATGAGCCGTCTCACATCCCAGCGGTTGCCATGGCAAAAACCTACGAATCACGCTTTGAACTGCTTGATCATTCTCGTTACTCAGCAGATTTAGCCCTGAGCGAACTTTTGCTGCAATCCAATCTAAAAATTTCGCTCGAAGAAGAAATGTTCGTCAAATGAGGAGGTCATCACCTCATTCGTAAATAATTACTTTGTAGAGAAAGAAACCAAGTACTATATATTTGGACGAGTTAAAGAGATGAGAGCATCGCCGGGTCAAGTGTGAAGATTACAAGAAGACTATGTAGAAAAATAAAAATAAATTTGGAGAAATAATGTCTTGTATCTTTGTTAAGTCAGAAACTTTTCAGACCACCCTTGCACAATACTACTGCTGCAAAATATTCAACAGCATAAACTAGTACATCTCCCCCACGATATTCAAGCGCCCTTTAAAGATAAACTAACCAAAGATCTCTAGTCCTACCATTCCTAGTCAATTGACCTTTTATACTTTTTACCTACTGGGATTGGATAATAATTTTAATTTTATTATTTTTTACTGGATCACTTATTTTGAATTTTATTTTTTAATATTGCATTTACTATTGTATTATTTTGATTATCTAACTTTGTGACTCATATGTTAATTTTAACTTATTTATTTATTTGCATTGTATTCATTTATATTTTAACGCCTTTTGTTAGGTTATTTCGTATCTATTGAAATGCTATTTATACCTGGCTTGGTAAATAAAATAAATAAAGTTAACTCAGGAGCTTCAGTCAGTAGTTCATTACAACAGGCTTCAGTTAAGCAAAGAGAACATCGAAAGAAGTACAAAAGCCATCATATTCAGGAAGGTCTTAAATATGATATCCAACACTCCCACCTTTGTATGGATTATTATAAAAGGGAATTATCCAGAAGACCCAAATACTTATCTGGACATGCTACTTGAAACTCACTTCGCAAAATTGACTAGCAAGGAACCTGAAACAACCAGTTCGGTACGACCTAGCGGCCGTCTAACAGGATGGTAAAGAAAGTAATAGATGAAGCTATTACTTCATCCCCATATTACAGCATATTTTTACTGCATCCTCTAATTTCTAATAGTACCCGAGCTGTGGGTAAAAGCTAGAATGATCTTTATTCCAAACCTAATAGGTTGATTCCAATGTTGTGAATGATTTGAAACCAGTTAGCTTAGAATCTTTCCTTTTCCACTAGAAAACATAGTGGATTCGCTCATCAAGAGTTTGTGGGGACTCTGTGCTGTATTTGGTGACCAGATCAGACGATAGTAGCAATAAAGTGGTTAGTCCAATAGTCAAATCATTATAGCAAAAGGAATTCAATTATGCAACCTTCCTAGATATCAAGGGGGCTTTCAACATCGTCACTCCTACGAATATCATCGACGCCTTGGCCCAATGTGAAAATCTGACGATGCTGCACAAAAACATGAAAATGGAGGCCACGTTTTTTTGGGCAAAGGTAAGAAAACGGCAGGAGGTGTTTTATCTTTTGATCTTTTGGTTCTGAGGAGTGCCATATGTCGATGACATTCTAGTAATTCCGAGAGGTTCTTTGCAACAAACTAAATCAGAACTTCTGCAATCGTCACTGTACCCGACTCAAATATTGGCCAGGATCGCCGATCCTAGGGTAAATTGGCCAAAAAGTAAACTTTCACTCTTCACAAGGAAGACAAAGTGCCGGCTATTATAGCTTTCAGCCTCAACGGGATAATATTAAAACTTGTTAAGGGTGTTAAATTCTTTAGTCTTAGACTAGACAGGAAACTGAACTGAGAAGTAAGAGTGAAATGCAGAATTGATAATGCGAATAAAAATATGCTTATTCCAACACCTGGGGTCTTAAACCTTGGGTGACATAATTTATAATCACATGTGTAGTTGAGTGAGTCCAATTCCGGGATCAGGAACGATCCTGTGGCGGAAGGCAGCAGCGAGTAAGAATAGGAATCAATGATCGAGGTACTTACGAGACGAGACACTAATGAGATTGCGTAACTATTACAGGTATATTAAAAACTATCCCAGCGGCCAGGATATATACCACTGGATCAGCTTATCCTTAGAACTGCTTGCTTCGCAGCTATGGTATGGTATTGCCACTGCAGACACAGACTCCATAAATAAAATATTATACCTTGATAAAAATTTCTAGATCAAGATGCCCACAAAAACATACTTACACTAATAGGTTCAAAATGAACTCAGATGTCGCATTGGATGTTTGTTTGACGTAGCTATGGTTAATTAGCGTCAACAGTAAGGCAGTCGTTCTTATCTTGGCGCCATATAGATGGAATTCGAGCATTGTTAACGCATGCAGAACTGCTGTCAATGAAGAGTAAAGCATAATTTTGTTCCGATTTTTTTGGGTTCCAGGGCATAGTAGTAATGCAAGAAGCTACGAAGAGACCGTGAATAACTGTCTTTCTGATACCAGAAGCAGACTACATATAGCCATACGAGCTGAAAGAAGGTCCGAATGGGAAAACAAAACGGACTGTAGAGTAAGAAGTAGGAAATGATTCAAGCAAGAGCACAAAACTGCCATAGTGAATAGAATAGAACTAATATCCGCGACTTTGTACACGAAATGCAAGATAGAAAAGGACACCATCGGGATATTCTTCGCAAGTGCCTGCACGGAGAGAAATTTCGGCAGTGATTTTTACTAGAGTGGATAATATAATTTACTATTCCGAAAATTCCATATGAAAATATGAATGTTATTACAGATTTGATGAAAATTTACTATTTTCCTGCAAATAATAGTCAATTCCATTACATACTACAACTTACCCATGTTCATTGCGCTGTAGTAAAGACATTCATGCATACATAATTCACAACAAAGTAGTAAAATGTGTAGTGCAATTGATTACAAAGGTAATGGGGTAAAAAATTACTACTATTGCAATAAAATTAATTGCAAATTTTGTATAATTTCATTACAATTTTCTCAAATAAAAAAATAATAAAAGTCTCAAAATGTTAGGTTCTTATAACTGCCAAAGTGATTCATCTCCCACTCTTTAAATTTAAGCTGATTCAGTAAATGATAGGGCTTCTTTCAAATAAAGTATTTGAAATTGTCATTTTTTCATTTCATATCTTAGTCATTACATATAAAATGGTCATGATGTCCAAGGATCTTATTTATACACCTATCCGATGAGTCGTTTGATCACTTATAGTAAAATCAAATAATATGATATATAAAAAATCTGATTTTTTTATTGACCTCAGTCCCTTAGTAGCTATTATATCCACATAAACGTTCCTTATATGAACTACTCTCACTCATTTCACAATTTTCTAGGAAGTTATATGGGAAAAGTTCATACACAAAATCAGTTAAGGCAGATTGACATTTTTCCTTGATCGGTTTTCTTCGATAAATAAACAGCTGTGAAAAACTCAAATGATACTCTTCAATCTTCAGCACTTATTTGAAAGAAATGAAAACAACTCCGTATTCGATAGCATGTTTAACGCCCATATGTCTTTCTATATCACTTTGTTTAATTTTGTTCAAGCTACTGAAGAAAACGAGTATCGGAACGAACTACCTACTTATATCACGTTCGAATTCTTAAACGCTTGCTTGCACACATGACTCCTACAACAGTTCAGTGCAAGAGTATACAAGGAAGTTTGACTAGGTCCCTCCCGAATGCAATCCCGGCGTCTGTAGCCAAAGAGCTTAGGCGACACAGAAAGAGTCAAACAATAAAAATTACATACCGCCATTGATATTGCAAATTGCATGCACGAAAATTGAACTTTTGGCTTTTCGTGGCAGCAGTGATGGCGGCGGGCGTTTTTAAATTGAAATTCCTTTTGAAACGACTAAACTATATGCACCAGCTTGCTTCCCGACAATTTCCTTTTTCATGCGACATCTATTGTAGAAGCATCTAGATGAAGTACATATGTATGTATCTAAAGAGACACCGTAAGACACGGTTTAAGTCAAAAAGTGTCGTCGGAGTACTAGTACCTAGCATACGACGTGGTTTAACTAGCAGAGTGGTTGGCGGTGTCGAACAAAGGACGAAAAAAGAAAACACATTAAAATTGAATTGAAATTGAAAACAAATTTCGCTGAATTGAACTGGGTGAACATTTGCAGAGGTAAACGGTATGTAATGCACACGAGCGTGTATCTACACGGAAGAAAAAGCACAAGAAAGATTAAGCCGAATATAAGGGTCGGTTTATAGTAATATTTTACTTTCGTTGTGTTATGATATGACATATTCAAATAGTTACCATAGAAAAACATTTAAAAAAAAACAATGGTTTTTTATTTAATTTAATTTAATTGATTTAAGTTTCATTGAACTAGTTAAAAAAATTGTCCATTCGATTTCCGCCTTGCTATTAAAATGATATGGTTTTTTTTTGTAGGCTATTGAAAACGTAAAACAACATTTTCTGGAAGTTTTTTAAAATTTCTATTGCATTTCAAAGAAAGTAGCACGACTTTGTAGTGTAAGTCAGCCTTAATACTGCCTTCATTCTCAGAACAGGCATTCGTTTAGGTTATTTGGTGCTCGACTGCTACTTAACATTGTCTTCGTAAATATTTCGGAAGCAGGAGTCGAGTAAATGGTGCGTCTTTTATTTCCCCCAGGATGTTTGGTATGAAGTCAGGTAATTTTCAAGGTATATGCAATAAATATACTTACAAATATATACAGTAGGCGAAAGCTTGTGATCCGGGAAGGTCACTACATTTTTGGAATAGAGAGTACCAAGTATATTCACAATACCGGTATTTCTTACCGATTTAGTTTTTGTTCTTGGAAATTTTTGTTCAGATGGTTAGAAAGATTTGTTTTTGATTCAGAAAACGATCAAACTGTTTACATTTAAATTGATTACCAATGTTTTTTGGGTATCACATCCTTGTTTTAAATTAATACTCTTCCCCAATGATCGCATTTCTTTTCTTCTATTTACTTAAAAAGCTGTAAAATATTATTCAGATCGTTCAAAAGCAATCAATCAAAAAAAGAAAAGATAATTATTTTGGAATGTAATTTTAGCGTTGTTATAATCAATTTATTGCATTATTATTTGTCAGAGATTTACTATTGCTTGTAATCTAATACATAAATTTAATTCAATTTAAGTTTGAGTTTATATCTCTGCGCTCAAAACATGAAACTTTACAAAGTTCGTCAATATACAGCCGAGTTATTATTGATTTGGAAATTTTGAAATTTTTTAATTTTTACCATCAGCAAAATATTTATCTAAATTTGTATTTCCACCAAATTTGGCGGTAAGTTTTTGCCTGATTTGCAGTAAATTTCCTTTTTTTTCTCAGCAGATAAAGCAAGCATTAAAAACCGCTGTTCTAACCCACACTGGGCGCAACATAATACCTCCGATCCATTGCAGTATTAATGATTATTCTTCAGCTATTTTCGCTTTATTACGTTAAACTGTGAATTTATGTTGACTTTTCAATACAGCTTTATCATTTTTCTGACTGAACCGTTTCCCAAGTAATTCACAGTCTCCATTGCAAATGTTGCATTACATATGTAATAATAATAAGAAAATTGCCATCTTACAGAAGTATTTATGCTATTTCATTCAATCATGCAACTCTTCATGCAGTGGTGAAATAAAAAAAAAACATTTCTACAGCTTCACAATTGATTTCGAATTAAAACCAGAAACTAGCTTCAAAAACTTATGTACCTTCTATTCAGTTTGCCTTCCGAGACATATGAAAAAAGAATTCTCGCATTCTCTGTGCATTCTGTGACAATGCAAAATTTTCTTTCATTCTTCTCGAAACTCAACGAATTTTTTCATAATTTAATTAAAAATTATTTCATGAATAGACAGGCATTTTCCATCCCACAATCATCCTGGGCTTGGACAAAGTTGTGTAACCTTTGCAGCACAGAGCCTTTTCTTATCGAATTTTCTTCGGTATTTTTTTTTTTTAATTTTAGTTTTTGACCACGTTGCTCCACTAAGATTTTGCATGCTCCTGCAGATATGACAATACCGTAAGGAACTTCAGTTTTCACAAAGTTTTTTTAACTAGTCCTCACTCGATAGGGCTCGGTGGTCACAGTTGCCGGTACCTATCACTTTTTTGAAAGTTCACCCGAAAGAAATCTCGTAAACTTTTTTAATTTGCTGTATTTTAGAATAGACAATAAAAACGTGAGGGATTGGAAAAAATGAAAAGCGCTAGAGAAATCAAAGAGGTATGATAGAAATTCAAGAAAAATGCAAAGTGCAGTGTGCAGGTGAGATGGTAGTTGGATAAAGGAATTTGATTAGTATGCAATGTACACAATGTCTGTGGCAAATGTGCAAATCTGAATTACCTGGTTGGTCTAGTGGTCGGTTGAATTAAAAAGCTATTCGGGTATTGTGCGGTGAATGGAAATGAGATTGTTTTATTCAAAGAAAGAAGATTTGATAAAGTATAATGTGTTGAGAATTCGAAAGCGGGTTTTGAGATTTTTAATTGAAATGGGAGATTCGCAAACGAAAATAATGAGCAGTTGAAGGATATAAAGCAAATTACACTACTGTTTTAATTCAATCACTTTTATAATGCAATTGTCTTTGACGATGTGCAAATGAGAAGGTTTATAAAATTGGAAAATATAATAATGAAAATTCAAATAAAGACTGAATTTAAGAAGAGTAAGCATTCATTAAAAGTGCTAATAGCAAGCGTTAGTTACACATTTTGGTATAGGGAAACAGTGAAAAATTAAATCAACTTTCTCGTTCCATAATTTAAACTTAATGTAAAAGTCAGCCCGAAATAAAAAATAAAAATAAGAGCAAGGACAATCTCTGAAATAAAAAATCAAATTCTGTCAATGGAGAACTCTAAGCTTTGACTGTGAAGCTTGGCAAAAATCATAGCACGCATAGTGTTGAATCAATTTGTCGTCATTAATTTTGTAAGCTAAACAATGTTTTATATTACCAACCGAAGTCAAATTAAAATTGCTAACATAAGCAACCCCATTTTTAGACTAGCCGTCTTTAGTTCAAATGTGTTTATTTGTAAGTCTCAGCATGACTGTGTGCTGAAATTAAAACTTACATGAAAATTTCACAATTATAAATATTTACCTGCTGACTGCATGTTAAACCTAATTATCGTATCTTAATATAAAGGGCTTTCAAAGCTTTTACTGTCGATAATATATTTTGCCAGCGGATTTTCTATGCTTGACAGGCTGCCTCGACTAGCAATTTCCCATGGCATAACATTTGAAATTGCCAGTGGAGGCAGCCTATGGTATGCAATATTTTATGGTCTGCCATAAATGGTAGGCAATATGGTATGCAATTGGCTTGGCAATCTGCCTGGCAATATTTTGATAGTTCTTGATTTCAAAATGGCGCTGAACCGTGCGAATGCTTTATTTCTTATAAGAAAATGTAGGGATTCTGAATTCTAAGGGATTTTTAGATCTCGGTGAGCAATGAAAATAGTCTACAGAGTATGAAATGCTGGGAAATTGGGGAACTTCTTCGCTCTGCAGTCCAAATAACTCCTTAAGAGCATTTGACGCTTAGATACAACGCATGTCCTTCTCGCTCAGAGGCATTTTCGAAATGATATTGCATGCCATGTATTTGCCCACGCGCAGATGGCATACCATTAATTTGACAGTCGTTGCCATCGGAAATAGCAGAGTAAATTGCCAATCGAGCCCCTTTGTGATAGTCATTTTTGTATGTAATTTCTGGAATGTCCAATTTGTTCTCTCTTTCAACAGCTATTTTTTCTTCCTTTCATTTTTAGTGCCACATCATTGGCTGCTAGCTAAGGCTATGAATAATATGAACTAGAACTGAAATTGGCGTAGACGAGAACTGAACCAGGCCACGCTAGAATCTATATCTGAGGGAGTGTCTAAACCAGCGGATGTTGAATACATAAATGCGGGCACTCTGCTAGACCTCAAGTTGTCAATTCGTATTCCGTGTGCATTACTAATATCACTTTTGTAAAAAGTAAAGTAAAGCAATCCCACGACAACCCTTGTACGGGTCTAGGGGTTGAAGCTGGTAGAGAGCTTCATTACAATATCACTTTTGACTATGGGTTTATTCACGTGTTTGCCAGTTGGTCAAATCGAACAGTAAATTTGGCTACGATATACTCGCCTAAGCTGAATTCAAGACTCGGAGTTCTTTTGGGGTTGTTTTTTCAACGGAGGCCATGGCTGTTTTCAAGCCATCAACTGGTTTCTGTTTAACCAAATATTCGGAATAAATATATGTGTTTTCACAGATAGCCAAGTGGCTATTAGATCCCTTTCTGGTCCTTGAATAATGGCCAAATACTGAGCGTCATACATCGCTTTAAGAGAAATCGAGCCATTCGAAAGTGCAATTGATTTGGGTACCCTGGCAAAGAGATATTCGGGGCAATTGTGTAGTCGATGAGCCTCATGCCCCTTCAATATAGGCATACTGATGGCATCCGTTAAACTAGACATTAGGCGAAAATACCTCAAGGACTCTACGATTGCAAGACAATACTGGGCCTCCATGGATGTACATCGCACCAGATCACTGTTTCCTATAGTGCTTTCTTCTGTGATGTGGCCATTTTTATTTACTTATATATTCAAAAATACATTTACAGGCAAAAGGCCCAATTACAAATAGGACAGCTTAGAAAGAGAGAATAACAAATTGAAAGGAAAAATAGCGAATAAAAATTGAGAAAATTAAAAATATGCAATTCAAAGCCACGAATGACAAAAAAGAAAGGCTATTTAATTATTAGTAAATATTGTGCTGCAAATATTACTTTTTATAGTAGCTATAGAGTGTAGAAGAGGACCGATTTGGAGGCTGTTATAGATACGTAAAATGCGTAAAACAGGAGAATAAAAGTAATTATATATACTTGCAAATGGTACTTCAACGACAAAAGAGGACCTAACTTAACGCTTAGACTGCCTTTCGTTAATCAAAGATGCTATGCATAAAGTCAGGAAGCCACCGGCTACTGCTTTATAAAGGGGTCGTATCAAAATCCCGAATCACAAAATCCCGAATTAATAAATTCCCGTATGTTTCGAAATTCACGTATTCCAAAATCCCGAAATACACAATCCTGTACTTAAAAATCCCGAAACTCAAAATCTCGAAAAACAAAATCCCGAAAAACAAAATGCCGAAAAACGAAATCCCGAAAGTCAAAATCTCGTGTGATGAAACCTATTCATGTAATGAAATAACAAAATCATAGTGATTTAAGTTTTTATTTCGGATTAAATTTCAACATAAAGACATATTTTACGCGATTCTTCTCAAATAATCGATTGTTTCAGTTTCAGACCTTTTTCTAATAAGTTTTTTAATTTTGGTACCTTGCCAAATTTTTCTTCTCTGATTCTCCTCCACTAATTTTAGCTATCGTCGTTTATGCAATAAATAATAAATTAATAAAAAATAAAAAAATAAAAAAAGAGCTGAAGGAAAAATCCCGTAGTTTTGCATAATATAGAATCAGGCGTGGCGTCGCGCCTGATTCTATATTATGCAAAACTACGGGATTTTTAAATCGGGATTTTGTATTACGGGATTTTATAATACGAGATTTTGTAATACGGGATTTTGTAATACGGAATTATGTAATACAGGATTTTGTAATGCGGGATTTTGTAATCGGGATTTAGTAAACGGGATATTGTCATACGATATTTTGTACCCAACCCCTTTATAAAACGGCATGCACAGTGTTTAGACCAAGGGTTCAACGATTTCTTTTCGAGCTGTGGCTCAGAGGATGAAAAAGTGTTGAGTTAATCTCTCTGCACTCGCATATATTGCTTGTATGTAAATGAAGTCACTATCAGTTCCAACCCCAGACTCGCAACAATCTGAAAATGTATAACTAAACGTAATTAAAAGCTGATTGTTACGAGAAACATCAGCGATAACTTTTACTATATATCTACCAAATTTTTCTATATGTCAATTATTCTTTTTTATTTACTTGAATGTACTTGATTGATTTTCGTTTCGAGGAAAGCTTATTTTACGAATACTACTATTTCTCTTTCAATATGCAACTAAATACATGCATAGATTCACTTTGATATTTACTGTTTTCATTTACCTGTTGACTGGGCTTTTAATTGATGTAATTGTTACTCGATGGAACAAAAAAAGGCCCCAGTATCTTTAATGCACTTGGTGTATTCGACTTTGGAAACAAGCACATATTCGTAGTACAAAGTTGAATGTATTTGCTGAGTTTTGATTACAGAAGCTGTAAAAGTCAGGTTGGTTGCATACGATGCACAAACAGTACGTTTCACGATGCTTTATTTTTGGGAGATCAAAATAGACTTAGCAGACATCCGAGGTTTATGCAGACTTTGGAAATAATTACTTTGGCTATAAATTAGAAATAATTACTTTGGTTACTGTTTCCGCCGCCTTTATTAGAATTATATAATCACTTGCAGCTCATAAACTTTTAAGGAATTTATTTTTCTTCCAATTTCAGGTATGAAAAATGAATCAGCTTTGAGTTTACTAAGCTGCGAGGTACTACCTGATTCTTGTGCGTATCGATTGAGTAATGAAGGTTTTATCAACCGGCTTCAATCATATTACTAACATTCAAAAATGCAAGCAAATATTTAACATAAGCTTAAATTCAAATACCATGGCGGAGGGAGAGGAGTGGTAACCTAACTGAGCTGCGACTTTGGAGCGGATTGAAACAATTTTTTTCACCGTGCCGGTAAATGAAAGGAAATTAATACAGGGTTTTCCATTAAAAACGCCCCATTTTTTTTTTAATGAAACAAAAACGATTTTTATTGTAGGTTAAAGTAGAATCGATTTCATTACGTATGAAACACAACATCATTCAAACGACCACCCCGCCCCGGCAGCGCTTACAACTGTGGCAGCGTTTGCAACCAATTTTCCATGACTTTTCCGCACAGTGTGGACGATTTGCCAGCGATTTCACGTTCGATATAGGATCTGAGCATCTTTAAAGTTTGCGGGTGGTTGGCATAGACCAATAACTTGACGTAGACCTAAAGAAAAAAGTCGAATGGGGTCAAGTCCCACGAGCGAGATGGCCAGTTGACATGACCATTTCTTGAAATGATTCGATTCTCAAACTTCGATTTCGATAAGTCGATTGTTGTGACATGTGGCGCAATCTTTTAAAAACCGCTTGCCAGGCATGCTATTTTCTTCTTATTTACGTGGAAAATAACCGGTTTACATTTCACGGTAGCGCTCACCATTTACCGTGACTGGGTTGGCAAATTTATTAAAAAAATTAGGGACCAATGACACCAGCAGCATGAAAACCACACCAAACAGTCAATGAGGATGTATTGGCATTTCTTGAATTGCTTCGGGCTGCTGACTTGAACAAATTGAGAAATTTCGCTTATTTAAGAATCCGTGAAACCAAAAATGTGCTTCGTCGCTCAGCATAATTTTTTGATAAAAATCAGGACCCACTTCCAGCATATTTAGTGCCCATTAACTGACGTCACGTCGCTGTTGGTGATCTTGGGTCAGTGTGATCTTTTAGGTTTCAGCAATTCCTAATTCCTGGGAACGGCGAGGAATTGACAAATTTTGGTTTCGTCTCACACTTTCAAGTACGACAATATTATTAAGTGCAAATGTTGGCTCAAATTTTAACAATTCATTACCTGGGCAATTATGACGACCGCGAATTCGACGTAATATGCGCAAAGTTTATGTAACAGGACGCGAATTTCGATAGTAAATTTGAGCTACATATATTTAAACGTTGCTGAAAAGTATATTTATACATGATTGCAAATGGCAAACCTTCAGCTGTTCAAAAGTAAAAAAAAAATTTGGTAAAAATGTGATTTCATGGCAGGAACATTTCAGCAAAAAATTCGGGCGGCATTAATGGAAAACTCAGTATAAAAAATAAATCATCAAAAGCAATTAAATATAGAATGATTTCGGTTTCATAAAAAAACAAATAATTGAAAACAATCTATACTAATTACATAATTTTTAATATCCGAAATGAAACTGTAGCATACTTCGGTTAAATGCTACATTTTTCGATTGAAATGAACCCTCCTCATTCAATTGAAATGAAACCCTTTGCGATGGAAACAAATTCTTTTGCAATTGTCCTTTTAAGATAACTGACTGAAAAGAAATGATACCAGAAATGTTCCAAAGCATTGAGTGCTATTTAGTACCCACTTTATAAATATCAAGATCTTTTCTGAAGAAAAGGACTACTGTTTCTATACGCTTATCATATTTGTCACTTTCAATGTTATTTTCAGTTCTCTACTAGAGCTAAAAATAGCTTGGAGTTTCGATTGAGATCGACCGAATAAATTGCCAACGAACTTTGAAATTGTTGCGAATTCCTGCTAGAGAAGAAACAACTTCCTGTCTTACTAAGTAAGAGCTAAATACTCCCAAAATTTCCCCATGGTTCTTGGAGTCCTTCAGGGCTCCTGCTTAAGCAAGACTTTACTCAATATTTTTACTGCAGTTGTTCCTGAAAACCATAACTAGACGTGTTCCCAATTTACGCGACTCAACTCTAGTTTTTAGAGGGTGGAATTGAAATGGTAGGGTACATAATTCATCTATCATAGACTCTATGACGCTTTCTTTTCGCTCTGTCTTCCGTGCAATATGTGAATGAAAGAAATTTCCACTGACTTTGC
Source organism: Nemotelus pantherinus (assembly GCA_963978885.1). Lineage (NCBI taxonomy): Eukaryota > Metazoa > Arthropoda > Insecta > Diptera > Stratiomyidae > Nemotelus > Nemotelus pantherinus. Next base: position 41,859,071 of record OZ022265.1, on the reverse strand, counting down.
AATAAAATTAAAATTGAATCATTGCACCAGAAAATTCATACTTTTATTTATTTCTACATGCATGAATCAACGTATTCACCCACTTCCGTGTCATTCCCACTTTCTAAAAATTAGATTTGAGCTGACTTGAGTTAATGCAAAACACAATAATCACAACTATTAATAACGTTGGTGTTGTTTACTTCAAATTCATTTCAAATGCATCTGTGAGCGCATAGAGATTTAATCTGCTCTTGCCGGAGCTTTCCGAAAAGTTGGATGTGTGTCAAACATGCATATAGGCGTGGCGTCGCGCCTGATTCTATATTATGCAAAACTACGGGATTTTTAAATCGGGATTTTGTATTACGGGATTTTATAATACGAGATTTTGTAATACGGGATTTTGTAATACGGCATTATGTAATACAGGATTTTGTAATGCTGGATTTTGTAATCGGGATTTAGTAAACGGGATATTGTCATACGATATTTTGTACCCAACCCCTTTATAAAACGGCATGCACAGTGTTTAGACCAAGGGTTCAACGATTTCTTTTCGAGCTGTGGCTCAGAGGATGAAAAGCAGTCCGTTCTCCGTCTTATGCGCCAGTGTCCGGTTCTTGCAAGGAAGAGAATAATCTCCTTTGGGGGCACACTTCCTCTTAGGTCTAACTGATCTGCCCCTTATCAAATTAAGGGTATTGCACAGTTCATTGAAGAAACCAAATGGTTCTAGAGCTCAGTGCCAAAATGAGAGTACATCCGTAGTATGGCAAGGCGAATCTAATACGCCTATGTGTCTATTGGCAAGACAACCACTTAACGTAAACTTCAAGTTCAGATAAACTCACACTGTAAATTTCATTTGCTTTCGATAGCTGAATCTGAATTAGATAAATAGATTGTTTTGTAATCCACGATATTTCAAGAAGGCCCCGCAGCCATATCAAAAACACATTCAGAACGTGAAAATGTCAGAGTAAAAAATGTCAGAGTACTTGATGATTTGAAAGATGTGCCAAGCTATGTAGAAAATCATACCAACGTTTGCTCCTACCAAAATGTTTAAGATATTGACAACTTATATCAAAAATACAACAATATCTTATGTAACAAAAAATTTTATGAAAATTTGGAAAAAAACCCACTGAATTATACTAATGAATGCTTACATAATATCCTAGTATATAATTTTCGGAAAAATGATTCTAATCATAATTTCCTTCAAAATCATTATTTAGTTTTTTATAAGATATGTAGGTAAACCATCACTATTCTAATATTAATATGAAAAAAGTGCATCAAATGGATAATATTATAAAAGTGTATCAAGGTGATGATAAATTTGATTCTTTCGAATATTGGCTTAAATCTATAAAACACATCATACGTTGGGCGAATTCATGTTTATACCTCGCTCTTAATTTTATTTTTGGATGAAATGTCTTACTGGTAAAATAATTTTAAGAGATTCTTTGTCTACCATGTCCACGTCAAAAAGGACCACCTTTATGGAGAAACAGGGCCAATAAACAGACGCTTCAAATCGATAAAATCGACTCGCTTTTTGTATAAACTTTTATAAAGTCCTAGCCTAAGCACCAGCTTCAGAAAATAGCACCAATGAAATTAAAATCTACAAAACTAAATATTTTCCATTATTAACTGAAAATAGATAAAAGTCTGCTTATACGTCATTGTCAAATTGGCCTGAATAATTCACCAAATAAAAATTGTCTCTTTCGAAGTAATCTTTGGAAGCATGCAAGTGAGATTTTTTGAATAATAAATAAACTAAATGAAAATTTGCTGATACGATCGCAACAGGATGTATATACATACACATATATACCAACATAGGCCAGCTATCTTACAAACTTTTGCACGGAAACCTGATGTCGCTTGAAATATATTCTTTTAAATACATAAATTCATGCGGTTTCTTCTGTTCGAGCCAACTGAATATCGTCTCTAGATGTGTTTCACAGAACTATGTACGTACATATATGCTTGGCCGTTTCAGGTAATAGCTGACTGCCAACGACCTAAACTACAGAAATATTTAATGGAGAGAGTAGAATTATTTTCAAAGTGGACACCACGGCCATTTGATGAACTATACATTGCACCTTCTGTATTTCAGAAGAAAAAGGAAGAATCAGCAGTATTCCTCTGCATTGGGTTGCATGGTAGATTGAAGCACAGATTCAAACTTCAAACATTGCACTAACAATCTGGTGTGATGCGTTATTCAAGCATACCACAAGCTCTTTCATTTTGTTCAAGTGAACTACATCTCTGTTTGCTTGAAACTCTGTCTGGTGGTGTGAAATTTATGCCTATCAGATACTGCTTTTAGGGATATCTATAAAGTTCCTTCTAATTAAAATATTAATGCAAATTATGGTGATAGTCATGAATATACAGGGTGGAAAATGAATGAAGTGCGAATCAGAAATAGTAAAGATACTTCTAAAATATAAAACCGAGTTTCTGAAATTCTGATGAAAAGAAAAAAATTAACAGGAGTTTTAGTTTATAAACAAATATCTAACTACTACATACACCCACTACTGAGATTTTAAGGTGGCATTGGCGTTAAGATTTGTACAGTTTTCTGATTTGGAATAAAATATCTTTAGCATTTGGGGGACAGCAAGCGCTTTAATGAGTATCTAAGCATTCGATAATGCAATCAACATGCAAATTACCGAATGTGTGGACCTTAAGTAATGTGAGGACCTTAAATAATAGATGATTGATAAATATGCCACCAAATCAGTAGCCGTGATGCCATCTTAAAATAACTCTCAACCCTCCCGATTCAGTCAACAGTAGGAAATGAGATCCACACCATACAGTAGGGTTATCTTGATATAAGCAAATTTAATTGGCTTTTGGTTGCAAAATTACGTAAGAGGTACCAACGAAGTTCCAGATTTTGTTGATCTAAACTTGAAACAGTTGAGATAGACTTTTGGTTCTGTTGTCAGCTATGATCATTTTCTTCATTTTTGTACTATTAGATACTGCAATTATCTTTTCATATGATAAGCCTTCTATAATTAAAATGAGTAATTTTGAAAGTGACCCTAGTGGTTAACCTGAAAACCTTTCTACCCTATCGCTTGCAATGCAGTTATCGGAAGAAATCAGTACTTGACATTCAATACAGGCTGCATGTAATGAGAAACACATTTCGCATAGCATGCACTCAAATTCTCAAATATTCTTCTACTACTTCGTTCACAGGGTATGTTGATCTCTTCGGAAGAACATTGCATCAAAAGCTATAAAAATAAATAATTTTTTTTTGCCAATCGCAAAATTTTCAAAATTTGAAAAATTTACTTATTTTCATTGTTGATATTTATTTCATGAAAATATAATGGTAATATCTGTTATTACAACAATATCGAAAATGACTGGTGCTGGCAACGCTTTGTTAGCACTACAGCTAAAAGTTGCATTGAAATACATAGTAATAGAAAGTAATAGAAAGGTTTTTAGAGTAACCACCCAAAAAGTTAAAATTTCACAGAATTTGGCTTATAATAAGGTGCATAACTGTGTGAATCTTGCTATAATTTTATGAGTGAATCGAAAATAAAAGGAGAATAAGCTCTTAATTTGCTGAGGGACTATTCAAGTTGGTTTGCCAGCATATAAACTTCAATCAGAACTGCTCTTAGTCCAGACCAATAAAGCCTGCGAATTTGATTATTGGGTCGCACGTTTTCGCAAAGACAAAAATCAGATGCTCTAATAATAAGTAACATATTTATTTATTTACTATATTTTTTTACAGACCGAAGCCCATTTGAAAAAACAAAAAATCTGAGAAAATGTGACAAAATAGAAATCCAAAGAGATTACAGGAAAAAAAACTAGTAACATAAATAATAGCAGTGATAGTAATATTGATGAAAATAACAGTAATAATAATAATAACAAATAAAATGAGCCAAACATAATTAGTGCAATGTCATTAGAGAAAAAGCTTTAATAAAGAATTAACATAACTTTTATCATAAGTTAGTAGCAAACATGAGCTACTGATTCGACGCTTAAATCGTGAGAATATTTGTCGTAGAGGACCAAGCTGGAGCTCGTCGTGCCATCTAAAAATGCGCAATAAAGGCGATAGCAAATTTGTGTCAGTCCGTACCAAGTTTATACTGAATATTATCGGTGATCTATTAGAGCAGCTGACACTTCGAAGCAGCACGAATAGACAATGTAAAGCAACGCACTAATTTGAGCAATAAAAACTTATTCAAGGACACTCTACGAGATTCCAAAGGTTACAAAGGTCCGGGTCGGACTTCACTTTCAGATTACATAAACCCAATACCTCTATTTCCTCATAGCAGCAAACAGGAGTAATTGGCCTGTAGTTAGAAATGCAGCCTTTGTCATCAGATTTCTCCATCGGTAAGATATGTGAACACTCTAAATTAACACGCAGTGACGAGAAGAGGAATTGAGATACCATTCATCAGGACATACCATCAGTACAATAACCGATATTTATGTTAACTGAATTGAGTATGGATTCGATTTCTTAAGAATTCGTTACAGGTGAAATTGCAGGTGAAGAAATTTAGGGGGAGGTTGGAGATTGCTGGAAATAGAATAAAAAAAGTGTTTAGCAAAAAAATTCTCCAATTAGAAGATATCGCATCATTATTATGCAAAGGATGGGATTTTGTTCAGGGAATGGATATACGATCAGAAGTGTTTATGACAATTGGAACCAATGCAAAACTCACAGTTGGCAAAATAATCACCTATGACTTGTCTAGCGATAATTTGAGCAGCCTTTAGTAGTTAGTAGCCTTCAGTGCTGCCGCTTCAGAGCTTTCATATCGTATCCAAATTCTACAAAATTAGTAAGAAAAACGTATCCATCGTATCCACAATTTTAGCAATGCGTATCAAATTGATACCTTGGTATAATAGCTCTGCATGGCTCTGTACAGCCATTTTTGTCAGAAATATAAAATGTCATTTTCGACATTTAACATAAATCGGCGATTCATGCCACGGCATATTGTAAAATCGAACATTTATTTTTAAAAAATATGAAAATCTTAATCAAAAAATCACATTCAGCTTTTAACAAATCAAATGCATAAAACTCGGCAGAAGCTAAAAATATTTTTGTTTAAAATTTTCTGCTAATAGTAGGCCCTTTTCATTATAAATTAAGAAGTACTGCCGGTTTTAAATGCCCTGTAAGGGCGTTATCAGGTACGGAATCGAGAAATTGGCTCTACGGATCTGTTGAAGGGACAGGCCAACGATCCGATAAATTTAAAGCCTGACTCAAAATAGGTGGCTCAAATGACCGAGAAACTACTTGAAGAGGGGACTGTCGCCTGTCTGAGGGCAACGTTTGAGGAAGAATCGGATGCAGAATTTTCTATGCCGATGGGGTCAGCGTCGGGACTACCTCCGAGTTGGGTAGCTGCCTGGACCTCATGACTCTGGACGCAGAGGAATGGGCTTGGGCAGCTTCTATGTCCGAGGGGGAGGACCTCGACCTAACCTTTATCAACAATGAATGATGAGGAAGGTACTGCAGATCTCCATAACATACTAAAGCAGCATCAGCTGCCCTGTTTCTCCGCTTGTCTAGGACAGAGGAAGAGCTAATCCTAATCCAAGAACCATGGGCTGGCAACAACCGGTTTGTGGGTACCGTACCAATGGATGCAGACTGATAGTACCCGACAGCTTACACAAGCCACGTGTCTGTATTGTTGTCAAGAAAACTACAAACGTCCTTTTACTACACAATTTCTTTTTAATTAATTTAATTTTTAACATGGCTGTTGCAGGATAACATGCTGGTTTGTTTCCTACTACATGACATATGATCATGTTACTAGCCGTCTATGCGACATTGTCAAGGGTGTTGTGACTAAAGCCATGAAAATTGGTGAACATCTTTTTCTGAGGGCTGACTCTAATGCCCATAATGAAGTAGAGGGTAGCTCTTACTCAAATGGCCGAGGTAAACATTTTTTGATTTCTTCATTGCCCACCACCTTTTCATCGCCAATACTAGCAGCGAAACCTCGAACCGTAAAGAGGTTCTTGACGTTACCTTGGGAAGTGGGCGGCACTCGCATCTTCTCCGTGACTGGAGGGTTTTACAAGAGTGTTCATTCTCCGATGATAGGTTCATATAATTCAACTTGGCTGGCCGGAGATCATGGGAAAGTTTTTAATGTTAAGCCAAAGGATTATCGTCCAATAAGTCTTAAATTTGTCCTGCTTAAGATTTTGGAAAGGATTTTGCAATTTTGCAACGAATTCATTCGAAATTCCTCAAAGACTGCTGCATAGCTCTTAGGTAAGACGGGAAATTCATTCAATATTAGAATAAAATATGTTTCAGCAGCGGCTTATGTGTTTTGAGGGTTAGAAGAATTCACCTACTCAGCTCTATATAAATTATTGTACATTATAAATTATTATATATTATAAATTATTGTACATTTTTGATAGTATCTGTTTCTTGTTGTCTGTTTCTTGAGTCACATCATGTTCATACCCATTTTGAATAGAACGTCAAACTTTTTCGAAAGAAAATGCCGCTACTTCCATTTATATAACAGTATGATAAAATTGTGCAATCAAACTTTTCTATTTGAAATATAATGCAATGGAAATTGAAAAAAGTGATTGTTATGAACACACGTTTTCGCGCAGGTAAATTAAAATTGAAAAAAGTATCCATTTTGGGGACAACGTATCATAGTATCATCCAGATTTTTCAAATTCGATTCGTATTCAAAATGATACGAAGGTATCCAAAGTGGCAGCACTGGTAGCCTTCAGAGCTCTAAGCAGTCATCATCAAACCTCGTAGCTTAATACTTGGTACAGGTAACGTCTTTATCTTTTAAGAGGGACAATATATCGGATCGAAACCAAAGAGTAACATTGTGTTTGCGCGGATTCGCGAGATAAAGGGTGAAAGGAAATCATGAAAATTGAAAGTACATTACATTGGCACTCTGCAACTTTCGGTATTTGAAAAACCATGTCCTGGACAAAGTTGAAATAATAATTTGAATTAATCTGAAGTTTGCCTTGCTAACATCGATAATGCTAGGATCTGCAGTCATTTTGCTAAGTAATTTTAAGACTGTATTTGATTTTCGAGCGGACTCAGCATCGATGAGTAACGTAGTAAAATTTTGCATTTACTTTCGCTAACTGTAAAAAAATTACTTAAATTCTCGCGTTGTGTAGATTTGAGCATTATCATAAATCAAAACGAAATTCTGCATGTTTGACACACATCCAACTTTTCGGAAAGCTCCGGCAAGAGCAGATTAAATCTCTATGCGCTCACAGATGCATTTGAAATGAATTTGAAGTAAACAACACCAACGTTATTAATAGCTGTGATTATTGTGTTTTGCATTAACTCAAGTCAGCTCAAATCTAATTTTTAGAAAGTGGGAATGACACGGAAGTGGGTGAATACGTTGACTTCTGGTGAAATGATTCAATTTTAATTTTATTGCAAAGTCAGTGGAAATTTCTTTCATTCACATATTGCACGGAAGACAGAGCGAAAAGAAAGCGTCATAGAGTCTATGATAGATGAATTACGTACCCTACCATTTCAATTCCACACTCTAAAAACTAGAGTTGAGTCGCGTAAATTGGGAACACGTCTAGTTATGGTTTTCAGGAACAACTGCAGTAAAAATATTGAGTAAAGTCTTGCTTAAACAGGAGCACTGAAGGACTCCAAGAACCATGGGGAAAGTTTGGGAGAATTTAGCTCTTACTTAGTAAGACAGGAAGTTGTTTCTTCTCTAGCAGGAATTCGCAACAATTTCAAAGTTCGTTGGCAATTTATTCGGTCGATCTCAATCGAAACTCCAAGCTATTTGTAGCTCTTGTAGAGAACTGAAAATAACATTGAAAGTGACAAATATGATAAGCTTATAGAAACAGTAGTCCTTTTCTGCAGAAAAAATCTTGATATTTATAAAGTTGGTACTAAAAAGCACTCAATGCTTTGGAACATTTCTGGTATCATTTCTTTTCAATCAGTTATCTTAAAAGGTCAATTGCAAAAGAATTTGTTTCCATCGTAAAGGGTTTCATTTCAATTGAATGAGGAGGGTTCATTTCAATCGAAAAATGTAGCATTTAATCGAAGTATAATATGCTACAGTTTCATTTCGGATATTAAAAATTATGTAATTAGTATAGATTGTTTTCAATTATTTGTTTTTTTATGAAACCGAAATCATTCTATATTTAATTGCCTTTGATGATTTATTTTTTATCCTGAGTTTTCCATTAATGCCGCCCGAATTTTTCGCTGAAATTTTCCTGCCATTAAATCACATTTTTACCAATTTTTTTTTTACTTTTGAACAGCTCGAGGTTTGCCATTTGCAATCATGTATAACTATACTTTTCAGCAACGTTTTAATATATGTAGCTCAAATTTACTATCGAAATTCGCGTCCTGTTACATAAACTTTGCGCATATTACGTCGAATTCGCGGTCGTCATAATTGCCCAGGTAAACGAACAATGGATTGTTAAATGGAAAAATTTGAGCCAACATTTGCACTTAATAATATTGTCGTACTTGAAAGTGTGAGACGAAACCAAAATTTGTCAATTCCTCGCCGTTCCCAGGAATTAGTAATTGCTGAAACCAGTTTATGGCGAATTTCAGGGAACGATTTGGCCTCACGTCCCTAAAAGATCACACTGACCCAAGATCACCAACAGCGACGTGACGTCAGTTAATGGGCACTAAATATGCTGGAAGTGGGTCCTGATTTTTATCAAAAAATTATGCTGAGCGACGAAGCACATTTTTGGTTTCACGGATTCTTGAATAAGCGAAATTGCTCAATTTGTTCAAGTCAGCAGCCCGAAGCAATTCAAGAAATGCCAATACATCCTCATTGACTGTTTGGTGTGGTTTTCATGCTGGTGGTGTCATTGGTCCCTCCTTTTTTTAATGAATTTACCAACCCAGTCACGGTAAATGGTGAGCGCTACCGTGAAATGTGAACCGGTTATTTTCCACGTAAATAAGAAGAAAATAGCATGCCTGGCAAGCGGTTTCTAAAAGATTGCGTCACATGTCACAACAATCGACTTATCGAAGTCGAAGTTTGGGAATCGAATCATTTCAAGAAATGGTCATGTCAACTGGCCATCTCGCTCGTGGGACTTGACCCCATTCGATTTTTTTCTTTAGGCCTACGTCAAGTTATTGGTCTATGCCAACCACCCGCAAACTTTAAAGATGCTCAGATCCTATATCGAACGTGAAATCGCTGGCAAATCGTCCACACTGTGCGGAAAAGTCATGGAAAATTGGTTGCAAACGCTGCCACAGTTGCAAGCGCTGCCGGGGCGGGGTGGTCGTTTGAATGATGCTGTGTTTCATACGTAATGCCATCGATTCCACTTTAACCTACAATAAAAATCGTTTTTGTTTCATTAAAAAAAAAATGGGGCGTTTTTAATGGAAAACCCTGTATTAATTTCCTTTCATTTACCGGCACGGTGAAACAAATTGTTTCAATCCGCTCCAAAGTCGCAGCTCAGTTGGGTTACCACTCCTCTCCCTCCGCCATGGTATGAATTTAAGCTTATGTTAAATATTTGCTTGCATTTTTGAATGTAAAAATTTTGATTAAAGCCGGTTGATAAAAACTTCATTACTCAATCGATACGCACAAGAATCAGGTAGTACCTCGCAGCTTAGTAAACTCAAAGCTGATTCATTTTTCATACCTGAAATTGAAAGAAAAATAAATTCCTTAAAAGTTTATGAGCTGCAAGTGATTATATAATTCTAATAAATGCGGCGGAAACAGTAACCAAAGTAATTATTTCTAATTTATAGCCAAAGTAATTATTTCCAATGTCTGCATAAACCTCCGATGTCTGGTAAGTCTATTTTGATCTCCCAAAAATAAAGCATCGTGAACCGTACTACTGTTTGTGCATCGTATGAAACCAACCTGACTTTTACAGCTTCTGTAATCAAAACTCAGCAAAAACATTCAACTTTGTACTACGAATATGTGCTTGTTTCCAAAGTCGAATACACCAAGTGCATTAAAGATACTGGGGCCTTTTTTTGTTCCATCGAGTAACTAAAGCATGTCAATTACATCAATTAAAAGCCCAGTCAACAGGTAAATGAAAACAGTAAATATCAAAGTGAATCTATGCATGTATTTAATGGTATATTGAAAGTGAAATAGTAGTATTCGTAAAATAAGCTTTCCCCGAAACGAAAATCAATCAAGTACATTCAAGTAAATGAAAAAGAATAATTGACATTTAGACAAATTTGGTAGATATGTAGTAAAAGTTATCGTTGATGTTTCTCGTAACAATCAGCTTTTAATTACGTTTAGTTATACATTTTCAGTTTGTTGCGAGTCTGGGGCTGAAACTGATAGATAGTAACTTCATTTACATGCAAGCAATATATGCAAGTGCAGAGAGATTAACTCAACACTTCGTTTTACTGCTGATTTGACCCAGGTAAGCAAGCTATTTTGTTTTTCAGGGCATCCACGTCAATAACAAAAACGATTACAATGATTTTGTTAACAAATAAAAGAGGATTGCCATTCGGCTTAAATTTTGATAGCTTCTGAATCGCATACTTATATTGAAGTCGTGGCGGTATAATCAAAGATGGCTGCAAGTTATGGAAAATGCAACCATTCACTTTTTGAAGTCATTTTCACTTCATCTCACAACATTTTAACTAAAATCGTGTTACATATCTCTAACTGTTATCAAAACGATCATTTCAAATGAAAATTTCTAATTTTCGGAACCTATTTCGGAACCCATCAACACGCTAGTCCCATGAAATACAAACAGACATTTTAACATCGCATTACTAGCGTTCGTAAAAAGATACTGAATACAAGGTCAATCTATCAAATAATCCAACTCGTTTACATCAACCATGGGATTTTATTCATTGAAACTGATTTATGTCCCTCACATCAGCCAGATGACATTTCAGTTAATCTCGAAGGAGAATTAACGACAGGCTTTCTTCCTCGTAGTGATATATGGCACTGTCTTCTCGTATTAACATATTCTTCAGGAGAATCGTAGGTACTTGAATAAGTAGTCCTATCGTAGCCATTATATCGTCTAGTGCCCATCTCAGTACTATGACAACGTTGACAGCAAAGACGTTGTTGAAAAAACGTCGGGAGTAATGTTGAAGTAGAGAAATGAACTCGTTCACATTCACCCGAAATGTGCATACATCTTGAAAAAGGACTCTAGTGAAAGATGTTCTACAACGAGAAAAATGTCTTCTTTCAATTGCGTTTGACTTTCGAAAGCGAAAAATTTATGGGTTCAACAGAAAATGGAGCTGCCATGCAGCAAATATGCACGGCTATGGCTATCATAAATGAATGAGAAGAGCTAAAAAAATTTCTGGAAGCGGTGTAAATTTTGTAAAATAGTTAAGCTGTAGCAAAAAACTTATGCATATCCATTAATTACACAACTTTAAACTTAATAAATAAATGCACGGAAAATCTTACCTGACTGCAGATGCACTGGCATCTCTGAAAGCATGCACGAAACGCAAAAATGTAAAGTGTCTTCATACACTACCTGACAACGGTGGAGAAGAACATTAAGGTCTGGTTCAAAATACCGTGGCGCAATAAGAGCTTAACAGTTTCGCTACGCTATCCGTGACCTCCGTGACTACGTTTCGATGTAATCATTCGAGGAGCAGTTTTATGTCATCTCTAAAGTCGCTTGAGTCCTGTCGTACGTACACCTCAAGCTTTCATACATTTATGTAAATTTCCTTCGAACGATGAGAATCTTGCTATGATATCCCAAAATCTCAACCAGAAGCGTGTACCGTAGCATACAAAGTACATACATATGCTTCTCCTTTACTTCGATGCGAGATAGTAGAGTAGGATAACAGTGCGCCGTGTCACTTAAATTTTACAAAAGCTATCATTCATTATATTCACCGATACAAAATTTTCATTTATCTATGCACTTCACTTAATAAAAACAATTTATGGTAAACTGTCTCGAAATAGTGGTTTAAAATTGAAATGAAAGAGTGCAGTTAACACGAGTTTTACATTGTAAAATGAATTGCATACTACTTTGAAGAAGACAAAAATAGGAGGTAAACAAACAGGAGGCAAACAAGCAGGCAACTATTCGATTAATAAGTGTCTTTGTTTATAGGATGCATACTAATATTTTACAAAACTATAGCCTCGTGGAAGAAAATACTATATAACTACATAAATAATAATCATGTCTGAATAAATAAGTCTTTTATAAATATTAATGAAGCTATTTTATGATGGCTACAATGTAAACTAAAATGCACTGTTGATGAAACCTGTTATAAGTGTTTAATTTCAAATATCACTAAAAGAGTCCAACCACTTACTAACTGAAAAAATACGTTCATCGCTTGTATTATGTTAGCGGAGCATCTTTTGTTAAACATTTTGAATAGTTCGAAAAGTTGATTAAAATTTTACAATGTGTGATAGATGTGATGCTAAAAAAAACTAAAGCAAATAGAAGCCATTAGAAATGTTGATTCCAACGAAAATGGTCATTACTACAATTAACCTGGTATAAGTGTCAGGTACCAATTTGATGCACTAACTGCATTAGAATTCATAGGGCAGAAAAATTTCTATTCCCAAGAGATTACAGTTGGTACAGCATGTGCGCTAGGAATGCAAAGAAACGAATATATCTAATCGGTTCTTATTTAATTAACTTCAATATTACAAAGGCTAATACAAAGGCTTATAATAGGTGCGTTTTTTGCACTCTTGGGTCGGGTATGTTAAGGTAAGTTTAGGTAAGTGCATTGAATACAACAACAATCGCAGTGATTGTTGTTGTATTCAATGTACTTACCTAAACTTACCTTAACTTACCCGGCCTTAGATTGCAAAAAACACAACTTATAATAAGATGTATAACCACCACTGTTTTTCAATAAAATAGGTTTGAGAATATTTTCGACCAGTTTTTCGGCCAGTGCTGCTAGTGAACTTTTCCAGACAACGCGAAGATGATAACATAGCTGCTTGAAAATAACAACATGCTTTTGATGAAGCTTAAGCTCCCTGGCAGCCCAGACATTTTCGATCGGGTCTATATCTGATAATTGTGCAGACCAGCTCATTGTTATGACGCCATTTTTCTGTTTCCGTGTGGAGCATCACGGGCTGCGATGTTTTGTATCGTTATATTTTTGAAGAGCCCATGCTCTCGGATTGAAGCGAGCTCTTCCATCCTTTCTGAATTCGAGATTCCCGTAAAGAGATAAGGTTACCAAATCCTTGTTTGCTGAAGCACTCCCAAACTTGGACCTTGACAGGTTGTTTGACGGTGCGCTGGATATGTGGTTTACCTCGAATCGACCATACTTGTTTGTAAGTACTGCATGTCCAAAAATCAATTTCGTCCGTAAAAATGATATTTAAGATATCGCGTTGGCTATTCGCTGTGGTCCACTGTGCTCGTTTTTTAATGTGTCTTTCGCACAAAAGAAGTTTAAAAACAGTACTTCGCCAGTCGTGCCTGAGGCACTTAGTCATTTACTTATCGTCAACAGGCTAACGGAGATTCTCTTTCGCATCAACAAATCTTGTGCTCGTCGTAACGTTGATTGAATATACCAAAAATGACCATACCCTCGACTTCAAGAGTGGACCATCTTAAGCCTGTGCCAACGAAATTGTCCTCCATTTTTGTGTCATTAAACCGGTCGATCCACTTACGAACGAACTGATTCTACTTTCTAAAGCATTGCGCTACAGTAGCTATTGACATTTTTGGCCCGTTAGAGCGCAAACACAAAAACTCCTTAAAATCTCTTTGATCATCTCCGAGTTCACTGAAAATCACCATGCAATCGAACTATCTATAGGGTAGGTTTTAAATAGAACATGCATTCCACTATAAAAAATATGCTTTGCAGGCCTCTTTGGATATGGCAGTTACCTTCAATAACGTGCATACAACAGCCATTATGGAAAGACTGCCCGCAACCAGCACACACCCGGCTATACTGGCCTGTTAAGCATACACATTTTATTATTTTTCAAAATGGATGTTAACATAATTTCACAAAAGATAAGTTTTTCAACGTTTGTAGAATGATGAAATAGATTATGTAGTTTCCGAATCCGGATAAACAACATTTTTGAGCAAATGCTCATATCAATGGAACGACGAATTGGTCCTTGTTTTGGGTAGGTTCCCGCACACCATTGGCTCATAGAGTATGTTCTGGGGCTGGATGAGGATTGGGCAAATACATTGGGCCTTAACATCAAGTCCGACAAAAACCGATCCTGTACTCTTCACAAAGAAATACAAAATTCCTGAATTCGACCCAATCCGGTTGGGTGGCGCTAGATTATTCTTATTCTGAACTGTGAGATCACATAAAATCTGAATTTAAAGGAAAGAGTTAAGCACATAAGCAACGTAATTTACGCCAGCAAAAGAGTACTGGATAAAACGTGGGCATTATAGGTGCCTTCTCTTCAGCGTGGAGTGTCCTGCTCCCAAGCATGGCGTCTTTGTTGAGGCGCTACCACAACAAATCGGTATAATACTAGTCAATATCTTTTGGTCAAAGCAATATTGAACATAAGTTAGCAGACATCAATCATTACTTGATCCCCACTCATTGCTTCGAGCGAATATATCAAGTGACCGTAAGAGGTGGGCAGGTAAAGAATTAGTAAATGAGCACAATTGCCCTTAGTATCCATACTAGCGGATTCAAAACAACTGCAGGAATAGGCGCTGGAACATATTCTGCAAAACATGATATACAAGTAGATTTCAGGCTACTTAATTACTGTTGTGTTATCCAAGCCGATCTCTTTGGGATACGAAAAGTCACAGAACTTATGTACGTCAAAGATTTTACATGTACTGGAATCAAAATTTGCACAGCCAATCAAGCGGCAGTAAAAGCACTGATGTGGTACTTAACTGGATTCTGACCCTGAACAGGTTAGGCAACAACAGAGCGTATGAGAGGACGGATACGTTAGGCAATGGTAGAGCCATTCTGCTCATGTTATTATTGGCAAACATCCCAACTTCTATTAAAATAGTTAAGTGCTAGATTGACTCCAATATGAAGCAAATTGCGTTGTCCAGATGGCATAAAACTCAGACCTGCAGAGTAACCAAAATCATGTGGAGCTACCAGCTACTAAATGTCTGCTCGAATTAAAGCAGACTGAGACTGCAAACGTCTGATCGGCATCATTATTCTCCATTGTTTTGTAGCAGCACATGCCATGAAACGGTCGCTCCCAATCATTAGTGTCAAGATCGTATGGTGGGCACTGGGTAAAACTCGACAATGCTTTTTTGGCGAGCTCTGGCGCGTGGACCTCACACACATGACGAAGCAATGGCTAAAGGACATCCTTCAAAATAGTCATTGGTCTTCGATAGCCATTTGGACTGAACACTTTTAGCTTCTGGTCTTTTTGTCACTATGGATACCTGGTATCACTGTGATCTTTTGGCAATATCTAGCCTAATCTTAACATGTGACACCAATGTTCAGATTTTACCAAAAAGTGGTCCAAGTTAAAAATTGCTCCTCAAAATGAACGGATGTTAAGTATGGGTGCGTATTTTGCACACCCGAGTTGATCAAATTTGGTTAAGTTTATTGAATCCAACAACAAAATTCCGCACATGTCGCGTCACTGAAGCAGAATATGCTAGGCAGCGGTTGTTTATGGGCTTACATGTAGAGTGTGCTGATAACAGTAAGAGTGTTATAAATGGTTCGTACCACTGCTGTTGATTATTGTGAAACTGGCAGTTTGAATTGAAAGAATCGGCACAGCACTCTGCAATTATCAATTATTTTACATCAAAACCTGCAGTGTGCAGACTGTTTTTACATTGCAGATTATTTCATATAGAAATTCAATGTCAGATTTCGATCAAAACCTAGACAAGATTTTATTTAGGTTTCTCTATATGTCATTTTAATTTAAGGGGGCAGGTACACTTAGAATTTTGAGAAAATCGATTATATTTTCTTTCCAATTTCTAAAAGTAGCATATTTCAAGAGCATTCTTTGCAAATTTCAGTCGAATCGGACAAGTTTTTATGGAGATAAATAACTTTGAATGAAGTCGTCTCTATTGCATAAAGCGTTTTTCGCATGCTTTAAAAGTTAAATCAAAATCTGCCAAAGTCCTTCGTCCATCCGGAGCACTATGTCATTAACTAATAATCCCCAGTTTTGTTTTTATTTCGGATGGTCCAGGGACAAGCTACAGTGGTCACGGCAAAACAATTTTTTATTTTGGACCCCTCGAAAATTTACTCTTTTTCGACTAATTTTCAACCTTGTGCCTTAAAAAATTACAATAGCTTCTACAAATATATTTCTTTCAAATAAAAAAACATTTGTTATTAATTACTTTAATGTGTGTCTAAAAAAAAATCCTGAAAAAGAGCTTTTTTTGGACGTCCCAAGTGTACCTGACCCATTAACAATCAACCTAAGAGAACACTTAGCGAATGCAACAACAAATTCGAACAACGCAATTTTTCTGCTTTGGATCGTTTTTTCGTAACCCTCGTTTAACCTGCTCTGCTAGGTTGCAAAAAAGGCACTTTATATTAGAAGCCTATTTCCGCTGAATAGGATCCAATTGCGTAGTCCACAGTTCGTTGTATATAGATAGTACCGATTAAAAATCATGTAATTTTTTTAATTTAAAATCATGCAAAGAACGAATTGCCAGTCCATCACTCCAACCCAAAAGCCTGGAGGAACGGATTCTTTGTTTTTCTGTGTTTTTCTCTTCCATCGGGGGTTTAATACGTATGAAGATAATTTAAATTGAAGTTTATAACAAGCTATAATATTATACTTCTTGGAGAGAGTGGATTTGCATTGTTTATCAAGATGCTTCAAACAGCTATATTTAATGTTTTTTAATGTAAGTTTCTGCTTCAGAATCGGACACGTCTTGATCATCATTACTAATCATACATTTAAGCTTCTTCAAGATTCACGCATCAAAGCACGTGCGGGTACCAATTTTAATTGATGTATTATTTCCACATTTGTATCAATTTCGGATATCACGTTATCATGTTACCGGAATTCACCCTCTTTACCTACAGCAACTTTTAAACCAAACAAATCATCACGTTTTCGGATCTGCAATATTTCGTTGGCTAAAACAAAACTTGAAAATTCAAATCATCCAACCAGCAACCATTGAAAATTCTATAAACCTTTTTAATAATCTGCTGAGTATAATTTATAATTAAGATACTACGACGTTATCCTAGCAACAGCCCAAGTAGTCCCATATCTGAGCAGCAACGTCTTCCGCAATCCTACATATCATGATATCCCTAATGAAAATAAACGAGCAGGAAATCTCGACTAGCATCGAACATATTTATTAAATTCGGCACGCTCTGGCCATTGACCGAGGGTTAAGTATCAGGGTCTTGATGACAATGTGCACATCGAGTCGCACGTGTCAGCCATGCGCTTATCTTCAAGGATACTTCGAAGCAGCAAACCATAACCCGAAATAAATATTACATTTAAACATGTTTCATCCCTCACTATTTTCATTTCAATCTATGAATTAACAACAAATTATCTGAGGAGCACGAGCCCGTAAGGATGAATTATATCCTCCAGAGAAGGTTTGCCTTCTGATAAACTTTAAATTGCGACTTGACCATGTCAGGGCTTTCGCCTCTTAACTGCAACTTATGAACTTTCAGAAGGGGCTCGTGAATCCACATAAGGATATGGCTGTTTGTAGACATGGTTGACTTTATTTGCGCTGTCTTGAGATCAACAGGAACAATTTTTGAAATATTGTCGTCGAAACATTTTTTTAAAAATTCTAATGTAACCGTTCTAATTTTTCATTCATCAATCATAATCAACTCTGAAACAATTCGTGGTGCGCAAATGTAAAATCCTGGGCATTAGTGGCAGACTGTGATTATATCGATTGATGTTAAGGTAATTAATCTGTATAATGCTCGAAAATAAAATTCCAAAGACTAATTTATGTAGGCTTATAAAATAAGAATTTCATTTTTAAATTGTTTCAAAAGTCCAAATAATGCAGAAGAATGCCATCGATTGCAGTAAATTTTCCGACACTCCCAGTTCCGATTGAGGAGGACTTAGATATATCCATTTCCGCTAACTAATGTTCGACTAAAAGAATATTCAAGACTACTTCGAGAATTAAAATAATACTGTTAGTGTTAATAATTGCTATGACAGCGGTTTCAAAAATGATCATTATCATGCCGAATAAGCATACCAATTTTACTGAATTAAAAATTCTACCAAAATGCTGAAAAATTTAATTTTCAATTGAAAACGCACTCAAAATAGTTAAATTGGTATGCCGACGAAATTTAACACGCACAAAAGGAATGCGGGTGAAGGTAAACATCTATCCGTAAAAAAAATTCAAAAGCTTGAGAACTCCTTACTTAATAGTTTACCAAAAATATTTCCCATTGATAAAGCTGAACATTTAAGCTGAACACAATCATAGTATGAGGTTTTAAACAATTTGAAATTGTAACCACGCATAATGTTACAATTGAAAAAGATGCAAAAACAGTGTGCGCAATGCAAACTCCTCCTTTTATTTTAACATTAGATTATACGACAAAAGTTTCATAAGCATTGTTACAAGTCATGTACCACTTTGATCCAATAATTGTAAAGGATGGAAAGATTACTAGAGTTTCCATTCATATGAGTTTCAAAATTTTGGAAAAAAATTACATAGTACAATGATGATGAAAATACTAAGAGCTGTCAAAACTTTGTAAAAACTGCATCAGATGATTACATCGGCAGTCACCAGAATATGAAGTTGCTTAGGATCATCATCGTAGCACTACAACCCCTCTCGGACGTTGGCTTCTCGTCCTCCAATTTCAAAATCAAAGCAACGATGCGCAATGTTCCTCAATGTTCCTGTTCTTGGGTTTTCCCATTGGCCTTCGACTCTAGGCTTTTGCATCGAATACTTTTTTAGGAACCTACTTGATGTCCATCTACTGCAAATAAATTGTTTATTGCAGATTCTGCAGCTTGATGACAGAAATAACTCGTGCAACTCATGTTTGTATCTTATTCGCCACTGGCCGCTTTCGTACTCTCGGTTTGTTTCAATTATTCGCCTAAGGACGCGTATTTCGAAGGCGATCCACATGTTTGTGGATGCTTTTGTCAGGGGCTATGTTTTGCATCCATAGCACAACACTGCTTTTATTATAGATTTGTAGCGGTTTATAAGTATACAGATGGTCTTCAGTACAATCAAAATGGAATTGAAATGAATTGAAAAATATTTTTATTATGAATTATTTGTACAATCTTAACCTAACTTACAGTTTAATTTACAAGAAAAAAACTTAAAATCTAGCGGCTATACTATTTTGGCCTGCTGGCTCTTATGGTTTTTTTTTGTTGGGGTTTTTTCTGGCATAAATTTTGTTTCTTATACACTAATGATATTACACAGCCTGTACAACAGCTGGGATTACACTGGTTATAGTTTCCTTAAACATTACCTTACACTTAAATTACGATCTAACCTATGTCTAACTATAGTTACATAGCCTAGTTACATCTAAACTTAACCTAGGTCTTAAGTCTAACCCCATCTGTTTGACGGGTGGCCTGTTTAATCGAAAAGCGCATCCATAAGCTGCCGTTGCAATTCTATCATCGCGGGGCGCATAAATGGCTCATTAGAGCCACCTGTACGCCCTAGTGTCCGAATCAGTTCATTCTCATGTCCATCTGTCTGTCCGTAAAATTTTGTCGTTAATTCCCCAACTCGGTCCCTAAGTGGCTTCAGTCCCGACTCCTGATAGAAGAGAAGGTTCTTCGGCCACTTTTTAACTACCGGGTTGTAGAACCTGCCTCTGCAGAAGCGCAGAATTCCCCTTTCGAATACCTCCGCTTCTGGCATGACAGTTTTTGAGCAGGTAATCCAGGATGGGGATGCATAAGTCAGGATCGGGCGGGCCAGATGCAATAAGGTAATGTCCTGTGAGCAGACCAACTGTCGTTTTCAAGCAGTTTCGGCTCAGCTTGTCCAGTTTTCTACTCTTGGTTTTATCGGATCATGGCCATAGTGCACTGACTACCCTACAGTCAATCCTGTTCGTGCATTTAGAATTCAGTTTAGTCCATATGGTCGCATCTAGTTTGTTTGTAGCGCCAGCAAGTGATCCCTGTTCGGCAATAATGAGGCTGTTTCTAGCTCCTGAATCTCTGCTCACCAACTCATTAGCTTTTTCGTTACCATTATTCACTGGCACTCACATAAACTGGAGAGGAGTATGCTTTGGCTTCTCATTGACAGCGTCTCTGCACGTGTTCACAGCTATCAGAATAGCAGGTGGATTAAGCTTTGGTGGTCATTCACGTCTTTTTGGCAAAAAGCGAGTTTCTTGGTCTTGTTGCGACTAGTTTGAGATCCCCGATACTTGGAGGGATTGCGAAATACGCAAAGCTGAGTCTTACTGCTGTTTGGTTTGATGCCTAAATAAAGTCTAAAAAAGTCGTCTAAATAAAGATTTAGTTCTACCAAGTAGTATTCCAAGCTCTTCGCTGCTTTGAGCGGGTTTTGGCTCGATGCGAATAAGAGCGTGTCATCGGCATATTGGAGGATTTGGACTTGGGGTTGGCCCACTGGAATAGGAATTGGTCCAGTGACAGAACCTTGAGGCACTCCTGATGTTACAGGTTTAATGATAGAATCTGCTCCTTTAACGCTAACATAATAAAGTCTGTTGGTAAAAAAAGCTTGCTGCGAGTCTTATTACCTTTTCCGGGAATCCAAACTTGATCAACTTAAACAGAAGGCCTTGGTGCTAGACGGACGTCAAAACGGAGCGAGCTACATTCTTGGTCTTTTTTCAACAGCTTCCTTGCCTTTTGTTTTCTTTTCTCACTACAAATTAAATTAAATTAACGGGCAATCAGCAATCAAAATTTATATGAGACACGTCAAACTATTTGGAGGGAAACTATTTGGATGAGACAGTCAAACTATTTGGAATACTTAAACATCAAAATGTAAAAACAATAAATAAATTTGAAATAAAGTTTCAATCAGTTATCCCTTCTTCTCTGATTGTTTTTTTTTATCTATTTATCTTTTGAACTATATATTTATCTAAAACACGAGAATATGCAACTCTTGAAGTCTGATTAAGGTATGTGACACAGAAAATCTACCACAAGGGAATATGACTGGCTAATTCTATCGTAAGCCAAAGCCACAGTTCAAAGAATTTTTATTAAAATAGCAAGCATTAGTACCAAAGATGGTGAACCATTAAATACACAGATATCTGAAAGATAGTGTGACTTCCTAGCGAATAATAAATTATAAACATGACTTGATGAGAACAGTTCTTTTGAGCCGCTAGCTGCATTTAAATCAAATTACGCTGACAGTTTTCCTCTTTTGAGTAACGATAGACGTCTGTGAGACTTAAAGTATCGATAAGAATAAGGGAACAAGGAAAATTTTTATCGACATCTCAATTTATGGAGACTATTATTTATGATATACTCCACTAGGCACATTTCACACAAACGTATCTACCACACTGGGACCGATCGAAAGAAAATATTTTCGTATCTGGGTTTATAACGACAGAACATAATTCTTTTCGGTGTGGTGACTGCCAATGTTCGCAAAATGCTCAGTGTTTGTATCTAGGCCTGTGCAAATCCCACTTTGGATTACCGGCCGACTTTACTAACTTTTGATTTTCACTGGCACTTTCTTCCTCGAAAGAATATTTCTTGTTGTCGTGCTGAACGGTTTGCCTGGTTGCTTACAGAGAGCTCTGTTGCAGTTTAGCTATAAATCTCCTTTCGGTTTGCCAAAGAGACATTCATCAAATGAACTGCAGGGCGGTTCGTTGTTTCGATGTGATTTAGTGTAGTGAAATAAACTCAATTTATTGGATTTGATATGTTTGTTTTCGTATCGATGTGACAAGCTTGTGATGACAATATGGCCGATAGAGTAAGTCGTTAGATTTTTCTTATCTCACTCAGCTATGATTATATAATATGATACTGGACTATTAACTTCAAATGATGGAAATAGGTGAGGTTTTAAAAGTTTATTTTATTTTAGGTTGCTTTTTGTGAAATAAATTTGGACTTAATTCAAATCAAATATTGAAACAGGGAAAAGTTAATTATATAAAACGGCGAAAGATGAGATACATTCATTTCACAGCTCAAGAATTCAAGTCATGCAGTATAAAAGCTTATTATATCAAAGTAGCAAAAATTATCAAATTTCAGACTCTGCTACTCGAGGAGCATTTTATTGAAATATATTACTTCAAAAGATGAATGTTGAAATTTTAATTGGTTGTCATTTCAAAAACATTATGCATTATGAATTTCGGAACGGTTGAAACTTTTGTGCTTTGTAGCTGTTATGCAAATACTTTAGCAAATATTCAAATGAAGTTTGTAATTTAAATAGAAGTGTAAGCTGTCGTAGACGATAATGTTACTTCGGATTATATCATACCACTTTTTGAAACAGTTTTTATTACATTGAATGTAAATGAATTTTTTGATTATTAAAATAATTCAAAATAGTACGAGCAAAAGACTGATTTAAAAGCAATACTCAATTTTAAGACTTTAATTCAAAGGCCGATAAAACACTAAAAACTCAAACATCATCCTTTTTATCTTATCATTATTCATATTAGACAAAATTTGAATTATTCAGCAGCAAGATTTTAATATTTATTTATTTATTCAAATTCAATTTTAACATGGTAATACCCAATCGCAAAAATAAAGGCGGTTATATGCGCAATGTGCTGATCAAATTTGAATTTTGGGTCAAAAAATACACAAAAGTTCTTAAAATTGTCAACAGCCGTTATAGAAGATCCATACAGAGAGTGGAAATATAATAAGGGTGGTATTTTCTACGTATGAGACATTTGCTGACATTTGGATATTAGAATATTTTTAGAGTACCAGTCGCACAGAGTACAAAGGTCATTTTGGAGTTGGAGGCAGTCGTCAAAAGATTCAATTACTCTGAACACTTTGAAGTCATCAGTAAACAAGAAGTAATGAGAACGAATAAAGGAAGAGAGATTAGTGGTAAAAACCAGGAATAATAGCGGACCAAGAATCGAGCCCTGAGGAACTTCGAAAATCGAATAAAACCAGGAAGCAGTCGTAAAATGTTAGAGTTACAGCACAGGAACGACCAGAAATATAAAATGAAACCCAAGCAAAAAGAGGATTATACACCTCATGTCCTCCAAGCTTTGCAAGCAGAGTTCTGTGAGCAACAGAATTAAAAGCTTTTGAAAAGTCAGTGTCCACCATAACCACTTATTTCTGTTGGTCTAAAGAAGCTATCAAGGTAGCAAAGTATACAAGAATAAAAATCAAATATCTGCCTTTGATGAAACCATACCACTCAGGAGCAAGACAAGGATGGAGGAGAGAAAGCAGCCTATTGTGAACAACTTTTTCAACAATTTTAATAAAGCAAGGAAGGAAAATAGTTAGAAATGTAGCTTGTGGACATTGGTAGGTAGGTAGCTCGGCTTGCTAAAGCCGAAGCATCGATCTACTACCAGCCGGTTCGAATACCGCCGTATGGCCATGGTTGTATTTGTCCGTCTTCTGTTACCCTAAGCGCCGGCCACTGGGCATAATACCAGCGCTTTACTAATTAAGGGTCGCAACATAGCTTAAGGGGTGACTGAGCATAGCACCAGCACTTCTGAAAGTAGGAATGAATCGCGGCCCTTAGAGAATAATGAAATTAAACGAAATCGACTTCTCCAATATATGTCTCCCCAAGCTTCAAAAAGTAATCTTCTGAGTTTTGGCATTATCAAAGAAAAAAAAGTGGTTTAACTATGAGCAGATTTTCAACTGGCTGGGAATGAGCCGGATGATCTGAGGTTATATTCATTAGACAAGAAACATACAACTACGATGAAAATGATTTTGCCAGTAAGTTCGGTAAAACATCAGGATCACAACCGAAAATGACATCAAGGCACGTGATTAAGTATTCAATTTCCAGAGGATTGCTCTAAAAGAGAGAGAAAGAAGGTGAAGCAACATATGGAACGTCTTAAACTGAGATTGTATTACCTTGGGAGGAGGAAGAAGAAAAGTATTTCGCAAATAAATTACCAATTAACAAATGTAGCCTGAAAAATTTACGGAAGTCATCATGAGTACCTGTAGATCTAAATTGATCGCGTTTTTTTCAGTACAAATATGAAATATTGATTAAAATTAGCAAAAGGTTGCCAGCACCAGGCATTTTCAGTGTCTTCATGCCAAAAATTGCAACCATTAAAATTTCAAATGATGAGCGGTTACAATGCAAATAAGTTACAAATGTCTAATTTTTTAGGGTTTGGAAACATCGCAGATGGCAGCCCCAAAAATCTCTCCACCCAATTATTTCCGAAGCAGTCATGAGATAGAACTGATACTGACTTTCGATACAGGTTGGTCGTAATAAAGAGCATGTATGTTTGTAATAAAGAGCAATCAGAGCTACACAGTTCCTATTGTTCTTTCGAAATTCAGTGAACGCTAGACCAGTGTGGCCAACTTTTTTCCAGCCATTGTAGCTAGAATTTAGGAAAAAAATAGCTAAAATTAGCTAAAATGTTCGCATAGTAGCTGAAAAGTGTAGCTAACTTCAACTACAAAACAACTGCAGATTCTGGAAAACAGTTTTGTTAGACTTAATTGGAGCTAACTTTTATACTTGAAATGGCTGAAAGATATGGGGTGTACATCATATAATGAGTCTCCAATTAATTTAGTGCTAAAAACTATTACTACTACAAAATTCATCCATTCACTGTTTTCACAAACGAAAGTTGACTAAAAATTCGTTCCACTTCCGCATTGGACCAAAGAAAGACTAATATGTAATTTATAGGCAACTGAAAAGAGAGCTTTAAACGGGTTAATATTCGCTGCATCTCTATAATTATAAAATTCCAGCCAAAATATAATGTTATTAAAATTTTCTCCCCATTGCACAATCGAGAATAGTTTTTTTGTACCAGTATATTTTAAATAGAAGTTTCAGCCGCGAAAAACTTCATATTTTTTATGATATCTTCGTCAATAACAGAAAATTAGAAAATATTTCGTAAAATTTTAACATTATCAGGTGATCGATACCTCAACTCTTCTATTTATTTTTTAAGAAATGTTATGCAAGTCTGTTTCATACTTTCCTCATCGGATCTTGCAATTATATTATTATTTCGAGGCTCAACTAGTTTTTGTTCAAAGTTATATCCCAATTAGGTATTATTCTAATCGTAATCATCTAACTCCACAGTTTAAGATAAAATGATTGTATAATCTGGATTCAACAGTTTTTTAGCTAAGCCTTCAATAAATAAACAAAAATTATTAAGGGCTTAGTGAGTTCAAACATATTTGTTTTTAATTATTTTTCATGATGGAAGTATCCTTTAAAATTGGTTCAACAAATAGTGGATACAAATTGTTAATTTCATTTTCAATCATTTTTGCTAAGAATTTGTCACCATTTTTTGAATAACTTGTACTTGTTGCACCCAAAATCGTATCAGGCACGTTTGCTGTAGAACTGAAACCAAATAGGGATGACAGCAATGTTTTAGAACCGATGTTGTTGACCAATGCCCGTTTCGCCCAGTTACGAGATCA
This sequence comes from Nemotelus pantherinus, assembly GCA_963978885.1. Lineage (NCBI taxonomy): Eukaryota > Metazoa > Arthropoda > Insecta > Diptera > Stratiomyidae > Nemotelus > Nemotelus pantherinus. The sequence continues at coordinate 41,833,221 of OZ022265.1, read as the reverse complement.
AGCTTGATATTATTCTTTTCACAAAATTAGATTTTTACAAGAATATTGGTTTTAATTTCTCTAATGTTTTTGCGCGAAGTTCTTGTCAACGTTTTATTGCTATTTTATGGTTATGGATCAAAAATGTTCGGTTCCTATCTTCAAATTTATTTGCATTCTATGGTAAACATATTTCGTTTGTCTTATATTCTTTAGTTTATTGCTGATGAATTGAAACTTGTTTTTTGCGAGTTTTTAGGTATGTTTTTGTAAGATCGATTGATAGCTTATCAAATAAAGTTAACAACTGCTAGTGTATCTACCCAAAACATTAGCCTTTATCTTAGAATTTGAGCAGAAGGCTCTCAAGCAATGAGTCTTTGAAATATTAATAAACTAGCGAAAATTAGAGCCAACAAAGCAAAATTTTAAATTATACAAATCCATAAATTTGTAGCCAATAGCTAAATGAACAATTTTGTAGCTAAACCGGTTCTTTTTATAGCTAAATCCAGCTACAATGTAGCTAAATTGATATCACTGCGCTAGAAAGCTTTATTTGCGCTAGAGTTTTTATTTGTTGCAAATCCCAGTCTAAGTATTTATTAGGAATTCTCTAACCTTCGAGAAAGCCAGTTGCTGTATTACAACCAATTTTATTATTGAAATAATCCTAGCGTACAGCCTTAATAAAAAAAATGCATATTTACCGCCTACATTTTCAATACAATTTAAATGTAGTGGCAACTATCAGCAATCGACATCAACAATCTGTTCGAGATACTACCGGTCATTTGTCCATTTTTATTCAAACGTCCAATAAAACAGAAAAATTACGAATCTACACATAGGAATGCTAGTTAACAAAAATAAATACATTAAAAACAATTTTTTGAATAATTCGTTCAAAAGCACTCAATTTAATGCCTTTAAATATTTTTAAACCAGTAAACAAAGCTCAATTTTACTTCAACATTAAAAAATTGATCAACAAGATTATATCCAGCACCGGGGAATCATAAGATATGAACATGGGCTTTTGTCTAATTTATTTCATTCTAAGAATGCTGAATCACTTTAGTGATTTAGTTTAAATGTACGCAAAGCACAAAATTTTGACAGAAATTTATTTAAGAAAACGTGACTATATACATTAGGATTTCAGTTTGAAATTTACTAGTTTAAATTATTCAGTAATAACAGTTATTTACCAACCAAAGAAGCTTATTTCACTCTTAAATTGACATACATTGATTACATTAATATTCACAAAACATTTTCAATTTTGAAAATAGTTTGCTCTGTTCGAGAAAACTTTGTACTCTCCCGTTGCTTATGGAAAGTCATTAATTAAAACCTTTTCTCCTCCTAATACGATTCATGAACAAAACATTATACTGTTCACTAACAGCAACTTTATTGACCTCCATCTAGAATGTTTAACATACTGCAATCCATTATGACACAATATCAAACGGCAATTTCGGATACAAATAAAATCGAAAAGGAAAAAATATCCAACATAACTGAACATTCATCCAGCACTGTTAAGCTTATAAAGCGCAATAATCAACTTTACTACGAAAATTTAATAATATAGCTAATAAACAAATTTTCCCTCCGTTATTTTAGCCTCCGTGGTGCTCATAGTACGCAGCATCGTCCTACGTGAATGTTATTAAGCTGAAGATAACATCATCATGCTAATGGCCAGTACAACCCTTAGCTGATAAGATCCTGACTACGACTCTTGCTGCCATGCTGCCGATACTACCATAAACTGGACCCAATAAAGCCATAAAGGTGAAATTCGCACGCACCCTTTTATGCTTTAGAGCACGGGGTGATCGTGTATCTTTTACACTTGCTGAATTTTATAACGGACTGCATTGGCATTAATGCGTGGTATATGGCAGCGTTGAGCGCGTGTATCTTTTAGTAAGAGTTTCAAGAAAGAATTTGTCCGATGAGCTATGGGAGTTTAAATGTGTTGCCGATTATACTCAATGTCATTCAAATCATGCAGTCTACGGTGACATTGTAGCAGCAAATAAGTCTCGAATTATTTTTTTAAGGCTTAATGTTCCCTTGCCTAAACGTTAATCTAACTTATTCAATACTCCATGCCAGTATGATGAGGTCAACTTAAAATAAATCCGTTTTTGAGGAACCAAAGTATCCAATTTTACTTTCAGTTTTATATGAAAAACATTTCCTAGCGAAAGGCAACTCAGCTTCCGCCCCAGAGTGTTGAAAACAAACCAAAAAAGTATAGGAAAGCATTCACTTGTATCAAGATATGTACGACCCACATGACTACATTACCACCAATAATCATAAAACTTTGCGCTACTCATTCCTTATGGGTTCCTGGTTTCTTACACCCTTTTTTTCCTTCATCTTGTTCGCATTTTTTTTCTGCATGGCACTCTTTATTGGCCTGCCGTAAAGTTCATTTTGATAAAAATTGAGGAGCCCAAAAAATGAGTTTTTCTACCCTCTTCAGTACTTCAACAGTCTCGTTCGCGACCAACAAGCCAATCCCTACACCAATCCGTAAGAAATTTCCAAACTTTATGGAACAATTTGTGGAATACAGTTTCCATGCTATTCCGCGAGCGATTCAAAGGTTCTATTATGTGCTATCGTTTTCTTTCCCACCGGAGACCAGAAGATCTGGCCGAAAGATAATTCACTCCGTTCACTCTTCCATTCCACTTTCAAAAAAGGTAACAGCACTTGGAAGCACGCGATTCGTGGTAGGATACTACATCCGTAAGAGTAATTTAGCCTTGATCTTCGTTCACTTCATCATGAAAAATGGAATCGAAATGAAATACGAAGAATACTGAACATAATATATTTTTTGATTTACGTGGGTTATTCGAATTCAAATGCAAACGCATTTCTGAGTTTCGAGAAAAATTGTTAAGCATTCAATGCTGTGTGCATTTTAAATAACATCAGAAAAAATGTTTGCTCATATGAAGCTGAGTAAAATTGGAGGTTTGTTTTTGTTTTTTCATAGAAATGTGTATTGAAGCATTTCCAACAAATAAATATTGTGTCAACGAAAGAAATGTCATTTGGAATCATATTTGATTTGCTCAAAAGATATAATGTTGAGTAAAGGGACAGCATTTGGTAAAATGTAAAAATAATGTTTAGAAAAGTCACTGATTTGAATGCGTATTTATTTACTGCTCAAAACAACAGATAAAAATCAACTATACACACAGCTATACAAAATAATAGATAAATGCCTGAATTTCGCCAAACACTTGTCTGAAAAACAAGTAAAATTATACGAACAACTGTTTTTCCTTTGATTCCAATAAAACGATTCTAAAAACAAAATGTAAAAATTGTTTTGATGTCCTCTGATTCAACTCCAACGGTCCATTCATAGAGAAAATAGGTAAATTGGGCGTAAGTGACAAAAAAATTAAAAAATGGTACGTACATGTACAATTACCTGAATACGATTAACACCCAATATAGCTTCTCTTATTTTGAAGGCCGTTTGTCATTCTCTTTGGCATACTGGAGATACATAGTAGTAGTAGTTGCGCATCTTCTTGCCTTGAGGTGGCCAAATAGATGGATTTAGTTTTTTCAAGATGTAATGTTCTGTTAGTTATTTCTATAGTTTCTATCGATTTAGTTGTTATTCGTTATTTTCTGCTTTTATTTTCGACTATTTAACATATGAAAACTACACATAATTTCATAGGCTGGAATCAGCTCGTATGAACGAAGATGGCGTTCCATTTGTGATCTACTGCCAAGTACTTGGAAGTAGTAATATGTAAAAATGGAACACGGCAAATGTAACGCTATTTTTCCCTCTACGAACAAAGTGTATAGAATGATAAGTCGGTGAACTCCTTCCATTTTCCAGAAAAAACACTTTGACCTTGAAATTGCGCCTCCATTTACGCAATGCATTATCTGTCAAAGCAACTTGAGAGTGTACTGGTATTTTTTGCGAGAGTGAGCCGTATGTGATCAACGAAAAATCTAGCTTGTTGTTGAATCTTATCTTGCACCTCTTTCTGTTCCATGCGATTTCTTCCAATTTTCCAGGCTTATCAACAATACAATCTCAGGCCAGTTCACTGAATTTTTGGTCCGTATACATATACGGAGTCCGCACGCTGGTTAGTAGCTAACTTCTTACGCTGTGCTACGGACTTGACCAATGATTTTGACCTTAAGCGAATTGAAGTCTCATACCAAAGTTTCTATCGAAACAGTTAAACTTTTCTAGCTATACGCCCAGGTAGATCGGCACGGCATCTACTAGCCGGCTACGAACTGTACGTGCACTCAGTACTTTTCCTATTTCTGCCAGAATCAATCTAGAAAAATTGAATTGATTGTTTTTCACTAGAACGACAATACGATGGTCGATCGTGGATTTAGTTTTTCACGATCTACCTCGAGTTCCCTGCAATTTCGATTTTGAAAAAAAATTCATATTTCCATGTATGGATATATATATATATATATATATATATATATATATATATATATATATAAATATATATATATATATATATATATATATATATATATATATATATATATATCTATATATATATATATATATATATATATATATATATATATATATATATATCTATATATATATATATATATATATATATATATATATATATATATCTATATGTATGTATATAAAAAACAATTTCAATTTGATTCGGCTTCGCAGTCTTTGATAAGCTTTAGAGACGATATATGTACGTTGTCTATGCTGATTTATAGACAAGAATGGAACCATGATCACTAATCAATAACCTTTATGAGTAAATTATTTCGATGAATGTAAGTCGGAGATGTTAAAATTTGCCACAACTAGCGTAAATAAAAATTAATGATTTCCAACTGCAAGCAGTCACATCAGTCAAGTATGCACTGTTTGCTGGTGTCTGATGAGAATCAGTGCATACTTTCGAAACCGCTTTGTCAAAATAAAATTTTCAATGTAAATAAATTTTTTTTTCAATTTTAATCATCCCGGAAAAACAATTTCAATTATATCTTATGTTTTGTCTAGATAGTCAAAGTAAAACATTTGAAATTTTACAACAGGCACGACTGGTAGTCCTTCTCCAATTTACCTTTATTTTAAGCATCAAAACTTCTGTTAACGGGAACTCACGACCCAATAATCATATACAGTTTAAAATTACAGAATGTATTGACCTTAGATAGGACCAGGTCTGATAGAAGCGATTTTGAAATTTGGGCAATTCTGTACCAGTGGTGCCATCTTGAAAAATTACTAAGAAAAATAATTGCTTTTGGCCCTAAAAACTCTGATTCAGTCACCTGATTTTGACGAAATTCACAATTTGGTTGAAAAATTCAGTTGGAGCTGCCAGCTATGGTAATTTTAGTGTTTTAAATTTTGAAAATTCGTTCATGAAAATAAATTTCTTTGCCCTATAGCTTCATGACTTTGCCCTATAGCTTCAAAGCTTGTTGTGGACAATACTCAGCAGATATCTAGTCGGAAAAAAATTATAGGGTTGCCAACTATGGTTGCTTTTGTATTTTTTTTCTTGCATATCTTTAGTAAGCGATTTTATCATAAAATTTCCAAACCATAGTGATCTTGTAGTGGAAATTAACAACAAATATAACGATCTAGAAAATTTGAAAACGTTTACGGGTGGGAATCCTAAATTTCTTTGTATCCCTATAACTTACAATGCTGTCATCGATTCAATACGAAATTTGCAGAGTAGGTTGACTTCAATGTGGGTTGACAGCACGCGGCCCTTTTATTATTTTCGTATCAATAAATGCTTACATAAACATTTGCAATGAAAATAAGTAAACAATGATAGCTTTTACAGCAGACGTTTAGTCCGCGAGCTATACACCGAATTTCACCTAAATTATTTAGTCCATCTGCTGTAAACACTAAGTACCCGACCCAAGTGATAGGTTAGTACACGATTTCAAGCGAATTGCCTTAAATAGGTCGTGGACTATATCGCTGTAAACACACCCGACCTAAGCCTTGGTTTTTGCGCGACTATTAATAATATATGTACGTCGCATTTAAGCTCGCAACCCTCTCGTTTGACTCAAAATTATTTAAATAATCACGTTTGAGAGACATATGAAAAGATAATTACAGTGTATGAGCTAAATTTGATCTGAACGACAGCTGTCACGTACAAACGAGGACTAAATTCGACCTGACCAAATTTTAGGTGAGGTCGATGTGAACACCTTAGGACTAAATTCACTTAGTCCGCGCTATATGTCAGGTCACATTTGGTCCAACCGCTGCAAACCCTACCAATGTTTAAATTTTCTGAGGTCTGGGCATTTTTTTGATGGCAGCCCCAAACACCTTTCTATCGCTGTAACTTTCGATTAAGTCATCGAAATTAAATTGGCTTAGGCTGTATTATCACTTAGAGTGTTTTTAAGTAGCTAGTGGTAGAATATACACTCAAAATCTGCACAAATCCTCTACTGTTCTTCGAATATTAGTATTTCTAACGGTTCTGATGCGCTAGGGTTTTTTTAGTTTTCAAAGCATTCTGAACGAAACTTTACTTCCGTTCCAATACAATAACAACGCTTTGCAAAGTTCTTTCTTATTTTTGAAGCGTCAGCACTAACCTTTGCTCTTTGGCCGCACAGTGAATATTTCCGCCCATCGAAATAAACCCACATCTATTTTTTAAAGAAACGAAAGTATCACCAACAATGCACACTTACTATTTTTCAAATCTATCAAAGCTCATTCGCTTTTAATAATAATTAATACTTTTAAATTGTAAATATATCCTCAAGTTATTATCTATTATTTTATCCATAGTAATTTTCAAAGTATGCGCAGAATAATATCGATACAAGCAGTGGCGGCAAGTGAGCGTAAAAACTGGGGGTTCTCAAAGAAACTCAGAAATAGAACCAATTCTTCAAGTTAAAAATTCAGGACAGTTCTTCAATTAAAGCATACCTACATATATAGTACATGCCTTAGAAGCTTGAGTAGCCTTGTGGGTAGAGCACTGACTTCTTGTTTGTTGGGTCCCTGGTTCGAATCTAGGTTTGCACGGAAGAACTCGTTCCGAGTTTTCAGTTCAACTAGCTCTAAATATGTGCCTGATTTAAATTCAGGGGTAAAGTGGGTCGTGGAGCCAGTCATTTCACACTCGTATTTCACATTAATTGTAAATTTGTGAATGAAATTCTCTCTTGATCCTCAAGTTGCGTCTTTTTTATATTTTCCCGTCCTTTTTGGGGTGACCCCATGATCAGATCTAGCTATGCTTTTACTTTGGTTGCATCTGTGTGACGTTGTTGCAACTGATAATACGAAATACCGACATGTGGCCTAATTTTGTGGAAAACAGAAAGTCAAAATGTAAAAGTTGAATCTTTCAGCATCCGTCTTATAGCTCCTGCTTGATTGATGCATGTCGACTGCTTCGATGAGGACTAAATTTTTTCTATACCCTCCAATAATTTTTGCCTACACTCAAAAACCGTGCAAATCGTGCGTCTTCTGAAGCTCCATTGTGTGGATGATGAATGAGGAGTTATCTTTCTGACCAGTATATATATATATATATATATATATATATATATATATATATATATATATATATATATATATATATATATATATATATATATATATACTGGAGAGTTTTTTTGTTATATATATTTATATTTAGTAATTCTGTAATATCCGTTAAATTCGGAAAAAAATATTCAAACTTGCTGATTGGTACAGCAACTCTGTGCTGATGTGCATAGTAGTGGATATAATTCGCGTATTTATAGTGGTCCTGTAAATTGTTTGCAACCCCTTCTGCCTTCCACTCATTACACTACCACCATCCTAGCTCTCGGATATCAACTTGTCTCGGTTATCCAAAACATTCTCTAGGACATTGAGAATGCACACAGAAATCACCCACATCATGTCTTAATGGAATGAGATGTTAAAATTTGTCACAACTAACGTAAATAAAAATTCATGATTTCCAACTGCAAGTGGCCACATCAGTCACGTATGCACTAGTGATGGGCGTTTCGGTTTTTTTCAAAAAACGAAAACGAACTGTTTTTTTTCAAAAACAACTGTTTGTTAAAACTGTTTGAAAAAAACAGTTTGTATTAAAGAGAGGAACAAATTTTATGCTGTACGACAATTAGAGTTGGGTCGCACTAGGATTTTCACACACTAGGTATAACTAGTACGAGTACGAAAAAATACCTGTTCCAATTACCTATTTGAAGTATGTACATGTATGCATACAATGCATACGATTTGCAGTAATGTAATGAAATGGACTAATATGCCCTCCTCCACCCTCCAGACACAACGCTCCCAAGCTAGAATGGAGATGGTGCAAGATTACCTTCAAAGAATACTGAGTCATTAGTCTGTGCAGCTTGTCCGTAACTTTCCAATGGTCGGTCATTTATTTCGCAAGTTTTTCTCCAATCTAGGGGCCATCTAAAGAAAAACGACCAAATTCAATCAATTTCAACCTCTTCCGTAAGGCTGGGCCTGAGTCCAGGGGCACCTTACCTCCCATGGTCTCGTAAATTTTACAGCCCCGGTAGGTATAGAGACATCCTCGTGGCCACCTGCAGTAAGGAGGAGGGCCGCAGCATGCCCGGAGACGCCAACTGATGAACCAAAAAGGATCTCAACCTGTTCCTCCTTGGCATTTTTTGTGCTACTTTTAGGCTGATTTCATTTTGCCGTATCTTCGAAACTAAAATATCTAAAACTAACTAAAATATATTAAAATATCACTAATATACTCCCCGACCACTTCCAATCATCGAAAGCGCGGTAAAGGCAGTTTTTGCCAAACTATGGCCAAAAACCCCCTTACTCCCTAACAAAACCGAATTTTTTATATCACAGTAATAGGTCTTGGTCCGTTATGTCCCAAACCACTCTAACCCAAAATTGGCCGATTTTGTCCGATTTCAGCTCCTTTTGCCCTAAAAACTTTTTGAATATTTAAATAAAATACTTGCAAGTACGAAAATGCTCGCGAGTACGAAAATATTATTTTCCGCAGCTAAACAGTTTTCCACTGCCAAACAGTTCGTTTTAACAAACGAAAAACGGTTCGTTTAAAAAAAACGAAGAACGATGAAAAACGATTCGTTTTGAAAAAAACGAAAAACGGTTCGTTTTAAAAAAACGGTTCGTTTGAAAAAAACCAAAGTCGATTCGTTTGAAAAAAACAGTTCGTTTTAAAAAAATGATTCGTTTGAGAAAAACGAAAAACGATTCGTTTGAAAAAAACAGTTCGTTTTAAAAAAACAACGAAAAACGATTCGTTTGAAAAAAACAGTTCGTTTTAAAAAAACGATTCGTTTGAGAAAAACGAAAAACGATTCGTTTGAAAAAAACAGTTCGATTGAAAAAAAAAACGGTTCGTTTGAAAAAAACGAAAAACGATTCGTTTGAAAAAAACAGTACATTTTAGAAAAACGATTCGTTTTAGAAAAAGAAAAACGATTCGTTTTACAAAAACGATTGGCTTTAGAAAAACTATTCATTGTAGAATAGTTGGAATATTTGGTTTTAGAAATACTATTCGTTGTCGAAAAATGGTTCGTTTTAGAAATGCTGTTCGTTTTAGAAAAAAATTTCGTTTTAGAAAAACTGTTTGTCGCAATTTGGAAAAACTGTTTGTTCGTTTTTTGCAGCCAAACGTTTTTTTCAAACTGTTTGGCGTTTTTGAGCCCATCACTAGTATGCACTGTGAGCTGGTGTCTGATGAGAATCAGTGCATGCTTTTGAAACAACTTTGTCTCAAAAATTTTTCAATAAAATTTCCAATTTTAATTATCCCCCAAAAACAATTCCACTATGATTCTGCTTTCGGAGGCTTATTCAGCAAAACGATCGAGTTTCCCGTATCAATATTCTCTGCTTTGATAAGCTTTAGGGACGATATACGTTGTCTATACAAGAAGGGAACCATGATCACAAATCAATAACCTTTATGAATAACTTCAATATCATGCCTAGTAGTACTATACTCGTCGCGAAACGAATTCAACGGTCAAATCCCATACAAAAAGAGCTTTACTGACGAATTGAAAAGCTCTTTTTGTATGGGATTCGACCATTGAATTCATTTCGCGAAGAGTATAGTACTAAGCATTACACAGGATGAGGCTACGGATCTTATTTTTTTTTGTAATGGGGAAACAGTTTAATTGAGAACGCAAGCAAAAAGATTTATGGTGGACTCAATGTGGAAAAAGAGGAGTCCGATTTTATGGAGCCCATATAAAACCCACATGCATATTAATGTGAGCATTTAAATAGATAATGAGGTTAGCATGTAGTTAATAGAATAAATGAGATAGTAGATATAAGTAAACAGCTAGATTTCCTCCCCGTTATAATCAGTGCGTGATAAATTGCAAGAGAAATATTTTTTATGCATTTCTTGATTTAAAAATTGGTTCATCTAATCTTTCGTAGTATTTTTTGTTGCGGAATTACAATTCTACATGAACTTTCAAAAACACTAGTCAGTGTCATTAGACTCAATATAGCAAAAGTCAGTAAAATGCTTCCAATGGCTCGGCGAAAAAGAAGTAAACAAAATCATTTCGGAGAGCAAACAAATATTCTGTATTATGTCATCACAGCATGGACCCTTTCTGAATGAGAATAGGAAGTACTGACAGGAGAATTGCATGTCTTCGTCATGGTACGGCTGCAAGGGTCATATCATAAATTTTATCAGATTTCAGATAAAACCTATAATCTCGTACGACACATCGTTTTGAAATCGTTTCAAAAAGGATATGAGAATCGGAGCAGAGTCTGGTTTTACATGGTACTTGTAATACGTTAAAAGATTGCGACGAGCTGGTTTGTTTACGCGCGAGATATCTACTTCAATGTGAATCCATGATGGACTTTAGCAAATTGTTTATGTGGAGTACACAAAAGCTCGTTCGTCGTGCCGTCCAGGGCTTCCTCTTTCTTCTTCTATTATATTTGTAAAGAAATTGGAGTACGTGGCTAACCCGCCATATATATTCAACAGGCAAACGTTCAAGCAGAAATGTAAACAAAACTCTCGTTTTTGTTTAAATAATGGAGTTTTATAATGTGGAAATGACGTACTTGGAATATGGAAATGATGACGTCCGTTTGTTTATGTTACTTTTATGGGTCTAGGATGCATTGAGAAGGGTTGTTAAGCTAAACATCTTGACGAATGACTCAATTCGAACTCGATAAAACTCAGGGGTTACGGATAAAGACAGACTGGTAAACAATGAAGCTGATAAATAATGAAGCTGGTTAACAATTGAATCAAGCAACAAACTGAATCACATCGTGCAGTCTCTAGAAAAATATACTTTCGAATTTATCGTTAATATTTATATTATTTAAATTTTACGGGGCTAAAACTGCTGATAGGCATTCCGTCTGAAGACTTAACTGTCATAACTAGTACTCATTTCTCCCTGGAAAATTTTATCTTCATTCTAATTGCTTGTTATTTATTTTGAACATAGTTTGAATTTTTAAATTTCATTACAATTTAAGAAAAAAATAAGAAAAACAGCCAAATGTTATTTTCAATTAAAAAATAATATTACAGTACTTTTTACAGTATTTTTAAACAATACTTCACAAAATAAAATACGAAATCATCTCCATAATAATCTAGATTAGTATATGTGAATTTTCCCTCTGTTTGCCTTTCGATCGCTTATCTATTTAAATTTTCATATAATGAGTACTTGACTTGGTGATCTGTGTGTGAATGTGAAAAGGTTACTTCGTAGTCATTTTAGCCTTATAATATCTGAAAGCTAGTCTATTCATTTCCAGTGCTTTTGTTTGAAAATCAGTCTTTCTTGATTTTTTGATATGTCTTGAATTAGCAATTCATATATTTATAATGTTTAAATTTCTTAACTTAAATAGAACTAGATTTTCATATCTTAACGCTTTATTAACATTGTTATGTTGTGAACATTTTAAGTCCTTTCGCATGATTACCATATGTGTAAAAGTATAAAAAAAATTATTTGAATACAAAAGGTAAAGAAAATTGGGTTAGCTTTTGCCTCCTACGGTGTACCGTTTGCCTCGCCTGCTTCATCTTCCAACTTTCTTAATGCCTTACTTCTTCCACCTAGGGTATTTACTGGATTAGAACATTTGGTTTAAAATTACAAACCCTCAAAAATGACATCAATAAACATTTCCAATTTTGCTAATGTTTCCTGAAAAATCATATTTTTTGCACTTATGTACCTTTCTCTCAGGAATGGTTTGAAAAATGTTGTTGAGTATTTTTAAGTAAAGGGTAAATGAAATAAAAAAAATCACCTTATTCTCATTACAAACTAATCACGCCGCAATTTTACATGATTTGACGATTAAATTACTCTAACCTCAAAGTTATAACTGGGTTGATAACTGAAAGCAATAAAAGGTTGACATGATAATTAAAATTCTGTAATATTCTGAGAAATTGGTGACCATTTTGTTGGCTTGGGTATAAAATTATTGTTGATCTCCCTTAGTATGCTTTTACACAAAAATGAAATTATTCACTTTATTGAGCATAAAAGCTTTCCTGTCTATCAAAAAATAACAGTCTCAAGTACTAATATTCAGTGGGACCTATAATGTATTGGGTGCAATACCTGCATTAGAGCATTACCTTAGACTCTTGACCAATCGCAATTATTCCTATGCGGCACCTATATCTAATCCCAACTTTGCATTAAATTTTAAATTCACTTTATTTTAAATTCAACGAAATGAATTCTATGTAACAGCTTGTAAAACTACAAACGTTTACTGCAGAAGCCGCCACCAACACTTCAAAATTCAACTCAGCAGTAACTTCATAGACCAGAGTAGCTACAGCAACTTAATGATTGCATTAATCAGCATCAAAATTTGCATCGACTTCAGCAGCAACAACATAATTAGTCTAAACCAGGTCTCCACTTTAACTCGCAGCGAATTCCGGATTAACCTAATTCAATTCCTCATCAATTGTGGACCCTTTTATACCCATTGATGAGCCAGTGCTCTCTTAGCCTGCTGTTCCAGCTACAATGAATCTTTCCAGCTCCTCACATACTATATTTAGCACGTTGTTTGTACCAGTAAACGTTCCGTCATTATTAACTCTAAAGCCTCCGCTACAGATTTTTATGTCAAGGCTTGTCTATAATGTGTCGACGTATACTTTAGCATCATATGTAGTGGCTAAGCTAGGTAACTTTCTTCCGCTTCTTTCCTGCAAAAAACTTACAAAAGCTAACGTGCACAACCAAATCATCGTCACATTGCACTATATCGGTTTGGTAGCTTATTGGTGAAGGAATCCACACCAAGACCTCATGGAAATTTTCCCTCCAGCAAAAAAATGCATCTGTCGGACCGAAACATAATAGTCCGCGTTATATTTTCTATGAGAACGTTCGTGGTCTGAGGACTAAGGTGAGTGGACTTTATCTCTATTTTCATTTTTGTTACCAAATCATATCATTTGCCTTACCAAAACTTGGCTTATAGAGGGCATTTATGATATTCTCTCCTTTTCACGCTGATTTTTGCCATGAACGTGATAGGTTGCTCATGGATAAGCATGATGTTGATGGAGTTTAAGCTGCCCTGTACAATTCTTTTCAAAGTACTCTTTGCCGTTATTTGTGTCCGTCTCCAACATTTGAATGTATTATAGATCATGTCACCATAGCTTCTTCTGCAACTCTGATTGCTCCCTTAGTATATGTTCCTTGCAATTATTCTGCTTACGTCTACGATCAGTTATTTGCAGAACTGCCTATTTACGTCATTAATTGTTTTCTTTTACCTCTTTTCTTGATTACTTTCACTTTTTGCTTAATCTTGTCTAGGATATTATTTTCTCTTCGATCCTTTCATCTATTACCATATCGTTAATAACTGCTTCCTTTTTATTTATGAGTTGCAACTGCAGTAGCAAAATGTTGGATTCTATTCTTTCAAGCATGCCCTTCCACAATATTTCTCTACAAGTTGACTAAGCACCTTACGTCCCACCTGTGACACACCATCTCCCTCTCTTTATTATTATTTCTATCAACTTTTCCGCCTGAAACTGCTTTCAAAACTATGGCTAACGAAACCAACCTCTTTGATTGGGACTCTTGTTTGAATGATTTTCCCTCAGAACATAGAGATATAAGGAAATGAAACAAGCGTATACATATACGAAATTTAGTGAAGTAATTTTACTACAAAGGTAAAATCTATAAATAGAACAAATCGAGAGAATTGCTACCTCAGATATTCCCCTTGGTTTCCCCGATACCTGAGCTTTTGTTGTTGCTGAAATAGTAATTGTCAAATTCGCGTGCACATGGCCAACTATTTTTCTCTATCTATCTCACTCTATCTTTCTGTTCGGCATAGCTAGTGAATGTCAAATTCGCTTACTACTAATAAACTAAACAAAACTAAACTAAACGCTCAGCTTAGGCAAATTGCTTCACTTCTCACTGCCATTTTCATTTCCTTATATCTCTCTCTTCTAAGGATTTTCCTCTTGACAAGTTTATCATTAAATTCTATGATTTCCCTTCCTCCTTAATCACGCGATTTAATCCTACCAGCCATCCGTGTAAACAGAATGATACTCCGTGGCTTCGATTCAAAGTTACGTCTGCCCTTAAGGCTTAAAATGTAGCCCCCACCAAGGTTCGAAGTCTTATGATGATTTTGTTGAGTTCCCATGGCTGCGATCAGCAGTCAATATTATCGCTAAAACAACTATGTATGATTTTTTCGCCAAAATTAAGTCTTTTATCTGTTCTAATCATCATTAATCTTTCTGGTCATATATCGGTATCTTGAAAAAATCCAATCGCCTACTGATAAAATCTTAATTTTAATTCTTCTCAATTTGTATCTTAATTTTGTCACTTCTTTTAACGCTCAGGAGATTTGTGAGCTTTTTGCGAGGCAGTTTTCCCCATTCTTTTCCAAACAATCTCCAGCCTCTCTTCTTATTTCTTGACTCTTGACTGAAAGTCCTTAGGAAACCAAATTCATATTAAATTTTTAGAAGCATTTAATACTACTTCTAAAAATAAATAAGAAAAACGATGTAAATTTTATAAAATATATTTATTTTAATGTTTTTAATACAAGATTAAAATATTTACTAAACTTACTTTCTACAAACATTAAAAATTACAACTATCTTAGCCTAATTTGTATATGTTTAATTTTGGTGTTTGTTGATGTGTAAAGTGTTTGTGGATTGTGGATGTGTAATTGTGGATTGTGTATGTGTTCCCACAAATTCAATTAGCATAAATACTGCTAGTGATTCTTATAGTCTCCTAAATTTTTTAGCTAAGTTACTCTCATCGCCACTGTGTGCTCATTTGTACATCGTTTTGAAACTAAGTTTCACATTGGGACCACCATCGGAGCAAAAGGTCCAATGGCAGTCTGCTCATATCTTGCCAATGCACAAATCTGATCAACCAGGCTGCACTACTATTACTATTGTTTTGGTAAAGTGCTCGCAAGAGTTTCTTACAATTACTTTATTCTTGTCCTTCATACTGTTTTAGCTCCTGAGCAGCATGGAATCATCAAGTATGATAAAATCAGTTCTTCAACGTCAATGCACAGATTATATTTAGCTTGTTTTATTTGTTACTATTGTTATCTTGGCTTTTATTTTTATTAATATTATTTTCAGGACTATTATGTAGATTACTCCTTTTTCCTAAAACCTCTTTGGACTAACCTTGCATTCCGTTAATTTTTTTAAATTATATATATTTCATTTTTGTAATTGGGCTGCGGTCTGTAAAAATACGTAGTAAATAAATATATAAATATTAATCTCCGAAGTATTGAATAAACAGGTTAACATTCGAGGTTCAACATTTATCTTACAATGCCGGAATTGAAATGTAATCCACTGCAAAATTTAGCAAAACATGAAAATCTTCGCAGTGTGTAAAACCATCTCAAAACAAAAACCTAATGTACATAGGAGTGTTTACACCCACATAAGAACACGATAATGTTCTGCCCTATTATCTCGAATCAGCGTGCAAACAACAACTTGAAAATTCGTTTTCGGAAATCATTAGAGGCCCAATTAGAGCACCTCCAGCTTGCCGTTCGCAAAGACAAAACTTTGGTTGGCCGCAAGCAGTATCATTTGTTTCCCAAGACAAATATTTTCTGAGCAAAATTTTCCAGTTGGTTTCTTGACTATTCCGAGTCAGAGAACCGTTAAGAGCTTAAGGGGGCCAATTACATTGCGGTTTCGATATGTACTTGTAATCACTTGAAAATTCACAATCCATTGGGTTCATTTCGCACTCTACACGAGAACTTGCCGACCTGGCATGCATTCTAATGCTATTTTCTGCATGGCATGGTTTTGCATTTGATTGCACACTCTAATCGTAGCATTTTAGTCAGTGTTTGGCTGTATATTAAATTTTGTTGTGTCAAAAGTGTCAAAATTTTATATTATGTGACTCAATTGTGAGAAAGAACTAAAAGCACCAGTGCTGCCATTTTAGCATTTTGAATGCTAGATCTGGCATTATTTTTTCCAAAACGGCATTAGAAATTCGGAGTTAGCATCTAGCATTATTTTTAGCATTTAAATTTAGATTTCGGAATAATCTGGCACTCATATATTTCCAATCTTGCCCATCATCATCACAGTGTGCTTTCAGTTGCGGTCATTGACTGAAACTTCCTGAATCATGTGGTGGGGAAAATTTATGAAAAGTGCAAAGACGCTCTCATGGCCTTTCTTTAGAAGTGACAACCAGAAGTGACAGTTGCCTGATTTTGAAATAATGATAGTGATTATAAAGTCATCTTAAGCAGTAATTAAGTATCTCCACAAAAATATTCAACTTTGATAATAACATTGCGCGAAAATATTTTCCTTGCGGTGCATTTTGAAAACACGTATTCGCGCCACACCGTTCGACACTTTTCAGGATCTAGCACTAGTTCAGATTCAACTGAAATCTCATGCTCTTTCATAAAAGATTTCAGTGTTCAGTCAAACAGCATACAAAAACAACTTCATGGCAATGCATAGAGTACGCAAACAGGCCTTACATTTGGAAACATGATGTAATCCTGCCTCATTTCAACAAATATGCGCTTTAGGCTAGAGTATTTTGAAAATGTCAACTGTAAGCCTACCCCCAGGGTTACGCCATTTTTTGCCGTGAGGTGGCGATTTGGTTGTCAATAGGTGGCTTTGATTTTTTCATGGTTATGTTGAATATTTTTGAAGGAAATTAGAAATAGCCCTCATAATGTGTAAAAAGTTAAAAGAAGTAATTTTCTGTAAGTTGCTTTTATATTTTCTAGCAATTGTGGTAGTTTATACTCGTTGTTTTCTCTCTTTATTTTCAACTGTTTTAAATTTGAAAACTGGATACAATTTGGCAGGTTAGAATCTGCTCGTATGAACGAAGATGGCGTTCCATTTGTGATCTACTCCCAAGTACTTGGAAGTGCTAATTAGTAAAAATGGAACACGGCAATTATGTAAACAGATGCCAACAAGAAAGCATTATTTAGCATTATTATTTTACAGGATTTAGCATTATTTAGCATTAAATATAATTGAATCTAGCATTATTTCAAAAAAATAAATGGCAGCACTGATCTTATCTATATTATTTTAGGAATTTAAATTTAAGAAGCACGCTATACAAACACGATAAAAATTCCTTTTTGGCTTCCGCAACGTTTTGAATTCAATACAAATGCTTGGTAATTTTTAGTTAGTATTGCATGTTTTTCATAAATATCAGGTCAGAAAACCAATTTTCTGTTCAAGCAAATTTTCATCTTGTCTCATACCAACAAAAGGTTTCCAAACTCTTAACATTTCACCAAAATTTAATTACGCCAGAATAGTTTTCCAATGTTTGTCGGGTTTCGTTTTGCATTTCAAGCAAAAACGTAACAAATCTTTGTCTGCAAACTAAGAAACGTTGAATATTAACGCCAGAACTGAAGGTATAAACTTCATGTGGAAAGCAATAAACGAAACAAATACACTGTCATAGCTGTTATTAATTAGACATGAAGAGCAAGTGTTGATTTATTTGAATGAAAGTTGTTTGAAAATTTTCACTTAGCTGCAGGCTTATAAATTATTTCAGTGATTTTAAGGAGAAGATGCATTCTGAATAGGTAGACCACAGATGATATGGAAATAATAACAGTCGCAATATGTTAAAATTGCTATTTGGTTAGCTTTAAGATGTTACAGAATAACAAAAATATAACTTCAAAACGGAATAATTGTATTAATTGAATGAAAACATTTGTGTAGAGCGCCGAAAGCTTTTGTTTATGATCCCTGGCTCAAATTCAACCGTGATCAGACACTGGAGTTTGAGTCAACCTAGCTCTGAGTAACTCTGAGTACACAAATCAGGAATAAAGTGAGGTGTGAAACTAACCTGACATATTTAACACGTAAATTGATTCTAAATTCAGTCGCCACCAACTTCAGTCCCCAGACCCAGAACGAGTTCTAGTGGAACAATTTATTTCACTTTACTCTCATTTTGAAATTCAAGCAGATATTCATAAATAACTCAAATTTAAACACACCTACAAAAAGAGAAATTCATTTTGAAAATGTTCAGGAGAAAGAATGATTGAATGAATGAAAAAAATAGTCTTAAAATCTCTATAAATATAATCCCGAGATAGAAGTAAATTTTTGAAGAAAATGTTTACCCTTAGAATTGAGGAACAAATAGAAAGTCCCTTTCATAAGACAGCATTACTTTTGATTAGTATCTTCAACAGGTTACATATTCTTTGGTTTCAATTCGCCATGGCTTAGGCTCGGTTTAGTGAGCCACTCAAATATTTTTGAAAGTTTTGTTTATATATATATATACATATATATATAAATATATATATATATATATATATATATATATATATATATATATATATATATATATATGTATATATATACATATATATATATATATATATATATATATATATATATATTTATTTATTTATAATATTACTATCTATATATTAAAATAAAATAAAATTAAGTAATCTGCACCTTTCATATACCATGTTTCTATTCAATTTCAGTTGCTTCACTACGAATAGTGCAAAAAAAAACGGTTGTTTCTTTGAGTGAATAAGTCTACGCTCCTCATTTACGAGGGTGGGTCAATAAGTTCGCGGAATGGGGGGTTAGAAATGCAAATTAATTTTCCTTCTTCAATATTTTTCTTTTCGATGCTCTTATGCATTTTTCGAATCTTTCAATAATTTTATGTATCCTTTCAAAAAATTGTTTTGCTTTTGTAGGAAAAATCAGCTAAAGCTGCATCCTCCACTCTTTCATCGTTTGAAAACTCCTTCCCACGACGGTCCTTTCTCAATTTTGGTAAAAGATAATAATCACTGGGAGCTAAGTTGAAGCTATTGGGTGGGTGATCTCAAGTATCGAAGCCCAACTAACGCAAAACAACTCTTGTGAACAGGTGCGTTGTTGCGCAGAGGGGGAACACCTTTGTTAAAAATTTTTTCCTTGATGGATTCTTTCAACCACTCTAAAATTAAAGTGTAGTATTTTTTCTGGTATGGAAATGCATTTGTTTTTCAATTCGATCAACAGAATCTGAACTTCTTTGTACACTTTCGTTGTGCCACTGTATAGAAATATTAAAAATAATAATATAATAAAAATAATAAAAGATAAACTAAAGCAATAGTAACAATCGTGAAGAAATGATGCGATAGCCTTAGCTCTCACTAAACCCCATGTAATATTCTCTGCTTCTCCTCTTCTCCGGAATGCAACGTCGTTATAAAGCAGAAGACATGTTGACACCAGACTGGAAAATTACAACAAGTGAAGGATATGAATCATCAGAAATATTCCAGCATCATAAACTTACATCATTTCTCATACTACAAGCACCAAACTGTAGTGTTATACACAATATAGGCACAATTCTTCTCTCATGCCCTTGAACTTTCATTTCTATCGCTTCGGATCAGATCATACTGTTGATATCACTTGCTTTTTTGTATTTTATTGTAACATTTATCTGACAGTTGCTATATAAGAACCCTTGTTGTATACGACAAGAATATTCTATCTGCATTCATATTTCATCATTCGTCTATGTGGTATTTTCAGCATAATATGATAAGAAGGAAGGTTTTTCAGAATAAAAAATTTATCTATTTATAAGTATGCAGTGGCTCTCAAGTAGATATTGTGTTGTGCACAATACATCGAAATAGATAATATTTGAATTTAAATTTTGAAGGACCTTCTCAAACACAAATGTGCTTAAAGATATATTCAAAGAAGTATTGATGGATTCATGAATAAGTATGAAATTTTGCCCACACTGGGCGCCATAAAATCGAAAAGATAACGGACGTTTATTTTGAAAAAGCAGTAACAACATTAATTATTTTTGATCATATAACTATCCATAAGGCTGTGAATTACTATTCAAAGCAGATTATTCAACATTATTTTACAAGCACAATAATATAAGTTATTTCTAAAGTGCATAACTCATACTTTTTTTTTCATAGTGCTTTCCTAGACAACTAGTTTGTTGGTTATTTTATTTTATTTTTATACTTTAATTTTAATTCAAATGGTAAATCTAAACACGTTATCTTAACTGATAGCTTGATGTACTGAATCTGTAGCACTGCGATATAAGAAAATAAAATGATGGATAATAAAATTAACTGCAAAAAAGTATAAAATGGTATATTTTATAACAATATACTACTGTACTAGCCGTAAAATCATGTCAATTGCAAAAAAAATCAGAAACCCAGACACACCAAACTATTTTTGCTCAAATTTCAGTACCACACATATTGAAGAAGCTCTTCAAATCATGAATAGGGTTGCTGAGATAATTTCAATTTCCTTCGGCCCGAAATAAACATTTTTATTATTTTGGTTTTAAATTCAAAAACAAATATTTTTTATACAAATAATGATTTAAAGATAAATAATTAGCAAATAGGAAGAAGTGGCTAATAAAAAAAAGCTAAGCATGTAATGTAAAACTAATCAATTCACAAAACATAATAAAAACTCTATTCAAGAGTCTGTAGTAAACTTTCTTCAAAGTTTCTAATATCCATGTCCATGCGGTATCCAATCCCAAAATATAGCCTAATAGGAAGTAATTATGATAGAATCATTGTTCGAGGATAAATTCTACGCTTTTCAAATCAATTTTCCCGTTATTTCATTTTTTTTATGCTGGAACGAAAACAAAATCTAACAATTTTGTTTATATTTTAAATCACTCAATAAAATAAAATTATAAAAAATCCACAAACCAGTCTGATCTTACAATGACAAATTTCGAGAATATGAGAGCAAAATTAAAATAAGTTGATGATGTCAGATACTTATACGGCCGGGATTGGTTTACAAACCAATTATGAAGAGAAATTTTAAAAGAATAAATCAAAAAATAAAAGAATACGAGTCTTTGTAAGTCAAAGTGCAATCATCGTTGTGGTGCGCTCACAAAATATAAAATCAAGAATAACACTATTGATAAAAACAACTTTAAAAGCAATACAAAATTGTAGTATTGCAAAACAAACATAACCCTTTGTACAAAAATAGTTTACTTAAAGTGCACAAAATTTCAGTTTCTACGAAAGAAAATTATCAAAATATTAATGTATCCACAGATAACAATGAATAAAAGTGTGCGTACATGAACAACTCATTATATTAACATTAATATTTTGTTGGCCCACCATTTGCTCTAATTACGGCCTTCATCTTGTTTGGCATGGAATTGGCAAGATTCCGCGTCACTTGTACTGGTATTTTGGCCCACTCTTGACACAAGGCGGCTTTGAGGTCTTCTTTATTTCTAATGCTGTGTTTTCGGACTCTACGCTCAAGATAATACAATAAATGATTTATGGGGTTAAGGTCGGGCGACTAAGATAGAGAATGTAGCTGTTTTAGGATATTGAAAATTAACCACTCCTTCACAATACCACCGTATGTTTTGGATCGTTATCTTGTTAGAATATCTAGCTGCTTCGTAGGCCCAATTTTCAGGCGGATTATTTTAAATTGTTTTTAATATATTAAGATATACTATGCGATCGACAATTTCTTCAATTATGAACAAATTCCCCACTCCAGCCGCTGACATACAACCCCAAACTAGAACATTACCACCTCCATGTTTAACGGTTGGAATTAAGTTTTTCTTTTGAAGACTTCTGTTATCTTTTCTCCAAACTCTGCGTCTTCCATCATGTCCGAACAAGTTAAATTTGCTCTCGTCACTAAAAAGAACAGTGTTCCAGAAAGTATAATCACCATTTTCATGAAGTTTGGCAAATTACAAACGTTTCTTCTCCTCTACTTCACTGATGTATACCTTTTTTCGTGCCCATCCACTGAAGTATGCAGAACTGTGGAGAAATATGCGAACCGTTATTGGATGAACAACCTTCCAAGTAGTATGCTGAATGTCTTCCGCTAGGATTGTTGAAGATGTCCCCGGTTTATTTCTTATTTCGGCTAATATACTCTTTTTTTCCATTGGTTTACGAGGCCTGCCGCTTCTCAACTTGTTTTCACAGAATTTCTCACCCGGTAGTTTTTTATGGCGGTCTGAATACTGGAATGAGGTTTATTTACTATTTTCCCGATTTCGCGGTAAAAATGTTTTTCGTTTTTCAATTTCACAATAAGTTCCTACATGTCACGTGATATTTCTTTTCGTCTCGATTCCATTATTTAAAAAAAATTTATGCTGCAATTTGGATTTACCGACAGTAAAAACCAACTGCTTCAATTATTTCATTACTGCATGCAGCCCCAAACAAATTTATCGCTATTTTTTTTTACTATTTTCTTAGAAGTGTACGCAGACTTTTGTTGTTTGTTATCTGTGGACATTTTAGTTTTTATTAATTTTTTATCGTAGAAACTGAAATATCATGCACAAAGAGGTATGTTTATTTTGCAATACCACAATTTTTTATTTATGCTATACTTAATTAATTTTTTATTTATGCAATGTTATATGGTGTACGTAGACTTATATTCGGCACTGTATGTACATATGTATTTGCTCTAAGCATGCAAAAAGTTGGAAATCGATAAATCTGTTCTGCTAAATCAATAGGATAACGAATGTGGTAAAACAATTGAAATTAGCAAATGCACTATTTATCCCTCCAATTTGCGAGTTAGTGTAATACAAAGCAAAGTTGCCAAGTATAATGTGTGGTAAAATGCTATTGTTTTTTTCATTTGCTATAGTTAAGTTTTAACAACCAAATGCATAAATATGAAAAACTTTCATCCAAATTGAAACTGTAGCCTTTCTAAGAAATTAGCTACAGTACATCTTTCCAGAATATGAGATAGTTTATGACTCTATTAAAGCAAACTTTAACGATCAAGTATTGCTGTGTTATGATGTTGTCTTCTGGATATGTTCTTTGCTATGTTGTAATCAATATTAGTTTCATAGTCTTTTTATGCTCATGAATGAAAAGTCGACGCACGCATTAACGTTAATTTTTTATATACTCCGCATAAGATGGTTTATAATGTTTGTCGTTGTTTATTGTGTCTGGCGTTTCAATAATAATTTGGTAATAAGTCGGTGTAATTTATTAGTTTGATAGTTTATGTATCTTGTCTTATAGTTCCGTTCAAATTTTATTCAATTTCAAAAATATATTCACGAATGCTAGCTAAGCAGCTGTTTATCTGTATAAATAAAAGTCAATATTCGTATGTGTGTGCCCTATAGATTCACAAACGTCCCAATCGATTTTTGCTGAAATACCATAATTGCCGTGTTCTTTTTTATTAGTTAGTACTTCAAAGTACTTGGCAGTAGATCAAAAATGGAACGCTATCTTTGTTCGTACGAGCAGATTCTAACCTTTGAAATTATATGCAGCTTTCAAATGCCACCATTAAGAGAAAATATAAAAGTAACTAACTGAAAATTACCTATCTTAACTTTCAACACATTATGAGAGCTATTTCTGATTTTCTAACTACCAAAACATTCAACACACCATTGGAATAACCAAATGCACCTATTGGGCCTTTTTACACTTGTATTCTTGATGCATTACTCAAACTGGTTTTACAACAATCAACATTTCCACACTTGTATTCTTCAGCAACGGAACCGTTCATATACCGATTATGCATATGAATGTGTGCGTGTTGTTGTTTTCTCATTTCGACTTGAGTGTTTCATGAAAAATTCCTGACCCGTGAACTATGTTTATAGTTGTGTTAGTGAATTGCATCAGTTTCAATCAGTTTCAAAAGTGATGAAAAATTATCTCCAAGTGCATCACTTTTTGTAGAGATTTCCCCTCGATTCTTCTGCCTCTTGCCCAGAAAACCGGTTATAGGACTGCATCAAGAATACAAGTCTAAAAAGGCCCATTGACAACTAAATAGCCATCTCACGGTAAAAAAGGCGTAACTGCTCGGGCATAAGAACACGAGTAGTTGGTAGTAGCCAGAAGTATTGGCAAGTACTAAACAATAATAATGGAAGACGGGCAATTTCAAGTGTTTAGAGAGCGGTTTGAACTAAAGCGATAATGTAGTTATGTTGTTTTTACAGCACCAGTTGAATATTTGATCTTTCTATCTTTTGGTTGCTACAAATAAGTATATACAGTGAAATTTTCAGCAAAAGAGCAAACATTTGATAGTACACAATTGAAGCGTGCTAATTCTTTATGGTAACACATTTTTTCGTTAAGACCAGTCACACAATAGAATGCTATTCATAACAATGAAGTTCAACAATGAAATAAAAACTATATTTAAATTAAAAAAAAAACAAACTATAAATAAGTAACAAATCAAAAATCTTTTTCACGGTCATCAGACGTACTAATTGAAAACGAAGTATATTTTCGACTCAAAATATATCCTTCTAAATCATGTGCTTAAGTAACCATTTTATCCGCAAGCAAATACACTTCGGCTTGTCGTTTGAATTTACAAGTTCTCTCACAGACTTCAATGTATAATTACTCTTCAAATACTATTTCCTTACAACAAAAAATATTATACTCTTGCAATATTCTCGTCACATTGCATTTAGCTGATGAATGAGATCCTTCAAAAAGTTTTCATTAGCCATCAAGAACGAAAAAGCTGCAGAGTTTCTTTCAACAAACAAAAACACTGATGTCGACAAATTAATGAGTAAATACACTTTCATTCACTTCTGACTGAAAGTGTAACAGGAGTATGCGACTTGACTTTTTATTTCCGTTTTAATCTACTTGTACGGCACATTTTGCTTGACATCCGTAAATAATTAAGTAGTTGCAAGAAGTCATGATGGTTTTGTACGTTGATGTTGCTTTTGGTGACGGTGAAGAGATTGTAGGAACAGCATCGACACGCAAGTTAGTGTGTTCGTTGTAAACAAGTAAATGGGGAAGTAAAGCATAGACCTGTATGACAAGAAATACAGATTAGGCCATATATTAGTTACATGTTTTGTTAGCTACATGGTTTGTTTTTCTAATTTGTCTTTTTGGTTAGGTTGACGTTAAAAATTGGTGCATCGCTGACAGTCTCGGAAAGATTTACTCTCCTTAATACAAAATATATCGATTGTTTTGAAAAGGATCCATCAAAAATTGGGTGCTAATTAACTCGGCAGCTGCAGCAGCTGACCAAGGAAGTGGTAGATAAGGCCAAGATTGAATGGGCTATAGGCACACTCCGATCTTACTAAGCTACAGGGATTGATGAAATATCGTCCATCAAGCTTTAAAAAGCTGACAGGACCATCATCCTCATCCTGCAGCGTAATTTTACCGCATGCCTCGGCCTCGGGGTAGTACCCGAGCAATGGACAAAAGCTAGGGTGGCCTTCGTTTCGAAACTTGGTAATCATTACGTGAATTATCTCAGACCAATTAGCCTAACATCGTTTCTGCTCAAAATACTAGAGAGGCTTGTATCAAAAGCTCGATAGATGTCGCGAGAATCTATGTTGATCAACACGCGTATCGAGTGGGCAGGTCAGTAGAAATGGCATTACACGAAGTAGTAGGTACAAGAGAAAAATCCTTACAGCAAAAGGAATTTATGTTTGCAGCCTTCTTAGACATTGAGGAGGCCTTTAATAATGTCACTGTTGAAGGTATCATCGATGCCTTGGTTCGATATGCAGTGGATAAAACTCTGGTGACCTGGGCATCGGACTTACTCAGAAATAAGCAGATTGATGCCACCTCTTTGGAGGCCAAAGCAGAGAAAATAGTCGAAATCAGAGCACCACAAGAAGGGATTATATCTCTCCTTTTCCGGATCTTGACTGTCAACGAAATACTGTAGAATTTAAGGGCCAGTGGCTTTAAGGTGTTGACGTATGCCGATGACATTGTGGTACTTGTGAGGGGTGCGTTCCCACAAACTCTGTCGGAGTCTATGCAGTCGGCGCTGGAACATATCCAAATCTGGGCCAGAATTTCGGTCTTAGGGCAAACCCGACGAAAACCGAACTTGTACTTTTCACAAGGAAACACAGGTCGCCAGTTGTTGATACGACTAGCATCAACTGAATAACATTGGAACTTGTTGATAGTATAAAATATTTGGGCCTTAGACTAGACAGGAAACTGAACTGTAGGGTTAATGCGAAGCACAGAATAAGTAACTCTCGCGCAGAACTTTTCACGGGCTGATCTGCAAACTCCAGTACCTGGGTTCTTAAAACCAAGAAAGCCTACAACATATTCACATGTGTAGTGAGGTTGATTTTTGTGTATGGAGCGATCGTGTGGTGAAAGGCAGCGGAAAGTAAAACCAAAATTAGGGAGCTAACAAGACTGCAAAGATTAGTTTACATATGTATTATGGGCGCTTCGAGAACCGCCCCAGTGGCTGGATTGGAAATGATTCTGGGACTTATGCCCTTGGATTGATTCATCTTTAGAAGCGCAAGCTTAGCAGCAATATGCACTAAAAATTCCGGCATGTGGAACGATTCAATTCAGTGGGGCAACAGCAACATTCCTAGAGAGTGCCGCAGAAGATTTGAGCTCGTTGCGGAAGACACGGATCAAATGAGCAAAATACTACATCTTTGCAGGGTTTTCCATGCCAAAATACCCACAAGAACAGACTTGAATAAAAAGGAAGCTACCGCTTAGGGTGTCATCTGAATATACACGGACGGGTCAAGGACGGAAACAAGAGTTGGCTCGGGGGTGTTTTCTATGGATTTGAACTTTAACATGTGGTGTAGATTGTCGGACCATGCTACTGTCTTTCAGTCTAAAGTATATACTTCTACTGTACAAGACCATGGTCTTGCCAGTACTCACGTATGTATCCGAGACTTGCGTGCTCAGCAAAAGGCACTCTAATCTCTTAGCCACATTCGAGGGAAAAGTCTTGCGGAGAATCGTTGGCCCCATATGTAAAGAAGAGTGATGCCGGAGACGCTCAAACCATTAGCTGTACGCTATCTACCTAGAAGCAGATATAATTACAAAGATAAAGCTTAGTAGACTCCGATAGGCAAGACATCTACTTGGTATGAGCGAAGAGGTATCTGCTCGGAATACCCTTTGCGGTAGATTTTACAGCAGACGACAGTGTGGGAGACCTTGCTTGCACTGAAGGACGCTCGAAGCAAAGAGGTACTTAATTGGATAACATCGGTTCGCTATCGGGACCAATGGAAAAATTTGCTGGAGAAGCACAGGACCGGACCCCGGTGGTAGCGCCGATGATGATGTTGAAAGTCTTAATTTGATAAATCCTCTTTCTGTGCCGTTCTCACTACTTATAGAACAGCTCACGTATTATAGTTGAGAAATGTTGGAAAATGATAGATATAAGATATATCTTCTAAATTCATTTGCGAAAAAAAGTGATAAGGTGATTACTAACATCCGACACCTATCTAAAACAATGAATTTTTGTTTATAAAATTTTTGATAAAAGCTAGCGCATTGAATTTTAAATAAATCATTGATTTATTCATTTATTCAAAAACGGATGAGATTCTTTATATACTCTCATTTTAAGCTTTCAAACATAAACCACTCAGAAGAGAGAGATATAAGGAAAACAGCAGTGAGAAAGGAAGCAATTCGTTCGTGCCAGAGTGTTAGTAATAATGAAGAAAAACTATGGGCACTAAGGACAAATTCGACAGACTTTTACTCCGCGAACAGGAAGATAGAGATAGTGATAACAAGCCGTTTGACGCGTTATAAACAGAAGCTGGTAGATCTTTGGTATCGGAGACACCAAAGAGAATATCTGAGGTAGTAACTCTCTTGATTTGTTCTAATTATAGATTTTACCTTTGTAGTAAAATTTTCTTCACTAAATTTCGTATATGCATAAGCTTATATCATTTCCTCATATCTCTCTGTTCTGAAATAAACCACTATATGTGCGCGTGGTCATCTTCAGAACATGATTCTCGAGTCATTTCTCTATTAATGAAAACATAGCAACATATTAAACATATTTTTTCAAAAAAGAAATTAGCAACAAATCCAAATAAAACTGTAACTGTTGTGAGTTAACGCACAGCAAATTCGTATGACCTAAAAATTGAAATTCAGTTATTATCTATGAAGCAAATCACTATTTCATTTATTAAAATTATGGAACAAATCAAGAAAGAGAGCACCAAATCAAAACATAACAGAAAACAATACATTTGAAGCGTTAGATTCTTTTCATTAGACAAAACCCGCAACATTATTTTGAGTTATTTTTTTCTGTCTTATTATTTCAATATAATTACGACTTATATTTACAAAACAAAATCTCCCCATAAAAAATCATTATAAAAGAAAATGTTCAAATCTTATACCATCATTTTCAAAGCATTCAAAAGATCGCAGCTCTTTCTTTTCAGTCAACTGTTTTAATTGCTATGAGAAGACAACTGAGAACATGATTCTGAGAATGAGAAGCTGTGCAACGATCCAACTGATAAGAAACGAAGTACAGCAAAACAGAGATTTACAAAGTATTGACAGAATGAATAGTACTTTCATTAAGAGGACAATTCTGCGAGTAACAGATTTCATCTGAAAATCTGCTTTGTCAAATAGTTTTTTATTTACGTCGCTCGAAAGAAAATATACATACAATTTTAGGTCATAATTACACGACGCGAAACAGAAATGAAAGTTGTGTAAAAAACTAATGGCGGATTAAGAGGAACAGGCTATGTGGGTAAATTAAAGTCTTCCAGTACGATGGAAATTATGAAAACCAGATTCTTTATTTAGGGTTTAATTTGGTAAAATGTAATCACTGATTTTCATAGATTTTTGTTGGAATTTTCTATTTTCAAAGAAATGGCGAATTTGGTACTTTAAAAAAAAAAACATTTAAACTAAAATTAAGTTCGAAGACTGCCCTGTACGAATATATGAAACAATTAATAGCAGAAAATAAGCGCAGCAGAGTAAAAATCCTGTGTTTATTTTTACTGATTTTTGAAGAAAATTAGTATCAGAATCACCTAGACAAAAATTTCATTTTACCTTATACATATGTACTTGTACTTATATATCAGCAAAAAAATTTGGTGAGATTATATCTGAAGTGCGCAATCTGATCAAGCTGAAAATTACCAACTATATGTAAGGAATAGATTTGTCTTGAGTTAAAATTAAGATATATTTAACCATTTGGCGGTGATGGGCATTTCAGTGAAATCTCGTACATAACTATACGATAGTAAAATAGGCGCACGAAATGAAAACTGATAGTGCTTTATGATTAGTTTTGGTAAAGCTCTGAAAGCCTGTAGCGCTATGTGGGCAGTGAGTAGACCGTCCTATTTTCAAATATCGAATTTTCATCAATTTTGAATGTATGGGCAACTCAGTGTCTGCAGTCGACACGTGAAACAAATCCTTCAAATCGTCGAGTCTACTGAAAATTTAAGAGAAATTGGAAAGGATTTGTTAGTTTAATACTTGGTCTATCCTGTCAGATCTGTAGGCACGAGAATCATTACTTAAGTTATTTATTTTTTGAGTTCATATTCACGAGAACTCACGACCAGATCATAAAATCGATAAAAACTTCACATGTCGTCTGTCTCAATTAGGACCAGATCGCATAGAAGTCATTGAGATTAGGCAACTCTGTGGCAGCAGTGCCATTTGAATTGCTTCCGATTACTTCCGATTAATATTTTCCGATGTTTGAAAAAAACAGAAAACAAAGAGAATTACTACTGTGTGAAGAGGTAGAAACAATTACTTGATTGAGGAGAAATAAAAAAAATATAGAAAAATGAGAGAGTTTTTTTGATATTAGGAATGCAAAATAGAATCAATTTACGGTTATAAGCTTAGGTGAAATTTGCGCATAATCGACTTGTTTAGGTAAACTCGAACAAAACGTAAAATTCACGGGAAGTGAAGTATGATAAGAGCTACGATTAATATAAATGTAAATGACGAAAAGTTGATAGCTGAAAGGCATGGTTTTAAACTCAATTTTTTTCACAAAAATAAATTTTTATATGATCCATACCTTATAACGGAAACAAACAGCAATTCTTTGAGTTTCTAAAGCATTGAATTTTTGCCGAGCGGTAGCTCTCAAAGTTTTTCTCGTCCTATTGCTTCTAATTACGACAAACATTTGCCAACCTGCTCACTGCGAAATACCATCAAGAAATTTGCATAAACAGGATATTGATTAAGTAAACAGTTCAAATCATTAACAAATCATTTTTCCAGTGTAAAAAGCATGAAACCAAGATCATAAAAAATCACATATTGAGCATATTCGTAAAATTTATTTAAAAATCTTCATAATAACTTCCTCCTGCAGCTCCAGGATATGTTCTTGAGCTTATATATTATGAGCCTGGATGTTCGTGACCCAATATTTTCCTCTCAGTGCTTCTTTTTTGTGATTATCTCTTTTGTGATTTTGTGATTAAATAAAAAAAAGTCTAGAGAGCAAATCCAAAGTAAAGAAGTAAGGGAAACAACGAAGTGTAAGCCCTAGCCAAGAAATCATGGTGCGTGTGGCTTGGTGCGTTCTTGTGTTGAAGTTTCCATGTGCCTTTGATGTAACTTCGCCAGCACACAGCACTCCTCTCATTCTTTTGAGCGTTTTCAAATAAAAAGCTGCGTTCACAATGGTCCCGGTAGGTACAATTCGTGATGAAGAAACTTCTATTGTTAACAGAGAGTATCGTTTTGATTCTGGACTTGGTTATGCGTGCTTTCTGGCCTGCAAGGGACGCTGGAGTGTGCTAGTATGAACTCTGCCTTTTTGTTTCATCACCTATCAGCGGTGATGAATCAAAAATTTATTATTATCCTTTTCACACATTGCCTAGAGCTCTTGGCACCAGAGCACTCGCTTATCACTTTGTTTGCTTGTCAGCATTTTAGGATCGAGTTTCCGACAACCGTTTCAATTTTCTAGCAACCGTCGGTCAGATTGCTTACCTTCAACCACACGACAAGGCAACACAGCTTTCCAGTGTGATGGGTTAAGGTTTGTTTTTCTTAATATTTTTCTTAATGATGGGTTAAGGTTTGTTATTCTTTAATACTCTTCAGTTAGTTTGAAGTATGCCTGCTCCATACGGTTCAAGAACAATTCAAAATAATTTGCCCAAATATCTTTACACTCGTTATGCCTATTATCTTGCCTGCTTCGTCTTTCCAAACGTGCGTCTGGAATTATGTCTTTCCTTGAGCTTTTTCATCATAACAAATATGCAGCACAAGCTATTATTTTCAAACAATCCATTCATCTAGCAAATTTTTCACTTACATACTAATGTTTTTTACAAAATTTTGTTAGAAAATTTTATTAGATCAATTTGTGTGCCAGCAACAATTTCTCGAAACCTCCAATTTTGAAAAGGTGTGGGGTGTTGCCAAAATACGATAGTATTTAAGTTTTTTTGATTTACCTATCCAATATGGATAGTAATGATAAACACAGAAAACAGTTGACATAATATTATTCCAGTTAAAGCTCAGAATACTTTTTTTTTACTTTTTTAGCAGACTACTTACATTAAAAAGTATACACAAAACATTCAATAAATATTTACAACAACACCTCTCAAAGACAATGCAGACTTGCTAAAATCAAAACTATCACCAGTCTTCTTAAAGCTCTTTTTATCGCTGAGACAGGTTGATTGTAGCCGAGATTGGTTCGATGAAAAGGAACGGATAATAAGCTCACGTACCCAAGCCAAATTAATCTAAAATAAATTCAGAAGAGACATTTCTGGCGATAAGCTAAGCAACAAAAAAGATTTTGAATTTTTGGCTTCTATTTTTAAGTGTGCCCATAGCCAAAAATTTCAGCCGATTAGTATAAGAAGGCAATCTAAGAGGATCAGACCACTAAAATTCATGAAGGAAAAATCACAAGAATTTTCTTCGAACCGATTCGATGCGGTCAATATACACTTGCTGGTTAGAAGCCCAAATCAAGCATGCATATTCGAGAATTGGTCTCACCAAAGCACAATATAAGGTTTTTGCCCAGGTGAATTGAACACCTGAAGAGACAATGATTTCTGAAGAGAGAAAGAGATTTCTCTCTTAAATCAAATTGAAATTGCTTTGCTGGAATTTACTTGGCATGAATCATCTCGTCACCTTGATCCAGTCAAAATGATATAGCACTTCGTTCACTGCCTACATTGCATGATATTGTTTAATGAAACATTTACACTCCTTAATATACAAATAAATCATCCACGAAACACACACAAACTGAATACTGTAAATTCACTTTTATCAAAATAATAGTCAGCTATGCATACGACAAAGCTACTACGATCCTCGCAATACATTTTTTACGCTAGCTGGTTAAGTTCACCTAAATTCAGACTAAATTTGATACTCATAATCAAAATTTTTCTATTTCTACTTCAGCTCTAAGACCTTTTACTTCTCAATGACAGCTATTCTATGGAAACTATTACACTCTTCATATTATTTATGTTGCGATTTACCGTCTCTTGGCCAACCAAATGAGTTACATTTTTCTTCGCTCGACGCAATCCACAGAAGCCATGGAGCGCAGCAGCGAGAAAATAAATATTAATAAAAGACAGGCGTACAAAAGATATAATCTGAAAGTAGGACTTCTACTGTACGATAAGCGAAATAAGTGCAGCGAAGGAAAACGCGAAATTTAAATATGTATATTAAATGAAAGCCACTTTACGACATAAATCTTTGTTTTAAGGAAAAAAAAACCCGATCCACATGCTACGAACTGGGTGAACGTCGTCCTTTGAACTGGAAGAGGTTACCGCGGTAAAGGAAATTCGGTAAGTAGAAATTTCTCACCGTCGTTGTTGGAGAAAATTTTCAGGAAATTGCGCGTCTTCGACCTCTTGCAAAACGTACTTTCGCTATCATAGACTGGAAGACGGGTATTAAGAAAATGACAAACGGCAGATTTGTTTCGTAAAGGATAATAAGGCTGCTTGCAAGTTAAACTTACCCAAGAATCAACCACACGGTGACTCTGTGTGCTTTTTACTAAGGATATATTGAATGCATAAACACAGTAATGAACGTATTATCGCGTCAAAAACATTACCGTTCTGATTTCTGTGCAAGTGCTTTAGTATTAAAGCCTGATTACAGTGTTTATGTACAAAAAATTCAAACCCCAAGCAACTCATTGAAACGAAGACATGCATAATGTAAGCCTGCACGACAAAATCTCAAAGATTTTAGACATAAACTAAAAGCACTTTGAAATATCTGGTTTAAAACTGATGATAAATGAAAGACATTTTTAATTTGCTTCAATCAATTTCGCAAATTTTTTGCATGCAAATTAGTAAAAACAAAATCATTAGATCTTATGACGCAAACTAAAAACAAATGTTTCAAATTCAAAATTTTGAGACTATGGTGGTCTAGTAAAATTAAAGTTTTTGTATCCCTGTAGCTGCTAACATAGTCAAGAGATGGAAACAAAATTCACATTGTAGGTTGGCCGAAAGGTGTACTGGAATTAATATATTTTCAGTTCTGGTGATCGAAAGGTCTGAATATTTTCGTTGTTATGGCGCCAACAGATGTTTCTATAACATCAAATTTCCTTATGATAAACATCTGTTGTGAAAAATTTAACAAATTTTTAAAGTTCGTGAATCACAGGCCAAAAAATGTTTCTATCCCTGTAAATTCCAATGCAGTTATCGGATTAAACTGATATTCACAGAGTGTGTTGTCCTTGAAGTGAATAGCCGTTGCAGACTTTAAGTTTCAGTGCTACCAAAGTGTTGTCACCACTGAACACTGTCATCATTTTGGTTCCCTGAGCCACAAAGTTACCCGCATTTTTATTAAACTTCTATCCGACATAAGATCCAGTTTTAATTATTTTTTAGTTGATTTGAAAATTCGGTCATGAATTCTCGCGGTCAGTCATTCCAGGTATCCGAAAAATAAGATATTAAGTGTAAGGCTGTCGTTCTTGTTGACTGCAGAATTTGGGAAATTGCAAGCTGACAGGGTGGAAAAAGAATTATAGTTATATTAGTCCAGTCGAAAAATCGCAAAAATGACCCAACCTCCGGAAAAATCGGAAAGTTTTGAAACTTTGCACACTGAATTATATGTGCCTAGGGATGAATATACCAAAAGTCCTCAAGAATATGAAGCGAGCTCCAGCGGCAATTAGCGAAAATAGGACATTTCCTTTGGTTTTTCGCTAATATCTCGAGAGCCGTTGGTCGGAAGTTGACTCTGCACATAATTAAAGCTTATCAAATTTACAACAAAAATGATTCAATAGATTTTTCTTGTATTTGCAATGGTTCTCGAGTTAAAGGGTGCTAAAGATACGGTTTTTTCTAAAACTGTCGAGGAGCGCGTCATTCCACAATTTTCACAACTAAGCCGACGGTTAGTTCCAATCAGGTGTCACTAGGGTTGCCATTTCAGTGGATCGAAAATCCGGGAGAAAATAAAAAATAAGTGAAAAACAATTTTATTTATTTAAAATGATATTTCTTTACACAACGAGTTGCTTGTAATGTCTTTTGATTTGCAAGGATAAAGTTATAGAATTCTTTACATGTGTGATTAAAATTTGTGCATACCTGAATTCCTGATTTTACATGTGTTTCATTAAGCCGATTACGATTTTTTGACCACAATAGATATATATTACCAGTTCTCGCGCACTTAAGAGGAGCACAAGAAGAGTAAATAAGAGGAGCAAGAAGGACATGGTGCCTGCCATTATCGGCACGCATGACGTAAGCGATGATCTCGAACTGAGAAACAGCCCAGTAGAGCTGATAAACAGTCGAGCTGAACTGATAAACAACCCTGTTGAGCTAATAAAGAACCCTGTTGAGCTGACAGCACAGATGACAAATATGGTAGTTGAACTGATAAACAACCCTGTTAAGCTAAAAGCCCAGTTGAGCTGTTTATTAGTTCAAAGATCATCGCTTACGTCATGCGCGGGCCGATAATCGAAGGCACCATGTCCTTATTGCTCTTCTTATTTGCTCCCCTTTTGCTCCTCTTAAGGGCGCCAGAACTGGTATTATATATCTACTGACCAAAGTTCGTTTACTACGCTGAAAATACGATCAGCGACAACATTTGCGATAGGGATCAATAGAGCGAATGTGACAAGTTTTTTTATTTCTTTGCCCGATTCTTCTTTACATTTTTCAAAAAAAAATTAACCCAACGCAAGTCTTCTCTCTTTGTTTTACTTGCGACAAAGTCATGCACTTCTCGCAGCAAACAGTAATCGTCGTACAATTTATCCTCATTTATTGGCTAATTTAGAGAAGCACTCAGATCTTTTATTTCATCAATTGTACAAATCTAGTGCAGTTTACGATTTTTAATCATTAATATTATAGAAAATAACTAAAATAAGTTACAAGCATATACTAGCGAGCATAAAATATAAATAAAAATATAAAAATACCATGAGGGCAATTTTTGTTAAATTTCCGGGAGAATTTAACTGCATTCCGGGAGCCGGGAGATTTTTTAAGTGAACTGTATTTTTCCGGGAGAATCCCGGAATTCCGGGAGAGTTGGCAACCCTAGGTGTCACTACTATCCGCGTCATTGCGTGAGTGTGATGTGCGGTAATTCATTTCTTTATTATTTTTTGTATGTTCTTACCATTTTCGTTCGGTCAGTGCCTAGTTTTTTGCATAGTAGGCGTATTACGTGTTTACATAATTGAAATAAGAAATGGTAGAAAACTGTTTGTTGTGCGAAAAATTTCTTCAATTTGTGCAACAAATTAGATCGTTATAACTAGCTAGTGCGCGAAGAAAAGATAATTTGAGTTTTAAATTCAAATAAGGTCGTCTGTGAATACATTTTTTGGATTGAAAACAAAATGTTTCTCCTGTGGGGATGTTATTGATGAAGACTATTTAAAAAACAATTAAAAAATCTATTGAAGCCCGCAGAGATACTTTCTATTGTAGAAATATGGAGATAATGACACAAGATGATTACACAAGGTGGTATGGCCCAAAGATTCGCCAACAATCTCAACCATTTGCCAGTGTTATGTAGCCTATGTTCTTAAGCATTATGGTGGCAGCAGCTGTTGTTGGTGTTTGATGGTTATTTAGTCGTCCCTTCCAGTTCAAAGAGAGCTGGACAGAGCCGAAGGTATAAAACAAAGAGGTCAGTTGACCTAAACTTTGGAGAGACAACAGCAGTAACAGTCAAACAGGATGATTTTCTTTTTAACGAAAAGAATAAATCGAGAATAATTTTATTTCTCATAAGTGCTGTTACCACAAATGGAGTTGAAATAGAACAAGCATCCAATTGTGCTGACACAATGATCGTTCAAACAGCACGCATGAAATTCTTGATTTGTGACAAAGTAGCAATAGCCAATGAAGATGTAGATCTTATTGTTCTCCTCATGACCTTAACTTCGACTGCACAAAACATATAATTGTGAAACCAAGCCATGGCAAAGTAGCAAGGAAAGAATATTCAAACCAGCAATTTGGGAATGAAAGACAGCATAATTCTTGTGCATGCGTTTTCAGCTGCATATCGAAAAGAGAAATTTTCCGGTTATAAATTTATCAAGACAAAAGCGGTACTGCAAGGTGCTGCTGAAAATTCCATCAGCCCAGATTCATCCCGTGAGGCTGTATCTGCTGCTGGAGACAAAGTATTCTTGTCATTGTACAATGCGCCCAGGAAGCAAACCTCTCTTAACATGCACCGCTATAACGCTTTCACCCAATCGGTATCCAATCCTAAACTCGACCTTTATGCGTTGCCGCCCACAGAAGGAGCAGCATGACAGCGTTTTTTTTAGTGTACCACCAAATTGAATTTTGGCTTGTGAATAGAAGTAGAGTGGGGGTTGGAAGTTGGAAAGCGATCAGCTGATCCCTGTTTCACCAGAAGATCCAGCAGCACCTGAAGCTGTCCTCAACCTAATTTGTTGCAAATATACTGGTAGATGTGGGAACAGATGTGGCTGCCGAAAGCCACGAACAATGTGCACAAGCATTTGTCCTAGCTGCCATGGCAAATGCTTGAATAGTGCTATTTCCACCATCGAAGAAGACTTTGATGACTCTGATGGTCCCGATATCATAAACCTTGAAGAAACAGACCATTCAGACCAAATAAGAAACATTGAACATTTGGTGCTGGAAGATAAAACAATGTACTTGTGCTTGCTAGACGCTTAACCAGAAGTCAGGTGAGATTGCACATTTGTATTTTTTTGATATTCATTTACCATGCAACAGTATGCATAATTCGGTTGTCATATTCTTATCTATTGAATGGTTGTCTCACACTATCATCTCATGCATAGTTACCTCTTTTTACTGTGTTTCAGGCAGCAAATGCAGAAACTGACCTAGATGAGCAGATTGCAGGGCTTTCTACCAAGAAGCAATCAAGTTTTGATTGATTTTTCTGTGTATTTCATTGTTTAATATATATAATGTCTTTATTTTTATACACAGTTGTGAAGTTAATCTCCTCAATCATCCTTGGTATCCAAACATGTAAGTAAACCATTCTCAAACATAATTAGAAATGCCACATTGTACAGCACTAACATGGTTTTTCAAAAAAAAAAAAAAAAAACCCTATCTTTAGCGCCCTATAGCTCGGGAACCATTGCGAATACAAGAAAAATGTATAAAACATTTTTTTTCCAAATTGATTAATTATGTCTATGGCCAACTTGTACCTCCAACCAACGATTCTCGAGAAATTAACGAAAAACCAAAAAGTGCCCTTTTTTCGGTAATTGCCGCTAGAGCTCGCTTCATATGCATGGGGACTTTTGGTATATTCATCTCTAGGTGCGTCTAAATCAATGTGCAAAATTCCAAAACTTTCGGATTTTTCTGGAGGTTAAACTTGTTTTGGCTCAACTTTATCCTATTTGTCTTATTTCTGAATAGCAAAATTTTTACAAGTGACTCGATGATTCGAAAGACTCTAGCTAGTGGGTTGCCCACAGATTCATTTTAAATTTATTTCCTTGCAAATTTTAATACGTCCAGCGATCTAATGTTAAGGATAAACGTTATAATACATCTAAATTTGAAAAGGCTATGTGTTTACTTTCTTACATACTTGTAGGACTTGTAGGACATCTCCATATACTTGCAGGGCTGAAAATTTTCACATATACATCATAAACAAGCATTAAACATTGTCAGTTTTCATTTCACATATGAATTTTTTTTTCATTCCTAAGAAATATGTCCGCGGCCACCAAAAGTTCGTGATAGCTCAAACTAGATTCATAAAATTATAAATAAATAAACAATTGGAGGCCCAAATTCCGTGTAGCTTTGAAGTCAGTGTTCATGCATAGGCGAACAAGCAGTATCGGATTAAAGCAATGCAACGGCGGATTCTGACCCAGACCTGCGTGGCTGGCAGGTTGCATTTTTTTAGTAAGCGAAAGTCTTGCTTAACTCGTAAATTGGAAAATCAGCTATCGAAGATTGTTTTTGCCATCTATAAAGCAGGGAAAAATCCCCAAAGAAATGCATTTAAAGGTGATTAGGTGTCAATGATATTTTATAGGAGAAATAATATTGTCTCTCACCTCTATCTTATAGTATATTTCATGAAAAAAATCTTTGCAGCCGATTTCCACCTCGATGCAATTGAATATGTCTGAGAGTCAAATTATTTTCATAATGCTATTTACTTCTTCAAACAGAAGCACTTTGAAAAATGCTTACATATTTCATTGCCCTTCAATATGATTCAGAAACCATAACAAGTAAACTTCTTACACCATATTACCGAAAATCCAGACCAAACATGCTAATAAAATTGCAACTACAATGGGAACGTCAAACAGAAATGCCTGCTGTTGACACCAGACGAAATTGACAGAAAATTGTATATCTAATTTTAGGGGTCAGAGATTATTACAATCGCACCCGGCATATCTATGCAATATTCCACCTTCTAGACCGGCAAATACATTTGGCACTCACGTTCATATTCACATCGACCAAATACAATGCAAAAAGTATCTGCTTTTGCAACGTCTTAAGGGATTTCGACAGATTACTTTTAACGCAAATGCATCAAAGTAATCTATGCTGGGGTGACGATAAGCTGCAGATGATGCCATTATAAATACGTTTCGTTACGTACGGCGAGAGAGTCATTGTAATGACGGTTTATGAAAAGTACATTTTAGTTGG
This sequence comes from Nemotelus pantherinus, assembly GCA_963978885.1. Taxonomy (NCBI): domain Eukaryota; kingdom Metazoa; phylum Arthropoda; class Insecta; order Diptera; family Stratiomyidae; genus Nemotelus; species Nemotelus pantherinus. Next base: position 41,793,381 of record OZ022265.1, on the reverse strand, counting down.
TCTGTATCTCAAAAATAAATTGAAGGATAATCTTCGTGCCGGCGTCGATGTCCCTTTAATAATGCTTGCTAGATATTGGTGGAAGCAGATATTGTATATTTCTGACAGCTCGGTATTAAGTGTTGGAATTGAAGCAATATCTTCGTAATTTGATGAATTTCGAAGTATTTTTTGTTAGTGTTGAAATATATGTATGTAAGTATGTTGCATGTGGTTAGTACATTAATATAGTAAACTGGGGGAATGGCTACATATAAATCTTCACAAATACTTCAAATACAAGTCCAAAACATGAATCAAAAAATAAATCGATATCAGGTTCACAAAAGCTTCGACATTCATTGCATTATTAATTCGAATTCATCATGCCTGCTGAAATAAAAAAAAAAAATATTTTAAATCGATATCAAGAGATGAAAAAACACTATCGGTTATCTTGGAATAGTTTTAAAGAACGTCCATTTACTTTGATTTCAACAATCAACTTTTTTATGTCCGCTTGCCTGTTAAAAGCAACGGGATTGACATCAGAAGAACCAACAGGAATAAGGATACCATCTCGAAATCGGACGTTGTTAATTATAGGAATTTAAAACTTTGCTTCATTATTTCTCTGATAAACAAACGTAAGCAGTGAAAAAACTTTGGTTCGTAAGCAAGTAAGATGAAAAACAACTTCCAACATTTTTTCCATCGTTCACACCCAACTGAAAAGTAGTTAAAAGTATTCTCCATCGTAGCCTTGAATGCTGGAGGTCTGTTCCTCTTTGAAGAACGACCTGCTTGCTGTTTTGTAGTGTTATCGTAGAATTTTTATTATAGAAATTTAACTCCGAGAAGACGTCGTATTATCATACCAAGGTTTGCATTCTGTTACACAAATGAATCAATCAAAAGTGCTGCCAACTCTCGAAAGAATTCAATATCTTCAGTGCTAGATAAAATATTTTATGATTCTAGAGGAGTTATTTAATTGAATCTTTAAGTAAACCTAACAATCCATGCGAACGAGCAATCATAGATTGATACCACTTTTTGTTCATATTGCAACATAATTATGCATTGTTACAATCCAACGATGTCGTCAACACTCTCGCAACAAGTTCATTCTGGAAAACAAAAGACAACAAAAATTTACTCGTGAAACGTGATTAAGAAAACTTTATGGATCTATTTTCTATCGATTTCAGGCTATTTAACGTCGAAACAAATCCGAAAGTCATTTATATCGAATGAAAAATGATGGGAAAAAATACTTAGGATGTTCCGAAAGGGTACCGTATCTCCTGTTATTTATCAGCAAAGGTCGGTGTCATTACTTTTTTTCAAATACAGATTTCAGGTCCTGACTTCTGACTTAAGCGGAACGAAAAGAATTAAGACTGGCGGTTAACTTTAGACTGACCTACGGATCGAGATTTTTATAGGTTAATTAATAAAAATTTTAGTATTTTGTTCATTGGCTTTGCAGTGTAATTGATACGGGCATAGAAAAAAAATATGGATTTGAAGTTTCCTGGACTCTGTAATATCCATCTACTGTCAGCTGAAAATGTATTATTTGCTAAGCTCATTAAATGCGAATATCTATTTACATTATATTTTTGCTATCATGTGGGCAGCTAATGGACTACGTTTCGAACAAAACCAGTGCCTATGTATATTTTTTTTTAATTTATAAGAATTTCTATTAACCTTTGCTTATCACAATACAAGCAATTGTTTTTGTGTCAAGCTGAATTCTACTAATATGAATGCTAAAAAATGTAAAAGTGGTATTGAAAAAAACCTTAACGTAGTGAATTCACGTACATTGAATAAATGCACCAATATATTCACTGAAAAAAATCCACATGGTGCCGAGAGCTATGTAACATAGCGCATTATTTATGGTCCCATTTATGGTTCGCAGTGCCATAATGTTAGAATCTACATAGCGCGTGGTTCTATGTAACATGGCGCAGCAATTATGGTCCCACACGCTATGTACATAGTGCCCTGAGCTATGCAGTATGGCTCCAGCGCCATAATTACATGGTGCAGAAATTATGGTCCCACATGCTATATTACATAAACCATATAATATGGCTTCAGTTGCCAGATTGTTTGTTATAATTTAGTGAGTCCCAAAAGGTGAAAGACTGTTTGGAGAAGTGGGGTTTTAGCAGCCTCATCGACAAATTTATAGGTGAGCGAATTTTGATATTGTTCGTTATCTGAAGTGAAAAATCATATGCATAAATCATATTCGTAATTGAATCATTCGGATTCGAAGGTAATAGTTTCAAATTTAAAATGTTCGTGGTGGAAGTGCATACTTTTGAAGTTGCATTAACACAAAAGTCATGTATATACTTAGTTTCGGTGCATTAGCATGTGATCGCCGCTGGTGTTGGCCCTCTTCATGTATGTTCTGTTTGCGGTAGTGAAGTGTCAAAATTATTATATACACTCTCCGACAAAACTTTTGGCAATCCTGAAAAAGTATTGAAAAATCACAGGAAATAAAATTTTCTGACCAGAATAAGCGCTAGCCTTAGCAATTAGCCAATGACGGTTTTTGAAGCTTAATTTATTGTACGTTATTGTACGATTATTTGCGAATTTTTCTTATTTTCAGTTCAACAAAACTTTGGGCCACAGCTTAATCTAAGATAGAGATATGTTTCTGTGTTTGTCCACCATTATTTCTAAACACTTCTTTTATTCTTGTTGCGAGAGTGTGAATAAGTTTTTGGACACTTTGTTGGTCCATTTTGTTCCACTCTTCTTATACTTTAGACTATAGTACATGGCATGGAGGACTATAGTACATGGCGTTAAGGACTATAGTACATGGCTTGGAGGGCTATAAGCATACAGTGCTGTGATTTTAGCATTTTGAATGCTAGATCTAGCATTATTTTTTTCCAAAACGGCATTCGAAATTCGGAGTTGGCATTTAGCATTTAAATTTAGACTTCGGAATAATCTGGCACTCATCTATTTACAATCTCGCCCTATCACATTTTAATTTCAAACTCCAAAATATAAAGATTATAAAGTCATCTATATTGCTTTGAAATGGTAACATTCAATTTAATCGTGATGATGCTAAAAATCAGCTCAAACTTACCAAAGTATGTGCATTCTAATTAGATATTTTTTCCTGAATAATGTGAATTAATTGTTTTGTTAGGACTTCAAATGCAAGCAATCGTACGGATAACGCTGGAGAAAAATCTTCGTTATCCGACACTCATACTTTTTCTTCACTTAAAAATAAATAATTGTTGCTGTTTTGATTGAGAGATTCCAAACGATGTTTTGAAAAATATTGGTAGAAATGAGCTTTACACAAGACAAGATTTAGATAAACCTAATATGTCTGTAATAGATATAGAATCATTTTGAGATGTAAGTTTTAAACTTCTAATTTGTTTTTGTTAAACATACGAGGGTTGATCAATAAGTAATGATAATGAATATAAACCAAGGTGATTAAACTTAAAAGATACATTTATTTTTCAACATAGTCTTCTAATAAGTTAATGCATTTAGTCCATCTTTTTTTCCAAACTAAAGATACCCTTAGAAAAAAACTATTTATCTGGACTCTCCCAAAATGCCTTAACAGCGGCCATCACTTCCCTATCATTTTCAAATTTCTTACTCTAAAGGTGTTGTTTGAACCGAGGAAATAGGTAAAAGCCACTGATAGCTAGATCTGGCAAATAGGGTGGGTGTTCAAGCAGTTCGAATCCTGTTTCTTTAATTGTATCCATCGCAACTGCAGCCTTGTGAGCCGATGCGTTATTATGAAGAAACAGAACTCCGGCTCGCAGTTTGCCGTGTGTTTTCTCCTTCATTGCCTCTCGCAGTCTTCTTATTTGGTCAGTTTAGTAAGAGCGTAATATATTGGCTCTCTTTTCCAAATATTCCATCTCAATAATTTCTTCAGGGTCCCAAAAAACTGATGCCATAACCTTTCCTGCCGAACTTGACACTTTGAATTTCTTCAGCATCGATGAAGAGAATTGCTTTCAGGTTATCGATTGCATTTTGGTTTCTGAATCAAAATGGTGGATCCAGGTCTCGTCCATGGTCACGAAATGTGACAAACAATTTTCCTGATCTGCTTGGAACTTTTTGAGATTCATCCTTGAATTGTCAATTCGTTTCTTCTTATCCTCGTCCGTTAACATTCTTGGGCAGAGACCTTCTTCATATGTATTTTGTTGGCAAAGATTTTTCGAACACTACCATATGAGATCCCTTTGACCTCAGCTACATGCCTGAGGGTCACTCTTTGATCTGCCAACACGACATCTTCGGCTTGTTTTACGTTGTCTTCAGTGAGGGATGTGGATGGATCCTTCGCGGTGTTCATCTTCAGTGTATGTTCTTCCCAGCTTAAACTCATTGGCCTAGCGTACAACGGTGGAATATGGAGGAGCAGAGTCCCTTAATGTTTCCTCTATGTCCCCGTGTATGCCTCTGGGAGACAATTTTTTCAAACAGTTTTTCAAGCAAATTTGGTTTTTCCCCATTTTGATGTTCTCTCTTCGTCTGTTCGTATTCAAATGAATGTAGCTCCTCCTAAAACTGTGAAAATAAATGGCAGCACTGTAAGCATAGCGTCTGCTCCTATGTACTTTTTGCCATGTACTATGACGTGTGGCGCTATATTTTATCACAATCCAAAATCGACTATGTACATGGCGCCAGAAGTCTATAAATTATGGCGTTTGGCGCTATGTGTTATTTCAGAGTTAGAATTAAACTAATTTTTTTTAAAATTAATTTCAATTTACTTTTCATTTTTAATGTATCCTATTGAATAACCTGGAAATAAATGTAACATCTAGTGTAAATACTTTTAAGATCTGTTGACCCTTATAACGTTACATTTTGCTTTAGATATTTGTTTTTTATTTTCATAACGATCCTAACATGCTAATATTACATGCAATTTATGGGCTACCTTAAAATATTTTGATCATATTTTACTTGAAGTTTTTCCTTATATGATGAACACACTAACGCTAACTCGTGTCTCTAGGCTCTTAGCTTAAATGACAAAAACTAAAACTCAGTCCTGGTCTCACACCTAACGCCTTTTGTTTAGCCATAAACCTTAAAAAACATTTGGTTGTTAAATATTCTGTAATAATACATACACTCTGCTGGTGTTGACACCATAGTATCGACGCCACGGTGGATGAAACCAAAAAAAGTTACACGTTATAGGAAAAAGTCGCATGTTGTGTCAAATGTGTGTCAAATGTACAAACTGGCAAAATTATAGTCGATTTAAATAGCAAATATAAGCGAAAAAATAATCGATGGAATTGTTCCAAAGTTTAGGACAGATTGTAGAGTAATTTTTGTATAAAACATCGTAGTCGGGTCAAATGATAATTGTTTTTTTTGTTTTTTTGTCAATTGACAATCTATTGAAGTAATTGAACTGTTAATAAAAATGTTGGAATGTGTATAAATGTGGAGTAAATTAGTGGCAAAAAGAGCAAGAATCAAGGAATAGGAGTTGAGTACAATCAGTCGGTTTGGCCTGAGTGCTAAGGGGTGCCAAGTGCCTCTCCCCCAACCCACACACACACAGTTCCACGATACACATTACCCCTAATTTACCCCCTTCAATACTTTTTTTGATGCTTCAAGGAATCTATGTATTCTTTGCAAATAAGCTGTATTTAGTCAGCAGCTTACTTCATCGAGAAAAATCGTAATTATAGGTAGTAATATGTTTTATGGATAATTTCACGAAATTTAAGTTTCTAAGCCAATATTTCAAACGTGTGGGTTCCATTTGCTGATGCTTCAACATATTCGCCAAAATGTTTCACAATGGCATTTCCACTGCTTTTCGAGAAAAAAGCTGTTAAATCTCGTGTAACCCCCCGAATAAAATTATTTTTACGCAATCTAAGCATTTTCACTTGTTTGCCAAATCAATACTTCTCGACGTGTTTAACAACGGCAAGCGAATAGATATGATTCCGGAAAGGAACAATCTCGATTAGATACCTATGGAAGAAAAAGGTCGCAGCCAAAGAATCTACCAACACTATAAAAAATTTTATGTCATTCACAGACCAATTCAAATTTAAATTCCATCCGCACGACCTCTTGCAGGATATCTGCTGCTATGCTCGTAACAACAAAGGGTAAACTTGTGGATATCGTTGTGGAATTGTATGTACACAAAATAATGTTTACTATATTGTACCACCTTACCATCTAATCTGTAGCCTATCTTTTACGCTTATAAATCAAGAAACCCATTCGAAGCAATACCGTGGCTACCACTGTCCCGTCAGTCAACTGAGCTTGTCCCTAAATTGTGTATGTACATCGATCGCATGAGCTTGCTCCTTGTGCCCTACTGACTTGTAAGAAACACCCGTTTTCTTTCGAATGATTTTTCTTCGTTCCGGCATGCTAGTCCACTTAATTTGTATTCGATCGAAAGTCAGTCATACCGTTTTTAGATCTTCGGCTAGAATTGAAGCATATAAATAACAAACGTTTGTCGATTCCGATGAATACGAAAAAAAATCATTAGGTCTTCAGACTGTTGAAGGCACGACTAGACTCAAAATGCAAAAGACAATGTTTTGTATTGTTTGAAAGTTCAACCAAAATTTGGATTTTCCGCGGGAGTTGATTGTAACTGTGCTCACGCGTCTGAACGACGGTAGCGAGCAGCTTCGAACCCACTTTTTACTCCCGAGCCTAGACCACTCTAAGCTAGCCTCTTTGATCACAGTCGGAAATACAAGAGATATTATAAAGTCTTCTACATATACTGTATTTCATAGCCATAGACGCTGTCTTTTCTATTGTTGTTCTGAAATATTTCAATGGCAATGAGTAAATGTGATGTAATTAATAATTAGGCTCAACTGCTAGTTAACAAACTCCGAGCTAATATCTGCATTTGTAACGGTGAAGGACGGGCTATTGGCGAAATTCTTGTAAAAGCTATGATCATGTCCAATTCATAGCTATAGATGCAAAAAATTGTATACTAAGTAAAACACCGTTTGTAAAAATAAGAACTATTCAATAACAAATTGAATCCCTTTCATTTCTAATAACTTTAAATATTATATCTTGCATCGAATTTATGTATGGTTGCAAATGTTCCGGTGATAAAGGTAACCATACCTCTAAAATCACAGCCTATGACTTTGACTTGTTAAAGCACTTACATGTATCCGAGCATTACCCTGCCGAAAATTAAAATTGTCTTCACGATATTTGCTCAGGTATGGAACAAGGTTCTTCTCAAGTGTGGCTTGAGATACATTACTATTCATACGACATGATAGAAACGCCAGATGGAGAGTAAGTACCACAGCAGATAAAAGCATACTAGTCTTCAACGAACCAGCACCAAAGTTTATCATCAAAAACTAACGTGACTCCGTGCGAATACCCCTCAAATAGACATTACAACTACCTGGGACGCCAAAGTTAAAATTTGTAATTTTTGTTTTTTAAATTCTTACTGTTTAAACTTATCTCCAAAGTGGCGAAATTTGGTAAAATACTTCCATACTTATACTTATACTATAGTAAGTATACTGGCAACTGATTCAAATATTATACTGTAAATTTTGTTTTGACAAGTCTTGTTCATGTTATGAGGAAAAAGGTTTTGGGTGGTCGACTTTTGGAGCGGGCCGGCATTAGAAACATTCATATTGCTAAAATAGGGCGGCAAATTTCGGGGGCGGCAATTTTTCGATTTTTTGGGGGTCGGCCACTTTTCGATTTTTTTTCGGGCACGCAAAAATTCACCTCTGATGATTTTTTTCGGACGTTGAAAAGTTTGACTTATAATAAATATCGAAATGCGATCACGGTAAAAGACCAAAGAAACTCAAAAATGCCTAAAAAGTACCTAGAAAGTATCTGAAAATACCCAAAAAGAGCCTAAAAAGATAAAAATTTGTTATTTTTGGATTCTTTTGGCAAGGGCGCAATAATAGATAATTTTTACGAACGAACCGGTGCCGGTTTTGCTCTGCTATTCCTTTTTTGTGAGCTCGGGCGCAACGCGCATTGTTACATAAAATATAATTCACGAAAAGGGCGGCAAATATTTCTGAGGCCTAGGGCGGCGAAATGGTCAAATCCGCCCCTGTCTATAGCTATGAAATGATCGTGACTGCTACTTTGACAAGTATTCCCCTGATAATATGTAATAAACCGTTATATAAGCAGAGATTGCTTGATAGTTTATTACGTAACTGGAAAGTGTAATCATTTACTGGTTGTTATCGAATTATTTCAGAACAGAGAAAGAAAATACTGCGCCTATAGCTAGGAAGCACAGTGTATAACCGTGACTACTTATCGGTTCAACAGAAAGATGTTGTAGTTGGTGGATCCAAAGAGACACTAAAAGAGTTTTTATGTGCTAGCCAATGAGATAAAATATGAAAGTCATATTCTGCTTGGACAATAGACTTGATAGCTAAATTATATTTTATATCCAACATTGAATATTCTATACAGAGCAATTATGTGTGTATGTTTGCGCAAAAAATATGTTTTTATGAAGTAAATTGTGCCAAACAAATTTCCAATGCACGAAATATGCCTAAAAAATTTAAATAAAACAGAGTATATATGAATAAATGCAGAGTACATGTGAATAAATGCAGAGTACATGTAAATAAATGCAGAGTAAAAACAATCAATCTATACATAATGCAAAACAATCTATATATAATGCAAAACAATCTTAAAAAAATGCAACTACAGAGCAAGTTTAATGTCCATCTATTTACATATTTACTCGATTTGTCAAAATGATTTTCCCTCACAAGAAATTTAGATTCGACATTTGAAAAATGTTATTATCTACAAAGGGTGATTCATTAGGTGCGTTTAATTTTACACCCAGAGTAGTGCAGGATATCGATTTGCACACGAAACAACAACAACATCCAGAGTACGAACACTTGTGAATTCAGTGGAGTTCGTATTCGTTCTCTCTGTGGAACGTATTTCGAAAAGTCATGTCAACTGGAATAGTTGGAATTGTCAAAAATTTCCATGTCACCCTGGCAAGCAGGATAAATAGTCATACATTTGAAAACGGCGTTGGTTATATGACAGTTCAAATTTTGAAATGACAACTATCTGACAGAAAAAAAACTCGCGTGCTACTCTGGATCGTTTTATCATGCATCCAGGACACCTACTACACTCTGGATGAAAATAAAACGCAGCTATTATGAGGTTTGATTTTCAATAGGCTTTTTTTGACAGGTCACGCGTGATTCCTGTCAAACTGTAATGTAATTTTTATTTATTATTATTTGACAAATCATCATGAAAATAAAATGACATAAAAATCCGCATGAATATCCACTTGGAAATCCGAAAATCTGCATAAATATCCACTTGGAAATCCGAAAATCCGCAATGAAAACCATCTGTTTTATCGCGAAATTTTGTCCCGTGTTGAGGTGCATTTTCGGCTCAATGTATACGTACATAAGCAGAATTGCCATATTTGGGCTGACGAACAACCTGCAGAGCTCCAACAGCTACCACTACAGCCACAGAAATGCACAGTTTGGTGTGGTTTATGGGCCGGTGGCATCATCGGTGGCATCATCGGTCCATATTTCATTCAAAATGAGTCCGGTCAGAACGTAACCGTCAATGCCGACCGCTATCGCACCATGATAACAGATTTCTTGCTACCTGAAGTTGAGACCTGTGGTACCGGTGAACTTTGGTTTCAAAAAGACGGCGCTCCTTCGCATACAGCGAGAGAAACAATGGATTTATTGAGAAATCATTTTGGTGAGAACGTGATATCACGTTTTGGACCAGTAAATTGGCTGCATAGATCGTGTTATATCACACCTTTAGATTATTTTCTTTGGGGTAACACGAAGTATCACGTCTTCAGGGATGAGCCAGCTTCAATCGACGCTTTGAAAGCCAACACTTCTCGTGTCATTCGCGAGATACGGGTCGCTATGCTGGAGCGCGTCGTCCAAAATTGGACCCTCAGGATGGACCATTTATGGCGTAATCGCGGTCAACATTTAAATGAGATAATCTTTCAAAAGTAAATGTCTTAGATTGATCTTTTGACTCACAATCAAATTTTTACTATATAATTCAACTTTATGCCTTTTATTTGAGATTAAAAACCAAACCGCATAATAAATCACCCTATATATTGAATAACAAACATATTGTGTGACAATGTTCTTGCTAAATTTTGATTACAATAATATAGTATAATGATTTGGTTAAGCCAATTACATTTTAAGAAACACCCTGTAGTTTTTCAGACTAGATGTAAATCCGTTTTGGTTTTCAGGCACCGATAAAGTTACTGGTTACCTTTGTATTCAGCTAGAGCTATTAGCAAAAACCACCTTTACTGGCATTTTTGCAACATCAGCTATTTGCATTTATAATATTATTTTGTAAAGACATAAAAGTTTTTCAAATCTGACACAAAGGTCATACCTTGAATTAACAATGGCTTGTTTAATACAGCAATAGCACCGCATATGTAATCAAGACTTTTATTTGAAGATACAAGCGATTCTTACTTTTGAGACAAGGTTGAAAATTTTAATTGAACAAAGGCATGGTTTCGTGAAACTTAAAATTTTCATATGATGTATCCCTCATATTTGGGTAAATAACACGATTTAAAGTATTTGAATCGAACCGGGAATTTATTTGATTCCACAGCATTTGTTATCAGTTTACCAATATTTGATTGAGAAAAATATCATGAAAGAATGATAGCTCTTTTGGGAACCGTGGCTGAAATACATTTTTAATAAGCTTGAATCAATAAAAATGAGTCAATTCTCAGTTTCAGATAATTTACTACATACCTATGTTGTTTTTTAATTGTCAAACAGAACGTAGATACGCCAGGTAAATTCCAAAATGTCGCTTATGTTGTTGACAATAAAAGAATAAAATTTTTAAAATTTACTCTCTGGATAATAAATTGTTCTAAATTTTACAAAATCTTCTGATTTTGAAATCAAAACAGCTTCTAACTATCTCGAGAAATACCCGCCAGATAGCAAAATCACATTCAATATTACCAATTTTCGCTTCCAAACCAGCTACGTACACTTCAAATGTATATCACTAATTTTGATACTCACAAAAATACCCACATACTTTCAAAATTTATCAAAAAAGTTTCTATTTCCCACGACTCTAAAGTCGAAATTGGAAAGCGAAGGAATTAAATTGCTTCGACGGTACTGCAATTGATCAGCAAAAATGATTGCTAACGGTTAACTAGATCACCTCGGTGCTTATGAAGTTTTTACAAAGTTTAATAACGATGGAAAATTGACTCTGGATTGAATTTCGAATTTTTTTCTTAGTCCACCCCATCGTCCGTCCCATTCGATTTCTCAAACCCGAATACCGTGAAACGGTTTGTCTACACTAACAACACTCCCGGGAACTTTGTCCGATGAACATATTGTTCGCGGACTAACTTTTGTTCTTACATGATTTAGATACTTCTCTTCGGGATTCGGTCGGTTCGTTTCGAATTCCCGACAGGGATATGTATAAGGAAAAGTTTTCCGGGGAAAATTGCAAAACCAAATTTAGTTTTCTGACTGGACTTATGAAACGGTGTGCAGAGCAGAATGTGCACAGACCACAGACGAAAGGGTAGTAGGAGCAATTTTAATTGGTTCTTTAATCTAATTGTTTTTTTTTAGTTTTTTTTTCTTGCTTATCCGACGGATTCGTAAGTTGGGTGGCGAAAAACTTTAGCTGAATAATGAGATTTTTGGCAGGAATTCAGCATGTGATTGATTTGATAAAAATTAAATAACAATTTCACCGAGCGAAATTCACCTATCTCGAGGGCTCAAATCTTGAACTAGTAATGCATCATTTGTTGCTAACCAGAATAAAAGCAAAGTCATGCACATCGAACTGTCAATAGCATCACTTGTGGGTGAAATTATGTTTTGTTTCCATCATAATGTCATTTCAATCAAATTTTATACAACAATTTCCGCTCCTACACTCCAACAGCTACACGTTTTCAGATGGATTCAACCCCAGATCGAAACGTACTCCCCGTGGGTATCTTTACGTTTCTGCTTCTATGGGTATCCCGTTTATGTTTTACTACATGTTCAGAGAGAAAACTATGCGAGCATGAACAGAATCGATATGCTATTATTCTCAAAAGCTATTTTACAATATTCTCACCGAACTCGTCTTTCGGTCCGTTCAGATACTTTATCGACTTAGATACAGACTTGAGGATGCATAAAGGAATCGAAATGGAGTCCCGTGCCGATCTCTTTCTAAAGACATCCTGGTAAGATGGCTTCGGACTTGAAATGGCATCTTATCCTTGGGAAATGCGCTTGTCGTATGCATTATCGCTACTTTCGCACACAAACTAGCTAAACGAGAATGCATACTCGTACAACCTACAAACAAATGATTCTGTCAATATTTATGTTGCGTTTATCGTCAAGGTTCGTTGGCTTGAGAATGGAACAAAACGAACGTAGTGAGAGAAAATGTGGCATTTGGCATCGAATGTATTTTCGATTATTTACGATGTCGTAACTGCACTTGCACTTAATTATTTGTGTGTTTACGTCATGTTTAGATCGTCGTTAAACTATTTTCAAAGCATTTAATTAGAGCATATAATGAAGCATATCGTTTGAGCATTTAATGAAGCAATTTAATGTTCTTTGATAAACGAATCGCATCGATGCGTTTTGTTTAACTACATATGCTAACTTTAATTCCTGGTTACATTTTCCGCTTAAAGAAACTAAAATTTGACCTTTGGGTCCTTCACCACCAACAACTAACACTATACTCAAAACGAAACACTTCACTATCATTCAGAAGACGTATTATTCGGACGTAACTTTGTTCCATCAAACAGTAAAAATACAAAATACATAATATTAGATTTTCACCATAATCGAACAATCGCAAGCACTTTACGACACCGTCCAGCCAAAATTAAATAAGAAATCATAAATTTATCGAACATCAAATCATTTCCATTTTGTTTCGTAATCTATAGCAAAGAAATGCGCATTCTGAATAATGCATGTCATAGATCCTTAAAAATATTGATGGATTATTGTGTTTGATTGACAATATGGAAGACGGTAACACCCCAAATTTATAGGTTATCTGTATTTATGGATAAGTTAAGAGCATGCATAATGCTTGATGCTCGCAAAGAAATGTCGATGACCGCGTCATGACGCAGATATCGAGATAAAATTTTGATTGATCTATTTATTTGGAATTCTGTGTCAGGTTAGTTGGTGTAGTGATATATGTATATATAGGTACTCAAGTATAATGAGCTTTTTCTAGGCGTTATTTTAGATAATGTATAAGATATTGACCATTTTCGAGAGGAATGATTGATTGCTGTTGAACGTTTTTACTGATTTTATTTTCGAAGAAAATTAGTATTCGATTCAGTTTTTTTTTCATTCAATTAATTGGCATTTTTTTATACATGTAAAAGTTTATGTATACAGTTGCATATGTACATAGTCATATGTAGAATTATATAATATCTATCTTAATATACATAGTTCTCTATATCTCATTGTACAATTGATTTTTTTTACACAATGCCGCATTCATTTTCACAATTTACAATAATTATATCATCAAAAACAACCTATATCATCAAAAAAGATCAATTAGTATTTCTCGTGATTGTGTCATTCGATTGAGATGGAATTTTTTGAATGCATTGCTGTGGAAATAGGCCTAGACGTCAGTAAAAGTTAGTTATGTGTAACCCATTGGCGCCAGTATGATTCTTAGTGATATTTACATATGTTTCTTCGAAAAACCAAGCATGCAAAATGAACTTGGAACGTTTTCCAAACATTGATATCATAACATTTTGGAAAATTTTAAACCTATGTGTGCATTAGATAGCTTAAAGAAATTCAATCAAGTTTTTGACATTTCGGATTACGATTACTTCCGACATAGTAATCAGATCATTACAAAATTTACGGCGTCCAATGATGTTACCAAAATGCAGACTCGAGTGGTTTTTGGGAATTCTTTAGCAGCCTTGTAGCTATACCAAGTACAGGAAGAGAAAACGTTCAAATCATCGACCATCCTGAAAAATTATGTCAAATATATAAATAGCATGTTTTTTGAATTTCCCTATAAGTAAAAACTGTAGCCCTTCCCTAACTTATCTACATTTGAAGCACCCGAAAATTGTGTTCATGGGAACGCAGGCTCAATGATTTGATCCAATTGAAATTAAGAAAAAGTATTATTCTTTGGTAGGATCAAGTCTGATAAAAGTTTAATGTTCTTTTTTGATGGGCCTCTTAAACATAGTAAAATAAACACACAAACATGCCAAGTCGTAATCAAAATCGGATAATATCAACATGCCGTTGAGAAAGAGGATGCTGTTAGTAGCAAATGTTTAGATCAATATATCTCAAAAACGGTTATGCTAACAAGAAAAAATTTTAAGATTCATAAATGTAAATGATTCATAAATACGTAATGATATAATATTCAGGTGGTAAAAATCTACAGTGAAAATTAGTAAGAAATGTTAAAATTTTCCATGCTTTGCTATCGCGGATGGCAAGCCCAAAAAATCTTCACGAATCTAAATCAAAAATCAAATCAAAAGTGAAAAAGACAGACTTCTAATAAAGGGCTGCTAGCGCTGAGCATGTTCGTTATTTTTAAACTAGAAGATGCTGTCATGAAACGTACATATGATAGACATCCTAAAATGAAACGAAGCACCAAAGTTTTTATTTTAACATATTATTAATTTATGCGAGATATTTCGAAATTCATCTTATCATCGGAACAACGGACATTCATTATAGATAGTTTGTAATAATGATAGCTTTAGGTGGAACGTGCACTTAAATTCTATAATACTCCTTCACTTTTCACGAATATCGGTTTTTAATTGATGAAATTAGATAAATATGCGGGTTTTTTTTATTCTCGGATAAGATTCAAATTCTGCTAATATAACTCGGTTTTTTAGTTCTGTGAATGATTTCGAACATCCAGACCGATATTTGAATGCGAAATTTTTGGTTAATTCAAATTTTTTCAGCACCCGTTAAACGGATTAAAGTGGCTTATCAATAATTTCACTCATATATCGAAAAATTTAGCACACTCATCGCAGCTTTGGCATTAATTTTTGTTTATTAAAATAAATTATAATATTCTCGTTGGCATTATTAACTAGAAAGTAAGTGTACTAAATTTTTGTAGGTTTCAACAAATTTAATTCAAAAACTTTTAGATGGTTACATTAGTAAATATACAAACTATTTTTTTACGCAGTCAGTGATGGCGACAATGCTCGTGGTGAGCTAAGCGATCAATTATTTTATACCTTTATCAAAAAACTCCGACGCCACCATCTTCGCCCACTTGCTCATCTCCCTTTCGCTTCATCATCAGTTTACATTTTTTCCCGCCAATGTGCACCATTAAAGAGGTAAGCAGATGAAGGCGTCAGATCAGGGAAATGCGTGGGATGGCTCAAACCATACCATACGAACGACTGCAAAAGTTGCTTTGCTGCATTGGCCGTTCGGGGGTTTTGCCGTGCCGTGCAAAAGGCAAACTCCCTTCTGCAGCAGTCCCTTCTTTTTGTTCTGAATTGCCTTTCACAATTTTTTTAAGGTCTCACAATGACTACACTCAGAAAAAAGACGCATAGTAAAATCAAGAATTACCAATGTTAAAACAATGCATTCAGTCTCTTTGTATATTTGTTGAAGTTTCTTTCATAAATACAAACAATTTTTCACAATTAAAACGACTAATGTAAATTCAACACGAATGTAGTAAATACAACATATTTCTATGCGGCTATTTGAGTTACATATACAAACCAACTAATCAATTTGTTGATTTAACAAGATGCGCTGTAATTTCTTATCTTTTGTTTGATCGTTTACCAGATCCCTTCAGCATTCATAAAATATCTGGTGCGTGCAGTGGAAGCAAATCATTCGAAGTGATAAATAGTTCGGTTTTGCTTTTACTGGTTCACTTCAATTTTATTCATTTAAATTGGTTGTTACTGGTACGTGATAAATCGTTTATTAATTATTATTATTAAATAATAAGTGGTGGTAATGTGTGATCAAATTGATCCTGAAATAGTTACGGAAAGTATAGTGATAGTGATAGACATGAAAATCATTAGAAACACGCATAAAAAATGTATGAAATGCATTTTGAAAATGTATTATCATAGTGAATAATAGGTTCATGTTGGTATGACACTAGTTTTGATAAGCATTTTTTCCAATTAAACACTAAAAATTAACATTAATTAATCCTGAATTAATCCTGAATCAATTTAAAAAAATACTATTTATTGCTTTCCATAGCTTAAGTACCTAATACTTATTAAGCACAACGAATGTGAACAATTTTTTTGTAATAAGCTTTAAGTATGAATATGAAATAAAGTGGTAAATGCATCTTACCTTAATCATTTTTATTTTAATTAGTATTATTATTTATGAGTGACAATGTAGCCGAAGTGACAGACAAATAAAACATGGGTTTTGAATTTAACTAATTGCTGAGTAATTTTGAGAGTGCCTTTGTTGTTTTAAGAATCTACATTGTACATTTATGACGTTGTTGTTAATATTTTCATTATGCAGCTACATTGTTCTTTAAAATGGCATGCTATAATGATACAAGTTAGCTGTTGGATTTCCTATTCGCGATTTTAAGATTACAAGCTTACCATGTTAATTCAATGGAGAAAATTGTTGATAATACAACTAAAGTACGTATTACTATGTAGTAGTTAATTCATAGCGAAACCTCTATGGCGCCAATTTATGGTGAAAAATAGATTAAATAACTACGTTTTTTCCCAATTTTAAATTTTTTTTTCTGAGTGTAGTAGCATTGACAGTTTCACCATGAGGTGAAAATTTGACCAACACGATTTCTCTGTGGAATTAAACAACACGATTGGACCAAAATAACACTATTGAAGAGATTATCTTGTGATTTCAGCGGCATAGTGGGCAGCCCAGGTTTCGTCCCTTGTAACAGAAAATCATCCCCTGCAAGTTCACTCTTTGGAGGCTGTCACTCGATTCAATTTGTGCTGCTCTGTCAGCTGTTTTGGTACCCAACTTGCACACATTTAATAATGAAATCCAAGTGTTCTGTGATTGTTTTGTTCAGCAAAAATCTGGAGATTTGTGAAAATGTCGCCGAAAGCTCATCCAACGTGAATTTGCGGTCATCGCGAACAGCTTCCTCAATTTTTCGAACAAGCGAATCAGTCAGAACTTCTTTTTTACTCGTCGTGAACACCAGTACGACGAATTTTAATTTCATGAAATCATTCAAAAACTCTCGTATAATTTACAACTTTTATGTCATTAACTGGTTTGATCTAGTCAAAAACTTGAGACAGAGATTTTCCTTCCACAAATTTATTTATATTAATAAATAAATCTCAAATTGGGATAACTCTTCACAGAATCATTGGTTCAAAATGAAATTTACAGGAAACATTTATGGACACATTATATACGTTTGTGTAATTTATAATGTTTGTGGGTATTATTGCAGCTATGGAAAGTACCTAAACCTTCCGAAACCACCTTTAAATAAAAATGTAATTTTTTGATAACCTTCATAACCTCCTTGTCAATATAGTTTTTCAACAAGGACCAAGGACAAAAAATTACCTCCATTTCGAGCACCTAAAACCTGTGTTCCCAAGAGCTAATAACCTGATAGTCTGATTCAGTTAAAATTCACAGGAATATTGATATTTAGTGGCACCAGGTCTGAGAGAAATAATTTGTTAAGAGCGAAAAACTCACTAAGAAAAAAGGCTTTCTCCCGTATAGCTTCACACAGTAAACGGACCTTGATGAAAGCCAAGTTTGATAGAATTGTCCTTGAAAAACTAGTTTCGGGCTACCAGTTTGTTTTTCTCATAAGAAATTCAGCATCATTTTATATCATGGCAATTACCATCAAAATTTGATTTTTTGATGATACAAAGGTACACAAAAATTTCCCTACGGTTTAAAAGCATATAAAATAGGCTGCAATTTAAATAAGTCATTCAGTTTTAAAAGTTTCATCGACAAGAGAGCAAATTCGTAAGGTAAAGGATTGAAAGATAAGTTGCGATCAGGTAGAAGGAAGAAAAAACCTGGAGCAATTCACAACAAATTGCTGAAGGAAATTTCTAAGAATAAGAGTGCCTTTGTTCGAGATATGGCTAAAAAAATGAGCTCATCAAAATGACTGTGCAAAGGATTTAGGGAAAAATATGTATATTATATTATATATATAAACAAAAGAGCCGAAAAAAATTAATAAACAATACATTGGAATTTCCAGATCAAGGAAATTGTGCATGAAAATATTAACCGAAATGAATGCTATATAGTCATGGATGATGAGTCGTATTTTAAATATAAATTTTCAACTTTACTCAACAACAAATAAACAGAATGCGATTGATTTGGAGAAACCAATTGCTGTAGAAAAACTCGGGCCCACTGTAATAGTTTGGCCAGCTATATGTCAAAGTGGAAAGAAAATTCAACCGTTTTTCACAGAAAGGACAATCAGTGCCTAATAGTAAGTGTCAGAATGCCTGCCAAAAATACTACTGGGAGTTTAAAGTGACCACGGCGGGTCTACACTATTTTGGGCTGATTTAGCTAATGCTCATTACACTCAACGAACAATAAAATTGTAAAATAAAATCGAAAAGCTTATGAGCCCACCCAGTGATTCAGAATCCAGCCCAATAGAAAAATATTGAAACAATTATTAAGAAAGAAAGATAAATCAGGCAAATCACACAGAACTTGTTCAAATTTATGGACAAAAGCAAGCGATACGGTCAACGAAATGGTTGTGCAAAAATTAATGAAAGGTTTAAGAGCAAAAATTTTAGCTAGTAACAGAAAAAGAAACAAAAAAATTATAAAACTATTGTAAATCTTACTACTAAATAAATAAATGCAAATCTTATTTATGAATAAAGAGACTTATAGAAAAAAATTCGAATATATCCTTTAAAGCTTTTAAACAAAAACAAAATTCAATGGTGCAAAACTTTTTGGGACAGTCCTTATTTCGTTCCATGAACACAATTCGAGTTACTATTATGCTTTAGTACACACTCTGAAGAAGATAGTTCTAGATTGTGTACATTCGTCGAGTTGATCAATATTTTCTGCATACCCTACTACCCGAACGCACAATTTTCTCTTCTATAAATGTGATGTCATTTGAAGAATAACGTTCCAAATTGTCCTAAAATAACATCAAGGTCGTTATTTCTAATGAATTTCACTTCGGAACACTTCTTCAGCACATTTGAATCCACTTAAAACATCTTTCCCACTAGTTTCAATATCCTTTGCCTACTCTTTTCATCTTCAACCTTTTAACTCAACTGCGATCTGAAAGCTCTTCGTTTCAGGACTTATCGATTGTTTTGTTACAGGCAAACCGTTATAAAGCAAATTGTTTTTTAAAAGAAAATCCACTCAAACGCTTTTGTTCTACACATTCATTCTCTCGTCTATTTAATACTCTCGAATCCTTGCTTCGATATAACGTCCGAAAAAGGGACACTGATTGAAATCGAAAAGATATCGAATTACTAAGAAATTTGTGTCGGCAACAATGTTATGATGTCGAAGGAAAAAGATAGTTTCCCTAGCTATAGCTGCCAGTCGAGGGGAAATGTACCCTTTGAAGTGTAAAATTAAATAACGATTCGAATCGGTATTGATTTTTTCGTGAAAAGCCGCTTTGATCTGCATGCGTGTGTGCTCATGTTACGCTTCAGATTGTCTACGGATAGATACCAAAGCAAAAGATACACTGATATTGTAACGTTTTCGATAGGCAAAGAATGTTGATAAAGGCAAGGTAATTCGTAATTTGGATTCTTATCTGTTACATGCTATCTGAGTTTTGATTTGCGCGCTGTCTTGTGTTTCAAACCGGAATTAGGGCAAATGTCTGATGATAATAGAAGGTTCATTTTAAGCGCACGTGCTAGATATTAGGTATGGAAATTTGTCTTATTATTTCAATGGTAACAGGAAATTTGATAGTGGCGTTTAATGAAATTCCATTATTTAAGCTTGAATTTCGAAAACATGTTGGAAATTCAAGGCTGAGTAGAATAAATTTTACTGTTAGGATACACATATCAACAGATTTCCATGCATCGTAAAAGGATCACGGACTGCATAGAATAATGCAATTGCTTTTGATGAGCAGAAATCAATCTGAATCTGTGTTACTGTTGCAAGAATTGTAAGGCAACTGTGCCATTTCATTCAATGACAGAACAGAAA
Source organism: Nemotelus pantherinus (assembly GCA_963978885.1). Lineage (NCBI taxonomy): Eukaryota > Metazoa > Arthropoda > Insecta > Diptera > Stratiomyidae > Nemotelus > Nemotelus pantherinus. The sequence goes on along the minus strand of OZ022265.1, from coordinate 41,772,949 downwards.
AAATTGCATGAATGATATAAGAAGGCCGAGAAAAAAGAAGATGGAGAGTTTAGAATTTGACAGGATAGGTCGCGTCTTATTCGGCTCAATGCAAGTTTTTCTTTCGTAAAGATACAAAGTTAGTGGCCACAGGAGTATATACTTCACACACATACATATTCGATATTTTCGCAAACATGGTTTATCATATACACTGTACATACATCAAAGAATTTCATAGGATGGAATCATCCAGTAAATGTTTTGCTTTCAGAATGACTTCTCAACTATGTAGCGTCAAAGTCAAACAAATCTGAAAATCCCGAGACGGAGAATATTTCTGGGATTCCGAGGGCAAATCATCAACAAAATTCGTAGTATCATCTAATTTGATTAGACAATTTCATCTATCACACGAAATTATCAAAACTAATGCTATCCGTCACACAAACTTCCCAACTTGCTACAACATCAATTACGGAGAAGGAATTTGGTAAAATTTTCACGTTCGCGGCTCATACCAGAGTGCATCAATCTGAAGTCAAGCTATAAAATGTGAACCCGAGAACAGATAAATTTTACGCTCAATTTATCTTTTCACTGGGGGGCGTTTTCCTTCGCCTACAACAAAGTGTGTATGTTGGTTGGGTCTGTTGCAGCTAAGGCTAGAGCAGGTTTGTATGTTTCAGCTGTCGCTTCTTACCTTTGGATGCTAAAATGTGCCGGTGCTTTCTATCAAGCATACATATTCTGCCCTACTAAGAATAAACGTTCTATCTGCATTTTTCTCATTCTTGAGCTAACATACTCTACACCATCATTCTACTAAATCTTGCAAAAACTAATATTGAAAAATGCACACTCCATATATCTCCAGTACAAATCAAAACATAAATCATTGAATATCTCGAAAGTACTAAATTGTAGGTAGAACGTTTATGCTTAGTAGGGCAGTATTAGAGCGATGCAAAAATCACACTCTCGTTTACATCCTGTCTCGATAGAGCGGCAGTCGGTTAGCATGTATAGCAATGCATATGGCAGGGATGCAAAAGGGTGGCGAACTGGCAATGGCAAACACTGTGCAGCTGGAATATGCAAGCATGCAGTCGAGCGCCCGTATGTGGGCTGTCAGCGGTTGGCCTTATCGTGGATTCAACTTTTAGGGCTCGTCGCTTCTTGATAAATTACTTTTTGACTTTGCTGAATTTTCTTATTCACTCGATGATATTGGATGTCTGCGAGAGGATGATAAGTATTGATGTGAGTGTATTTTTTCAGTTGATTGAGAAGCAAATTTTGATTGATTTTGACTGACATCAATCGGAGGTGTACCGATGATGCAACTGATTGAACTATCGAAAACCAATTTGAACTTCTTCTGAGAGATGTCCTTGTAATAATTAACTCGGATCCGTGAATCATTTCATTTTTCGTTTCCTATTGGTTTAATTCCTTAGAATTGGTCCTTCAAGAACTCCAGCTGAAATGAGCCAACAAGGACTATACTTCAACTTTCTTTTCAAATTCCCTCAACAGTCAACTGCTAGTTATTTGTGCTCAGCTGATTTAGTCTCTTTAAGCCGTATGCATTCTTTGACTTGGCACACTAAGTTAATGCTAATCGGCGGCTCATTAGTAAGAATTTTACTTTCAAAACATAACATGCAACTTTGTAATAAAGTTCCGTAGAACTGAACCGATGCCAATTACAACAAAACTTTTTGCTGGACTTCCACAACGGTGTGCTATGAGCGACCACAAAAGGAAGAAAGTTCCAACGTGGTATGAGCATCATTAGAAACTTAAGAACGGCAACTAGGTAGAGGACAACCCCGATGAAACAAAGCGTCGAGAACGAAGTGAACGACACAAAGCTTAAGCGCCAAGAATGGGGGTTGCAAGCGATGTATCGGAGGCGTATTCTGAAGAACGAGCGGGAACTTCAAAGTGCATTAATTACGTCTTTTACAGACCATTTAGTGCTAACGATGCTTTATTGCAAAATTTTCTTATTTATGCACTCTAAGTGCTTGCCGTTGCTCGTCTAGTAGCGACAAAACGAGGAGAACCGTAAAGAGCTACACAAACCGACTGTTGTTGCTCAATTCGGACTTATGTCCCTTGGTTGTTTCGCTCTAGGTATATCTACTCGTAAGTTGTAGCAGGTACTAACGTCATGTCAAAGAATGCATTCTCGACGGATTGCATTAACTTTGGCCTATTCTCTTTCATTTGCATGTTTCTTTGAAACGACGCGAAAGAAGTACGCCTTTAGCGAATTAGTAGTTGTTTAGTAAGTTTTCTGAGTGCGTGTTTATGTCCCAGGGCATAATTGAATTTTCCAGTTGCTGTTTTTGAGTTTATTAGAAGCTGCCGCTGGCAATTTGGAGTCAGTTTACTAGTTCAGAAATCCAGATCTACAAAAATGCTACATTTTTGTAATATTTTGTAAATTCAGAAATATTAGTGCCTGCGAAATTTAAAAAAGAAAGAAATTTCACATTTCTTCTTCATCATCATCATCGGGGCACAACAGGCCGACGTCAGGCCCTGGCCACCTGGATCGTTGTCCTTCAATTATCTCGGTCACGTGACCGCATCCTCCAGTCTTGGAAACCCAGTTGTTGCTCGGCGTCCGCTCGGCAGAGTGTGGTAGTTAAGCTTATTTACATGTTTTTTTTATGCGCCTCTTAAACATAGAAAAACAAACTCACAAACATACCAAGTCGTAATCGAAATCGGATAATATTAACATGCCGTGAGAAAGAGGATGATGTTAGTGACAAATGTTTAGATCAATATATCTCAAAAACGGTTATGGCTACAGAAAAAAGTTGTAAAATTTTTTTGTTGGAAAATTTTCTCAAGACGTAACCGTTGCTGAGATATTTAGGAAAGGTCACTTTTGGTGACCTTTGACCCCATATAAATAGTGACGCACCGCTCGGATCGATGGGGACTTTTGACATTTTGTTCAACACACCAGTACCAAGGTTCACACCAAAATTCAGCTTTCCCCTAATTTTTCCGAAGCACCATGTTAGATTTCCCCGGACTATTTCGGCATGCGATAATCATCCATGCGTTGTATATGCCCTGCCCATTGTAGACGTTGTAACTTGGTAATTTTGGAGACTTCCAGCTCATCGCAAAGCTCGCACAATTCATTGTAGTACCTGATACGCCATCCATCTCGGTGGCGAACAGCCCCGAAAATCCGCCGTAGAACTTTCCGTTCCAATATGTCAATCATATTTTCGGAGGCTTGGGTCAGGGTCCATGTTTTAAAACCATTGCATAGCACAGTTCTTATGATAGTTTTATAAGCTCGTCATTCGATAGGTTGAAGAAGTGGTTCACGAATTTGATGCTAAGGTCCCGTACGTTGATGGTCCAGTGCGCTAGCGTCCTTGTTCTAGATTGCATCATAGCTGTAGTGTTATCCTCGTTGATTTTTAGTACAACTTCCTTTGCTGGGGTGGCAAGCTGAAACAGAAGTTCTTCTGTACCGGTCAATTTTTGAGCCACGATGCTAATGTCATCCACGTACACTGCCAATTGTGTCGACTAAAAGAGTAGTGTGCCGCTGATGTTTGGATTCATTGCCCGAATAGCGAACTCAAGTGCCAGTTTGAAGAGCGTTGGTGCTATTACATTGCCCTCCTTCAGGCCACCAAGAGTTTCGAAAGGATCTGTCAATCTGTTCTGGATCCGGACCTGCGAGACGGAGTGGGTAATCATCATCTCTATGAGGCTCACCATTTGGCCAGTATACCAAATTGTAGCATGATGCTGTATAATGCGGCTCGGTCGATGCTGTCATATGCCCAGCTGTCCCAGCACTTTTGCAAAATTAACTTGACCGTGAAGAGCTGGTCAATTGTGGAGCAACCAGATCTGAAATCGCCTTGATACTCGCCAATGATTTCTTCAGCGAACGGTTTAATTCTGTCCTCTAGGATTTTTGCCAGAATTTTGTATAACGTGCAAACTAAGGAGATGCCAATACACCGCAGTTTATCTCCCTTTTTATATATGGGACAGATGATGCTTCTGCGCCAATTGTCTGGGATCACCTCAGTCTTCCATAGTTGATGTAGCGCATTTAATAGACCTGCCCCACCAGATTTCAGTAACTCAGCTGGTATCTCGTCAGTGCCCACCGCTTTGTTCCTTTTCAGTGATCGCAAGGCGAGATCAACTTTTTCTACTGTTGGGGGTTGTGTGGATGAGAGCTGATCAGTGGTATCATCACGGAGCTCAGCTTGATAATGTTCGATAATGGATTCAGAAGCTCTTCGAAGTAGAAAGCCCATCGCTTGTTAATGGTATCGGTGTCGCTGATAATACTTCCATCTTTGTCCTTAGGTTAGGTTAGGTTAGTAAAGAGGGCTGCCGGGAAACGCGGCTTGCATTAGGCCACCAGTTTGGGCCCATTTGCCACCCTCCGCTGGCTTTTTAGAGCTGCCAAGTGACCGCTTCGCCAAACTGGATCAGCTGACTCAGCGTGACGGTACCAGCCACCTCTGCTAACCCTTGAAAGTGGTATGCACCAAAAATTTTGAGGCGTTTATTATTGAGGGCCGGACAATCGCAGAGAGTATGCTCGATGGTGTCCTCTTCCATCTCGCACCTCTTGCATAAACTGCTGGATGTCAGTCCCATTTTCTTCGCATGAGATGCGGTAAGGCAGTGCCCTGTGAGCAAGCCGACCGTGGTTCTCAAGCAGTTCCTGCTGAGCTTGAGCAGTTTCCTGCTTTTGCTTGGATCAGGTGATGGCCATAATGTCCTGGCCACCCTGCAGTCCAGCCTGTTTTCCCATTCGGACTTTAGTTTGGCCCATATGGCGGCATCAAGTTTGTTTGTGGCGTCCGCGATTGACCGAGGTACAGTGATGCAGGGGCAGTTGCTAGCTCCTGAACCTTTCCTCGCCAATTCATCAGCTTTTTCGTTGCCTATGACCCCACTATGCCCTGGCACCCACATAATCCGGATAGGAATATGCCTTGCCTTTTCATTGAGAGCCACTCTGCAAGCGTTAACAGTTTTTGAAGAACATCTGTAAGACGCAAGAGCGAGAATGGCTGCCCTACTGTCGACGCAAATGGTCATTGGTCTGGTTGATATTCCGCTAATGGACTCAACTGCCATGCGTATAGCATGTAATTCAGACTGAAAGACGGTAGCATGGTCAGACAGTCTACACCACAGGTTAAGGCTCAAATCCGTAGAAAACACGCCCGAGCCAACTCCTGTGTCCGTCTTTGACCCGTCCGTGTAAATCCAGGCGCCCCTATCGGTGGTAGCTTCCTTTTTCTTCCAGTCTGTTCTTGTGGGTATCTTGACCTGGAAATTCCTGCCAAGATGTATTATTTTGCTCATGTGGTCCGTGTCTTCTGCAACGAGTCCAAATCTTTTGCGGCATTCTATAAGAATACCGTTGTGGCCCCACTGATCTGAATCGTTCCACATGCCAGAACTTTTAGCGCGTATCGCCGCTAAGCTTGCGCTTCTAAAGATGAATCGATCTAGGGGCATGAGTCCCAAAATCATTTCCAACCCAGCCGTTGGGGCGGTTCTTAAAGCGCCCGTAATACATATGCAAACTAATCTTTGCAGTGTTGTTAGCTCCTTGATATTAGTTTTACTCTCCGCTGCTTTCCACCACACGACCGCTCCATACACCAAAATCGGCCTGACTACACATGTGAATATGTAATAGGCCGCCCTAGGTTTAAGACCCCAGGTATTGGAGTAGGCGGACCGGCAAGCGAAAAGTGCTGCGCGGGCCTTACCAATTCTGTGCTTCACGTTAGCCCCCCAGTTCAGTTTCCTGTCTAGTATAAGGCCCAAATATTTAACACTATCAGCAAGCTCCAATGTTATTCCGTTGAGGTTAGGCGTGGCAATAGCCGGTACCCTGTGTTTCTTTGTGAAGAGCATAAGTTCGGTTTTTGTCGGGTTTGCCCTAAGACCGACTTTTCTGGCCCAGATTTGAATATGGTCCAGCGCCGATTGCATAAGGTCCGACAAAGTTTGTGGGAACGCACCCCTCACAAGTACCACAATGTCATCGGCATACGCCACTACCTCAAAGCCACTGGCCCTTAAATTCTCCAGTATTTCGTTGACTGTCAGGATCCAGAAAAGGGGAGATATAATCCCTCCTTGTGGTGTTCCGGTACCGACTGTTCTTTCCGCTTTGGCCTCCAAAAAGGTAGCCTCAATCCGCCTGCTCTTGAGCAAGTCAGATGCCCAGGTCGCCAGGGTTTTATCCACTCCATATCGAGCCAAGGCATCAATGATACTCGCGACAGTGACATTATTGAAGGCCCCCTCAATGTCTAAGAAGGCTGCCAACGTGAATTCCTCCTGCCGTAAGGATTTTTCTATTGTACGGACAACTTTGTGTAATGCCGTATCTACTGATCTGCCCGCTAGATACGCGTGTTGATCAACACAGATTCTCGCGACATCAATCGAGCTTTTGATGTGCAGATCAACAAGCCTCTCTAGTGTTTTGAGCAGAAACGATGTTAAGCTGATTGGTCTAAAGTCCTTCACGTAATGATGATTCAACCTACCAGGTTTCGGAATGAAGACCACTCTAGCTTTTGTCCATTGCTCGGGTACTACCCCGAGGCGGAGGCATGCGGTAAAAATACGCTGCAGAATGGGAATGATGGCCTTATCTGCTTTTTGAAGCATGATAGGTGATATCTCATCAATCCCTGTAGCTTTGTAAGGTCGGAATGTGCCAATAGCCCATTCAATCTTGACCTCGTCCACTACTTCCTTGATCAGCCGCTCAGACGCCCGGTGGGTTCCACGAAGTACGTCACTACGTGGTGTCACGCAGGCTGATTCTGGAAAGTGAGTTTCCAGTAGCAAGTCCAGGCACTCTTTCGGGTCCTCCACCCAATCCCCGTTTTCCCTCCGCAAAAGCGTAGGTACGCCGGGGGTTACGCTTAGAACCTTCCTGATTCTGGCAGCCTCTGTACCTCCTTCAATGTTCTCACAGAATTCCCTCCATGAGTCGCGCTTGGCTTGTCTAATCTTCTTTTTGAAAAGCGACAGCTCTTGCTTGTAACGATCCCAGTCAGCCACGTTTCCGGAACGCCTTGCGGTGTTAAACGCCCTTCGTGTGCGACCTCTAGCCTCTGTGAGTTCGCCATTCCACCACAAGGTAGCGTTCTTCCTTACGGGCTTTTCCGGACACACGTCTTTGAAATCTGACACTAAGATTCCCGTTAATCGGTTCACCTGCTCGTTCAGCCGTCCTGGACTCGTCAGTTCCAGATCGTCTAGTGCTCTGAGGTGTCTATTTGTTTTCCTTGAGTAAACTTCCCATTGTGCTGTTCTCGGGTTCCGTACTTTTTTAGGTGAAATAACAGAACAACCGATATTCCAGCATAGCCACTGGTGGTCCGAGAGCGATGGCAGGTTATAAACCTGCCAGCTGTGGACACTTTTCATTATGCTTGGGGTTGCCAGGGTAATATCAATTACCTCAGCCCTGTTCTTAGTTATAAATGTAGGTTTGTTACCCATGTTGAGGATGTTGAGGTTGGTTGACGTTAGAAATTCTAGCAAACTCCTACCTCTCTCGTTTATGTTGGTGCTTCCCCATATTTCGTGGTGAGCATTTGCGTCACAGCCGATAACAGCATCCGTTGTCATAGCCGCTACTGCCAATCTTCTCAGTCCGGGCGTGATGGGATCTATGTCGTATGGTAGATAGACCGCCGACAACAGACACCGCTTCGTGCCGCTACCAGCGATCCCCCACTCCACACACACTGTGGTTTTATCCCCATCACAAAGCTGCGGAATCAAGATTGCTTTCACCTCTTTTTTGGCGACAATACAAGTCCTTGTCTTGTCCCTTCCTTTTAGCTGGAACACACTGAGGCTGGTGCCGAATCCACAAGCCACATTCTTGTACAGAAGCGGCTCCTGTATCAGTGCGATGTCAGCGTGCCCCCGACTGAGATGCCGAAGCAGATTGGCCGTCGCCCCTCTACTGTGGTGCAGATTTGCTTGGACCACTCGCACTTCGGCTACCCTCAGTCACCTTCTCCGCTCCAACTTTCAAGGTGATCCTCTTCAGACCGAAGTGAATCAACCCGTTGTTGGCCCGTACTTGATCCGCGGACTCCCGATCGATACCCAGCACAAGCACTAACTTAGCTGCACCAGTTAAGTCAGGCTCCGCAGATTGGTTAGTTAGTTTAACAGCCTGGAATAATCTCCAGCCTGAAACTTTCAGATCGGGGTTCTGTCTTTTTAGCAGAGACAGAGCCTCCGAAGCGTTCGAGTGGGGCACCGCCACCTTCGCTGTAATTAGCTTGGGCACGGATGTCTCCTCCACTACGTCCAAACCTGGATGGTCTGCAGAGATCTTCAGGACGGTAGACCGAAGCCATTCCGTCGAGAAGACGTCACTACAGGTCACCGCAATGTGGCCGCGAACAATGTTACAGCCTTCAAAGCGAGGTGACCCTTCTTCCGTTGACATGGCAAACCTGAGGAGTTCCTCGGTGATCCGTTTAAGAATCACCTTGGCCACGTCATCTTCAAGTCTCCATTCCAGGGGTTCCTGCTTGTCAACGACGGCCAGCTTAAGGTGACTGGCCGCAACGTCCCTAAAGGAACGAACTGCCGTCTCCTGTCGTGGCCTCTTCGTCGATTTACCTCTCGGCGAGGTTAACTCCTCTGAGCGTTGGCGTTTACTTGCAGCCGCTGCAGCAGGTTTCACTTGGGCAACCTCGGGTTTCCCTTTGGATTCCAGTGTCACCGTGCTACTGGCCGCTCGTTTTGCCTCTCTCCTTCTGAAGCGTTGGGCATTCCGCTTCCTCCCTTTGGTGGGATCAGCTGCCGCCCCCTTCACAGTAGACTGCAGATCTTTGGAGGCACCACCTCCAGTCTTGGTTACAGCTCTGCTGAGTGGCTTAGCCGCCGCTTCCTTCCCGGTGACCTGCAAGCCTTTCAGCTTGCCGCCTCCGTTCTTGGTCACAGCTCTGCTAGAAGCCGGCTCAACCGCCGCTTCATCTTTGTCCTTACAAAGGCTACTCCTGGGTTGGTAGCCATTTTTGATGGTGTTTATTAGTCTGTATGCTTGTTTGGTGCTCTTACTAGCTATTACATTAATATTCAGTAACTGCACGTCAAAGTATTTCCGTTTCTTACTCCTAATTATTCTATTGGATATTCGCCGTAGTTCGTCATATTTTTCCTTTTTGGCTCTAGTTGCACGTTGGATCCATTGTCTGTAGGCCTCATTTTTTCCATTCTTCGTCAATTTATTCATTTCGCGCTCGTCGGGCTTTGTATACCACGACGTTTTCTGAAACATCCTTGATTGTATCTTTGGTTTCTTCTCAGAACCCGTCTACATCTGCGTTCCTGGAGTCACGCAACATTGGTGAGATCCTTTACTTAAGGGTATATATGTTCTCGTCGTATCATCGTTCAGCAGATTCTCAGCCGCGAAAATTTTGGGGAGCTGAGTCTTGATTGGTGCACTGAAAGAATTCTGCACCGGTACGTTGTTTTCACCAGGTGATGACTGGAGTCGCAGTAAGCCCCACGATACGACACAACATCCATCGCACTTGACGCCCATCTCTTGCTGATAAGAACGTGGTCGATTTGGTTGACGGTATGTGCGTTTGGAGGTTTCCAGGTCTTCCAGTGGCGGTTACTCAATAAGAGCACTTGAGCACCTGAGCCCCCGAGAATTTGTGATATGAAACCTCAAAATGATAGCACAATCAGGTATAAATTTCTTCTTACATACCTTATGGAAAAACACATCACTTGATATTTGAATATGTATTGCATAAATATTTAATACAAATTCACAGCAGATTGTAGAAATATTGAACTATACAAATGAATTCCCTGCCATGAAATCACACGCCAACTGTGCTCCTATGAGCGATGGATGTTGATGCTATTTGTGCATGATCATTATGTGAATGTGATAGGTATGCATTTTGGTAGCTACTATTAGCGGTTGAAAATGATTAAGGGAGATAATCTCTGGAGTGGCCGATCCGATTGAGCTGAAATTTTCGGAGGACATAGATGTATATAACAGGTAGGTCCATGATCTGTTAGAAACCTTTTGGCGGCGGCGGGCATTTTAGTGAATTTTCAGGTACTCCTATATTTCCAAGCAGTGTAAATTTTTGTTAAAAAAGTACTAAGAATGAAAACTTATTATTTTGTTAGTTTGCTTATGATAAAGAGTTGGAAATTCTGAGTCCTGTGTAGGCGCTAAGTGTATAAAAGTAGGCAAAGATTTTTTTTAAATTTCGATTTGTCATAACTTCTAAGAAAAACAAGGGATCATCCTGAAATTTTCAGAGCGTATTGATATCGACTAGAATTTAACACAGATGGACCTTCTGTGCGGGTAAGTCTATAGATACAGCAGGCTCATGAAATTTTTTTGATTTTTGAAAATTAATTCAAATTATTGATTAATTTTGACTTTTGTCCACCAAGTCAAATAAAAATTTTCAAAATTCCGCGGTACACAAGAACGGCAACCCGTGATCAAATCACCTCTATTTTCAGCACTCAAAATTTCTGTTCACGAGAAATGACGATCGGATAATGCGATCAATATGAAATTTACAGGACATGTTGGTCTGATAGAAGTGATTTTGAAATACGAGCAAAACTGTGGCAGTGGTGCCATTTGGAAAAATCGCTGAGAAAAAAAAATTATTTTTGGCCTATAGCTTCCGATCTAGCCACCAGATGTATGTGAACCTTACTCTAAGATAGATTTCATGGAAATTTGGTTGCAAAATTAGAATAGGGTCGCCAGCTATGGCAATTTTTGTCTCCTAAGTATTGTAAATTTGCTCAGGAAAATAAAGGTTTTTTCTCTATAACTTCCGATGTAGTAACGAAATCAAAATGAAATTCATTTGATAAGTTTATCTTGTTGCATTTCTAATTCTGTAGGAATTTCGTTGAAAAATCGTGAAAGTGTTGCCAGCTATGATGAATTTCGTAATTTATTTACATTTCTTTGTCGAGCGATGTTGTCATAAAATTTCCAAATGGGAATGATCCTGCAACGACATTTAACAACAAATATTTACGTTTCAAAAATTCAAAAAGTTTGCACGGTGGTAATCCTAAAATTATATTCACTCCTATAACTTACAGCGCAGCCATTCAATCGAAACGAAATTCATAGGGTGGGTTTAACACAACGTGAAGCAGTTATGGTGCTAGCACATGATTGCCAGCACCAGACAATTTCGTAAATATTGCACCAACAGATGCTTCCATTTTGTATTCATAAGCAAAGCATTTACAATAAAATAAGCAACCAATATTTAAATTTTCCGAGTTTTGGAAATTTTTCGGATGGCAGCCTCAGACATATTTTAATCGCAGAAACTTTCAATGATATCCTTCGATGAAAACGAAATTCAAAGGATAGGTTGATTAAGCACGAGCATGTCGTGGTAGACTTATTGCTACGTGTTGGACAAATGTTGCCAGCACTGAACATTTTCATCATTTGTGTTATAGGAAATGCTGTCAAAAAAGGATATTTGTTCCTTTGAGTAAGAAATGGTTAATATGATACTATAAAGTAGTGTATAACGTCTTCACACATTTTCAAATCCCTCAAAGATAATTTCTTCGCAAATTAGTTTTCTAGCGGCTTTGATGCGCTAGACTTTTTAATGTTAGTTCGTTGTGTCCTCGAATATGCTCTTCAAGTGTGGTCTCCACGTTTCCTATACCTTTCTGACGCCATCAAGTGCATGCAGCGTAGGCTCACACGCTCTTATTTTTACTAATGTTCGAATAACATTAGTATTAAAATCGATTCAGCCAAAAATTCATATTTCCATATACACATATATATATATATATATATATATATATATAAATATCACCAAAAAATTTCAGTGAGATAATCTCGGGAACGCGCCATCCGATTGAGCTGAAACTTTCAGGATACATTGGTGTATATGCAAAATAGGTCCAGGTTTCACCAAATTTCAATTATTGCTAACCCTTAGGCGCCAGCGGCCATTTTAGTGATATTTTTAATATACCTATTTTTCCGTACACAAATAATTTTTTCAAAAATAAAGTTGACGAAATAAATTTCGAACGTGTTTTACATGTGAATCGGATAATGCTTTGGAATTTTATAACTCCATGTGTGCGCTGGGTGCCTAAAAAGAAAACGGGAAAATTTTTAAATTGCGATAGCTTTTGACAGAGCTATTCAATAATTTCGAAATTTTCAGGACATATTGATATTATTTAGTTGTAGATTCGTGTAGCTTTTCATGAGCGTGCTGGCAATTCTGTAGCTAGGGCAGGCACTGAAAATGAAAATCTCCAAATCGTCGTTTCTCTTGAAAAAATGCCGCTTCTTCAAAAAAAGCCACTCATATGTAAATCTTGTACTTTGTTTACATAGACAAAAAAAAAATTTGATATGGTATAACGGGCACGCGTGGTAACTTGCCCAATTTACGTATATATTTAGCAACAAAAACTTCTGTTAACGGAAACTCACGATCCGATAAGCAGCATTAATTGAAATTTGCAGAATGTATTGGTCTTAAATCGGACCAGGTCTGATAGAAGTGATTTTGAAATGCGGGCGATTCTGTGCCAGTGGTGCCATCTTGAAAAATCACTAAAAAAGATAACTGCTTTTAGCCCTATAAATTCTGATTTAATCGTTCGATTTTGACGAAATTCACACAGTAGCTGAACCTTACTTTAGACAGCGTTTGGTAGAAATTTGGTCGCAAAATTCGGTTGGAGCTGCCAGCTATGATAATTTTCGTGTCTTAAATTTGAAAAAATAAAAATTTGGAAGTGAAAACATTCAAACCACCGAATATCCTAAAAAATGTCCGTTTCATACAATAAAACCAATCTTTATACAAATCTCATGCTTTATCTACACGTTGAAAGTTAAACTTTAGAAATTTCATGTCGGACAAGAACGGTAACTCTTTCCCAGTTAACCTATATTTTTAGTATCAAAAACTTCTGTTCACGGGAACTCACGAGCCAATAATCAGATACAGCTGAAATTTAAAGAATGTATTGGACTTAAGTAGGTTCAAGTCTGATAGAAGCCCTTTGGAATTGTGGGCAACTCTGTGCCATCTTGAAAAATTACAAAGAAAAAAAATTGCTTTTTGCCCTATGAAATGTGAATAAGTTACCAGATTTTCATGAACTTGACACAGTAGCTGAACCTTACTCTAATCTCTGTTTGGTAAAAAATTTGGTTGAAAAATTTGACTGGTGCTGCCAGCTATGGTAATTTTTGTGTCTTTGGTTTTGAAAATTCGCTCAGGAAAATAAAACTTTTTGCCCTATAACTTCCAGTGCAGTCATGAAATCAATACGAATTTCATACAATTAATGGAACCTATTATAAACATTATTTGAACCTATTATAAACATTATTTGAACCTATTATAAACATTATTTGAACCTATTATAAACATTACTAATAAACAAATTTGGTTGAAAAACCACGATAGGGTTGGCAGCTATTGTTGGTTTTGTGTTTAATTGCAATATCTTTATTAAGCGGTTTTATCGTAGAATTTTCAAATGGTAATGATATTGTAGTGACAACAGCAAACAACAAATATTAAGTTTTCGATTATTTGAAAAAACTCGCTGCAGTTAACCCTAAATTTCTTTAGACTCCTATAACTTCGAATGCAATATAACAACGTGAAGCATATGTGATATATTCTTGGCTTTGATACTGGCAAAAGGTTGCCAGCACGAGTCGGTTGTGCTACTTTTGTATCAATAAATGCTTACAGTTAGTATTCATACCGGAAACATTTACAATGAAAATAAATAACCGATGTTTCAATTCCCAAAGTTCTGCAAATTTTTCAGATCGCAGTCCCAAACACCAACTTCAGTTACATTTCAGCATTTTCTTCATTGATGTTATATGAGATGCTGCTTTCAAAATTTTGTGAAATAAGCAACTGATAACGAATATAATTAACCCGTGTTTTGCTCTCATAAACGTTGAATTTCATGCCAGTGGTAATATCTGAAACCTTCCACCATATGAGTTATAATGCATGCTTGAGACCAAAGTAAAACGTGGCGTTTGAAACAGTTTGGCCGTAATAAGCAGCTCATGTGGTGAAATATGCACTCAAAACCTGCACGATTCTTCTACTGTTCTTCGAACATTAGTGTTTCTAGCGGTTCAGGTGCGCTAGAGTTTTTTTTAAATATAATATCCCTTACTCGTCATACGCTTCCCGCTTGTCCTTTCTTCATATCCCTTCCTTGGAGTCACGCCGGCTATTGCTTGACGAGTGCTTCCTGTTCAAATCGCAGCGAGGTATTATATCTGACTTCGCCGATTCATTTCGCCCTCGCAGCTCGTTACGTGGCAACAGGTCTCAGGAAGTCTTCACTGTTCCGTTCGCGCGCACAAATGTGTACTTATCTTCTCCTTTCGTCAGAATCCCTAGACGTCATAATGAATTAGGGTTTGGATCTCTGCCACAATCGTTCTATAGCTTTAAAAGACATTTAAAAATATTTATACTCGACCTGAGCGTTGGGACATTAAATTGTTGAATTGTTGAATTGTATTTTCTTTTTGTATACATTAATCCTTTGTTTTTAAATCTTTTTCCTATATCATTGCCAGAATTGGAATTTGTATTCTGTTGCCATGAATTTCGTAAATAAATTAAATTAAATAGCAATTACATATTGGCCAAGGCCAGGCTAAAGTGGACGAGCCCAAGCAAGTGGACGGTCAAAACAAGCGATTTTGGCAGGATTCGCCGGCGCTTGTGCGACTTCTGATCTGAGTCGGGTTTCTTTAGGGATCTTTAGATTAAGTTATGTAGAATGTTTTCTGAGAAATTAATGCTCTTTTACAAAGGATATTCTCATATATTTTACCCTCTAAAATAAATTTAAAAATAGCTTACATATTTTCCACCAAAAACGAGTGAATTCGAAGAAAAATAATCAAGCAAGCATTAAACAGAAGTAATAAGTGAATCTAAAGCACACTTCAGATAAAATTTATAAGCAAATGAGATAAAAGAACTCTTGAAAAATGCTTTTCTTAATTTAGAGAAAAGCAGAAGCTGAGAGCAGAAATAACGAAGAAAACCAGTAATTTTACAAAAAAAAAATTATATTTTATATTGGCAAAGCAGGTCATGGCGTCGTTTGTGAAAAATATCACCGTTACTTCAAATATTTTCAATTGTTGGCATTTTAAATTATAAACACATAAGTTCGAATTTATGTTTTTCAAAGAAAGAATTTATGTTTTTGAAAACTAATGAATTTCTCAGTACTCAAAGTATCACTTACTGCCCGAGATTATTCTGAACTTTCAATGTTTTTCATTAGAAAATTTGCTTCTGTAATTTAAGACAAAGCTGCAGGCCATACCATTATTTTCAACAAAAACTCATTCAGACTAACGAGAATATCCACAGAACTCATGCTTTTGACAAATGTACAAGTTACATTCAACACATGCAGGCGGCGTGAAGTAAATACAAAAGTGTAGGCTAGTTAACGTAAGATAGCTCGTTGACAGCTTCTATCTGAAGATCAAGTCAATTTGTGTTTGGCCTTTGGGTAATTAGATTTCCACCTTGGATGTCAGTTGGATACGATATAGGCATGCTGGAAAATTATTGCTTGTAAACAATAATTAAAGGAGATGGTGTTAATATGAATAGACATACATACATATCACAGCTGGACGGATGCATTACCTTAATTGACCCAATCTATTGTGAGTATTTCATAGATAAGGCAGCTTCATTGTTCGATTTACCGGCAAGGCTTTGCTTTCATATGTCCTAGATGGCCAAACGACAATAAGACGTTTCTTGTGTGGCTTCATTGTTTGGCATACAGCTGAAGCATGTAACCATTATTATTGTACTCCCAAGCGGGACAAGAACGAACATTAGTTCCCATATGAATACAAGTTTAGTCTTGAACGAACATATTTCGGTTTAAGATTTAGTTTATGTGAACTTTAATGGGAGTTAATTTGTTAACTATCCGGATATTCATCAAATGGTAGGTATCAGCCGAGAGTCTCTTAATTTATACATTTCAACCCCCATGAAATGTTAATTCTTATGCAGTCTTTAACGTTTGCAATGTGAGCATAAATGTCCATCAACAAAATGAAATATTTATGAATGCATAAAATAATCTCTGCAAACGAATTACTTCACCTAAGGTTCAATTGAGCTCACCGAATGAAACAGTTCTCTGAGTTTATCCCGTAAACCATTTAAAATCATTTTCATTCAGTTTAGCATGTTAAAGGCAAATTTGATTTGAATACCCTGCACATTTCGCATAACAGCTCGAACTAACGTAGTCGAGCAGAGTACAAAATCATATTTATAAAATAATTTGTTTGAGTTTTTTTATCAACTCGCCATTATAGCGACCACAGTTGTACCAAAGCGGCTTGCCATGGTGATGTAGCTCAACAAAAAACACCAGCATAGTCTCGCAATGCCTTGCTTTTCCTCACTGCCATCACACTGGTTGCAGGTTCCACATAAAAAGAGCATTCATCGTCTTCGTGCAATATTTAACCGAGGAATGAACGATAAGTTCTAGCATAAGCATCAGAGAACGTGTTATTTTTTCAACCATGCCACAAGGAGGCAAAGTCGAGCGGTAAAATGGGAGCGAAAGCAAATCTTCAAAAATTCCTTATTATGCACATAAATTTCAACCGAGTGGCGGTAAATCTGTAGAAAGGACCTAAGGTTGCGCTGGATAACCTCCATACAGAGAAGGTTGAATGAGCAACGAGAGTGAAATATTCTTCACGGACTTAAACTGGCTCAGCTACGGATTTTCGTGCAGGAATTTACAAGAACGAAAGATTTTCGGAAAATAAACTAGGCCGAAACATCAAAGTCAAATATTTTGTTTAAATCATGCGTTTTGCTGGCGTTTCTATTATTATTCATCTGGAAAATTTTGAATAAATACTTGTTTTTAATACAAAAAACCTCAGATCCACATTGAATCACATATTCGAAATTTTCGAGAAAGATACATGATTGCATTGTGCTGAAGGAAAGAAAATCGATTTATGAATATCGCAGAATTATTTTGTTGCTATGTGAATATACAAAAATCAAAATTACGTCTTATGCATAGCTGTTGCAGGGACCATTTTCTTACATAACCCTCCCCCTTTGACCTTGTAACAAACTACATTGTTGATCAATCTGCCTGTTTGACTTTTCTCGCGCCGCCGTAAATAGCTAAACAACGTTGCAATCAACTCGCAGATTTTAACGATGATTGAATCTAAAGTGATTTTCTTGAAATAAAGTGCATTTTGAGAATCATTAGACACATTCGAAGGATTTGAGTCAGAAAATTGCTAGTGACAATGATTAAAAACAGAAAAAAATTGTTAAAGTGAAGTTCTCAGTACCTCCTCCGATCGGTGTGTTTTTCCCCAAGTAAGTCAATAGATCAGTGCTTTTTGTGATGCAACAAATAAAAAAGTTTCTATCATGAATGTGACGATGTGGCTTTATCCAAGGCAAATCAAAGATTGATCAGATCATCACTGTAAGATAGGAGTTGGAAAATTATCTGGAATCAAATATTTGTAACGCCTAATCTGGCATAAGTAACTTTACGACGTCATAAGAGAATTAGGACTGCCAGAGAAATTCACTTTGCTGTGTAAGCCAATCATGATCAATGCATCAATGCACTCTTCAATCAGGCGTTGGAAATTCGATATCCGGCAATCTGAGGCTCTTACGGAAGAAGGACTATCCTTTCGAAGTTTTACCAGATGCTCATTTATTTAAATCATATTAACATCATTGGGAGATCCACGCTAACTGTACTAGAATCCTTAATCCAGCGGTGACACAAAAGCTAAGGCTGCACTTATACATGCTTGCATCACTCGCAAAAAAAACCTATCGAGTAGACCAAATCATCAGGGTAGTAAAGCATATATTTAAAGTAGTTCATTTCTTCAAAATACCTTCAATAATATGAAATCGTAATTGCTTGTCAAAAATGGCAGCCAATAATGATTTGGAGAAAGAGTAAGATAATGGCTTCTCAAATGCAACAAAGTCTACTATCGGTCTATCGAAGCTCATTATTTACTAAAATTTTACCAAAACTTCCAAGCTATGGCTGAGCAAGGCTTAGGTCTTCCCAATACTCCTATTTGGCTTCAAGGTTGGAGCGCTCGGCAAAAGGCCTAGTTATAGTCGCAAAAAATGAGCTCAGTAGGTTCCGGAGAGCTAGGCTTATTGCTGTCGAGTTGAGTGAAATGATAACTTGAAACCATATAAATTTCGTTACTGCATTGATTGGTTTAAATGTTTAAGGGTGGTTTGAAAGACATTTTAGTTCGGATGACATTAATAAGAAAAATAAATGTAAATGAAAAAATTCTGAAATTTTTTAACATTTATAATAATGTGTGCGATATTCTTTGACTTCATTTGATATGTGTGCTTTTTTAGATACAGCTTGCACCCATTCACTATACATGACAACAAACGCTTTCTAAATCTACAAAAATCTGATAAAAACTCAGCGGGATTAAAAATGTTGAGAATCTAAATTTAAAAATAAAAATTCTTTAGTAGAAGAACATGATTGTCTTACTTACGTATATAAGTGAAGAACAAATTAAAAACAGATTTCTTTTAGTTTTCATAGATTATAAAACAAGCTCGCTAGGCACTAGCAGAAATCAAGACGCCATAAAACAGAACTATCCTTCATTCGAGAGCAATGCAAAACAGCACACAACAAAAATATCGAGGTTGTGTGTAGTTTTGCATGAAAAAACAGACTCGATTTATATTTATAAAGTTGTTAATGTACAGCCTGTGATTTTCCCTACTACTTTCCTTCTGAAAAAATTGATATAATCAGTAACAGCCGCTCTAAGTTAGTTTATATGTTGAAAAGTTGCTAAAAAAAATATAGAGTAGCTTCTCAAAGTAACCTAGTAAAAGTTACCCTATACGTGTATTTTGCGCCTAAAAACACATGTTGGTTTAAATATGTCTATAAAGGTAATAGCTATTTTCATAATATTAATCGAAGCAAACTAATCATTTTTCATTTGTTTACTTTTCATTTGTTTCATTTTTATGTGTAACAACAAAATTAAAATCTAACATATCTCACAAACAGCAGAACGAATTTGACACCCCATAACATTTTAGAATACAACGTCATCAGCTTTCAACTTAAATCTTGAACTTAATCTAAAAATGAGTTAAATTTTTATAAAGTTAACAGCCATCGTTTCAACTTTTCAAATTTTCTCCAACAACATTTCAAATTAAGTCAAGAACGCCATTGACAAGATGAAGAAAGACAAACTGAATTCACACAGTTTTTGGTTTCAAAACTTTTTGGACGACACACTCGAGCACCAGCTAATATAATTATATACGAAATTCATGCCATATAAAATAAAATGCACTCGTTTGCACATGCGGTCATTTGTCTTCATTTCAATAAAAAATCTATTAACCATTCATTTATGGAAAATAACTCAATCGAATTTGCGTCACTTTTGCAATTTTGAACATTATTATAATATGTATGTATATGTTATGTATTCAAATATCAAGCCCACATTGGGCGCCAAACGAACTTTTAGAAAAACATTGAAAATATCGGGCTGCTTCAACTGCTTGCAACATTTTACAAAAGAAAACATATCAAATTTTATTTGCTAAAGCAGATTTAAGTAATCCATGTGATCCTATTCAAAAACAAAGCAGTTGGAGATGCATTAAAATTTTATCAGCTTCATATCATTCATATCAAACTTTGTCGTATTCAAAGTATCCAACGGTCCTTAAGTCACGTAACATGCTTTTCAGCTTTTTTCACTCGGATCATGAGTTTTACAAGTAACTATCCTTATTACAAAATCAATTCTCTATAAACTCTCTTCATTCAATGATAGCTGTGTAGTCGTCCTTGCAGGGTATGACTTCGGTCTTCTGACTGTAACTAAGTACGTAAGCTTCAGCTGGAAAGCATTTGATGCCATCAACTCTATTGAAAATATCTAAATGAGTTTTACTTTAATGTAAGAGTATTGGCTTGGGTCAAATTTAGATAAGCATCAACAGTTTATCACATTGAGGGACAAATTTATGTTCATGATAAATTTAATTGTTTCGTTTCATTGATAGAAAGGGCAGGTAAGAAGGGCAGGTAATATGAACGTGACTGATGGCTTTTGCAGTCGATAAGTTTAACTGTAAATGAGCTTTAACTATTTTTGGCTTCCATTGGATATTAACAGGTATTTTATTTTTTGCGAAACAAATTAATTTTGTATGGAGTCAATTTTGGTGCTGACTTTAATTCTCAAGCAACTATTGTTTGGTGATTTAGAGTAACATCAGTACTAAATACAAGTTCTTTGAAACAAATTTTACACTGAAGTGGTGCCAAATAATTTATTTATGAAAAGTTATAGAAGAATGGTGTTTTTGAAAATATTTCGATATCAATATTAAATGATCAATTGACTAAGTGGTTTACCTATTCCAAAAATATATTCCTTCTCAATCAAATCAAAACTAACAAAATTCTAGCTTACACGAACATTCAATTTACAAGTTGTAATTTCTAAAAGTAGAAACGGTTTGTACGTGAGTCTCCATCATTTCGTCTGATTAATCTAAAAGCTTAACCTGTTATTCAATAATTAACTAGACCATCCAAAACCGCAACATTGCTCTCGACTCAAACTTTTGCCTGACATAAGACAAAAAAATGTTTCGGGACTACGACAGTCTGCCAACAAACAAACAAGAGTACACAACTGGCATCAGCACGTTCGGATCTAATCTCATATTAATTTCATCCTTTTAGTATGGACAGGTTCTGTGTCTGGGACAATCCGTCATTCATCAGTCCGACCAAAGAACGGTCGAGAAAAAAAAGCCGCAAAGCTTCCGTAACCGAGAGGCTAATATGAATGATAGATAACATGCTATTGTATTTCCATTCTATGAAGCTTGAATTGGGAAGTTTGTTTGCCATTCATTTTGGCTGGCTAGTCAATGCGAAAACCTCAAGTCCGTGAATAAATAAATAAAAAGGATCTATGCCATTCGTGAAAACAACAGCAACTATTATACTAACATAAGGCTACTTCTTTCGAAAACGGAGATGTAAAGCAGATGGAATAAGTTATACAAAAATGGCCAAGTATGTAGGACGATGGAAAAAATGGGCTTTCAATGTTTGGATAAGACAGTTTATGGTGAAAGTAATGATTCAAAGAAACTTGATATATTTTAAGTTTTTGTTTTGGTCAAAGAACCATTGATAATTATTATATAAAAATTATATTTGATTTTTTCCACATTAATATGAAATCTGTTGAGCTGATCAGACTATAATTTGGTTGTTATACTTAACTCTATTTAATAGTTTTTATACAAGAAAGCACATTTTCCTCCTAGGTATATTTACTTTTTTCACTGAAATAACTAACTGATTGAAATAACTAATTTAACTTTAAGTTTTCGAAAAATATTGCAAATAACTTACAATCAAAAAAATTTGAAAGGTATAACATTTACCATTTTGTTTTTGAAATTTACCATTTGTCTATTGGTTATGTACGCCATCTAAAATGTTTTAGATTTCATGTCACTTCTCTACTTGTAAACGGTGATTTTACAGCTGTAATATAATTTTAAATAATTGAAATCTCGAGTACATCTTAGTAATGCAATTATAAAGATAAAAAAATAGTAATATTTTATTTCTTATTAAATCATTGGACATATCCTCCATTTGAACATATCCTCGAAGGGCAGTGCAAACATTTGTAGCCGCTACAAGACCTACGGAACTTTTACATTGTTGTCTGATGTGTAAGTACATCAGAAAAAACCATCATCGTTAACGAACAAATGTCAATACAACGCAACAGAATAATCAAAATCTGTGTCGCGTATAGCGTTAGTATGAATTTCGATTGACATAGCAATATGCATAAATTTGAGAAAATAAACATATTTCGGCAAATTATTTTAAACTACTGTTAGTTTTCAAATTTTAGGTAGTTTGAAATTTATATTTTCAAGTAGTAAACGATCAATTGTGGTGAATATGCTTGATTATCGATGAGCTTCAAGTATAGGTTAATGTTTTCGCTTGAACCAAATTCAAAATAAAATTGATTGATTTCGTTAGCTTTATGCCACATTATGCCTCATATTATACTCGTATTAAATTAGAAAAATTTCGCAGCGTATACGACGTAACCAGTAAGTTTTGGAAAGTGTTTTGTTTTTCCCCAGTTTTGGTTCATTTCGGGATACTTCAAAGATATACTTCTCGACCAGTTGTCGTGGGGTGTACATGTATATATATATATATATATATATATATATATATATATATATATATATATATATATATATATATATATATATATACTAAGTTGTTCTTTCATTTCTCCTTCATCATACCCATTGCACCACCTATGAAGTGTTTCACTTGGTTACTTAGCATTTCATGTGTTTTTTTTTTGTGTGTCTACTCCCAACCACAAATTAACATTATTGACGCGAATTTTTATTTAATTTTCAGTCCCGATCACAAATAAACATTATTTAAATAAATCCACTTAGCAAATTTCAATGTGAAATCACTGTTCAACAATAATATTAAACGAACACAAAAATGGATCGTTAAACAAATTATTAGTTGTGCGTGTGTTAAAACCTTGGTCTATATCTTCATCAAATCCAAATAACTCAACAAGTGAAACCTCTTGATCATTGGAAGCACCAAAACTTATCCTCGGCTCTGCAAAAGCGATGTTATGTCTATATTGAAAAACGCTGTACTACTAAACAGGGATTAGTCAAAAACTCAGAACATAGAGATCTAAAGAAATTTAGTGAAGCAATTTTACTACAAAGGTAAAATCTATAAATAGAACAATTCGAGAGAATTGCTACCTCAGATATTCCCCTTGGTTCCCCCGATACCATAGGTTTTGTTGTTGCTGAGTTACTAACTGTCAAATTCGCGTACACATGGCCTACTATTTTTCTCTATCCATCTCTTTCTCTATCTCACTCTATCTTCCTGTTCGCGGAGTAGGTGAATGTCAAATTTCCTTACTACTACTAACGCTTAGCCTCAGGCAAATTGCTTCACTTCTCACTGACATGTTCATTTCCTTATATCTCTCTCTTCTAAGGTCAAAAACCAATAAATTAAATGAAAAATTAACACTTTTGAGACCGGTTTTTCATATACGACGTATGTAAGGCTTTCTAAGCTCATAGTAATTAACATAATCAGTAATTTGCGCACAATAGCTCTGGTGATGTCACGGATCAGCAGAGCATAAACATAAGTTTTAATGCATAAACGATCGAGTTGAATCAAAACATAGATATTCAGCAAAAAAACTGAGTATAGACTGTTGCGGAGCCCCGAAAGAAAAATTGACAAGATGTGATGAGCAATGATAACATTAGACAGCTTCAGTAGTGCGAATAAGGCCACAGGGCGCGAACGGGGGAAAAAAGACTGAATATGCCAAAATAACTGAGTTTTTCAAGTGGCACAGCATGATACCTTGTCGTGTGTTTTGTCGACTTTAAATTCGGTGTAAGTTATGTCGACTCAGTGCCCAGTGTCAATAGCGGGAGCCACAAATTCAAAGACAAGGTGAGATCAGAGACTAGGCAAGGTGATCGGCAGAACAATCATTGGATTCCGTGCCGCGTGTTCTGGGGCTATATTTTCCTGGAACCGCACTCTCTCTCTATACCACTTTTTTCAGTTTAAAAGGAAAAAAATCGAACACGTTGACATTCTAAACTTGATTCTCTGCAAATGTATTCCAAATTATTTCCAAAATGGCAGGGAGCAAAAAATCTAATTCTCGACAGTGCGCACCATACATCGATGATTTTGCTCACCTCGGGAGTGCAAAATAATGTTTGACAAATTCGAAGCTTGAAAAATTTCCTACAAAAAAGGTTGTATAACTTTTTCTTGTAGCGGTAACTGTTTTTGTGATATTTTGATTCATAAACTGGTAGCCTTTACGTTAATCATGAAACGAATACTCTTTTCCGCACCACCTTTAAAATAGAATACCAGCTAATTTTTTTTAATGTGGTATCCTCGGTAGTCCCAATCGACGATTGTTTTTAGGTGCGAAATGCTAGTTTTAAGAAAATCATTATGCTTTAGTTAATTTTTTTTTGTTTATTTCAAACAAGAATTATTACGAGTAGTTTCAAAAATTATTTATTTTCACACTTTCTTTTTTTGCATCTGCTTTCCTTTTCATCATCATCTTCTTCTCCTTATTCTTCTGATGTTTCTTCCATTTCCATGGATTCAACCAGGAAACAAGGTGGATCTAAATCATCAGCAGAGTCGCAATCATCGATGGTATTCATTTCGGGCGATACATTTGAGCACGATTGACCATGTCATTAACCACAACTGGTAAACAATAAACCCAACATTTTTGTAGCCGCAGTTTAAGCGACAGCACTTGATGCACTTACAAAAAATTGTATTCAGCAAATTTTCTGGAGCAGGTTAAAGCAGAGATTGAATTGGCTCAAAAATGATATCCGTGAACCTCTATCCCCAATTTTCAGAAATGAGCTCGTTGCCTGACCTTATTTGAACTTGGTAATATACCCGATATAAATGCTGCTGAGCAGCGCTAGCATTTGGCGGAAAAATAGATAATTGAACAAGTTTTTTGAGGTAAGTAGATCTTATAAAAGTTGAATATTTGTGAGTATCAATAGATACTTCTTATACTGGAGCTTAATACATAGACAGGAGAAAGGTCATTGACTAAAATATCCACGTAGTTATAAGTTCTCACTTCTCCTTTCTTTTAAATAAGTTGATCACATTTCCTTTTCTCAAAAATCGCTGGAGCAGTATCGCCGCCTATTATTGGTCGCAAAAAAATTAGCTTTGCTCTTTGGACATACGTTTAAGTTTTGTGAAGAATGTGATTTCTTTTATATTATTCTTTTATTTTCTATAGCATCAGGAGCCCGGGCAATCAATAGGTGCATTTTTTTGCTCCTCTATCCGGAAAAGAAGAGAACCGACGCATTGGTCGTGTTTTTTTGCTCCGATGCAGAGCAGAGTACAACTATGCCGCAAAAACAACGATCTAGTATAAAACAGCAGTGCATTCGCTAAGACTGACATAGGTTGCTGTATTTGCTGTGGTAGCACGCAACAGCTGAAAATAAAGGGAGAAAATAACGAATATACACTATCACAATCGATAGAAAATAGAAAAAGAACTAACAGAAAATTACTTCTTTTAACTTTCTACACATTATGAGAGCTTTTTCTAATTTCGTAAATACCAAAACATTCAACATAACCATGAAAAACCCAAAGCCACCTCACAGCAAAAAAGACAACTTCTCATGAGCTTTTCTTTTTTCTATCAGCACATTCTACACTTCAACACGTGAACTACAAATGAGGAATAGAATTTCTGTACTAGTGAAATCACTGATGCAGGAGTGTTGTTGTTTTCAATGCATATACTCTTCTCTCTGCTGGATAGAGGAGCAAAAAAACACGCCTATTGAAAACAACACTTCTGTACCAGTGAATTCACTATTACAAAAACTCTATTCTTCATTCGTAGTTCACGTGCTGAACTATAGATTATGCTAATAGAAAAAAGAAAAGCTCATCAGAAGTTTTTTTTTCTACCATGAGGTGGCTTTGGTTTTTTTCATGGTTATGTTGATTCTTTTGGTAGTCGAGAAATCAGAAAAAGCTCTCATAATAGATCTGCTCGCGTGCTACAACTAATTGCGATTAATTGCAATTAATTGCAATGAAGCCATTTTTATACTCAGTTTTACTGAAAACTGACAGTTTTCCCTCTTTCAGTAAATTTCAGAAGGCTTCGAGCTGAGAGCATAAAAGGTCTGTTTCCGTACTTTCAGCAAAATGCAGCAGTAACAGAATTTGGCAGCTGGCTTCTTTTTGCTGCAAAATTTGGCTTGCATTTGGCTTGCAGCAAAAGTACGGAAACGACTTGCTGCGAATCTATTTTAATATATTATAATAGATTCAAGTACGGAAACAGACCTAAAGGCTCCGAGTTACTGAAAAATACTGAAAAGTGCCAAACCGTGTGACACGAGTAAAACTTTTCAAATGTGCGCGGCAAGCAACATGTATTTTGCGTAATGTTGTTTTGAAGATAAAATATTTTTGCGGCGATAATTTATCACCGCTTAAGACGAATTTATAATTACTATTGTTCTCCCAAAAATCGACAACTGACACTTTTGTCTATCAATTCTCAGGAAATACAATGAGAGCGTTTTCGTACTTTTTATGAATTTCTTCCACCACATGATTCAGGAAAATTCAGGAAAATTCGGTGACTGAAGGTACGCGAACAGACCTAATACGTAGAAAGTTAAAAGAGGTAATTTTCTGTTATTTTTTTTTCTATTTTCTATCGATTGTGGTAGTTTAAATTCGTTATTTTCTCCCTCTATTTTCAGCTGTTTTGCGCTACCTATCTTATCGAATGCACTGCTGTTTTGTGCTAGATCGTTGTTTTTGCGCCATAGATATATTCTGTTCTATGGCGGATCAAAAAAACGCACCTAATGTTCCTAACAAGTCTATGTTTAAAATACACAACAATAGTTGTTCTTCTATCGGATTCTTCGATTGCTATTTGAACGATGAGAGCATCAGCATCATTTTGAGTTTGTTTTACATTGGTATTAGCCGCTTCAAATTTTTCATTTAACATAGAAATAAATAGATACTTGATTGTTTTCAATGCATACCAATTTTTTCCAGCTTGTAAAAAAAATAATATTTTAATAAAAAAAAACGATAGACACTGAAGAAGAGGGCAGATTACCCTCGAAATGTCGATATTTGTCACAAAATTAAATATACCTAACTTCAAAAGCAAAAAATCGGTTTTTTTTATTTTAAGATACTTGATGTTTGCACTTCCAAGGAATTGTTCTTGACCCGTCTGAAAATCCATGGGTTCATCAAGGAGAATATTAGCGGATAAGGAACTTTTCGCATATCAACGACATTTCTCCAAAGCTTTGATCTCTTTTTGATTACCGTTGTAGACGTTGAACACAATGATGACATTATTACCATAATGCCTAACCCAACGGGAAAAATAATACTTACGGGTATATTTGGTAAGCATTTCGCGTAATGCGTGTAAGCATTACCGGACCATTAAGTGTTGTTTCTTTTTAACATTGCATGTCCTAGGCTGGGAAGATTTATACAAGGGGAAACTTATGCTTTTATCCTTATAGCTTTATGTATAAGAGCTTTTTGGAAAGTACGACATCGTATTCTCGCATTTCCGTCATCTACGGTGAATACAAATTAAAGCTTTGGCCGGCAGCCGCTCGTATCTCAGCATGTGTGGTTTTTGCATGCTGAGTGATTGTGACGCTCATTGGAAATTCCAATAGCGCATGCTCTTTGCTATGTATCTTTGCTAGGGGGATTCATGCATTGTACTTACCTGTGTTTTGAAATGCTCCGAAATTTACATCTTTCCGCTTTATATAGCAGACTACCCATAACCGATGTATGCTCGCAAGTTTTTTTCCCCTTGTTTCTGCGAATGA
This sequence comes from Nemotelus pantherinus, assembly GCA_963978885.1. Lineage (NCBI taxonomy): Eukaryota > Metazoa > Arthropoda > Insecta > Diptera > Stratiomyidae > Nemotelus > Nemotelus pantherinus. Next base: position 41,745,206 of record OZ022265.1, on the reverse strand, counting down.
TGTTCATTGGCCAGTCTTGGACTTATTACATATGAGCTTTCTCCCTTGCAGCATTCCCCATGCTCCAAGTCATGTATACGAGTATATCTTATAATTGCTGGAAAATAGCTATGGAAATCGGAAAATTGCATTACTAGCATTGTTTGATTCATGCATTATGCCAGCATACATTACCGCGATTCCCGTTGGGAAGAAATAGACATATACATTATTGATTCATTACGAGGTTTGATTTTTAATAGACTTTTTTTGACAGATCACGCGTGACTCCTGTCAAAATGTTATGTAATTTTAATTTAGTATTTTTGGCGAATGAGCTCTGAATCAGCTCAATGAAAATTTGCTGTTTTATCGCGAAATTTTGTTCAGTGATGAGCATAGGCGCGCCGCAGGGGGGGGGGCCAGGGGGGGCCGGGACCCCCCCAGACCCTAGGTTGGCCCCTCCCAGAAAAATGAATATGTCCAACAGCAGACACTTAAGTTTTCGCCTCTAAGGTTTTTGTGGTTACAGCAAGAGTTGTGTACTGCAGTAGTGTAAGCCTATACCAACTTACACTACTTATAACATAAAGACTGTGTTACTTGCGGTATTAATTACGATGTTATGGGACTTATTTCGAGATATGGACGGCAATATTTAATTTGGACAAGTTATACGTTAAGAAAAAAATGAAAAGCGCCTCGCCAATCATCCTTTTTTTATTAAGATTATCTGTTCATTCCTACTAGGCAATATACAGGTATTTAGATAAGAACACTTTTATAATCTGGCGTTTTAAGCAATTATGTTTTTCACAAAACATAGTCTAAGTATTAAAATGGTAGGCAATAAGGTAATTAACGTAGAATACAATTTTCGAAGTCATTTGGAGAATAAAAATTTTATCCCTGCCACTTTTATGCTATCTATGACCTAATTGGTTTACACTCAGGTTAAATACGTGTGAATTTCATTACAATTTGATAACTGCATCGGAAGTTAAAAGGCATAGCACTTCAATTTCACCGAGCGTTTTTTCATAGTGACACAGCCGCCACATGGTTCTTATCGTATTCATTGAACTTTTGTCAAACCTGTATCTACTCAAGACAGTATATTCTATGAATTTTATCCGGTTGCGAGATACCGTAAACGCAAGTTCCAGGTGCTAGAAATATAAATAATTCAGTGCGATTTTTGTGCGATTGGGAATTTGACAAGTTTAGATTTGACTGTATAAATGTAGTATCAAATTCATCAATAATTTGCATTTTATTCTAACAGCCGTGTGAAAGATTTGTGTTTACGTACTTATGGTAGCAACAAGGTTGCCCAGACATTATTTAAAAACGACAGAAACTTATTTTGTATGCCCATTGATGAGTCTTGTAAATTTTGTGATGATCTGATGACTCAGTGTGAAGTTATCACAATGCAAAATTTCCCATAGAATTTCCATTGTCGCCAAAATACACCAAAATTTTAGCTCGACCAAACTTCACGATCCAGATAAATTATCCGGATAGTAAAATTCATGCACAATGTGAAAACTCTAATAGTACTTGGAAGACAGTAAATGATATGGTGCTTGAACAGCCTTGGAATATTGTCAAGATGAACCAAAATGATTTGGAAAAGGCTATCGACCTTACGACGTATCTCAGTCGCCAAAGACGTGCTTTCAGAGGACATGATGAAAGTAGTGCCAGTGATAACCGTGATTTTTTTTGGAATTTTATGCATTATTCGCGAAGCTTGATTCAACTTTTGAAAATAATTTTAAAAACAAAGTTGCGAACTACTGTAGTGGCAAAACACAAAATGAATTGAAGAAAATAATTGCTGAAATCGTTCGCGAGGACAATACAGCTGAAATAAAAGATTGTGGACTGATATCCATTATGGCAAACGAAGCAAGGGTCCACAAAAAGAACAACTCTCCATGGTTGTCAGATTTGCTAAAGCGCTAGCAGTCGAAGAAAGGTTCTCAAGTTTTGTAGACTGTGCAGGAGCTAGAAATATCTCGTATTTAGAAGATATAATTTTGAACCCTTCCCGAATCGCCTGTTGTTGGACAGTCTTATGATGGTGTTAGTGTCATGTCAGGACAAAAAAAGTGGTGTACAAATCTAAATTAAGATGAAACACCCTGCAGCCACGTTTGTACACTGTCTAGCTCATAAAATTATCCTGGTTGTGATGGAGACATTTTTCACAATCGAAACGTGTACATCCTTTTTCAATGCCATCGAATCCCTTTACCTACACTTTTCGAAGCCATCACAACTAGGGATTCCAATCCCGAACCATATTTTCAATCCCGGGATTACGGGATTAAAAAATCTCAAATCCCGGGATCCCGGGATCCCGGGATTTGAAATTCAAAATACAACACAGCAAAATAAGTCAAGTTTCTAGTAAACAGATTATATAATTTGCCATCATTTCAAAACTACAACAATAAGTAAGCTCAAAACTGTATAAAAAATTGCATTATTACTAATTTATATTATTGATGCAAATAAAATCAATAATTTTAATTATCCAAAACGTTGACAGTATGAAGACAGATATTAAAAATTACATCTATTACAAATTACAACAACAAATCACGACCAAAAACCACAACAACAAAACACAACTCTTAGAATTGAGATACATAATAAAGTAACATATAAAAAATTCGGCCAAAGTTCATTAGGTTTTTCGGAAGAAACATTGAAGCAATAGCAAAGCATCTAAGGTATCGTCTCCAAGCCTGCTTCTAAATTTATTCCCGATTTTGGACGCCGCGGAAACGGTCGAGAAATATTGGTACGCCTGCTCCAAACTATGCAAGTGCCACCACTTTCGAAAAGACTCATTTCTTTTGCAATGGTTTTCATTAGTTTGTTGCGGCATTTCATGATTGATTATTTTCATACTTTTGCAGCTCTTCTTGTAGCGTTAATTGACGACTACCTTGTTCTGATCAATATGGGTATCTACTGGGTTCTCTTCATTTCTTTGGCTACCAAGCATAGGGTTCAGCATCTAGATCATTGAAGTATTTTTTTTAATATTTGCGTTGATTGGTTTCAAAAATAGAGATTTTATTTCACTTGGTAAATTTTCGCTGGTACAATGTGGATTCTGGAGATAGCTTAGCATACCAGATAGCTCAGTACACTGACGCTCTTTTATTCGGTCCAATATTGCAATTTTCATAGCATTCAGAAGAATAGACCGTTTTTCTCCTAACAGCCTAAATACACATCTTGATGAAATATTAGCAGTGCATAAATTTGCAAGTCTGCGACTAAAGGCCGTCACAGCCAATTTTACAGGGAGTAAAACTTCAATAATTTTCTGAATCGAATCAAACTCTGTAGCTTCTAATTGCTCTGAATATTGCAGGCCTATTAATGTATACTATTTTTCAAAATGGGAAATTATTCGAGCATTGTCAAGAGACTATTTCATCTTGTTTTACAATCCATTTAAAGGAGACAGTTAAATGCCTTGCTCGGATCCGACATAGTTTTAAAGATCGTTATTATTTTTCGTTGGAGCTTTTTTAAAATATAAAACTACCTAACGAACTTTCTTTATGCATGCGCTGATGTCCTTCGTCTGATCTAGCGTGTCTTGGCGACCGGTTTCAACGTAGTTAGCTGATTCAGGACCATCCAAATCTTCGTGGTCGTCGTTCAGACTATCAGCTGCTTCATCAACTATTTAATCTGGAATGGACCTCATATTATAGCGAACATCGCAAACTGCCAAGTGGATGCTATGCGCCAAACAAATATGTTGCTCTGTACCAACTAGTCTGCCTACTTTTCGCATTTCGTTTGACCCATCAGTTACGATGGTAACAATGTCTTTTCCTAGAGAAACATTAAACTCATATTTAGGTAGTTTCCAGCTGTCATTGATATTCTTACTCGCACCAAGCTCCAGTAAGAATTTACTAAGTAGATGTTTATATTTATATAGCGCCTATTTGCAGTCAAGGTCCATTAATCAAACATCAAACTGAACCGTTCACCTGAGATACTAGCCTGTTGTATTTTATTTTTTATTATTTTCTTTATCCTGCTTGCATAGCCAACAACCTTTTTTTGATTGCAGTTAAGGATTTTGGTAAATCTGTGTATGCATTCGCTAGTATTAATTTCCTCAAATCATTCGATGTAACGAATGCACTAAATGCGAAACAGTCCATACTTATTTATTTACAAACCCCTTTGTATTCTCTTGTTAACTGTTACATCGGTTTGTTTTGCTCTATTCTTTACGCATTTTGATGTGAGCTAATTGTTTTCTCATAAATATGGATTCTATTTGCACTTTTCGAGTCTTGATGTAACTTGATTGCCGATAATGCTTGACTCCCGGCCCCGAAATCCCAGCCAATTTCTGATCCCGAAAATCCCGGGATTGGAAATCATCAATCCCGGGATTTTCAGGACCAGAAATTGGCCGGGATCCCGGGATCCCGGGATTGGATTCGCTAATCACAACACGAATTGTTGAAGCAGCTTGAAGAGGCAGTTGGTCTAAGCACAAGGCATGGAATGAGAAGTTTAAGCTCGACTCGTTAGTCAACGAGATTTCACAATTGCAAATATGTGATCGATAGCTATGGGACTATGAAAGAGGCTTTAGAAAAAGAAATTAATGAGGCAAAATACAACGACTCAGTTTATTCATTGGGGATCTTTCATTCAATCAGTAATCCTAAATTTGTAGTAAATTTTTTCATCTTTCACTATGTTCTTTTTATAGCGAACATGTTAAGCACATATTTCCAAACTAAAAATGCAACTCTTAGGAATGGGATAAATCTTATGAATGGAACAGTTAAAACATACTAAGACTTGTATGTAGTTTGGGAAAAAATGAAATCATTCGCAGAAAAGAACTGTCTGGATCTCACATTTGCCAGAGGATCGCGAAAACGGAAAACCGCAAAAAGCACTAGTTTCAAAGGTTTTGCTGTTTCATCTAGCCTCAGACACGCAGTTAGGGCATCAAAGGTATTTCTGCAAACCAAATGGCTCGAGAAGAGTAAGATACGGCATTTTTCATCTTGCCAAATTATTTTCGCTTTTTCTAGGTTTTCTAGGTAACAAATGTTTGAAGCAAGAGATCAATTTCTTCCTTCTTAGCTTAATATATTCCAATTTCTTTAAAGATATTTAGAAACTAAGTATCCTCTTCTTCAAGTATAAGTTGAAATATATTTAGCTTCTAAACGAAGAAATATTCTTACATTTTGAATTATTTCCATTCTATTCCCGTATAATTCATACAAGCTTTCTTTCTTAGCGGTCATTGATAATTCATGAGTAGTTCATACTTACCATTCAAATTATATGCATGTGGTAGTAGCTCATACGTATTCATAGACAAGAAGTTTATTTGATAATGCATTATGCATTAGCAAATAACAAAGAATAAATCAACAAAAACAAAATGATTTAGTAAATTATATAAGTTTTAAGAACAGTACGTGTACAATCAAAAACAAAATCATCGCATGTTTCGAACCTTTCAGTCCCTGGCCCCTGCCAGATTTAAGGCCACGGCCCGCCTATGGTGATGAGGCTCATTTTTGGCTCAATGGATACGTCAATAAGCAGAATTACCGTATTTGGGCTGATGAATAGCCTGAAAAGCTTCAATAGCTACCACTACAGCCAGAGAAATGCACAGTTTGGTGTGGTTTATGGACCGGTGGAATCATCGGTCCATATTTCTTTCAAAATGAGTCCGGTCAGTCCGGTCACCATGATAACGGATTTTTTGCTACCTGAAATTGAGGCCCGTGGTATCGGTGAGCTTTGGTTTCAACGAAACGGCGCTCCTTCGCATACAGCGAGATAAATAATGGACTTATTGAGAAATCATTTTGATGAGAGCCTCCTTTCACGTTTTTGACCAATAAATTAACCGCCTAGATCGTGTGATATCACACCTTTAGATTATTTTCTTCGGGATTACACGAAGTTTATGGTCTACAGAGATAAGCCAGCTTCAATCGACGCTTTGAAAGCCAACATTACTCGTGTCATTCCCGAGATACCGGTCGCTATGCTGGAACGCGTCGTCCGAAATTCGACCCTCAGGATGGACCATTTACGGCGTAGTCACGGTCAACATTTAAATGAGATAATCTTTGAAAATCAAATGTCATAGATCGTTCTTTTGACTCACGATAAAATTTTTACTATAAAGTTCAACTTTATGCCTTTTATTTGAGATCAAAAACCAAACCTCATAATAAATCACTCTATATATAAAAAATGTCAGCAAACGTTTTTTTATTCCATAAAACACGATAAAAAGAAATTCTCTGACAATAACATATGTTTTATTTGTGCTGTCTAATTCAACATATACCGAATGAAAGCATTTGCAAATAAAGGACTTTTGATTTTTTTTGCATTCTTTTTTCGTCGACGAGAGATATTGGATATGGAGCTAGTACGCACTCCAAAAATTCTTGAAATAAGGAATCTTGTTGTTATCCTTATGCACTGGAATAGTAGTAAAGGAACAATAAGTACTTGTTTATTATGAAATTTCATATTTTTATTTTTAACTGTGAAAAGAGGAAAAATCCTATCAGCAAGTTTTAGTTTAGTGCTATAGAATTTTCGACTTATTATGTTTGTAATGGAGATAATACCAACTTCATACGTATTGCGATAATTTATTTTATCATCAAGGTTATATGGCAAGAGAGTTGAATTTTTCCGAGCACACTCCTTCTCCATCTATACTAAACAGCGTAGTAGATATTTTTGCTTTCATGATCAATGGAAACTTTTCCGATTTGGTTTAAAACAATAATATCAAGGTTTACACCAAAATCCAGCTTTCCCCTAATTTTTCCAATGTTGGGCCTATTTTTCGTTTAATTTAGTTTAAAATACATATAGAAACATTTTCACTTTCTTTCGATCAGCGCTCGCTATCCAATTATGATTTTGCATTTTACATTTAGAAATCTAATATAGGTGTATGTACATATACATACTTATATATTTTCCTCAGTGTGATACTTATACATTTTAGCAAAAATATTGAAGATTTCAATATGTACAACAAAAACTGAGATAATTAATTAAGGTGCTTAGTATATAACAAGCACTTTCATGCATTTTTTTCCACAATATCTATTTTCTTAAGGTTCAAATATCACCGTACGTAATAAATGCAAATTACTTTCGTACCAATATTTCACACCATCAGTTTAATTTCGAAAAGAACGTTATTATAATCGTGCGTTCTTGTTCCACGAAGAAAAAAAAATCTCGTGAGCGAGGAGCAGAGCAAAAGTGAAAACAACCAAAAAAATTGGATCCTTGTTCCCCAAAGACACTCACTACCTATTACACTTTCACCGAAATAGCATGTGGGACTTGAAGTATTTGACTATGACTATTTGTTACGTTGTGTGCAAACAACATAAACAGGATCAGCGCGATATTCCAGCGTCTAGAAGTGAGGCCGATACGCATCTTATCGGAGTTATTGATTTACATCATGGGAACAATACCAATTCATCAGGCAGGCAGGCTGCCACGAGACTTGAGAGAACTGAAAGAAAACCTACACCGACGTAAAAATATACATATTTACTTTCTCCCAAGCTTAGATACCGAAACATCGATATTGTATGTAATCGAGTATATTCAGACTGTATTCAAGCTATTTTTTGCCATGTGTCTGAACAATGTGAACGTAATTTTCCCCGTCTTTAGCAGTCTGTATAAACTGTCCCGGAAGAAAAGTTATTTTCTCTTTTGGCTGTTTTTTTTTCTGTGATATTTGCACAGAGCTATGTCAACAATTTACTGTGACTCGGTAATTGAAAAAGTGTAAGCAATTTTTCCTGGTGGACAGAAGAGTGGTGACGATATACTTTGCTGATGTTGAATGTGGAATGTTTTTGATATTAATAAATTGAAAAAAAGAGAGATGATTGTAAGTGCATGAAATGGTTCAGCTCTTTTCTGTTTCATTTCAAGTAGATTTTTTATAAAATGTACTTGTATGTACAAATGAAGAGCTTATTGCTTATCAATCGACTAGTAGCTTGAAAATATGGTAACTGGTTTATTTACTCTTTTAATTCATAAATAACATCTTGGGGAATAGAATTATTTCTTTTTGTTTAATTTTTTTATTTTTCTACATGTTAAGGCTTCGTTATTTTTCTGTTCTATCGTAATTCACGTAATTTGATAAAGTTTCATTAAACTCATCAGTTTTCTAATCGATTTTTCAACAAGTACAGTAAAACCCGTTTAAAAACTCCTCGGATAAGTGCACAACTCGCTTTACGGCCCAAGCTTCGCGGGAAATTTACTTTTGTAATCAAAAAACTTATAAAAATTCCCGTTTAAGTGCCTCTCGGATAGCCACCCAACTCGGCTAACTGCTCATCTTGCTAATTAGTCTAGTGAAAATATTGTACCGAAATATACCCTTTCAAGTACATATTGTCTTATAAAGAAAAAGTGCTGAATTTTAAACGTGCATGTTCGTTACGTCAAGTTACAATCAGTCAGATTTATGGTTATCTAGTATTTAAGTAGTAGCATTTCTGTGACAGTTTCATTGAATTTCAATCGTGTGAAGAATAACTGCTGCGTGAATTAGAATTGGTGTGCTTACAAGACCATGCCCGCAAAAGATAGACAACTGACGGCGCTTAAAATCAAACAAAAATTGGACATTCTAAACATGGTTGAGGGAAAAACGGAATCCAGGAAAGAAATAGCAGTTTCATTCGAATGTGATGTTTTGACCATCAACAGAATCGCGAGGAAACCGCAAAAACTCAGGGATATCGGCCAGAAAAGTAAAAATTGTAAACGTAAACAGTTGCGCAAAAGTTCATAAAAAAGTCTTGAAAACGCGCTGATGAATTGGTTCGACCAACTTGCGCAAACTATAGTTAGCGGGCCAGTACTTTTAGATAAAGCGCAGGAATTCGCAATTAAGCTAAATGTTGATTTTGAGCTTAGCAATGGCTGGTTGTGGCCACAGAGAATATTAACCTCAAAAAAAATAGAAGGTGAAGTGGCCGATGCCGATCTGGCAGAAGCTGAGCATTATCGTGAAAATATTACAAAACACTTGATACTAAATTATAAGCCTTGTAACATCTTCAATGCGGATGAAAGTAGTTTATACTATAAGGCGTTACCAAGTTGTATATTAGCAAGACAAGATGATATTGTAATCAGCGGAAAAGTGCAAAAAATGCGAATTACTCTTCTATTTTTATGCAATACTGATGGTTCGTATAAGAAAGAAAAAACCAAGATGTTTTAGAGCGAAAAACTTACCTTCTCCGTACTATTCGCAGCAAAAAGCCTGGATGACTTGCTCATTATGGATTGAAATTATGAAAAAATTCGACTTGGAAATGGCAAAACAAAATAGAAGAATTCTGTTATTTGTTGATAATGCTCCTTACCACAATGTAGCCACAATATATAATGCTCCTTGCCACAATGTAGCCACAATATAACAATATATACCGCCTAATACAACATCACTTATACAACCTCTTGATCAAGGAATTATTCACTGTTTTAAAGAGCACTTGCGTCATATAATGATTAGAAAGCAGTTGGTTGCCGTGGGAAAGGGGTTAACTTTACAGCAGTTTATCAAATCCATTACCGTATTTGATGCTCTCAACTACACACTAAAAAGTGGGTCTATAATTAATACTTTGATAATAGGAAATATATTCATTTTTTCGTTTAAAATAACGAATCACAAATTTTTTTACACATTCGATGTGCATTTTTTGCTTTTACGTCATATCAGCTGAATAATACACAGCTTTTTGTACATTGAAGCAAAAAGAGTGTAAATTTACTAGTTTGCTAGTCACCTTTGCGCCAAAGCCTTAAAATTGCATCATTATTTAGGGTAAAATTACACGATTTGGTCGTAAAAAAATATTCTTTTTACGCACTTTTGTAAATTTACATATTTAATAGTAGGAAACCAGTTTCCTACTATTATAAGGGTAAAATTCAACCAAAATTTTTTTGAGTGTACACTAAACGCGTTTGGTTGCTCATTAAACAAGAAACTATTAAAAATTGCTTTCAAAAGGTTAATTCTCAGATAACTCTATAAAGAGAAAATTATTTGACAAAATATATTTCAGGGTAGTTTTTTCCTAAGCGAGACTGAGGATAATATAATCGAACATGAACCGCTACTGTTGGATGAAATGGATTTGAACATGCAAATTGAACCAATAGCTTTCGAACAGTATGTGCTCTGCAATAGAAATGTCTATTGCTACGGACTTCTCTCGGACGAAGAAATAATTGCTGAAGTAACAGATCTGGTTGCTGCAGCTGAAGATCAGGTTGACGTGGCTGATTCTTTGATTGAAGAATATGCAGTAAATAAGCATTCTAGTTTGTCTGCAACATTGAATGCTTTGTACTTTTGTACTTTGTGCAACTGCAAAACGATTCTTTGAGTTTAATAACATGAATTGTTATGAGGTAGAATCACTAGAAGAGAAACTGTTTAAAACGAAATATCAAAGCTTATCCCAAACGAGATTAATTGATTATTTGAAATTTGATGAAATGTCATTGAAGTCAAATGAACATCGTAGAAGTTTGTTGATCGAAAGTTCTATCAAATAAAAATAATCACAACGAGTTCGAACCATAATAATAAAAACAATCTTTAGTAGCATATGTAAATATAATTCTTACAGTTTGAAGTAAAATAGTTTTGGATAAAATTATAGTTTTGGATAAAATTCGTGCATATTTCTACCATGATGCACATAGTTGGAAGCAAACTTTTTTTTGGATTTCATTTTAAATATCTATATATTATCGATCATGTTTAGAGATATTTGTTTCTTGATTTCTATACAAAATATAATATGGTTTATAAACAACAATGTTTAAGGGGATAGAGCACCTTCAAATTGAAAAAAAAATGTTGTTTTTTCAAAGGTTAGTTTTTAAGTGAATAAAAAAACATATCTTAATGAAACTTTGTACACATACTTAACTTGCTTTATACTACATAAAAAAAATTGTTAAAATTTTTTTGTGGCCCCCTGTTGTCTGCTACAATTTAAGAAGAGGCTGAGGAAAAAAAACAAAAACGGGGTTTTCATCAGCATCAAAGCGGCCTTAAAATGAACTAAAAAAAAAAATTTGGTGGAAATATAACAAAATTGCGGTGTTTTTTCGAAAATCAAGGTTTTCCCCCAAAAATCGGTTATAACTGAAAAACTTTGATACCGATTTTTTCATCCGTAGTTCATTCTGAGCATTAATATGTGCAGATTAACGTGCTATAATGGCAGAACGACTGGATAAAAACATTTTTCTTAATCATGCACGCCAACTTGAAAAAGGTTGTTTCGAGAAAACCGCGTTTAAAGCTAAAATTCAATATTTTTTGTAATAAATCTTACCGAAATTTAATCTGCGTTGCCTGGACCATACAATATACCTTCCTCTTGTTCATACTCCTCCTCTTCCAAAGATTTTTGCTCTCTTCGAGCAGTTCTGGCCTCTTTAGATGCCTCAATCGAGTGTTTTTCCGCCTGGTTGATTCTTGCAGCATCTCTATTTTTTGCATGTTCCAGGGCACATTGGCCAATTGTAACTCCCATGACTTGCATTATTTTCAAGATAGCCATAAATCCTTCATCGAATGTACATGCTGAAATATTTGCAGCCATATTTATGATATTTTTTCCACAAAAAGTATGTTTAGGGGCCAAATTGCAAACACAAGAACTATAGCTTTCGTTATTAATCTGCGTAAAATTGCCCAAGCAGCGCTTTAATAAATCTTTTGATGATAAGTCTTCAAAAATAGACTTTAAAACTTCTTGTACTTCATCACTCAAAGGTGGGGGATGCTTGAAATTTTTTAAAGTATTACCACCAGCTGCCTCCGCCTTGCGCCAGTTACACAAAGTCTTTTCTCCTACAGGACAATAAAAGTGTTGAGGGTTCTCATCAGTTGAATTGTTTTCGGAATATGCTGCCCAAATTTCCTTGCGCATGTTTTCAACCGAATTATAATTTCGTCGTATAGGTAGGCCATAATATGTTGATAAATTTTTCATAAATTTTAGTGTCAGTCGAACTTTTTTCGGACCTTTTTTTGAAGTTTCAACAATTTTTTTAGAAACATCTCTTTCAGCAAATTTTTTTTTGCCGAGGTTAACTTTTTTTTTGCTTCTGTTGAAGGAGTTAGCTCACTTATCTTTCTCTACACTTTAGCCTAAGTCGATGTAGCGGTATAGCGAAGTGAAAGAAAATCATAGAAAAAATTACCTTGGCGCGCTTTGCTGTATATGGTCATAAAACTTTTTTAACTATAATTTCAATTTTATATTATTAAAATCATGTTTTTAAAGTTTCAGTCTAACATATTCAATCAAAAAACAAAAGTCGATTTATGAAAAATTTGAAGGTGATATGTCTTCTTAAGCAAATACGTTTGATCTAAGTGCCTTGGTGCACTTAAAAAGGGAAGTTTGACCCAAGTGCCTTCGAGCACTTAAAGATGGTTTTCATAAGTGCTCACATCGGATAAATGCGCAATTAATTGTGTTTTTTGGTTAATGCACTTATCCAGGTACCCGTTAATGCTGCCTGCATATGTTGTGACAATCTGATGATATTCTGGGAAGTTGTCGCAATTTGAAATTTAGAAAATTTTCCTTGTATAATTTTAGGCACTCAGCACTCACATAGGGCTTAGAATGTTCAAAACAATATAATATTCAAGCTAGAAAGATTATTGAATTTCATTTTCCAAATAATTTGCCTCGACAGATATACAGCGGTTTCTAAAAATTCACTAAAACAGCCTCCGCCGCCAAAGAGCTAAAGATATTTAGCTGTAAATCGAAAAAGTCAAACAACTCACATGCTAATATCATTCGAACATTAGTGAAAATAAATAGTTTCAGTAAAAATAATTTAAAAATACTCTGAACATTTCATACAAAAACTGTCGATAATTACGTTGATTTTTTGCTGTTTATTTACCTTATTAGTACTCGTAAGGTATTCAAAAGTTTGTCTTATCGACTGCAACTATCGACATTAATTTTTGATTGCGTAAGCGAATATTCAAGCTTGTTCAAATATTATTTTATTCCACTTTGAAGTCAACCATGCAAGAAAACTCTTATATTTTCGCTTCGCCAGTAACGGCCTGGAAATACATATAACTGAACCAGTTACCGACATTTTCATCTTATTTGAAATAAGTATTATGTTATCACACATCAGTGAATTTTCAAAGCTTCATGTAGAAAGAAATCCTTGCTCTCAGTTCAAACATAGCTTAACAATTACTCGAACATAATACACGATCTGATTTCCTTGGCTTAACTCGAAATACCGTTTTTTTTTCAATTTTCACAATGGAATAATAACACCATGTCACAATAGAACGTTCGTATTCCAGAAACTTCAGCTAGGTTCAAATTCAAACCAGTAACGAAACAAGAAAAGGAAAAAAGCACCATACAAAACCATTCAACAAAATTATGGAGCTCGAGTTTCAAGCATATGTCGATGAATTTTGCTTTTCTCATTCGTTTTAATTTAATTAAACGCTACCTCCACCTAGTGCATTGTAAATTTCGCTCGGTATAGTACTAAAAGAGTTGGTGCGTTGCGATACGGAACAAATAGAATTTCGAACATTTGCAGCTGTTCGCTTTAAGCAGGAATGTACTCAGAATTTACTACATCCTCTGCATCAGTTCCTTTCCCAACAAATTCAAACACATAGACGAATGAACGCCTGAATGAGTTTCGAATGTAATGGCTTACTCCCAAACAACGACGACGTCTATTCGACGCTAGGCCGAATCGAACAATAACAAAAAATTAACCGGAAACATATCAAAGAAAAATTTGTAAATTTAAAGTATGCCGGAGTCAGAGTTCCAGATGTGACTAGAATTGGAACTGGAGCTCAATTCATTCAATTTAATGCATACGAAATAACGTCAGGAGGAAAACTGAAACCAGGACCTCAGTATTGGCGTTGCCGTAAGTTTGTAAAAGGATCTTGAAGATACAGTTATTATCTGAAAAAGCTCAAAGTAAGCTTGTTTTAAAAATTTGATAGCATATATATTCCAAAAGTATTTTAATATTTCATAGCTTTTTTCTCTTATATTTTGTGAAATAATTATTTTAGCCGCGTGAATGGATAGATCCCTTTTTTGGGCAATATCCGGTTCTCGCGTAGTTCAGCCCTAAGATATTTTCAGTATCATCGAATATCCAACTAAAAACTCTAAGAACTTTTAAATGCGGAAGTCAAAGCTGCTATAACAGAAGCCATTAATGATACAAATTAATCATGGTAGCCCAGCATTAAACTATGCTCTTATCTCTGCTATAAAATTGATTAAATTTATTAAGGGACAAACAAAAGCTCATGATATTAGTCCATACGTTTATGCTAATCAAACCAATCATAGTTCAAAGAAATGTTGAATCGATTATATCTTCTACCAGTTGTTTGCCGAGAAAGATATTTGAAATATGTGTGGTCGTACAATGGAATATGTGTTTCAAGATTGTGGGAGCAAAGGCTGTTATTATGGAAACGTGCGGATGCAATAGCCTAATTCGTTCTCAATGGAAATGTTTCTGTAAATTCAGTCGGAAATCGATGGCAACTCTCGGCAGCATTAAATACATATCTGCCCTAAGAATATAATCTTCACTTGCAACTTGAGATAGGTGATTTTTTTGAGATAGGTGTTGCAAGTTGCAACGCTTATCTCAAAATAGACGGTTCCATTTTAATTCAGACAACTACTATGACTGGACATGTATCAAGTACAAAACTTACAGAAGACTGCGAGAACTGTTGAATTTAAAATTTGTTGTTTTCTCTCATGTGGCTCACTGCAGTCCTGGGCACAAAGTATGCCATCCAATTGGCATCATAAATTTCATCACCTGCCTTTTTCCACTTTCTACTAAAGATATACTCTTCTTTGCACTGTCGCTATCGCCATGGCCGTACCTGTACTATATTCTTTAGAGAAGTCTTATCACAACATGACTCGAGCTACGCGTTAAGCTTTCAGCTCTCTCGCTGCCCACGGGGGAAGGCAATTTTTAATAATTAAATTGAAGATCGTAAAGCGGATCCTGTTCCTAAGCCAGTTCTTATGTATTGGTCTTATGTGGATTCCAGTTTTGATTTACGGTTTTATTAATGAATATATGGACCGGAATATTTTCCTTTCGAAGAAGGTGCATTGTTTGTGCAAATAGGTGGAAGCAGGACACGGGCAGTAGCATCGATGATAGTGTCTTAAATATATCTTATATATTTTTCACATTGTTCACGGCGAGTGTTGTGTAATTAAGAAGGCTAATGACTGCTCTGCTGCAACAGAGAGCGTTTTACAGTGAGTTTATCTTAATAATTAATTACACCCATAGCAACGATGGACTATTTGAGATTTTTGTTTCCCCCGCTCAAGTTGAAATGATCCAATGATTTCATTCAAATGAAAATGAAATAATCGATTGAAGTTGGAAGAGGAAGTATAATTAAAATTAAAAGGAAGTATAATTAAAATATGATTTATGTATATAATGAAAACTATACTTATAGCCCAGTTATTTTAGCATAAAAAAGAGGTCAACCTCGAAATAAGAGATAATAAGCTGAATTTTCGTATATACCTTCATTTTGGCGATCTAAAAGTTGTCTCGAAAATCTCATAGAATATCGTGTCTGCGTCATAATTTATTCAAGGTCAAAGGTGAGAAAAAACAGTTGTTTGCGATTATCTTGGTTTCTATTGCACCAATGATGTTAACATCTGGATAAATGTTGTAGTGCATAAAATTTGCGACAAATTTTCTTTCGAACATTTTTTCTTGAGCTCAACCGTTTTTGCAATAGAGGGCGGTGAGCGCGCAGCACTCAGCCATACGTACTGTAATGCAAGGTCAACCGTAAATACATGTGAATACTACCTTGAATTTTGAATTATTTGTATTATTTATCAGTTAATACATTGTATTTAATAACATTTTACATATTTTTAATATTTTCATTTAATAATATTTACCTATTTTGTGGAATAAAAAACTCGTTAAATGAAATACTTATTGTATATGTAAGTTTACTGAAAGTAGATTTTAAGTAAATCCACAAAACTTCATAAACTTGTCCATTTATCTAATCTTCCACCGACAAGTGCAGCGGCCCATCAGCATATAAACCGTGTCTATTACCAAGTTCAAAAATGATTAGGGCATGATTTAGAACCCCAGGAATGGGGCTGGGTGCTCCAAAATGAGTTTCTGGAGCCAATGACAACAATATTACCACCAGCTTCCGAGGAATTACTGAATACTGTATTTTTTAGTGGTAAGAATGGATGTGGTGCACGATGCGGATGTAGAAAATCGGGGCTGCAATACACTTTAGCTTGTGGCCAGTATAATGGGGAAGCTTGCCTCAATGCTGTTTCATTGCAAAGCGACTGTGAGCAAGAGAGTGCATTTAACCCTGAAATTCAGGAAGGTGTGGAAACACCAATTCAAGGCAACAAGGATGATGACAATGATACAGAAATTCCCGAACGTCCAGATGATGACGATAAACAAGAAGAAAATTAATACTTTTGTTCTTTAAATTATTAAAGATTTATAGATTTTCACTGCAATTAAATTTAAATGGTAAGAAATGTACAGCTGCTGAATAAAGATAAAATTAAAATATATACTCGTTTTACTTCTACTCAAAATTTACTTTGAATAAATTAATATAACTTTTATATATATAACCATATAATAAGTACAATACATTATCTAATGTCTAAAAACACACACATTTTCAAGATAAAATACTAAATTATTTTTCTACTTAACCTCTACTTTAAGTATTTCATTTAATGAGTTTTTAATTTCACAAAATAGGTAAATATTATTAAATGAATATATTAAAAATATGTAAAATGTTATTCAATACAATGTATTAACTGATAAATAATGCAAATAATTCAAAATTCAACGTAGTATTCACAGATATTCACGGTTGACCTTGCATTACAGTACGTATGGCTGAGTGCTGTGCACTCACCGCCCTCTACTGCAAAAACGATTGAGCGCATGAAAAAATAGTGATAAAAAAACAAAAATAATAAAAAAAATCAAGGTGAAAGGTTACAAATTCAAAAATTAAAAAAAAAATAAGAGAAAAAAAACTACAGTATTAAACAGACAATGTAATGACTTTATCGTTTAAAGTAGTTTTGAAACGTGACAAAGTCGGTGGCAGAGAACCTAGTCTGAGAGCATTATGCTGCCTAAGTATTCGTAACAGCGGTGAAAAGTAGTACATATCAGTCCGTGCAAAAGGAACATTAAACGTTAACGTGGATCTATTTGACCGATCCGAAACACGAACGGAAACCTGGTTGCAGAGGTCAGATGGGACGGTGCAGTTTGAACAGAAGGCAATCATCGAGAAAAAGTCTGCGAGATTTCAGGGATGGTATTTGCAGCATGGCAAGTCTCGCACTATACCCACAGTAAGAAAAATTGAATTTGTAGAGCAGAGAGCGGGTGAACCTGCATTGTACAAATTCAACCGCAACAATCAAATATTGAAAATGTGGGCACGAAATTTGGCAACAGTATTCGAGGATACTTGGGACAAACGAGACAAACAAGTGTACACAAGTGGATACATCTGTAAAATATTTAGAAGATCTTAGTATAAAACCCGAAAGTCTGGACGCTTTGGTGTTTATGTGCAAGATATGTTGATCAAATAAAAGTTGAGAGTCAAAAATTACTCCGAGGTCTTTAAAATTAAAAACGACGTCGAGAGATAAAAACGACGTCGAGAGAAAGAAATGAATATTTACAATGAACAATTTTGATTTATGTATCAATCTATTTACTACAAAGCTTTGCATTTGTTTAAAAATTTGTCATTAATGGCTCGTTTCTGTAGCTTACGAATAAAGAAGATTTCTACTAAAATTCTCTATTTGACGTCACTCTCCATTAGTAACATTAGAGCAAACAGTTTTGTCATTTTTACCTCTTTGTTTCTGGTTGGAATTTTCACGTTCCATCCCTCCATACACATTTCACCCTGTAACTCAGGCCTAAAGTGCACAGAAACGGCCAAAATAATCTCACGTGACGTCTTCAGAAACAGCTTCTTCTCGACTCAAGTCACAGAAACGAGCCACAGGTTTTTCACTTGACTCTCACTCCTACAAAAAATATATCATTTTTCAAAATATCAATGCATTCTAATGCAAGCTAAAAGTTATGTCTTTTTTTCTTGATCCCTTCGTTCAATAATTAATTTAAAGCTGACAAATTAAAATTTTGTACACAATCTAAAATAGATTTGGGTAATTGAGAAACTCCAAAATGAAGCTACGTGCCGTTTCTTAAAACCTGACTCCAGTCTGATTTATTTAATTAATTTCCTTATATTTGAATACGTTTCGGTTTACTTAATTTAGGTGCAGATAAAAATGCTCTTGCATTTATTCCACCAGTACGCTTCTCTCAGAAGCAATTTCAATAATAAATTTAAAGGTACGTGTTTAATAATAAAAGATTTTGCCCCAAGTTTCAGTTTTGTTGAAGTTTCAGATGTCTGCTCATTTGCATTTGGTGCACTCAGAAAAATATGTTTCCGAAAATCAAAGAAAATATTTACTTGTTTACGAGATGTGAAATCTTCCACAAATCAAATAAACTTTATTTTATTTATATAAATATTGTGTAAAAGTTTCTTACATTCAACGGAATACAATTTTTACTTTACCTTATTTCAAGTAAGTAATTTTCCTCAAATCTTGTAAATTATGTCTATGAATTTAGTAAATTATATCTACAACGCGAACATATTTTTACATGTTTCAAAAACAACCACGCTTCAATATTCGACGAAAAAATTGATCGTTTTTATGACTTCTATCAACATTTCCTCTACACAAATAAGGGGTCGATAGCTTAGCTTGCTAACGTGTCAGTCCAAAGCAGCGATCTGCCGCTCGCGGATTCGAATTCCGCCGGGTTCATGGATTAAGTGTCACATTATAGCTTTAAGTGGCGACTAGGCATAAATAATACTAGCGTTTCAGAAAATAAGAAAAAAATGTGGCACTTAAAAAAAGGAAAAATGGAAAAATTGTTATAGACTCAATTTTGTTTACTTATTTTTTCACTTCCTTCAAAGTAAGCCACTCTTATGATATGACAGGAGGGAGAGTTTTTGCGTGCCAACAACATGCGATGCTTTCAAGCGGTCCCCCTTCTAAGTAGTAACCGCACCCAGCACAGCTTAACTTTGGTGATCGTACGTGAACCGATTTATATCAGATGCCAGATTTTCTTGAAACTTTATCAAATTTTACTCAAGGCATGATCAATATCAGTTCTTTGAAATGAAGAAATTTCTTTCTTTGGATTGAGTAAATATTTCTTTGGTGCAGAATCATTACCAATTTTCTTCCATAATGTGTTCATTTTTCATTAAAAAAAAGAAGCATTTTTCTGAGTGTAATAGTTGTACATTTTGGTTAAACGTTTCTTGTGAAAGATTGCGTTATCGTCAAGGGGGAAAATTTCATACACCACTTCATCTTTCAAATCGCTAATATCTATGTTTAAAAAACAGTAAGTAATGTACAAAATTCACAAGCCACAGGAAAGTAGCACTTTATTCTTACCTTGAGCAATGCTCTTAGAGTCCAGTGTTCTCGAAAGCGATCTATGTTGTTCTGTAACTGCACAATATGTGTGATGTACAATGGCCAAGAGTTTTTACTTGGAATTCCCAATTTTAAGAATTTCGTAAGTCTAAGCGCTCTTCTCATTTACTTAGACAAAGGTCAGCACTTCCTCGAATTGCAAGTTTTTCTTAAAAGATTATGAACTGGCTTTATATTTATTAGTACTCCTCGTCAGATGACAGAAAAACCAAACTTAAATACGAGTATGAACAGCTTATCTTAAGATAGGAAGTGGCTTTGTGGGTAAAGTGGATGACTTCCAGTTCAGAGGACCCGGAATTAAACCACAAAAGTAAGAAGTGAAATTTAACTATTAAAAAGTGATATAAAAATTACGAATATCTACTAGCCTGACAGAAAACCTTGATTCTATGTAAGCAGCAAATACCTTCAAAAAGTATGTTCCTTAACTAATAAAAAAATTTTATTTATACTTCATGGAATAATTCAGTACTGCAGAAAAAATGTTTTCACTACTGCGTTGATATTTTTTTCAGTATCTCATAAACACTAATTTTCAGCACTGTAAGGACATAGTCTATGAAAAACTTTAGAATCTACTTTAATTGAAGGCTGTTTAGTAGATTTCATTCAGCGCTTCTTGAATTCATTCAGGTTGAACTTGCTCAGTATTCAAAATGTTCCGCTGGAACTCTGTATATTATTACAAATTAAAATTCAACACAATTCCAATAGAAAATAACTAACAATATCCAGCTCAACTAAATTGCTTTAAATAATAAAAAGTTATCAAAACTGATTTCACTAATTGCTTAGCGGTTTATATGTTTTACATATTTTTCAGGATTACAAAAAAAGGAAAAAGGTGCCTTATTTTTGGCGAAGAAGTTTAAATCTGGCACATAACCTTGCACTCCTCTAGAATTGAGTTCTCTAGAAACTATTATAAAAATTTATTGAAGCTATTATAAAAATCATTTGGGCAAAGTAGACAAGTCGTGGTAAAAGGCTATATTGGTAGGTGGTTTACAATGTGATTATTCCTTTCCAGTCTTTGCATTTTTCTCCAGCAGAGGTTTCACATCATTTAATGGCAGAGAATCATAATAACTTTCCAAGAGTTTATAAAAATCTTCTTTCACTGCCTCATCCTTACCTTCAGTGGGGGGCGTGAACAGCTAATAGTCAAAAGATAAAAACTTTGCTCGAATGCAGATGGCACATATTCTTTTGTTGACAAGCTCGAAATCGATTGTTTAATGTTTCGTTTTTTGTATTCGATCTTATGTCTATAATCTGAGCACCAAACAGTTTTATTTCACCATTTCTTCCAAGTCTTTTCAGGTGGGTATTTCCAGATGGGACCATCCCCAGTCTGTAAAAGTGTCGCCAATTTCCGATAAAATACTATAGTCCATGTTTCTTTTGCGTGGGCGTTTCCATAGATCCAATTCAAGTTTCCGTGGCAAAGTTTCAGCTTTCTCAATGAATGAATGTCACAGAAATGGGATATTGACCTATTAGAGAGCGAGTTTCATCAATGTTTTCGTTTTAAGGCACAGACAAATCGTCCTCATCTTAATTCGTAATATGAAATATCATGAAGGTTTCCGACAGCAACATGATATTAAATCAGATTGTCGGGGATATCGAAGGCATAATTCCATAGCAGAGCTGTAGACGTTGCTCCTTATAAGTATTTTTTGGGGTTTAAATTGCTAATTCCCCAACGAGTTCCAAATATCCTTCAAATGCCCCCATATCCAAGCCATTTGTACCCTGTAGTTTTCAAGCTTTCTGTAATTATTGTTTTTAATTGTTATTCATTTATTTTATTGTTATTTATTTATTGTATATTTCAAACTTATTTATTTACTTACTTAATTGTTTATTTATGCGTTATTTATTTTTATTATTAGTCTTGTATTCATGCGTAGTTTTTTCCTTTTCTTGTTTCAATCTTTTTCGTGTTTATATATATATATATATATATATATATATATATATATATATATATATATATATATATATATATATATATATATATATATATATTCCATCAGGGAGAGAAAAGCTGGAGTCAAACGTAGATATAATAAATTGGACTTCAAGAGGAGTAGTCTCAAGTACAGATAGGCAAGTGGGAAAGTGAAAAGGAGGAATGCTGGAGATATGAGAAGAAGAAAAATGAAGCGAAGAAAAACAAAATTTGAACATACAGATGAAAAAAGTCAGCAAATAGATTACATATTCCTTGCGGAGTAGAAGCACTAGAATTATTAAAAGAAACCGAATCAGGTATAGAGGAAGAAGATTTTAAACTACGCACATACTACCAAAACCTCTTAGGACCATCTGATCTAAGTGACGATTCAATGTCAGAAAAGTAGTTGCGCATTGCAATTTTAGTTTTTTTTTAGCAGCTGATCACAAACGAGAATAAACGGCATAATCCCTTCCAGACTCCGACTGCAAATACTTCACGCGAGCAGCGATTCTACTATCTAAAGCACGCAAGACATTACCGGTAAGCCATGAAGCATAATGAGGTTTATTAGCTAGACATATAGGGATGTTAGCAGGGATAAGTTGATGGAGCTTCTGGTAGAAGTAGAGAGCAGCGCGGTCAGATCAAGTTCACGAAAAAAACTAAACCAATTTATAGAATTAATTTCAGCACTTAGTCTCTCATGGTTAGTTTTATGGAAACTATAACGACTCATTCTGCACCGCTTGCTTAGAATACAGCTCTGGAGGCGTATATTTGCTGATAGTGGAGGACGATGGCTATCAGATTTCACATAATGATAAGAGGCAGAAGACAGAGTAAAAGAATATGGATCAAGGTTGGAAAGGATAAGATCAAGAATTCTACCATTAGTATTGAGGAAAATGTTAAATTGATTGAGAAAACACGAAGAAAGAAAAGATGACAAGGAAATAAATATGTTGTTACAAGACTCCACACGATGAGAAGTGAGGTTCCGCTGAACAGAAGGTAAGTTAAAATCACCACAG
The DNA here is from genome assembly GCA_963978885.1 of Nemotelus pantherinus. Taxonomy (NCBI): domain Eukaryota; kingdom Metazoa; phylum Arthropoda; class Insecta; order Diptera; family Stratiomyidae; genus Nemotelus; species Nemotelus pantherinus. The sequence continues at coordinate 41,722,410 of OZ022265.1, read as the reverse complement.
ATGACAATAGGAGTGGAAGGGTAAGTTACATTAAGGTAAGATGACAGTTCATAGAAAAAGTGTTCAGTGGTGGGGAAAGGGCAGTTACACGAAATATACAATGAAGCGAGAAATAAACAGGATTTGTCAAAGGAGACGCAGGCAGCGACAAATTCAATAGGAGGAGAAGGAGAAAAATCAGAGCAGAGCTTACTTCGAAGAGAGCTTAATACGGCTACAAGGACACTACCACCGTCGACTTTACCATAAGCAATTCTATTACGATCATTACGGTAGACATTAAAGTACGAAAAGATTTCCGAACTCAGAATGCTTTCCGTAAGCCAGGTTTCGGAAAAGCATACAAGATGATCCTTTTCAATAAATGAAACAGTTCTAATTTCTTCCAGCTTGGTTCTCAAACCACGAACATTTTGATAGCATAATCTAACACTAGAAAGACTAGAAATTAAGTGTGATTTCTCTTGACGAGACTGGAATGAAAATTTCCACGGTTGACAAAAAGTTTAACCAAAGCCCCAGGCGGCTGGAATTCCGGGTCAGCAACTATATTTAAGTTATTAGGTAACGTTAACTTAAAAGAAGCAACATATCTTCTCGGAAGATTTTCCTTGGTCAATTTTACACACGCAAAATTATGAGGTGTATAGCCCAATTTCTTGGAGATAAAGCGCTCAACGGCATCGGAAGTAGTATCGTAGGCAAATCTGGATGCGAAAATCTGCAGTGGAGGCGAAATGATTCGCAGTTAAGAGATTTATTATTATTATATGTGTATTAAACTCACGACTTTTTTGGCCAATAAAATAAAATAAAGTTATTACTCTTTAATACACTGACAAAAGTTATAATAAGAGACCTATCCTTAATTCGACTAATTTTTCCAATGGTCTTAATATTCTTCTAGGAAAAGATACCTATTCCACAACAATGCATCCATGCACCGAGCATCTAAACGCTACTTCTAATTTTTAATTCAACCTCAAAACTTTATATCTGATATATTCTCTCGTATGGATGCGGATTCGAATGTGATTCCGTATATGTATCTACGTTGTCTCGTTGCGGCAACTGAGACTAAAGTTCAAGAACATTTCCACCTCCATTGGTAGTCAGGAGCCGTCGTCCTTTGCTAGCCTGGCTCGAATGGACTTTGGTGTTTAACTTAACTATCAAATAAATTACCACTCAGGAACTGGCAATCGAAAACCAGGAGACTAAACCTCGTTCGTACGTATGTGGACACGACTAGTTCAGCGTCGTTGTTGCCAAACGAACGTGCACACTACGAGGTAGTTCGTTAAAGATATTTGGTCTAAAGTTTAAGTTTCCGTATTTCGTCGTTTTTCTATTTCAATTTTTTAAGTCGTTTGTTCGTTGTTTTCGTTTTCCACGTACGCTGCAGTCGCAACTATTAGGATTTGTTGCCCAAAATGGGTCCGGAAATTTTCACAATTTCTATATTGGCTTCTTTAAGTTTTTTCTTACTTAGTGTTTGGCCATTGTGATTAGAGTGGAAGCTAAGTTGGCGGTGACATCGAATATGAATGTTCAAAAATCACAGCAAGTTTTCCACAAGTTTGCTGTCGAATTTAAAAGAAGATGTGATTGTTTTTCAGTTTACTTTTTCTAGTCTGTTTAGGTTTCAAGCGTGCGCGAAAAGGTGGAAGGTGAGACATACGAACTTATAAAAGTTGCTCAGGTCTTTACTCTAGTGATATATTTGGCAACAATTATCAAATCATGAATTCAACTGAATGAAAAGAATTTCAGTTGCAGACGCAACTTTCCAATTCGATCAGACGAACAAAATATAAGTTACCTACTTTTTGAACAAGTATTTTAAAGCATTCGACGCAATCCAACAAAAAAAAACCCCTAGCGCATCAGAACCGCTAGAAACACTAATGTTCGAATAACAGTAGAGGATTTGTGCAGATTTTGAGTGTACATTGTACCACTAGCTACATAAGGCCACTACCACTAGCTTCTTCTCCTATTTAAGACCCAATACACCTTAAGGGGGTAGTACCGGTTATAATTTTGAAAAAATCAGTTTTTTTATTTTTTGCATTTTTCAATTGATTATACCTTCAGAAATCATGTCTCAAAATTTTATTAAGGTGTTCCCAAAAATAAAGAAGTTACGGCAGTTTACGGCAGACCGCTGCATTTAATTATTGCGAAAAAAAGATGAAGAGCGCATAAGTCAAGCAGAAAAAGCGGCAAAGGAAGCGCGTTTGGCCAAAAAAAAACTGCCCAACTGCAAGAGCAGCTGGCTTATGTGGACTCAAGAATACTTATGTATGGTCCAGCGATTGCAGATTGAGAAACTGTAGGTGATAAAAACATATTTTTTAAATAATATTCAATAAATAAATGGAAAAAAAACTTTAAACGCGTTTTTCTCGAAATGACGTTTTTTCAAACTGCGGACACTTATTCTCCGGATTGGCGGAACCGATTTAAGTCAAATTTGATGCACAACTTTATCCAAGTATCTTGTGTGGTAGTCTACCACAATATAGGCCAAAAGTTAACCCAAAAAAAATTGGCAAGTGAAACAAAGTGAAAAAAATACGATTTTTCGAAAAATATTTTCAAACAACCGCCATTTTGTTTTTGATTATTTTTTAAAAAATATTGTGGTAGATTACCACGTAAGAAACATTCTTCTTTAAAATGCGGTTTGTTTTTTTTGTTTCAGATTCTTCATTTTTCTCTATAAATAAGTACAAATATGAAAAAAAAAAAAAATTTTTTTGTAATTTTCAAAACGTGTATTTTACCCATGCAAATTTTAAAATTTATCTAAAATATAGGTGGTGAAAAAAAAATATTGAAAATTAGGCTGTTTTTTGGCACTCTAACCGGTACTACCCCTTGAGTACTAATAGGCCCTAAGCCAATTTGATTTCGATGACTCCATCGAAAGTTACAGCGATAGAAAAGTGTTTGAGGCTGCCATCCGAAAAATGTGCAGTAAACATATTATCCATAAACATATTTAAACATACCTAATGCTAGCATTTATTGGTACGAAAATAACAAAAATGCCTCGTGCTGGCAGCTTTTTGCTAGCACCGAAGCCAAAAATATGTCACATCTGCCTCACGTTGAAGTCAACCTGCTTTTCGTATTGATCCGATGACTGCATTGCAAATTACAGGGATACAAAGAAATTTAGGGCTACCAATCGCTAAAAGTTTTAAAATTTTCTACATCTTTATATTTGGTGCTTATTTTCAGTACGAAATCACTTCAAGTTAAAAATTCTATGATGAAATCGCTTTCTAAAAATATGCAAAAAAAAAATACAAAGCCAACCATAGCTGGCATTTGAAACACGTTCAAAACTCATTAAACTCATTTGAGCATTAGTAAAAATAGTTCAAAAGCTGCACGCGGTAGATATCCACGAAAAATGAATACATTGGATTGCTAGCCACCTAGAGCTTAGGCAACAAACTTTTAAAATTAAAGATTTGTAAAGCCGTGTTTGTACTTTCGAATCTGGTATACCTGAAGGCACCATGCTTGGCCCAGTACTGTTTCTCATATATGTCAACGATATTTTCGATTTGCATCTGAAAGAGAAAATAATTTCATATGCAGATGATATGGTAATTTTATTTAATAATTGAGCTTGGGGTGAGGTAAAAACGAAAGCAGAGCTCATAGTTCAAGTATACTTAAAGAGTGGTTAGGCTTTAATTCCTTCTCTTTGAATATTGGCAAGTCAATTTTAATGAAGTTCAGTAATACCCAACATAGTCAACCATTGAACTTCACTATCAATATTCACTCCGAAAAATGCAACGTTGAATGTAGCTCCGAACCATTACAAAGAGTGGCTGAAATCAAATATTTAGGAATTGTGATAGACCAGAACTTAAGGTGAGAGAAGCGAATTAATCAAACAATACTTAAATTAAAGAAAATAATCCCAGTGTGCTTTGACGTTCGTAAATTTTTACGCAAAGAAAATATTAGGTTTTATTTTGGCCTTGTTTACCCAATCATTCAATATCGAATAATCGCATGGGGTGCTACGACACAAACGACGATCAACCCATTGTATATGTTTCAAAAACTAACATTGAAAATTATATAAAAAGCCCAGGCATTATCCACCAGAAGAACTTTTCGCTACTTGCAATATTCTCTCTATACACCAAATCTTTGATATGATATCTACGATTCAAGTGTATAAAGAATACAATCAGGGTAAAATTAGAATAAACACAAACTCAACTAGAGGCATGCATTAGAATTTTCAGTTTGATTCTATGCAGGCATTAGAATTTTAAATCTTTTACCAAGTGAAAAATAACTTGGGTGTGTTCAAGAGAAGATTTTATAAAAGATGAGGTATATTTGTGAACGCAAACATAAATTTGAGCTAATGAAACTGTTATTTCAAATGGTGACTTATCTTTATTCTATTGGATTGTATCCTTTATGAATTTTTATGAATCATTATCCAAGTACAATTTTTTTTTGAGAAAATGAAAAGTTGTATAAATTTTGCATTTATACAAATAAAAGAAAAAATGTCATAAAATAGTTTTTATTTTTAGTAAGGAACGATATTCTCACATTGTAGACTGGTCAAACCGAGAATTCGTTAAGATAAAGAGAAAACAGACCTAATTTGTCACGATCAACTCGTTTTAGCGGTTGAAGCTGGTGAAAACTCCGCAACAGTCATTATATGCAAACTAAAATGGTCCTTCATGCCAACACGAATATGTAGCTTAGATTTGACCCGATTGTATATTCAGAGCTCAATGAACTTAAGGGGTTACACCACAGTAGAAATTTCAGAAAATTGATTTTCTTTTTATTGGCTTAAAAAATCCTTTGAAACCTCTAGAATAAGAGGCAAACGGTTTCATACCTGCTGGAATTGGTTTTCAAAGAAATTTCGAGCACTTTTTCGACTCTTCCCGACTGCTCGAAAATGACTACCTGCGATAGATACGACACCTGCTCATTTGGTACAGCATTATGTCTTATCATACGATTTCCAACTTCTCTAATACACTAATATAAGTCGTTAGAAACATTTTCAAGCATCTTGAACACTAAGTTCAGTAGTACAGTGTCCTTTGATGCTGAGAGAAGACGTAAATTTGGCGTGAAAGTTATTCGAATTACGATTTTTTTGCAGTGCTAATTTCTCACACGTTATTTGTAGCTTTTACATTTATGTGAGTTACAATGAGTGAAAAGAAAGTGTATGCAAGCCCTAAAAGATCAAAAATATCGTATAAGACGCGGCGACGGACCAACGTGACGAAACGACGACCGTTGAACAGATATGAGGCGGAAGAAGATTCCGCCGGTTTCAGCGCTTCGGCAAAAAAATTGAAAGTGGATTCTGACGTTATCGATGTATAAAGTAAATTTGGATATTGATTGAAGGTAAAAAAAATTAAATGATCAAAATTTTTTATTTTATCATACTTGAAACACGAGTCAAAACTTTAAACGCGTTTTTCTCGAAACACGTTTTTTCAAATCGGCACGCAGCATAACTCAAACAATTTTCTATTTTTTCACTCCAAATTAATATCACATCTTTAAAACTACATTCCGCATAGAAATACGTAGCCGATTTTCAATAAGTAAATATCTCGATTTTCTAGCTACAAATAAGTGCCGGTTTTTTTGAAGGAAAATGCACTTTTTTTTCAAATGCTCGCCAATTTTACAAAAATAAATATTTTCAAAATCCCCTACGTGTTTCTCTAGCTATACTAATGTTCTTAAAGAAAATTTTTTTTATTTTGTTCCAGATTAATTTTTGGTGCACTTCTACTGCGTGCCGCGGAGCCCCTCCAAAAAAAACCGTTCCGCAGAAACGGCTGTTGGGCAGCCATTTTGAAATATATTTTAATCAACACATTTTTTTAAAAAATTTCAAAACATGCTTAACCAACATCTTTAAAGAGAATTACTTTTTTACTTTTCCTTCCACTTAAAAAAAAATCGCAGAAAAACGTTAAATATTCGCTCTCTACTGTGGTGTAACCCCTTAAGTTTTTTTGCAACTATGCCCACGATTAAATCAGAAAGAGCACACTCACTGCAGACACTAGCTTTCCCATAGCCTATGATTTGCTTCATTTTAAAGACTCTTTGAATTTTCTAATAATTAAGGTTGTTTCCAATTATGTTTTATTTCTGCTCTCACTAAATTTTCTGATTAGAAAATTTGGACGAAAAACCACCGTTTACTCACCAAAATGAGCTTGTTTCGTAGGTATCTTCGAGACGAATAAAATCTGCAATAGACAGTAAAGCAGGCAATCTTTAATATGATGTCAATCTCCATACACATAATGATGTAATTAAATGCAGCGATTCTAGAACAACAAAACCACCACCAGCATTCGAAATCATCATGGCAAAGTTTGATGAGATACAACAATGTTCTAAGAGTCTGAGTACATCACGACATTATACATCAAAGTGGCACTCAGCTCTTTTCATGATCTTTTGCAGCTCAGTCATACTTCGGCCTGGCTGGCTTTAATTAGGGCCAACACAATGACCACCCTTGCTCGAAAGAATCATCTTCATCGACACAGTCTATATACATCGAACGCAACGGCGATGGCGACATCAATATCAGGATGATATAAAATTCGGGATAGTCTCGGTCTTGATGGTTATGAGTTTGTAATAGGATTTTGTGATTACCCATTTCGTTTAGGTCCTTCGCCAAGATAAATTTTATTGTCATTTCGTCCTGGAGCAATTCAATTACGTCAAACGCTTTAGGCAAATTTTTGTGGAAGGTTTTCTTTCGTTTTCCATCTTTTCGGGCTCGTTCTTTTTGTCGGCAAATCCTCGACGTGTTTTGATAAGGTAGAAAATCTTTGAAGATAAATTTAATAATATTGGGTTAGCGGTATTTATCATATCGCTATTTCTTGCAACGTTTTACCTTACGGAAATACATGAGATGAGAAAAACATTTTCCAAAATGAAATTAACCAAAGAAAGATGTTTCGATCCGTTTATCAAAGGGTATAAAACCTTCAGTTGGAAAAAGGATAAAATGTGTGTGGGCGTTTGGAATATGCTTTGCGTTTCACCATTAAATGTGCTTCTGCCACGATCGGAACAATTTTATTCCAGGTTTTGAATGAACGAAAGACTAAATTTTAATGATAACACAATATTAACCTATTATCGTTCAAAGTCTTTCTAAATATAAACTGACAAAAATTCACAAGAAAAAATTTGAAATCTCCAGAAGCTGACACAAAAAATAGAGCAAATAGAAAACACAATCTTAAAAAAAAGCAAACCCACAGAATTCTGAAAGTACGAAATAGCTAATAGTGGTAAAAAGCAAGTAAAAACTAAAGTTCTATTCGAACACTCGAAATTCAGATTTGGGATTAAATTTCCACCAACTATATTTGCGAATTTTCTTTTCACAAAATCCGTCGTTTATCCACGCTTTTCTCTAAACAGCGTCATCCCATCATGCTGAAGTTTTCAAAAACTGTTGGTAAATATGACTTGAGAGGCGTTTTTAATTTCCAGCTTATATTTTTAACCCCTTGGTGGCAGCGTGTGTTTCAGTAAATTATAAGGTACCCCTTTATTTATGTGGAAACAAAATATTTGGAAAAACCAAGTATATAACGTGACACTGGATGATATTTCTACCTTCAACTTGATATTGTTTTGGAAATTTTTAGCTCTACATGGGCACTAAGTCTCTAAAAGTCGGCAAGGAAAACTACCAAAAATTTAAACTTCGATAACTTGCTGAAAAATCAACAAATTGTCACGAAATTTACAAAATGCGTTAACATGTGCATAAAATATGAGTATATGATTTTTAATGAGTGTGCGGACAACTCTGCACTGAAAGAAAAATCTTGGTAAAATCAACAATTTTCCTTAGTTGTTTTTGCGTCAACTACGGCCTATAGTTAAAACAACCATAAAAAAATAGTTGATTACTTTTATGCACCATGACGCGTGGTTGATAAACAAAAAAAATTTCATTCGGACCATGAAAAACGTCCAAATGTTGAAACCATTCTACTTTGCGTTGAATAATTCCAAAGACGTTGCTCACTGAATTACGTTTGTTGAAATCAACTATTGCAAAGTAGTTTAAGTACCATAAAAACTGTTGATAATTCAAAACGTTGAAGTTTTGAGTGAATTGATGAATATTTTTCTATTGATCAACTATTTTTCGTGGTTATGAAACAATTAAAACAGTTGATTTCATGAACGTTGCGATATTTTTAGTATAACCAGAGCCAACTACTTTTATATCGTTAAATTAACTATATTAACATAGTAAAAATAACTATTTTCCGAAGTTCATTTAACGATTTTGAATGAATCGTTGCAATACTATTAAAAATAGTTGAACCAACCAAGAGTTTTTCTTTCAGTGTATGGTTATATCAGGAACCTAATCAAAAAACCATCAAATTAATGGCCTTGCTGAATTTTTTTTTTTAAATCAATGCAATTTTTTCATAAACTTCATGCTTTATCTATATAGTCCAATAACATTTTTTAAAATTTCTCTCAGTGCAAAAACGATAATTTTTCACCAAATTGCCCCTATTTTTAGCACCCGGAATTTGTGTTCACGCACTGAAATAATCAGATCTAGATAGAATTCGCAAATTGTATTTGCTTTGAGGATATTTAAGCCTGACAGAAGTAATTCTGAAGTGCGGCAGTGGTGCAATCTTGAAAAATCACTAAGGAAAAAAATTGCCCTATTTTGCCCTATTAATTCCGACAGATTTCGATGAAATTTTCACAGTAGCTGGACTTTACTGTAGAAGTCCATTCTGACTTTAGAATAAGACAAAAACTTAGTCGAAAAATTAAGTTGGAGCTGCCAGCTATGATATGTTGTCTTGAATAAAAAAGAATGTTTAAAATATTAAAAATTCGGCCAGCAAAATATAACAATTTTTCCTATAACTTCCAGTGCAAACATGAGATCCAAACGAAATTCATATGTTGAATGGAACTTACTGCAGGCCAAATTATGTAGGAATTTGTTTGAAAAATCTAGTTTTGGTTGAAAAAGCGGCAAAAATGACGAGACATCACGGCTCATAAACACCGCTAACAAAGTTTACTTCTCTGTGCTTCCCATTCTAAGGCTCAAAAATAAACCTCACTTTATGGAAACAAAGCATTGATCGTAAGGATGAGGCTTTGCTATGGAAACAAAGCATTGATCCAAGACAGTGGATGTGTTTGAACCCAAAGTACTCAGGAGAACATATGGCCCAGTGAAACAAGGAGCAGAGTGGAAACTTCGTTACAACCCTGCGTTGCATGCAGCATTTGATAATGGGTGAATTATTTTGGAACTCGATTATGTAACAGTAAAGCTGATGCATTATAACAAAAACTCTTCGTGATCATATATTTCCACAGAAGCAATAAGATTTCTTTCATTCTTTGCAATTGAAACAATAACGTTTGCGATTATATGAAAATCAGAATTTCCGAAGTGTAAACTGCAGCAAATACATTTATTATTAGCAGGCAAGGTAATAAAATCTTATGTATCTAAAATTGATAACGAAGGAAACGTGAAATTCCCGAAATTTTCAAGCCACTGAAGATTGTGCTAGCATGCAGATATAATCACATTTTCCGCAAGCATTCTGACCTTGTGCTAACGCTAACACTCTTAAAAAAAAGTCATACAAGACAATGACTTAGCCCAAAAAAACCATGGGATTACTGGTGTAGTATATAAAGATATGCCTTGTTACCGCAGTGATACCGTCCTCACTGGAACAGTCTTCTTAGCCCTATAAAAGGCAACAACGGCAGGGCACTTATTCAAGTTGAGAGGGATGAGTGCGAGCGCCGCTTTTTTCTAACCCGCACTGGCTCTTAACACCACCACCTCGAAAATAAGAACTCGGAGCAGTTGATCACAAATCTTCCAATGCTTTTCTTTTCAAGAAACCGATTTTTAGTTAAAAGACACGACAGCGTGACAGAGCAAACAGCTTCATCAATTATTGTGTAATCTCTATATGTCAATTATACTATCTACTTCGGCACCGAATCCCCTAGCGATTCACAATAAATCTGTTCGATACCTATAGCCGTAAGATTTATCTTAAATCTACAAATTACAGCACCTTAACTATTCACCAAGACGTTTGCCGCCACCTGACGGGCCAAATACGCCGTTTCTTTCAATACTTGTATCAACGATACAATGTTCCTTTAAATGTTCGCCATCACTTACCGAATTGCGACGTCTTGATCGCAGTCACGATTCGTTTTCTCGGTTTCCCCCAAAGAGTCTGCTGTCGTCGCTGATATCCTAGTTAGTTCCCGTGACTTCGTATTATCGTCAAAAATGAATGATCATCAGAAAATGATCAGGATTCGATTATTTGATCCCGATTCCAGCCTCATCGGTCTCGAGCCCACCACAAAAAAGACCCGCCGTTTATAGCTTAACTTCTCTCGAAGCCTCATTTAGCTTCATTAGACCATTTCTACGGAATAGCTCGGGTCCGTTGTCGCCGCCTCCCATATGCACTTTGCATTTAAGGGCCATCCGGGCATTCACCTCATAGTCCAAGAAAATTCGACATAAAAACTGGTAACATAAAAGTTACCAGTTTATGAATCAAAATATCTCAAAAACAGTTATCGCTTCAAGAAAAAGTTCCAACAAATTGTTTGTAGGAAATTTTTTTACGCTACAAATTTGTCAGACATTGTTTTTTTGGAAAAATTATCATTACTGAGATATTTACTCAAAACCACTTTTGGTGACATTTGACCCCGTTTAAAATGTAACGGAGCACTCGGATCGATGGGGACTTTCGACATTGTGTTCAGAACGTCAATATCAAGGTTCACACCAAAATCCAGCTTTCCCCTAATTCTTCCGAAGCACCATGTACAATTTCCCTGGACTATAAAGCGTTTCGGCACGTTAGGCACCAGTCTTTTCGCCACAGATTCAAATCGGTATGGCAGCTTTTGACCCGTTTCTACCGTTCCAGCTACAAAAATCTCATTTCGGGATTTGTTTTTATCACTGGTTTTTATTTATTCCGTTTCCATTAGTACTTTTTGTTTTCCGGCGTGCAATTTTCATGCAATGGATCCAATTGAATCGATAATCCGTGTTTCAAGAAGCCGCGCTACGAAACTTCTGTTTACGTGAGTAATTTTGTCTGAATTTTTGCTTCATTCTACTTCCGCTAGTGATGATCTCATTGCTAGGAAAGTCGAGGACATTCGCTGCAAGCCTTGCGAAAATAAAAAAAATTATTATTACAGAATCTCTGTCGGTCGACGATTGCATACTGCGTAAGTCATAAGCGCCAGACACAATGTCCATTCCAACAATATCCATTCCATTCAAGAATAAACGTCAAAGTTGGCGGCATAGAAAATGTACGAGACTGAACACATAAGGCTGGAATGGAATGGAATGGAAAGGACAAGTTCGCCAACTTTCAACTTTTCTAGATCAGAAAACGACAGATTCGTTTTCAGTTGACATCAGGCAGCCTTTTTGATTAGAAATGGAGTTCTGCGAGGAGCGATTTATCGAAGAAGGGAGGAACGAGCAAGGACCCAGGTTTTAAAGAAAGGATTTGGAGATGGATTGGCAAGAAAATTAATATTTCCGATGGTAAGCGCTTTTAACGTGTTGCATGCATTGGCATAATTTTTTTTTTTTTTTGTATATTTTCAGCGAAGAAAAAGTGGAATAAGTGTTTCTGCGATCGCTATACGCAGGAAAAGCGGAGGTTGATGGCTAAGTCTGGGCAGGCAGCCACGTCCGTACCAGCCTTGTATCTTATAGAGAATATGCATTTTTTGGACCGTAAGTTTTTAGCGTATATAGTGAAAAACAATTTAATTTTAATATTTTATTTTTCAGACTCAGGCAAAATATCGACTATTCGTCAAGCTCGCAATCATTTGGAAGTTCAAATGATGGGCGAATGGGAATTATGGAGAGCTTTGCTGATGGTGGTCTTGCAAGTGCCATCTTCAACACCAACAAATTCGTCAGCACAACACCAGAATCGGAAGAGGTCGAAGAAAAACGAAATTGAAGAAAGGTTGCTTCAATCGTTGCAACCTTTCGAGGATAAGGATGACGATATGCTATATTTGAAATCAATGCACAGTGATTAAGGAAAAATGGACCCACAAAAAAAATACACTTCCAAATAAAAATTTTGGAGCAATTAGATGAAGCTCTCCATGGGAGCTAAATAAAGTGCATATTTTTGTCTAAAACTTTATTACAAATTAAGCGACTTGTTTGTATTATTTATAATAAACGCTGTTTTGTTTTTTGTTTTCTCCGTATAGTTTTTTAGTGTTAGTGTAATTTTTATTATAAGATTTCATGCTTAAATTTAATGTGAAATAAAAAATTATTTTTGAAAGTTTCCAAAAATTAGTTTCTGAACTGAAAAGACGGCTCCTTCATTCATAAAATAATCGTTCAGCTTATCACGTAAGTTGAAAGAACGGCGAGCAACATTACTTAACCTCAATCGCACTGGTGCAAGTGGCTCTGCTTCGTTTCGTCTTCCCAATCACTATAGTCTGCTGGTTCATATTTCTGCTGATCTTCATTAAGAATAATAAAATTGTGAAGGGCAACAGCAGCTAAGACGACTTTTCCCGCATTATGCGGTTCGAGAACTAGAGTATTTCTGAAAACTCTCCACAGGGCAACGAAAATACCGAAAGAATTCCCAATTAATCGTCGAGCGCGATCCGGGATATGGCCTCATCAGTTCCTCTCTTAGCGGGAATGCTGCATCACCAACAAAGAAATGCGGGAACTTTGTACCATTATTCGGCAAACAGCCTTCAACAGGCAGTATAAGCTCACCGGATAGTAGTATGTGGCCAAATGTTGTGACTCTGAAAATTCCTACAAAGATTGAATTTCGAGAATTCACCAAATATTAAACATGTTATTGTCTCACTATAACTCTATCGCTCTGACTCCCAAACGCTCCGACCCTGACATCAGTGAAAACGTATTGAGAATCGCAAACCGCATATTCCACTGGTCTTTGAAATTTTTTTCCGAATCCTTGTAATCTTGCATGTTAGATTGGCTAACATAAACGGGTGACAGGGTTTGCCAAATTATTTCTCATGTTTCAAGAATTATTGATCTGACTGTTGATTTGCCAAGGTAAAAACTCCATGATAAACATTTGAAGCTGGCACTTTACAATAAATGTCTAGGGGAATATAGCACATGTAAATACTTTGAATAAAATATTAAAATCAGCTTACGAAAGAGTTACTGCAAGCTTGCATTCAGCATCGGCACATGGCCTAATTGACATTTTTGTCAAGTTTTCGCGATTAAGGGTCAGCAATAAATTATAAGTCCTGGATGTCATCATTGTATTTAAAAAAAAAAATAATTGGGTCAGTATCTTTCATTCGCAAGAATGTCGTTGCAAAATACCCCAGTATATCGCGATCAACGTTAATGGGTCACACCCACCATCTACGACTACATAACCTAAAATACTCCAAATACAAGAGTACTAAGTTCATAAACATTCCAAATAACTGTAGCAAATTACAACCATAACATTTTTTCGAATTAAAAGTCAACTGTCAGACTCTAAACGGAATGAAGACTATGTGCTCACTATGCTGGAATGGACATGAGCTGGAAAGTGCTGGAACGGAATGGAATATGCTGGAAATTGGGGCCCGCGCTGTAGTTGTAAGCAGTGACCCTGTCAGGATGAGTGCCCAGATCAGGATGAGTGCCGGTCGTGATTTTGTTTTCAACTGCAATTGCCGTTTCCCGCGGGCATGCAGTGTTGAATAAAGACAAATGATGCACTATAGCTACTGCGAAGCTAGATTAATACATTGATTCAATTTACAATGTTTCCTAATGCACTGATGTGTCCCCTCTCATTAAATATCTCTTTTTTTTAAATAAATTGCACACATGATGTAGTTCAATTATAGCGTAGCAGCCTGTTTTGTTAAAGCATCATAAAAAGAACTACTTTTATGCCATAATTATAAGTTAAAATATAGGGGGTAAATTTTTTCCATTCACTAATAGGAGTAGCTAGGTAAATTGCAAGGTCTTCTGTTTAAGCCCATACTGGTATCTGCCTTTCGAAAAAGCTAAACTCATCCTGATGTCAATCGTTAAATGGCACAAGACGCAAAGAAAATATTTGATCTAAAGTCCAAACTTATAAAAAAGAAGCTATGAATATTTAAATATATAGTCCTATAGATCCCATAAAATCCATAGTATTCATAAATTCACGAAATTAATGCTAAGGTCCATCTGCATCATAATTAAAACTCACATCATTGTCAAACATTTGGATAAGAAATTGTAAAATAAGTAGCAAAAACATAGGAGGATAAAAACAACGTAACATTGTTATTTCGCTCTTCTGCGAAAAATTATTTACGTTTGGATTCACATTTGAAAGTGGCACGCCCCCGACCCAATTTTTGCCTCCTATCTCATTTACTTGAACACTTTAAGACTTTTTCGACTAAAAATGTAAAGCAATAATTATTGCTTCATTCATATTAAAACTTACTAATTACTAATTTTCTTACAGTTTGCTATTATTTGTAATCATTGGTATTCTTACTTGTTGAAATAGTGCAAATGCCATTCTTAATTTTTTTGTAAGAAGAATCTAAAAATCTCCAGGTATAATTTTGTTAAAGACTCTGAAAGGAGTAAATACTGCTGCAATGTTATATATCAACCTAGCATTTGTCTGATACAAACTCAACTTCACATTCTTCGCCTGTAGCACTGCCCACCCAGATATCAAACGGGGTCAAACCAACTCGCTTTATTTCCGTCGGCTCTATGCTGAATCTGAACAGCTTAAATACTGAAATTTAAGATAGCTGCAGCCGATATGTAAGGCTTGACTTGCTTGTAAAAAATTAACAGTCCTTTCTCGGTTTTAAACAGGACTAATCTTCTCGGATTCGCATGGCTAGAAAGTCGGATGTGATACGGAAGGAGCTAAGTGGACAGAAGAACGGTTGAGGTAATTCACTGACCTAAGCGACCTGTATATCCATGTAATTACCTTGTAGCTAATCGTCGCAATTTCTCATTGTGCTCCATTTTCTGCTTGATCTTCAGCACGACATCAGCAATTATGGTTCTGGAGAGGAACGAAGTAATGGCCTTGCGATAGTATCTTTCGAATTAAATGTTTTAATGAGGAAAAAGGAATAAATGTAACAACGCCAAAATTATTCTACAAATTACGAACGGCCGTGACGGTAACAAGTGAATATAGAAAATATGAGAGAAAATTCGAAAAAAGCTGTATTGGAAAGAATTGCCTCAGGTAGTAATCTTATAGACTGAAATTAAACGTACACTTAAACAATCAAATAATTAAAATTATCGTCTTACCTATTTTTTATTTAGACAATGAACATTGAGTTGCCATTCTATGCATTATTTTATTCACTATTAAGGACATGAAGCTGATTTTAAATAATATTTAATGCAAAAAATTGTCGTAAAAGGTTAAAAATTTAATAACATAAATTTGAGTCCACTGACATTACCTGTGCAGCCTTTTTAAAACCGTTTTCACACTTGTATTGTTTTCGCTAAGTTATACAATAAGTTCTAAACATATTTTTTGTTATCCCTGTATTCATTTTAGCTATGCAAAGCTTGAAGAAAATCATCCTTTTGTGCGACAAAATTAAGCCAGTAAAAGCCAGAAAACTGAATTACGTGAGATTGCTTGTGATGAAATAATTCATAATTATTTATTTACTGTTTTTGGTTCCAATTAAACCGGAAGCGATATTTTAGAACTTTTAACTACGCTGACAACACTCACTTGCTGGTGTACATCACTCTACTTTAAACATAAATATTTACCAACGAAAATGTATTTCACCGTAAAATGGCCATTATGCCTGAGCCTGGTAAAATACGGCACCAACTTGTTATTTGTCCGTGTTCTCATAAGGACTTTACTCCTACGCTGGCAGCAACGGCATTGACATTGACTAAGCTCTGCCATGCTGTGGTAGGCCGTTAAGTTCGCCAATGTTGGTTATTGGGGGTTTCGCATTTCGTTTCGAAAGATTAAATTAATTCATTTTCACTAGGACAACATTCAGATATCTGTTGTGCTGTTGCTGTTCATTTCGAACGGTATGTGGACAACAGAGAGGACGAAAATCCTTGCAAATAAAGCAAAAGCCGTCATTAATTTTTTTTTCTACTTGCTACTGCTTAGCTGCTTTTTATCGACATTCGGCCCAATGTCGACTTTCTGATTCCATAACAACCAGCCTCGACATCGGCCCAAAATGTCGGAAATCAATTTAATCAAAATCAGGATGGAGAATAGCTTTGATTGGAATCGCTCGGATGTAATCATTTTCGAAGCGCTCACTAATCAGAATAGGAAGTGACTAGAAGTGACTCGGAGAGCTATTTTGCGGTGAAAACAAATTTCCAAGCATTTCCGGCAACTTGTTTTTTACGCTTGATTGGTAAAAACTTTTCACCGTTGACTAGATGCGGGATCAAGCTGATGACGATAGCCAGATGAAAACGGAAATGGAGACATTTCGTTAAAAGACCGGTACTGATGTTGACGTAATGACCTTTCCTAAGTAGATTTAGTGGTAAAATTTGATTTGATAAATTTTTCGTAATCAAACACTTTTTGTTCGACTCAATTTTGGAATTTATTTCTTACTTCCGTTGGCGTCGGTGGAAAAGCTTTATTTACCACTAGACCGTAGTTTGAAATGGTAGGGCTTTAGTAGAAAAGAAAACATGTAAAGTTTTAGCCGACTTTCGAATCCAATTATAAATTTATTGTTTGCAAAGTGTTTGAAGTGAATGCGTACCGTCAGAATTACGTTCAAACTTTTTTCGATTCCGGAAATAAAAGAGTATTTATAGTGCTGAATAATATAATACTTATCACAACCAAATAATTACTTTAAGTCACGAAATCAAATTAGAAATTTGTGAGCTATTATGCTTGCAGCCAAAACTCAACCAATTGCAATTTCTTTTAGTGTGTCCATTGAACAGAACAAAAGAAGTGCTTTCAGGGCAGTGGTTTCGTTTTCGGCAAGAAAGCGAAAGAAAATGTCTCCATTTTTTATATAAACAATATTTTACATTGCTTTTCAATTGCACAAAAATAGTTTAATGAGTTAATTAAAATGAATAAATTTCAAATGCTTTGATTGGATTAAATACTGCTTTAAAGCTGTTGAATTATTAAATTGAATTATCTTCAGTCCGTATAAGTTTCAATGCTATTGAGGCCAGAGCCAATTAAAGCTCTTAGCATAAACAACAAAAAGACCCGATTCCGAGCCGAAATAAAACCTGTCGACATTCATGAGCTATTACTCCTGTTAGAGTATTACTTAAACGGAATCATTTTCAGATTTTGGCCCACATTTCCTTGTTTGCACATTCTCACGTCTTAGAATAAACAATGTTTTCAAGCTCACAATTCAAAAACTATTCATTGCCAACTATATACATCCATTCGTTTCCAATGAGCTATATGTAAGAAAAATTATTTGCGCAGTCAGCCAACGATGAAGAGAAACCTCACACCTTAAGTTTCTGTTGGGCAAAGCCTCCAATCTGATGGAAGCCTTTTATTCGCGCCTAGTGCACAAGGAAAATTCATGAGAAAATATTTACGGTTGCTGATTTTCATTCTTATAAACCTAATTATCAAGAAGTTTCCCGCATACTGTAAGAGTGGTAGAGTTTCTTCAACTTTGCTCACGCGCCTGAGTTGTGGTTTATTGTATGAGTTTGAGGTGCTCAAGGAAGAATACAAGGTTTTCGGTAAAAGTAGGATCAATGAAGAGATGATTAATTGAATACGTTTTAGTTCGTAAAGAAATATGAGAAGCTATGGATAATTTTTGTTGCATTACTATGTATTCATTCACATTTTCGTAGGTATAATTTAGTTTTCATTAAGGCTCAATCCTCCTTCTGAATGTTGTATGGTTAGTTTACTTCATTGTTTGTAGACAACATTGTTAGAATACAAGCTCAAGAAGAAAAACATTTGAAGTGCTTGGCTAATGCAATTCCTTAGTCTTAATTATCAAGGAAAAAATTCATTCAGGAAAACTTACAAACATATGTCCTGAAAAGGAGCTGCTTGAATCAAAATGAAAATTGTTTTAAAGATACATAGTGTTATCCTTTCTAAATTAAAATTTTGAATTTATTCGGGTTGAAATGTACTATGGAACAGAATATTCCAGAGTAAGAAATTGATGTTGAATTGAACAACTCTATTAAAAAATGATTAAACAATTAATTTCAAACTTGTTTTAAATAAAAATATGAGAACGTTTTCGATTTTATGTGTGCGCTAGGTGTTTAGAATAAGATGGAGAACTTTTGAATTATGTTGAATTGCGATATCTTTTGACAGGAATATAACATCATTATGAAAATTGAAGGACATATGGAAATTATTTGATTATAAACGCACGTTTCATGAACGAACTAGCTACGGCAAGCACTGAAAGTGAAAACCTTCAAATCATCGAACCTCCTGAAAAATGTTCGCTTTTTAGAAAATAAGTAACTCATATACAATTCTTTGGCTTTATCTAAACAGCTTAAGTAAAACTTTTGAAATTCCGTGCCGGATAAGAACGCTAATCCTTCCCCAATTTACCTATATTTTTGGCATTAGAAACTTCAGTTCGCGGGAACTCAAAACCCGATAATTTGAAAACTGAAATTCACAGCGTACATTGGTGTAGAGTAGGACCAAGTCTGTTAGAAGTAGCTAAGGGTGGGCAATAGCGGTATTTTTGAGTAGCAGTTCCAACTGTTGCTGACTAGGAAGTAACAGTGACAAAGCAACAGTTCCAAAGTAGCAGTTCTTACTCGTAATGAATGTACGTACACTTAGCCTCGATTGGCACCATTGACAAAAAGCTAAAAAATCTGGACGTATTTATGAGAATTCAAACCGAAGGTTAAGGCTCAAACAAACGTTCAAGCCGATCAAAAAGCTCTTTCAAATTTCTTTCAATTTGCACACAAAGAATGTACGTTACTATAGATACAAGTACCATCCATGTCAAAATTTGTAGTTCGATCAACGTTATTTATGGTAAATAAATAGCACGTGTGTGATTTTTGACTAATCTGCAAAATATGTACCAGCATTATGGTATTTAAATACTTATTTTCATCCCGGAATACAATTATTTACAAAGTTCCACCAAATTCTTAATAAGATAATTTCGAATTCTTCACTTTAAGAAGATTTGCTCATTTTAAGATAATTTGCATACAAACCGTCAATCATAAACGTCGAATTTGTAATTCACAAAATATATATTTAATTACATATATTAGATATATATTTAATTACATATATTCAATTACATTATTTCACTGCTTTCTATTCATAATGGGCATGTTTCGACACAGCCAAATCCTCCGTAAACTCATGAACTCATTATATGATTTCGATCAGAATAACATTTAACACCAGCATGCATGCAATGTCAATATCGCGAGTTCAAATATCAATATCCAAAATAAATTCAATAAAAATTGATAACAATTAAGTTAGCAATTCATACACGGTTAAAAATTTCGGTGTAGATTTCAATATTTTTTGTATTGTATATATGTCTACACCAAAAATATATTAAATTTTAATAGTGTTCAAATATTCAAACACGTTCCTTAATATTGAAAATATTAAACATTAATAAAGCTGTAATTAGAATTTTAGATTACTCTATGTATTGATTTGCATTCTAGACGTATTTAATATTAATTACATTGGGGATACTTTGAGATTTCGAATGTATTAAATCTTATTATTGATTTAATATGAATGGATATTAATGCCGAATATAGTAGCGATTTTAAAGTAAAATACGTTAGAATTACTTTTGAATGGATTCCAATAATCCATTGCAATGCTACATACTAGCCTTTAATAGCCTTTAGAATTTCAAAGAAAAAAGATTATATGTATAATTTAAAAAAAATAGTTTTATTTTCATTATTAAACTAAACACCAATATTTAAGGAACTAACAAATAAGGCGCATCAAGTATCATATAGTTTTAACTTTTTAAATAACAAATTCTTAGTCTCACCAAACCGTAGCAGGAAATCATTTAAAATCTAAAATTACCCACACATAAGGTTTTGAAAAATATCAAAGTTCATTCATACCAATTATACAGTACAGCTACTTTTGAAGATAGCATTCTCTGGCAATTATTGTTTTGGATCGTTTTTTTTTATTTGTTATGTTTCCTCAAGCAGTTTAAGAAGAACTCTTTGCCGTCTTCACCAAGCTCATGTAAAAGTTCGTTGCATCCTACTGAGTTATCTCGTCTAGCCACTTTGCACCTTCCGAAAATTCCATCTAAGCAATGTCTCTTAACGTTCAGGTTTTTAATTTTAATTACCAAATATCCTGAGTTGGTTTCCGGGTTACATAGTAAATCCTGTAAAATGAGCATAAATAATATTTTCTGTTTTGCATATTTCCAAAGTGTTTACGGTTCCATCAAATTTACTGTTCACAACTTTAAGAGATGTAAACAAAGTGATGATTGCTCTTGCACAAGCAGTTTTTTCATGTTTTCCACGGTAATTGCCACTGATTCTGCGGAGAAAATCAATACTATATTCAACAAACGGTCTCCGCGATGTATCTTTTGATGTTCCGTTGAGAGAATATTTTGCGGAAATCCAATGGCGTTCGTGGTTTTCCAAGTAGGATTTAAGAGCCTAGCTAGTTTAACGAAAATCAAAATTTCAACCATGATAACTGAAAAATACGTTCTATACCAGTTCATTGATTAACAAATCTGCTCCGATTGCGGCATTTGATCGCCTGACATGGCCTTAGATCTGATCGTTTTCAGGGATTGATGGGGCTGAATAAATCAAATAAAGCATTCTTATAAACAGAAAACGCAGCATAAGCATATGTTTTACCTTCAGATGAGACTGATGAATCCACGCAAAGAATGAAGCATACACAGCTCTTAAATTGGGAAACAGAAGCAAGTAAATCATTTACGTCTATTATTAGCATGTCCCGATCCCTTAGCACAGAAGTTTTCCTATTTTTTGCCACTATCAACAGAATAATGCGTCTCAGTTTCAATTCTGGAAATTTTGTTTCAATACCTGATAAAATGATGTCGCTTGCTATAATAAAGTCACTTTTAAATCTGATAAAATAATGTCGCTCGCTATAATAAAGTCACTTTCAAACTCACTGCAATTTACCACCTTCATTAACTCGAATTTGTCTTCGCGAAAATATTTCACTTTTAAGTAAAACTCGATATTATCCATTTCACTGTCTGACAAATAATGACAAATAACAAATCACAACGTATCACTTTTAATTTATACATATTACGATTTAATACTTCATGCATTCAATGTTAACCCATTTGGGTTTAAAGTTAATACATAGAAAATGATGATGCAACATGTGAGCGCTGTTGTGCAATCATAAATTTTAAGTCTTTACGTATTAAAAATCAATACTTCGAAAATTTAACTATAATATTTTTATTTTAATCTAATAACCTTTAATCTAATAACATTGTATTGAAATGAAAGTTTTCATTACTAAGAATATGCCTTAAGATTCATAGGATATTGAAATTTAATATCTTCTGCATTGTATATAGCTGTAATACAAAAGGCATATTAAAATATATCTTCATATTTCAAACCGTGTATCATCGAAAGCCGTATCGTCCCGAACACACCTCATACGCCCTTCTTGAAACTGTCCCACTTAAAAAAACATAAATAACCCTTTTTGAAATTGATGAACTTATTTTAATTTTCAAGCACACATCTTCCAAAAATCATCCAAGATTCAATCAAGTATAGCAGTAATATACATATATAAATCTCGCAGAGCACGCTTGATGAACATACACATATCATGTACACATCGCAGTCCACCTTGAATCTACACAACATGCTACGTGTAATCTTAAAAGCATACCGTGTACCGACGCGCCTATTGTATCAGCGGCTATTGTCACCGACCAGAGAAGGCATCAGCGGTTCACCCTGAGCTTGATCGTCTCTTCGGCTTTGAATGCAAACGTATCACAGCGTACCTACCAATTACCATACAGTGTACAACTTCTTCCTCATAAAATATTTTTTGTTCATTGCCTCCACAGGAAAAATCAACTTCATTCTGATATAACTTATTCCAAAAAATATGCAAATAAAATCATTCAACCAACTGGTTTTAAATCTCCTTACAAAAGGATTTATTTGTATAAAACCAACACAAACACATCTCCCTGCCTATGTATGTTTTTTAGCTGAGCCTGATTTTATCATATTCTCTCCACTTTGAATTCTCACAAAATAGATACCCTTGTGTCTTTGTGGCTTACCGCCATGAAAACGTGTAACACAGTTTTATACGGTTGCTCGGGAATATAGAAATCAAGATAGCCCGAACTGTACTGTAAATATGTTGCCGTGAATCGTAAAAATCAAATGGCAGAAATAAAAACTATTTGAACTTAAAATGCATACAAAACATGCAAGTAAAGAATTATTTATTAGGACAATACAAAGTTTCAAATCGGATTACGAGATTTGTGGTAGAATTAAGACATTGCAGAGCGAAAAGTTGAAGCAGCAGATTTAATTATTGTAGCCACAGATTTGCTGGGTGCTTGCGTTATTTGTGCGTAAATGAAAAGATGGAAGATGATGGTATATTATTCTCTAAGTTGACATTCAAAATCGTTCATATTAAGCGTGATAATTAAATAACACTTTACTAGAACCCGCGAATCAAAACAATTATAAAAAAAGTAAAAAAAATCAGCAGGATATAGGTAAATAACTCTTGTCCTCATTCTATCGAGCTGGGCATAACAACTTTGGCGCATGAGACATTGAAGGGACTGAATTGTACCAAAACCATTTTTATTATAATTTAAATGTCAATTCATGCACGTTTGATATTTCCTATGTGAAAAACAAAGATATTTGATGTCAAGTTTCTGCCAAGCACATATTTGGATACTACAATATTTTGAAAAATGATAGAATCGAGTATAATATTTCCTTTTTTTTTGGAGCTTGCGCTTTAAACTTGGCTCACCTGTTTTTCTTATTGTTTAATACGAAAGCAGAGAAATTCATCAAAAAACTAAAATGGCACAAAAGCAATACAGAAACTCATATGTTTTCTAGATAATTAAAAAAACTTGCGAGTAAATGCATATAGATCTGCATGCAAAAGAAATGTTTAGTCCTAAATCACCAACGAAAACTTTTGAATAGAGGTAAAAAGAAAAATATTTGTAACAAAGTTTGAAAAAGAGGGCAAATTCAAGTAACGTAGCCATATCATTAATTTAAGTAAGTTTGTATTTGAGCCCATATCTTTATGTTTTATTAGAACTGACTCTTTTATCTGAAGTGCAGGTCTAAGCTCAAAGTTGAGCCACGTACATTCTTAAAATTGATGAAGTTGAAAAATAAGTATGATAAATCATGATCAAAAGGACAAATAGCCAAAAAATTGGCGCAATCGACTATATTCACCTACCAAGTCATAGCTTGGCAATATACTTTTTAGAAGCTGAAACAAAAGTTACAGTGTCTTCTATACAAGAAGAAAATATGACTCATTGTATTTATATTGAAATTTCATTGGCAAGAGAACAGAGCTCAGTGATTCGAATGTAAGAAGCAGTCTGGAAATAGTAAGGTCATATTATAGGGTTATTGTTTTAATAGTCGACCACCTTGTTCCTAAAGCTCAGCATTCTGCAACTCTTTTTTCAAACCCTTTTTTGCCTCACACCACGAATCAAATTCGTTAAAAAGGCATTTTAAGTGAGTACAGTGGCTACTGTTTCATATATTGCGTATTAAGGGGGCAAGATGGTTTCCGAGGCCGAAGGAAAGCCGATTTTTGCGATTTTTTTTCTCAGCTTTGAGTGAAAATAATTACTAAGTTTTTATAACACATTAAAGAACTATATTTTCAGAATATGTAGGAATTATTGTAGAAAAAAATATTAATTATTTATCCCGTGGTGGCAGTAGATCAAAGGCGCTTCGAAAAAAAGGCGTCGTGCGGTGCGTAAAACCTGGCCTGACAGTGTTATCTGAAATCCAAAAATCGAAGTGATTTACTTAATATATTAGTTTTTTTCGCGGAGGAACGAAATTATATTGAAAAATATGCGATTTCCGATTTTTGGTACGGTTTTCAATTTGGAGGTACCATTTTCACATAAAAAATCAGCCTATGATTGCCTGTAAAAAATAGTAAAAAATTTTTTTTAAAAAAAACCATCGTTCATCCGCGAGTATTTATCATATTAAAGATGTCCGGCAAAGTTCATTGAGATCGGTGCATTACTTTTTGAGTTATGTTACGCACCGACTTTAAAAATGTAGTTCGGAGTTTCGAGCTAAACTATTTCGGTTTCTCTTTGAAATATACCTGGCAACACGATCATAAAATAACCGGTATCTCTGCGAGTTTTAGTACGATTGACTTGAAATTTTCAGAGGATATTTCTCAGACATTGTACTTTCATATAAAAAAATAATTGAAAAATTTTTTTTGTTTAAGTTGGAAACCATCCTGCCCCCTTAAAGTGCGTTCTACCGAGCATGATATTTGTTATTAGACAAAAAAGTTTTCCGTGGCCGACTTTTGGAGCAGGGTGACATTAAATTAAGAGTCTAAGGTTTACATATTATGTTTAACTCATTCGTATATGTAATTTCATTTCTTAGCCAAAAAGGGATACCTAAATTAATGTGGGTAGAAGCAAAGAGGCCCAACATCTCTAAGCCCTCATACCAGAATCACACATTGTACTCATACCTCCATCTTGCCAGAGTTTCGTGGATTTTTCAACAATGTCCATGATCAATGAAACAAAATAACACGCTATAATCTAGTTATAATCAAAGCAAAATAATTGCTTGATAAAAAAAAAACTCAATTAACACGCACGGTCTGTAGTGCAACTAAACTTGAGCTACAAAAATCGTGAAAGTAAGATTGTTTTAAGAGGGTAGTACCTGTTATAATTTTGAAAAAATCTTTTTTTTTATTTTGCATTTTTCAATTTATTACACCTTCAGAAATCACGTCTCAAAATTTTATTAAGATATTCCCAAAAATAAAAAAGTTACGGCAGTTTACGGCAGACCGCTGCTTTTAATTACTGCAAGAAAAAAGATGAAGAACGCATAAGTCGTTTTTTCAAACTGCGGACACTTATTCTCCGGATTGGCCGAACCGATTTAAATCAAATTTGGTGTGCTACTTTATTCAAGTATCTTGTGTGGTAATCTACCACAATATAGGCCAAAAATCCACCCAAAAAAAATTGGCAAGCGAAACAAAGTTAAAAAAACTTAGATTTTTCGAACAACCGCAATTTTTTTTCTTTACCATGTTTTTAAAATATTGTGGTAGATTACCACGTAAAAAACATTCCCCTTTAAAATGCGGTTTGATTTTTTTGTTTCAGATTCTTCATTCCGAATATTATCTATCCACAGTATGACGAGAAATTTTTCGGGACATCAAATTTGGCGCCCTCTATACATAAGTAGAAAAATGAAAAAAAAAAATTAACTGTTTTGTCATCTCCAAGATGTGTATTTTATCCCTGCAAATTTTAAAACTTATACATAATAAAGGAGCTGAGAAAAAAAACATTGAAAATTAGGCTGCTTTTTAGCATTCTAACCGATACTACCCCCTTAAGGAAAGCCAAATGTTGCAGGTGGGTTAAGTTAAAATTTGTATTGGCTTTAAGATAGACCTTAAAAGGAGTGCCCCGAAACCAAGTCCGTCGGGAATGCAATATCTGAGCAGTGTCGATAAAATGATTCTGGGAATCCCTTCCAAAATAATCTAGTCTCGAATGAGTTAAAAAAAAATCTTACCGAAACTTATCATATATTCTTTGCATCAAAATACCCTCGAGAAGTAACATTTTCCTAGACACGAGCTTCATCTTTAATTTCGACTGAAATGTAACTTTTCAATGTTCACGTCTTCGTCACGTCAACGTTGCCTAATTAAAGTCATGTGTGTATATACATATGTATGTACATAGCAATATTGCAGATTTCATTTCGACAGAAAGCAGATTAGTAAGATTACATATGCTTGGTATGAATCTAAATGAGTTTAAATTCCCTGTTTTCGAAATCAAGCCAGGCAAACAGGCAAGGAAGCAAAGTGTGAATATGATGGTACATATTTGAAGAAAACATAATCGAAGATTAGAACTTCTTAATAAAATTTTCCACGAAAACATTACAGAATTTAAATTAGATCAGGCAGCTCTCTCAGGCTTAGTACCATAATTAAAAATTTCGTTGAATTTTATGAGAAGTATAGATATGCACAGGAGGTCTGTTGGAAAGAGCACGTGGGAAATAAAATGAAGTTAATGTGGAACTTTATACGATGCTAATATTACGTGTGCATGGTGTATCCGTAAATTGTTCCATTACTATTAACGGTAGAAAAACGATTGCGACAATCAATATGTGCCTTTTAACGAGCGTAATATTACTGCCCGGACTAATAATATTATCAATATATATAAAAAGTTCAAATGTCCTATTTTTGCTTCGGTCATGAATAAATAAAATTTATAGTGATTCATTCAGATATTCCTTAATTATCCACGAAACACATCTTAGCTATGAAATTCCTACAATCAGAAAAATTACATTTAATAAAATCAAATTTAAATCAAAAGTTGAAACACTTTTAAATAAAAAACGAATCTTATTTGAATTCCACTTTATGATAAAATTTTTATTTTCATATCAACATTTTTCATCATTGAATGAAAAATAAAACATTAAAACAAACAAGACACACTTTGATACAGCGTTATTGAAATGAGGTCAGATTATTTGAATTAAAAAGAAACGTATATGGCGCCAAATCATATTTGAAAATTTTTTATTTGGAGTCATATACGTTTCTTTTTAATTCAAATAATCTGACCTCATTTCAATAACGCTGTATCAAAGTGTGACTTGTTTGTTTTAATGTTTTATTTTTCATTCAATGATGAAAAATTTGGTTTGAAAATAAAATTTTTCAATTCAAATAAGATTCGTTTTTTATTCAAAAGTGTTTCAACTTTTGATTTAAATTTGATTCAAAAAAATTTTAAGTGGTGAAATTTTTCTGAGTGTAGCCAATAAGAAACTGAAAAATATCGCAAATCATTTCCTCATCATTTGAAATAGTTAACTGTTCAGCATTTATCGCTTGAAACTTGAAAGCAACACACAGCTTCATAGAAAAACAAATGCTTTGATAGAATTTATTAATTTTATTTTTAGAACATCAGATCACACCCAACAGAACCGTAAATCACAATTAGCAGTCACATTATGTCACAAATAATGTTTTCATAACTTTGATTGTATTTATCAACTCTGTGAAGGTTCTTGCAATCTATTGAATCTCAAATACTTAAATAAATAACTTTGGTTGATTTTGGATGATCACTTACAATTCATAATTTTTATCAATATCTTCCATCTATATTTGGGATTTTTTTGATAGGACGAAGGAGGTAATTTATTAAGACGAAGTCCACTCCAACAATGCATCATTTGGCTGATAGCTCATTTAAAATTACTTTTTTTAATTGCATTTTCCCCCAATTGGGATAATAAGATGTGAAGTGCTGATTCAATTTATTTTTTCGACAAGCTGGAATGTAATACATTTTCAATTAAATTATGAAACCATTAAATGACATCGACAATTAATCTGATGTTCTATCTCATCAATCTGAATCTCAAATACTTAAATAAATAACTTTGGTTGATTTTGGATGATCACTTACAATTCATAATTTTTATCAATATCTTCCATCTATATTTGGGATTTTTTTGATAGGACGAAGGAGGTAATTTATTAAGACGAAGTCCACTCCAACAATGCATCATTTGGCTGATAGCTCATTTAAAATTACTTTTTTTAATTGCATTTTCCCCCAATTGGGGTAATAAGATGTGAAGTGCTGATTCAATTTATTTTTTCGACAAGCTGGAATGTAATACATTTTCAATTAAATTATGAAACCATTAAATGACATCGACAATTAATCTGATGTTATCACTATATAAGCGAACGCATATTTGCATGTATGTTTTTGATTGGAAATCGATTTTAATGTTTCGAATTCACTGTTTTACATGTGAACTATTCAAAAGTCATAAATTTTAATCAGTCTCATGATGAGGTATTGTCATGATTTTCTGGAAAATTAGGTTTGTGGCTTGTAATTGTTCGCGATTTTGAAAAAAATATTGATAATCAGTGATCTGATGTAATTAAGCCATTTAAAATTCATGGCCTGGCTATAATTAACATGCTTCAATAAACAGATTCGAGTGAAAGTCCTTGTGTTCGATTACAAAGGTAGGAAGTCAACCAGTAAAGTAAAGATCAAAGTCCTCGTGTTCGATTACAAAGGTAGGAAGTCAACCAGTAAGTAAAGATCCGTCAAGTCCAAATTTCTGAAGCTTTAGAACCAATGTAGAATGGTCAACTCTGCCAAATGTCTTACTGACGTAAGTATAGATTGTCAATATGGTAGTCTTTCTCTATTTTCCACAGAATGTCCGACACTAGAATTGCAGCTGCATCCTTTTCTGAAAACACACTGTTGCTTGTTGATCAACTAGTGGAGAAAGCTTATCGTAGACAATCTTTTCAAAAAGTTTTGGGATCGAAGATTAAATGACAATGACAATTGGTGTTACATATGAAAGTTGCCAACAAGATGAAACTCCAGATAAAAGTGACCTACCAAAGAATATATGCAACGGAGCTATTAGCTTCTCTATATATTTAATGCTGGTACTGAGTTAATCATGAAGCTAAATTTTGACAAGTCTCCATTATCTAGTCATTCTTTCGAGTGGAAATTTTGACACTGGAAAAAAACGCAGACACTACTTATTTCTGACGGATGAAATGTCAAGAATTTCAATTTTCGATCAATTTTGTAGTTGAATTTTCAAATTCAAACACCAAATGTCACTTTGTAGTTCGAAAAAAATGAAGTGCACATATTAAATTGGCGTGAAATGATTGTAGGCACGTGTTAATGCCATCTGCAATTTCAAAGCTAAAACAACTTCCAAGCAATTTTCTTGCTAAAGAGTGAATACCTACAGCTCTTGCTTATTTTCAAGCTGAATTTTCGTTCAAACGAATTTCGAGTGAAATTTCGTATGAAAATTTCACGTGAAATCGAAGACGGTACTAAGCTTTTTTTAAAAACCAGGATCACTATCGAGCTCCAAAATAGCTTTACGTATTTCTTGATACTTTTATATGGTTGACAAAAGCTCTTGTAGCTGAATCAGAGTTTCAAAGGTGTGAGTTAGATGGGTCTGATGCGTTGAAAACTTCCTGCATATTCTCTGCTAATAAATCGCAAATCTCTTCAGGAGAAGAAGGAGAGATATTGCTGTGGAACATTGACTAGTAGCCCAATGAAATGCAACATAAAAAAGGCAAAACTTCGGAAAAATTAGGGGAAAGCTGAATTTTGGTGTGAACCTTGGTACTGGCGTGCTGAACAAAATGTCAAAAGTCCTCATCGATCCGAGTGCTGCATTACTTTTTTACGGGGTCAAAGGTCACCAAAAGTGACCTTTCCTAAATATCTCAGTAACGATCACGTGTTCAGAAAAACAATGTGTAGCTTAGAAAATTTCAAACAAAAAAGATCTTATAACTTTTTCTTGTTACCATAACCGTTTTTGAAATATATTGATCTAAACATTCGCTACTAACAGCATCCTCTTTCTAAACGGCATGTTGATATTATCTGATTTTGATTACGACTTGGAATGTTAGTGAGTTTTTTTTCTATGTTTAAGAGGCGCATAAAAAAAAACATGTAAACAAAGTTATCTACCACACTCCAGGGTAGGTGGAAAAGTGTGCTCCGAAAAGTTATCCCCCCCTTTTTTCTGAAGAGGTGACCTTTACTGACATATTTAGGAAAGGTCACTTTTGGTGACCGTTGACTCCGTATAAAAAGTAACGCAGCACTCGGACCGATGGGGACTTTTGGCATTTTGTTCAACACGCCAGTATCAAGTTTCACACCAAAATTCAGCTTTCCCCTAATTTTTCCGAAGCACCATGTTAAATTTCCCCGGACTATAGGTATCACCAGTCGTTGTTCATTTCATTTTTACAATATTAAAGAGTTTTGCGGGTCACAGGTAATATCATCGCCAGTTTTCTTAATGTAATTGGCATAAGCATCGTGAGACTTTGTCAATTATCGCTTAGTAACTCACTGAGAGAAAAATCTGGGTAAAATCAACAATTTTCCTTAGTTGGCTTTGCGTCAACTACGGGCTATAGTTAAAACAACCATAAGAAAATTGTTGATTACTTTTACGTACCATGACACGCGGTTGATAAACTAAGTCCGTGGTGCAAAAAAAAGTAAACAACCGCAAACTATGGTATTCCAAAAATGTACATAGTACGAGGTAGTAAATGACTATAGTCTGTGGTGCCCCAAAAATAATTTGCTGAATTATTTTTCTTAAACTTAACAATTGTAGAGTAGTTCACTTACTATGAAAAATGTTGGTCATTCAATATTTTATAGTTTTAAATGATTTGTTGCTCATTTTTCTACAGATCAACTATTTATCGTATTAAGAACCAATTAATGTAGTTAAATCCTCGAAGGTTTCGATATTTTTTATATCAGCAAAGTCAACTACTTTTGTATGGCCAAATGAACTATTTTAGCATAGTAGAAAGAACCATTTTCCGTAGTTCGTTCGAGAATTTTGAAAGAATCGTTCCATTACTATCAAAAATATTTTAAGTGTGTAAACCAAAGTACGTTAAAAACAGCGACGGTTTCAAAAAGGCTCATTTAATCGCCGGGATTTTCGGAAGACTTATGAAAAATCAACTAGGACGTTGCAATTTCTACAACTGCAAAAATATACCTGACTTTTACTAACCTGAAGCACATTGTTTGACATTTACTCACGTTTTGAAATACATGTACTCCAAAAAATTTCACTACTAAAAAATCACTTAATTAGTTGCACTTTTCGACACTGAATTGATTGACCCTTATCACTTAACTGATTGACCCTCTCAGTATTTTTCGCAGGAATACACGACAAGGATGAAGCTCAGTGCTCAAAAAGCAAAATGAGTTCATTTCATATGCGTAAAAATTTCAGCTGAAATATCAAAGATATATTCAGTTCTTTTCCACAGCAACTCTAAAACATGGCAATCAAATATGTAGAAATTAATAGATGAAGTGATCTATTGGCTGTTGCATGGAAAATTTCATTCAGAGCATGAAAAAATGCCCAAATGTCGAAACTATTTTACGTTTCGTAGAATAATTCCAAAGGCGTTGCTTACTGAATTACGTTTGTTGAATTCAACTATTCCAAAGTAGCTCAAGTACTATAAAAATTGTTGTCAATTCGAAATTTTGCAGTGTTGAGTAAACTGATGAATATTTTGCTATAGATCAACTGTTTTTCGTGGTTATGAAAAAATTAAAGTAGTTGATTTCTTGAACTTTTCGATATTTGTTGAATTAGCAGAGCCAACTACTTTTATATCGTTAAATTAACTATATTAGCATAGTAAAAAGAACCATTTTCCGTAGTTTGTTTAACGATTTTGAATGAATCGTTGCAATACTATTAAAAATAGTTAAACCAACCACGAGTTTTTCTTTCAGTGCTTCATTATATGCCTCCTGAATAGCAGAATTAACGTCACTATTTTCCTTTATCCGCTTATAAAGTTCCAAAATATTATCGCCATTACTTTTTCTATAGAATACTCTACATTTGTCTGGTAACATTTTTGAAATTTCCAACCCTCAAAGCACCTAGAATTTTTGTAGTCTGGTGGCATTAGCTTCTAGTGTTTGGAGTCTGTGGTTCAAATTTGGGTTCGGATGAAGGGCCACGCATCGAGCTTTGAGTCCACCTAGCTCTGGAAGGACACCTCAGTGAAATAAAAAATAAAAAGTGAGTTGCAGAGCTAAACACTGCACACTAGTGTAAATTTATAAATAAAGTTCTCCATCAAGTTCAACCCCTAGACCTGACAAAAATTGTCTTGGGTTTTATTTTACTTTTCAAAGCACTTAAAAGTATGCAAAAAAAATGTCAAATTTCGAATTGCCATAGCTTCCGAAAAAGACTCCAGATCATTACCAAATTCACAGAAAATCTATTTGATCATAATTGAATTAAAACTGGTTTCTGTGATCTTTGATCTTCGATAACTACCATATTATCACGTACATGACATCATAATGGGCTTGCCAAATTAAATTGCTCATTTTGCAATAAACATAATTCCGTTGAAAAAACTTCACTCGGTTTTATTTAACAGAGAAATTTTAATATAACTGACCTAAAATAGCTTGGCTACGGTGCTAGCAAATTTCTGCTTGCACGGGGTAGTCTCGTCATTTTTGTACCAAGACATGCTACGTCCAAATTTTCACAGAGTAAACACCCTAAAGAACCCTTAAAATCTTTTTAACCCAATAACTATCGATTCAGTCATCGGATCTAAACGAGATCCAATGAACAGGTTGGTTTTGAAATTGAACTGTTCTAATAGACTTTTGGTGGTGGTCACGACTTGGCTATTTTTGCCCTGAGAAGTGCCAGCATTAAACTTACTTATGCTTAACAAGTGACCTGATGGTCCAGTCCTGAGTACAAAATTTGATTTCGTAAGTATTTCAATGATATTAAATATGAAACTTAAATTTCCTCATTTCCTTTGTTTTACTCTATAAGTCAGTTTTCTTGCGATTCCTATGCGCTTCAATTATTTTACTCTATGTCACCATGAATACTGCTCAAAGTACAAATGGGATGATATAATTTCAACATAATCACTTTTTTCCTCCCTTGAAACTTATGTATTAGCTGCCTTGCACACGTTGCACTTTTTGCATTACAAAAATGAATTATAAGCATGCATGAAATATATGTATAGAAGGGAACTCCCTAAAATTCTATTGAGACTCACTAATGAAATCTTCTCCTATGCAATTAGTTTGAAACAACACTACGGCATAGAAACTATTAAAAGTTCATTAGGATTCTGTATTTCGTAATTAGTGATTTATGCAGTTCAGCTGGTCATTAAACGGAAAAACCATGTTTAGGAGATTTTTTGATCTGATAGAGCAAATACATGGTGTTATTTGTTTCGAACTGTGATAGCGAATGATGATAAGGGAATTAAATTAGGAAAGGTCAATGAAGTTAATGGAATTTTTTTAGAAAAAAGAAAGTTTAATCAAAACTAATTCATAGTATGTTTGGTTGTTATATAGTGGTTATAAATTGGTTTGTTGGTTAACTTATTACTTATGGGGCGGACTTGATTACTAGATGCACGTAGTGTTGGGACTCCAAATGTAAAATTATATATGTATCAAATTATAAAATCAAAGGCATTGAAATTGTCAAAAGTGAAAAAATTAAGATATGGGTTCATTTGGCTATAAACAGATTTATTGCCTATTCAATTCTTTTTTTTTTGTTGAATTGAATTGAAAAATATTTTTATCATGAATAATTTGTACAATCTTAACCTAACTTACAGTTTAATTAACAAGAAAAAAACTTACAATCTAAATTTTGGCCTGCTGGCTCTTATCGTTTTTTTTTTTTTTTGGTTATTTTTGTGGCATAAATTTTGTTTCTTACACACTAATGATATTACCCAGCCTGTACAACAGCTGGAATTACACTGATTATAGTTTCCTTAAACATTACCTTACACTTAAATTACGACCTAACCTATGTCTAATTATAGTTACTTAGCCTAATTACATCTAATCTTAACCTAGGTCTTAAATCTAACCCCTTCTGTTTGACGGGTGGCCTGTGTAGTCGAAAAGTGAATCCATAACCTGCCGTTGCAATGCTATCATCGCGGGGCGCATAAATGGCTCATTAGAGCCACCTGTACGCCCTAGTGTCCAAATCAGTCCATACTCATGTCCGTTTGTCTGTCCGTAAAATCTTGTCGTTAATTCCACAACTCCGTCCCTAAGTGGCTTCAGTCCCGACTCCTGATACAAGAGAAGGTTCTTCGGCCACTTTTTTTTTGTTCCAGCTTTGAAAGCAGTAGGCTATGTATAAAAACAGTCAGTATTATTTCACCATTTTTGGTAAATTGCCTTATGAGAATCAAATTTAAAAAAAGTTTCTGGTGTAAAAGCTGAAATATGTTAGCTAAGCTGCATGAGTTTAGCTACCTCTACATTGTGAAAAATGCAAAGTTGTCCCGCTAGAACCCATTCGAAGTCTTGGTGAGTAGAGTTGATACTAACTTCCTTTTTATTATCTCAAGCTTTACGAGTGTGAAATGGTTAGTTTTAAGCTTCACTTTGCCCTTGATTTAAGTCAGCTAATCAGAGCTGTGCTAACTCAAAACTCGATGTACGGTCACCTCTCCTTACCCGGATCCGACCTTGGAACTCTACATGCTGGGAGCCAGTAATTTTCCCACTAGGGTACACAAGCTTCGTTTGATAGTAGCAGGTGATTGAAAATGGATTCAATATTTCAGCATTACACAAATTGGACTGCAATCAATTGCTGTTACATTATATTTATATATATATATATATATATATATATATATATATATATATATATATATATATATATATATATATATATATATATATATATATATATATATATATATATATATATATACATATATATATATATATATATATATATATATATATATATATATATATATATATATATATATATATATATACATAAAGAGACATATATAACACTTTTATATATGTAGCATGCATTAATTCAGCCAAATTAAATACTTCAAAGCTTTTAGTGGTAGTACATCATGAAAACAACTATTTATATACGAATTGGAATTGTTTTTCGGGGATGATTAAAATTGAAAAACTTTTTATTTACATAGAAAATTTTTATCTACATTAAATATTTTTGTATATTTTTTTATTTTTTTAATATTTTTTTATTTTTGACAAAGTGGTTTCGAAAGCATGCACTGGTTCTCATCAGACACCAGCTCACAGTGCATACTTGACTGATGTGACCACTTGCAGTTGGAACTCATCAAATTTTTATTTACGCTTTTTTTTGCTCCTCTAGCCAGTACAGAACAGAATTGCATAGGAATCAACAACAACTCACTGAGCCAGAAATTCTGGTCTGCAGAGGTAGTTCATGTGCTTTTTTTGCCGTGAGGTGGTGTTGAATGTTTCAAGGTTATGTTGAATGTTTTGGCAGTTAGGAAATTAGAAAAGCCCGTCATAATGTGTAGAAAGCT
Source organism: Nemotelus pantherinus (assembly GCA_963978885.1). Lineage (NCBI taxonomy): Eukaryota > Metazoa > Arthropoda > Insecta > Diptera > Stratiomyidae > Nemotelus > Nemotelus pantherinus. The sequence continues at coordinate 41,686,876 of OZ022265.1, read as the reverse complement.
AAAAGAGGTAATTTTCTGTTAGTGTTTTTTATATTTTCTATCGATTGTGGTAGTTCATGCTCGTTATTTTCTTCTTTTATTGTCAACTGCTCTGCGCTACCACAGCGAATACACCAACCTATAGCAATCTTAGCGAATATACCAGCTGTTTTTTACTGGATCGATTTTTGCGGCATCGTTCTATTCTGTTCTGCATCGGAGCAAAGAAAACGCACCTTATGTTCATGTCTATCTTTTTAGAGGCTGAAAAATCGACAGATATCCGATTTTATTACTTGATCACTTTTACCACTCACTACTAAAAATTTTACGAGCTAAAAAGAATTCATTTATAGGCCACGAAGTATTCCTTCGATGAACTTTGAGTTTGTTTACCAGTTATCCTGCACCGACTGCAAGCATCATCTTACTCGTAAGATGAGCATAATCTTACTCGTATGGTAAGCATCATCTTACTCATCAAATCGTGCAAACTGTATGGTGTATTCTATTAAGGTACACTCAGAAAAATTTCACTACTTAAAATTTAATAGAATCAAATTTCAATCAAAAGTTGAAACACTTTTGAATAAAAAACAAATCAATTTTTTTATTTATACTACGATTTTTTGGTGAGTGTATCTTCTGAGAGAACCGTGCCCTGTTAAGAACTGATGCAGGTAAAAGTTTACTTCTCCGTGGCCATGGATGCAGAAAATTTATCAGCTATTGAACCTGGACATTGCGTGAACTTGCGTTCACTAATGGTCCTGTTCCATTTGGCTCAGAATGTGTGACGTCCTCTTCTCTACGTTCTCGCGTAAGTGGATTTATCGGGATTACACCCCATAACAACCAAACTGGCATCTTCCGGCACCATGGGCCATACGTAGGGAACTTTTATGCTGGAACATACTGATTTACGCTCTAGACTTCAAATTTCCGCACCGTACAACAAGATGGGATCAGTCGTCGCCATCAGCAGTTTCCGTCTGTTTTTACCGGGACCACCAATGCTGGCTATCAACCTGCTCAACGAGCCAATGGCTTCCAGAGTCCTATCATATACCTTACAGATGTGCTGCCAGTAGGTACTAACTGATCTAGACCTCTGCAAATTTTCAACATCTTCAAATTCATTGCGATTGTGATCTTTGTCTTTGACAGCATCAGCTCTAAGCTATGGTTGGTCATCCAGCATTTGCCCTTCCTGATGACTTTGTTAAATCCAAATTGGGCGAATTCAGCAGTTCTGGAAGTGATTATCGCTGCTATGTCATCAACGTAACCCACCAGAAGCCCATCCATTGGCATTTCTAGGCTGAGCAGCCCATTTTTAACGATGTTCCAGAGGTCAAGTTCGACGACAAGCCTCTGTGCTGAAACTGAGGTGATAAGCCTCCACTGAGCACCTTCGTCGGTGTTGAATAGCAGCCATCGTTCCCAAAAGTAATCCCGCAAATAATTCCGACCAATAATTGATCCGAACTGCTGAATATTTACCGGGACCAGCACAAGAACTAGTCTGGCACTGTGGCATGCCTTCTTCGCTCTTCTTTTTCCTTCATCGCTGCAAAAGTAAAAAAAAAGTATATGTGCCGAAAACGTCAGCAAAGCAGATCGTCGCGTTTTCTTTGGCATCCCAAAACCAAGTAGGCGAATTCCTTCTATAAGGCTTTGCGACCAGAATGATCGGAGTCTTTTTTCGCAAACGAGTTGCATTTGAAGGTCACCAGCTACTCTGCAATGCTACAGATTTCTTTTTGAAAAAACCCTCATTTTCTTCCATGTTGCTTTTTTGGTAATAGGTAATAAGTACGTCTTTGAACACTTTTTGACTAGAGCCAACCATATGCTGCTTGCTATTAACGCCGTACTTCTCGACGCAAAAAATGGACTTAGGTTCAACAAAGAACATTGTCGTACGTATGATAACCGGAATGACCACTTTTCCTGCAGCTAAAAAAAAATATGAGACGAAAATACAATCAAACTTATTTCAAAACTTTAAATTTCATTCTTTTTCAATTCCTTCGTTCAATCATGAGCCAAGGGTATAAACTATAGGGACATTTTTGAATTTTTGATTTCAGATGAACCTGCACCGAAATATTCTGCCTACCGCAAAAAAAGGTTGGACGAGGAAGACTGCAGGAAAATCGACATATTTCAATATTTAAGCCTAGTAATGTATTCGACGAACGAAATACAGCGAAAATATATGTGCGGAATTGAGCGAAATAAAGCTCCGCACCCCGATACCGGGACAGTATAAATTGCCACTGATGACATTTAACAAGTGCATTACATTTGAATTCGGTGCATATAAATTTAACTAACCGGTATCAAAAATGGTATTATCGGCAAAACAAAAACTACTGTTGCAAGGATGCGCTGTTCATCCATCCATTTTCAGCCATTTTTCAATAAAATATCCGCAAACTCAAACGAAATTATGAGCTGTCACATTTTTCGGATCAATTTAAAGTACCTGGGTCATTAAATGGCTGCGAAATTTAATTTATACATAGTGCAGTCGAAGACAGTTATACGTCTTCGAACAAATTGCTGACTAGCAAAACCAAACGAAACGAAATTCCACGCCACGCTGATTTTGTATGGGATTTGATACTTCGTATCGCGTCGAATACGTTTCAGGGCTTTATAGCTGAACAGTTTTTTTACAGCTTTTTGAGATGCTAAACTTTTATATGTCTAAATTTCAAATAAAATAGATTTTTGGTTTTTAAAATACAATTTTTTTGAAAAAGTTGTTTATTTTTTCCTTCAAGACCTATGTAACCCCTAAAGATGATTAATTGGTCGGCATCGTTAATTTGACTCAAGAATTCAAACCGGCCGACTTTGACATCTTCAAAGAAGCGCACTTCAATACAACTTTGATTTTTACACTGCAATATTTGACAGTATCCCAGTGTGCCAAATTCGGCATTTCGTTGAAAATTCTTTCAGAAAATTGAAGCGAATTCAGAAAAAATTTTCCGATTCTCAAACTTATTCGTTACGAATTCTTTAAGACCGGTATATGGAAAACGTTACAAAAACGCCGAAAGTGCTCAAACTTTCCCCTCTTTAGCTCTTGAAAAGCTTTCGTACCATGGTTCATTTTTTTTCAAGATTCACTGCGAATTCTTTCGGAATTCCTTGTGAATTTTTTGTGAATTCTTTGCGAATTCTTTACGAATTCCTTACGAATTCATTTCGAATTCTTTGCGAATTCTTTGTGAATTTTTTGAAGATTTTTGTGCAGGTTTCAAATAGTTCTTTGAGATTGCTTCCAATACTTTTGGATACATTTTAATAACATTTATTGAATAAAATACTTATAATTTGTAATTCCAATAGAAATTTTTTTTATTTGTTGTTTTATTTCATATTATAAATTTTAAATAACAATTTGTTTCGCCCGTTTGCTAAGCTTGTCTTTGCTGCTATAAAAAAACCTTATTTTTAAAAAACCTTCGATCTCGTCCCGTCTTCTTGAAGGATATTTTCGCACAGCAGCTTCTGCATACAAAAAGGAGAAGTTACAAGATAATAACAAATTTGAATAGCATTACGAACCTTTAAAATAGACACTGTTAACACCTCAAACAATACAACTTCAAAAAACTTTGTAGGCACTTGCGCTTATGCATGAAAAACAGTTGTACGACTAAAGTACTGTTTTAATATTTACTTTACTAGATGAAACATTAACGGCATTAGGTTCGGAATTTGTTGCAAATTCTAATGTATTTCATAACAAACTCTTAACAATTTCCCTATCACAGATTCGTTCGCACTCAGTGAAATTTTCGCAACGAATTCCGATTGATTTTGAATTTATTTCTTCCAAACTTCAGAAGAGATTCTTAAAAAGTATTCAAATGTTTCTCATAAAATAATGAACAGTAATACCCCAGTCAAAAGTTGTATTCATTTCAAGAGCTTTTTATATTTCTATCTCTTTCGCTCACTTTCGGAATAGTCGTAACCAATTCCAAATTTGGCACGCTGGGCATGTATTTGATTTTTACACTGTTTCGCACAATAGCTTGATTTACAGCAATGAATATAATATAATGTATATAATTTAAACAGAAATACATCTCACGTTTCTGTTCTTAATTTACTGATATCCCTCGCCTGCAAACAAATTCAATTCGTTAGTTTTTTGTATCTTCTTGATGCTATTCACTTCACTATGCCAATGCAATTCTGATTTTCACTTTTTCATATTCGAATACCTCTATCACCATCCAAATTCGAGAACACAACACTTTTTTACGCTTTCCAGTCCAGAAATTATTTCTGGTCCAATCGAAAATGGTCAAAATTCAAATTGCCAGCTTGGGGAAAGTAAAGAATTTATTATATTGTGCCTTACTGATGCTATATACTAACTAATAAATTAGCTTTTAGAATGTATCACTAAAGTTGAACTTGACATTTGACTTTTATTTGCATATTTGTTAGAGAACAAAATTCATAAACATTCAAATAGTACCTATCAGCAGCTTTTCTCCGAACGCTTGGCAATCATTCTCGCCAACGAGCATACAATGTAATTTCGATTACAGGATCTAATGGTGTATCGCAACACGTCACGATTCCATATTTGGCAAACGAATTTTGCAAGCAAGTTCACTTTTGCGTCCATGCTATAAGCCATATCCACACTTCTCCACTCCACATGCTGCTAATGACAAGGATAAATATTACCGACAGAATCCTTGTTTGCCTTACGAACGTAGAGAGATTGCCTGGCAAATTGCATTTAATATTCGCAACTAATTACGCTCATTAAACACTTTGGCGCTTTGCGACAGGCTCAAGATGAAAGCTCCCGAAAAAGGAAAACGGTTTTAACGAGGTGGCTCTGATTTCTCACCCGTTTCCGGTTTAACCAATTCCATTCCACCGACTTCGTCGGCAACGTCAACTCGGTGGGACTTGCCGTGCCATTGCCATACGCTCCAAACTCATATACTAGCTTGTCTGTAGGTACATAAGTCTACACTTAAATATGTTAGTACATGGCAGGATTTCGACAAGCATACGAAGCCTCAAAGTATATGCATACACACGAGTACATGGCTATGTGTGTTCACATTAGTGACGGCAAACAGGAAATTTCCCACGATTGTGTCTTTATCCTTTATATTACACTTTTGATGACTGTGATATTACTCTAGCAACCATTGCCGCAGATTGTGCACAAGAGTTGAGCCAAGGATGGAACGTACCCGGCATATGTAAGAGAGAAATGCGTTTGGTACCGGAGTTGGTTGATGAATGTCAAGAGTGATGTGAAAAAAATTATGTCCATTTTAATCACTGCCTTTTGTACATACTTACACTTATGTACATTTACACTAAATGTTATTTATGGTCGTAAAAGTAGGTCATGGTATGATTTATACATCTTTTACGATTATGAATGAATGCTGTGATGTTAAGCAGAGCATAATACAAGAATATGGACAAAGGATACTATTTCAGAAGATATTACATCAAATGTACACACTGGTGGGCTTTGGCCCATTTCTCGTAAAAAAAATATCAGCACTGTTCGTACTTTATAAAATTATAATGAAATTTCGTCGAAACGAATCAAAATGATTTTAGGTATGTGTTGAAATAATATATAATCCCTATATTCGAAACATTTTTAGATTGAATTGATAGAAACATCTTTACACTGCATCTCTCATTTTAGTGATAGTTAGTGCATACCTTCCTTATTAAATTATTTCACTCTAAACAAGAGAGCAGAGCGTAAAGTATTCAGCAGTGCTACTGCTGAGCTTGATAGCACATTGTTGCAAAGAGCTATGAAAGTTGATTCACGGCTACCGAATATTTTCAAGATATCAATCAACAATGTTGTAAGTGCCAAAGTACGAATTTAGTTAGGTACTATAAGCTGGTGGTAATGTTGATTCAATGAAAAATTATCATTAGTAGGGTATTGTTTTTGGATTTTTTATATTTTTCTCTACGATACTTATAGTAAATGTGGAAACTGCAAACTGCAGCTATGCAATTATTTTAATTGATTTTTTTTAGAAACACAAAAACATTTTACCGATTTTTTTTTTTATTTTTAGTATTATTTATTCAGGAACTTACACGTTTGCTCGTGGAAACTGATAGCCCAAGGTTAATCCTTGGTTTGATTGGGTTAGGTCAAAATGGCTGCCGATCCACAGAGACCTGACGACCAACACACATAGGCACAAGAGAGGCCCGTTGTGATTCCATAATAAATTAGTGACTCTCTCCTACTCACTAAAAGCAGGAAACCATCTGCCTCCTTTGACAAACCGGACTATCACCTTTAAATTGACCAGGGATAGTTCCGTCAGGTTTGAGATAAATAGTGCACCAAGTACCGCCAACCTTCTCCTTGCCAAAGCCTGGCACTGGCACATGAGATGGAGGACAGATTCCTCCTCGTCCTCAGAGCCACAGCTCCGACAGAAATCGTTAAACTCTACGCCCAATCGTTGCGCATGCCACCCTATGAGGCAGTGGCCAGTTAGAACGCCGACAGTGCAACGCAGAGCGCTTCGAATTAAGCTTAAAAGCTGCCTGGTGCGATGCGCATCCATGGATAACCAGGACTGCCTTGTTATCGCGCAGGATGATTCCTCTGCCCAGGACTTCCTAGCGCCCTCAAGATATTTTTACCTGATGGTCAATTTGAAAGATGTCATCGGTATTCCTATTGAGGATCAAGAGACCTCCGGTAACAAGGTTCTAAGCATTGCTAGCTCATCGGCCTCACAGTTGCCCTAAAAATCCCTATGTCCAGGTACCCAGATCAACTGAACAACCGAATGTCTCGATATCTTCCTAAGAGATCGACGGCATTCAGCAACAATGATGGACACTGTACAAGGACCAGCAAGGGACTTAATAGCCGCTTGGCTATCTTTGAAAATACCAATATTTACCCCAAATATTCGATTACACAGAAGCCAGTCGATAGCCCGAAAAATAGCCGCAACTTCTGCCTGAAAGACACTACAGTGGTCTGGTAAACGGAGCGACAGCTTGAGATTCAGCTCATCTGAGTAAACACCACTCCCGACTCTATTGTTAAGCTTTGAGCCGTCAGTGTACACATGGATAAGCCCACTTTCGAGGGTGACGCCATCACGCTATTCATCCCTACCAGAAATGCGAGTTGCGAACTCCAAATCTATTAGGCATTGTGGAGCGATGTAGTCAACACCCGCTGGAGTGGGCCAAAATCCTCGCATGGCCGACTTCTGTTCTATTCCATGCCGAGATGCAATTCAGTCTCACAGCAGCAACATTGGCTTGCTGTAAGATAAGTAGACTGGTTGGCAGCCAATGAAGCAGCACGAAAAGTACCTTAGTAGGAGTGGATCGGAGAAGCTGCACTGCTGGTAACTCCAGTTACCAGCAGTGCAGCTATCCTCCGCACTTTTTCAAGCTGCCATTTGCAGGTAGCCTTTAGAGCAGCCTGCCACCAGAACGCTACCCCAAACAATAGAATTGGCTCAACCACAGCAGTATAAAGCCAAGCAACAGTACGGGCCTGTAGTCACCAATTCACTCCTATGGCTCTTTTACAGCAGTAAAGTGCATTGAAAGCCTTCCGTGCTATTTCTGCTACATTGAAGGTCCATAGTAACTTCGAGTCAAGGATAAGCCCTAAGTACTTGACCCTCTGGCTCAGTTCAATGAAGACCCCATTTAATTTGGGTAACTCAAATAAGGGAACTTTGTATTTCCTTGTAAACAGTACTAGCTCCGTTTTGCTAGGATTCACATTCAAGCCGCACTCACGACTCCAGCGTGAAAGTATGTCAAGAGAGTGATTTAACCTCTCCAATAGAGTACAGAAATACTTTCCCGACACGGCCACAGCTATGTCGTCCGCATAAGCAATCATTTTACAGCCGGCATGGTCCAGTTTCATTAAGAGAGTATTCGCCGTGATGTTCCACAGCAGAGGAGAGAGGACTTCACCCTAAGGTGAGCCCGGACTCCCTCGTCTTACGCTGACATTCGCCAAGGAAACATTCCCACTCTACTTTTGAGAAGCTGCAGAATAAAAGCAATCAGCCGCTCATCCACGTGTAGCACCGAGAGTGCTTCCACAATTGCGTTAGACAAGGTTAATCTTAAGAGCACTTCATAATCTTTCAGCACAAAAAGAACGCACTCTCAGCATTCGGGACGCCAACTCGAAAAAAATTATTGAAAATCCACGGTGACAACCACCGCTGCCACCGCAAGCTGAAAATCAACACGCGCTGCTGAACAGTCAGCATCTCTGTGACTTACATAAAATTACCGCCACATACTGCCATTACCAATATCCAACAAGCCGTTACCAATATCCATCGCTCAGTTGTGTCCTAATGCTGCTCAGCATACGCAGCTAGCACCCAACACATTTTTTTCGCTGGCCTGCTAACGCAGCTGATGCAAGTGATGTTACAAATCACTCAAACCAGTGAACTCGCCGCAATGTAATTAAACATGCAATAATTGAACGCATTTAAAAGCCTGTTTTGGGTGGTCACGTAATGCATTTGATCATTGCATTTCGCATTGCATTATCTCTATTTGTAGGTCAATAAGACTCAATCTGGTGGCGAAGCTTTTTCGCAACAATGCATTCTTACATCCTCATAAAATAAAAGTAGGGAAAGTGAAGCACTGAAGAAGACAACTCTGGCTAGAGAAAATGAGACGACCAGAGAAAGAAAACGAGGGAGGATTGCTCTTTGCTCAGTACTTTAGACCACGTAATTTTGTGTCGGAGGCATTATTCGAAGGTGAGTAAAATGAGGCAGCTACTAGAAAAGGTAGAAAAGAGTATCAACGCAGTGAAAACTGGAAACTGTTTCCGTGGAAACTATATGCCAGGTACTAAAACCTTACCCCCGTCCCACACATGACCAGAAATATTTCCGGAAATATTTCCAGAAACATTTCCAGAAATATTTCCGACAATATTTCTCTCGCCGGCCTACACATGACCGGAAAGTTCATTCATGGTTTGCGTGAGCCAGAGCTCAAATCAGAGCTGCCGCTTTTGAAGCTGCATATCCCGTCAATATTAAATAGCAAGACGGCTCAATGCGACCATCTATGAAGCTCCATTCTATTTTTACCATATGTATCACAGCCATACCTAGCTACAATACTACTTTTGGCCCTTCAAAAGCTCCCTTTTCACCAAAATAATTCAAGTTTCATAAAACTTGCGCTCACAACGGCAGCTCAGTGCCGAAATTACGTCACACCCATGTGACTTTCCGAGACTTTCCCATCGTCGAGCGGAAAGTCGCGGAAATATTTCCGACACCTCGGGAAAGTCCACTGCGCAATAAAGCGATCAGCTGTTGAACTTTCCGACTGATCGACGGAAAGTCTCGGAAAGTTGCATGGCTGTGACGAAATTTCGGGACTGTGCTGCCGTTGTGAGTGCAAGTTTTATGATACTTGCATTATTTGGGTGAATTGGGAGCTTTTGAAGGGCCGAAAATAGAATGATAGCTAGGTATGGCTGTGATACATATGGCAAAAATAGAATGGAGCTTCATAGATGGTCACATTGAGCAGTCTTGCTATTTAATTTTGACGGGATATGCAGCTTCAAAAGCGGCAGCTCTGATTTGAGCTCTGGCTCACGCAAACCATGAATGAACTTTCCGGTCATGTGTAGGCCGGCGAGAGAAATATTGTCGGAAATATTTCTGGAAATGTTTCTGGAAATATTTCCGGAAATATTTCTGGTCAAGTGTGGGAGCGGCCTTACCCCCGTCCCACACATGACCAGAAATATTTCCGGAAATATTTCCAGAAACATTTCCAGAAATATTTCCGACAATATTTCTCTCGCCGGCCTACACATGACCGGAAAGTTCATTCATGGTTACCGGCAATCGTAGCTCAAATCAGAGCTGCCGCTTTTGAAGCTGCATATCTCGTCAATATTGAAAAGCAAAACGGCTCAATGTGAACATCTATTAAGCTCCATTCTATTTTTGCCATATGTATCACAGCCATACCTAGCTACAATACTACTTTCGGCCCTTCAAAAGCTCCCTTTTCACCCAAATAATGCAAGTTTCATAAAACTTGCGCTCACAACGGCAGCTCAGTGCCGAAATTACGTCACACCCATGTGACTTTCCGACACTTTCCGACGATCAGTCGGAAAGTTGAACAGCTGATCGCTTTATTGCGCAGTGGACTTTCCCGAGGTGTCGGAAATATTTCCGCGACTTTCCGCTCGACGATGGGAAAGTCTCGGAAAGTCGCAAGGCTGTGACGTAATTTCGGCACTGTGCTGCCGTATTCCCTGCAATTTAGATGGAAAATGTGATTTATTTTTCAAGTTACTTTTTGTTGGTCCATGTACAGCAATTATTGGTTGTTATTGTTATGAAATTATATATTCGATGCATTTATTTCTCTTTGCGTACGATTTGATGCAAAATGTAAAATGGGAGCATGGGGGAATGTGAGCGTATGAGATGAATATGAGGCTGGTTCCAATTTTGCGAGAATTTTGATGTACAATTTTTATGTTATATTTTGATGAAAATGGTTACATAAGAAATAGCACTGTCTATGAATGTTAGTGATAAGCGTTTCTGTTGTTTCAAAAAAATCAAAACGAACTGTTTCTTTTTAACAACTGCTTTTTAAAACTGTTTAAAGAAACAAAAAAAAAGTTTGATGCTGTGCGACAAAAGGTATGTTTACGTAATTTCAGTCACTGAATTTTTCTGAATCATGTGGTGGGTAAATTCATGAAACGTACGAAAACGCCCCCATTACATTCTTTGAAAATTGACAACCAAAAATGTCAGTTGTCGGTTTTTGAGAGAACAGTTATTATAAAGCCATCTTAAGGGTGATAAATTATCAATACAAAAATATTCGACGTTCAAAACAACATTACGCAAAAAATATGTTGCTTGCCACGCACATTTGAACATTTTTATTCCAGCCACTCCGTTTGGCACTTTTCAATATTTTTTAGTAGGAGCACAAAAACGGCTTCATTGCAATTGATCGTAGTACGCAAACAGACCTAAAATAAATGTTTGAAATGTATAGATTTCATTTCAGAAACATCGTTAAAAATTTAAATTATCTTAAATTAATTCAGTGCAATGAATTTTTACTTATTATGTTTTTCTATAAGAACGATCGATTTTACAAAAACTATTGGTTGTAGAAAAACGGTTCGTTTTGGAAATGCTGTTCGTTTTAGGAAAAAGTGTTCGAAATGAAATAGGGAATCAGAAAAGACTCCACCTGAGTTAGACCCTACCAAAGGGACGAAAAAGCTGCGTTTTAGAAAAACTGTTTGTTGGTATTTGGAAAAAGTGTTGGTCCGTTTTGTGCAGCTAAACGTTTTTCGCAAACTGTTTGGCGTTTCTGAGCCCATCAATAATAAATATACGGTTATGTTAGCGACTAATTTCTGACGATCAGCGTTTGTAACAGCACCCACTTTTTACTTTTTTGCTGTTTGATTTTTTTACCAAATAGTTGACTTTCCAAAAAACATCAATATTCTTTTCATAGGCTATTCTTGAAAATGTTAACTTGAATCATTGGTAAAATTTGTAATGTTGAATCCCTTTATAGAAATGAAGAACTTTACTGATGAAATAAAGAATAAAGCATTATATAATGCGATGTTATTTGTAGAATGCCTATGCATTTTGCATAGTAATTTAAATATTTGCAAATATTTCAGGAGTGGATAACGTTCGTACAATGTATATTTACGTTACATATGCTCAATATTCGATGACAATTAAAAAAGGGTCATGTGTTTGCTACGTTGAAACTACCTGTAGATTTCACGACGAAAAATATCACAGGTGTGCCTACTTAGTTTCGGGTATATGCATACCGTCTGGTAATTAGTGAGGTAAAAATGTGTTTCATTTTACTTTCAGTAGAAACATTTGATGTTTTTTGGAATCTTTTACCTGCTGCAATAAAAATAAGTTTGAGTTTGATTTATCTGTATTTTGGCAGATCGTTATCCTTCTGATAGTTAGTCTGCTTTGAAATACAAAAATAGTCGAACGTGCGTTTCAGTGATAGTTTTTTCACTTCGTATTATATTTTACTTTTTCTTTGCGTGTTTTACGTTGGGTGTTTTCGTCAACCTATATTTGCTTGTAATATCTTTGCTGTGGCATTATGGAGTGGACCAACGAAATGGCTTTGGAGCTCTTAGAGCTTATCCAAATGGAGCCATGTATTTGGGACCCAAGCAGCAAAACGCACAAAAATAAGAACGTTGTGAATGACGCGTGGGTGAAAGTGTCTAATAGTTTTTCTGGTGCTTGTAGCATCGAAGAACTGAAAAAGAAAAAAAAAAGTTTGTTTGTGCAATACCGGGAGTGTTTAAAGAAAATAAAAGAATCCACCAAAACGGGCTCGGGAGCTGAGGAAGTATTTTCGCCAACATGGTTTGCGTTTGACACCATACACAGCTTTTTAGGCAAGGCGTATGAATACAAAACCACAATGAATACAGAGGTAATTCACGATTTTATTTATTTAAATTGAAATTAAATTTTGTACGGTATATAAAAAATTTATTTAAATTGAAATTAAATGTTGTACGGTATATAAAAAATTAATCTTACAAATAAAATTATTATACAATTATTCACTGGCTAAAAATATGGCGAATTCATTTCGGATTTGCTGAGCAGAATTTGGCGATCTTCTGGCAACCGACACCAACGGGGCAAGACCACTGCAATCGTCATTATTTCGCCAAGCTCCTGGAACAATAGCACCGTTTACAACCCGATCAACCATTTCGGGTGGTGAATAATGATGTCCTGATGTGCGGCTTTTCTTTAAAAAATTGTGCAATAATATGCACGCCATTGTCACAACAGATGCTTTTTCCGGTTGTAGGAGCATTGGCTTTTTGAAAATTCGAAAAACGGACGACATTATTCCGAATACATTTTCAACCTTAACCCTTGCCCTGGATAGCTTCTTGTTGAAAATTCTTTTTATGCTCTCTTCACTATGAGTTCCCGGATATGGTTTTAGTATATTTTCACTCAACGCAAAAGCACTGTCAGCGACAAACACGTAGGGCACATTAGTATTCCTGCCTGGAAGAGGACTCGAATCTGGCAAGTTTAAAGATCCGTTTTCGATTTTGTCCCACAGCAAACTGTTCTTTAATACGCCTCCGTCACTCATTCTGCCTTGGCATCCGACATCCGCAAACATAAACAGATAATCGGAGTCCACCAGAGCCAAAAGAACAATGCTGAATTGTTTTTTATAATTAAAATAGTTGGATCCGCTATGAATTGGTGACTCCAACACAACATGCTTCCCGTCTAAAGCTCCAATACATCTTGGAAATAGGTTTCCAAATTTCGCCGCTTTCATTAGCCATTCGTTTTGAGTTTTAGGTAGCTGTAAGAAAATAGTTGTTAATATATAGACGCAGCAGACAATTATCATTTATTATAATGCTTTTATTATTTTTCAATATTCCTAGGAATTCAAATTGGAAGGGTCTACACGTCGGCTGGACAAAAAAGACATGGGAAATTCGGATCCTCAAATGAAGAAGAAACGACGTGTCGCAGATGATGTGCTGCTAGCAAAACAGCAGATGGACGAGGCATTTTCTCTCATCAAACAGAGAGGGCAGAAGGAAGAAACTTCAAGTTTGGCAAGGGAATGCGATTTGTATGGGCAACTTCTTGCGGAAAAATTGAAACAAATTGACGACCGTGAAAGACTGACTCTAATGAATGACATCGATCAATTGGTTTTTAAATGTAGGATGAATGCTAAAAAAAGCCACTCATCGTTCTCCCCGCAAACAAAAGAAGGCTTTTTGTTAACACAGTCTAGTGAGCTGGAAGAGGAAATACCTGCGACCTCATCCCAATTATTTGATTCAACCTGGCGAAGCGATATAATGCCCACCTTTTTAGAAGAAGATGCAAACTATGCCGTTCCAGGTACATCGTATAGCAACTTTATTGAATCACCCCCAGCTAATGCTAGTAATAGAATCAAAATAATTGCGCAAGAAACTGTTATACCACCACGTCCGAATATTATTAAGGAGACTTGCCATTTAGGGGAAGATAATGTAAATTAATTATCATATACCTACTGTTTTAACAAATTTATAAATGAACAATATACAAATGCTGAGTTAAAAGTTGTTTTTTATTATTTGATTGCTACTTACCTTCACTTCTTCGCGAAGAACTTCAATCAAGGCCATACAGACTTCAAAAACAATGGTTGAAATCGCTTGATTTGATATTTTAAATAAATATTGAAGGCTTCTGTAACTGTCCCCCGTCGCCAAAAACCTCAAAGTAACCGCTAAGCGAATTTTTGCAGGAATTCCATCTCTCCAGCGTGTATCTTTCTTTGAAATGATTGGAGAAACTTTTTGAAGTAACACTTCAAAATCCGTAGCGGACATTCTGCAAAAATTTTCAAAGAATCCCACTGGCCTGGGGATCATTACATCCAACATTTGATGCATGGAAGCTCTGAAACACATACAAAATAAATTAGTCTTCAGTCATTAAAGGTATTTTCTTGCACATGATTTTCACGCATTGAACTTACCTCGATCGAGTTCTATACATAGAGCTCATCCAAACACGTCTTCTTCTCGGACTACTGCGGACACTTTTTTTCACATGAAATAAATAATTAAAGACGCACAAATAATATAATGCTACTGCATCAACGTCTATTTGATCTGCCATCTTAATAACCAGTAATGTTCACAAATTACACGACCGTTTTCAACTATGCACTCGTACTGTCACTGATTTGTAAACGCTTATTCAAACACAAGAAATATAGATGGAAAATTTAAATTTCAGATAAAATCTTTTAGACTTGTTAAATCGTTCGCGAAGGCTGTCGATATAAAACAAAAAAAATTATTCAAAGTATTTTATATATCTTTGACTCCTTTTTCTTGCTAGAACAAAACGTCTACTCGCCCCTGGGCGTCTACCTATACATTTTGCTAATTACGGTTTATTACTAGTTTCTTATTTCTAATCTTTTGAACCTAGGTAGAGCAATAAAACAACATTATTTCCATTTGAACCTTGAGTTTGTATTATCTATAAAACAAGGGAAAATAATTTTCTTCTGGATGGCTATAATTGTACCTAGTTCGGTCAGAAAATCGTTGAAAAATTTGTTGAAACAGTACGTTAGCACTGTACTTCCAAATCAGGTGGGTTTCAAGCTAACATCAAAATCCAATGAATCGTTCGCAACAGCCGAGGTGATTTAGAGTTTGAGCGAGACATGCCATCCAAATTATTATGGACGATGTATTGGTTTCTGCATTTATTAAACGAACAAGTTCCTGTCTCGCACTTAAATTTTGAAATAATGTTCTTTGCAGAAGCATTCCCGTTTGACTCTATTAGCTGTTGCCTCATTTCTAATTTTCATGCACTGCACATGCACACAAAATATCAATTTTTCATGCACTGCGTGAATCAACAAACCTCAGCTTGCACATATCTCTTATTTGCAACCCGAAATTATTGTTTTCGATATTTTTTGTAGCAATATTTGTGTGTAATTGCTACGTTATGTAAATTTAATAGCTTTGTGTCTGATCTACCTTCACATTGATCAGATAATCATAATCGCGCGACTTGGCTTCGGTGCGAATGCACTATAACCATAACTGGAAATGGTAACTTGCAGAAGAAAGAGGCGATGTAGCTCGCGTCTTGTGTATAACAATTGCCTACAAACATTTCTCACGAATATTAAAGTTTTATGATACTCGTTGAACTGTCGGGCGTCCGCAATTCAAGTTACGATGAATATGTCCTCATTCATGTGGATCACCCAAAACCCGAATTTCTCCTATGCAGAAAAGTTCCATACGAATCCACAGATTAGGCATAAATATCTCAAAAAATAATAATCATAATTTGTGCTCAAGCCAAAATCTTAATCCGTTTACGACTCGTTCTAATTAATATTAGGTGCGTTCTTTCGCACCCCCAAGCACATCAAATTTTGTTGAATATATTGAATACAACAACAAAATTATTGTTTGTGCAAAAAAAAACCCACCTATTATCACAAATCCGCATAAAACTGAGTTCTCGCATAAACTACAACTGAATTCCGCTTATTGATTTTGATGCCATATGAATCAATCGGCGGCAGCTCTGATTTGAGCTTTGCTTCACGCTTACCATGAATGAACTTTCCGGTCATGTGTAGGCCGGCGAGAGAAATATTGTCGGAAATATTTCTGGAAATGTTTCTGGAAATATTTCCGGAAATATTTCTGGTCATGTCTGGGCGCGGCCTTACCCCCGTCCCACACATGACCAGAAATATTTCCGGAAATATTTCCAGAAACATTTCCAGAAATATTTCCGACAATATTTCTCTCGCCGGCCTACACATGACCGGAAAGTTCATTCATGGTTACCGGCAATCGTAGCTCAAATCAGAGCTGCCGCTTTTGAAGCTGCATATCTCGTCAATATTGAAAAGCAAAACGGCTCAATGTGAACATCTATTAAGCTCCATTCTATTTTTGCCATATGTATCACAGCCATACCTAGCTACAATACTACTTTCGGCCCTTCAAAAGCTCCCTTTTCACCCAAATAATGCAAGTTTCATAAAACTTGCGCTCACAACGGCAGCTCAGTGCCGAAATTACGTCACACCCATGTGACTTTCCGAGACTTTCCCATCGTCGAGCGGAAAGTCGCGGAAAGTCCACTGCGCAATAAGTCCACAGCAAAGCGATCAGCTGTTCAACTTTCCGACTGATCGTCGGAAAGTGTCGGAAAGTCACATGGGTGTGACGTAATTTCGGCACTGAGCTGCCGTTGTGAGCGCAAGTTATATGAAACTTGCATTATTTGGGTGAAAAGGGAGCTTTTGAAGGGCCGAAAGTAGTATTGTAGCTAGGTATGGCTGTGATACATATGGCAAAAATAGAATGGAGCTTAATAGATGTTCACATTCAGCCGTCTTGCTTTCCAATATTGACAAGATATGCAGCTTCAAAAGCGGCAGCTCTGATTTGAGCTACAATTGCCGGTAACCATGAATGAACTTTCCGGTCATGTGTGGGCCGGCGAGAGAAATATTGTCGGAAATATTTCTGGAAATGTTTCTGGAAATATTTCCGGAAATATTTCTGGTCAAGTGTGGGAGCGGCCTTAGAGTCTACCCGCAAAAGATAGAGAAAAGCTGGCTAGTGATACCGATGTTGTCAGTTAAGGGTAGAAAGCTACTATAACTGGGCTCTGTCGACTTGGCAGTCGTTTTTTGTCGTTGATACCAAACAATTTCTGCCTGATGGTTTAACCCCCGTCCCACACATGACCAGAAATATTTCCGGAAATATTTCCAGAAACATTTCCAGAAATATTTCCGACAATATTTCTCTCGCCGGCCTACACATGACCGGAAAGTTCATTCATGGTTTGCGTGAGCCAGAGCTCAAATCAGAGCTGCCGCTTTTGAAGCTGCATATCCCGTCAAAATTAAATAGCAAGACTGCTCAATGTGACCATCTATGAAGCTCCATTCTATTTTTGCCATATGTATCACAGCCATACCTAGCTATCATTCTATTTTCGGCCCTTCAAAAGCTCCCAATTCACCCAAATAATGCAAGTATCATAAAACTTGCACTCACAACGGCAGCACAGTCCCGAAATTTCGTCACAGCCATGCGACTTTCCGAGACTTTCCGTCGATCAGTCGGAAAGTTCAACAGCTGATCGCTTTATTGCGCAGTGGACTTTCCCGAGGTGTCGGAAATATTTCCGCGACTTTCCGCTCGACGATGGGAAAGTCTCGGAAAGTCACATGGGTGTGACGTAATTTCGGAACTGAGCTGCCGTTGTGAGCGCAAGTTTTATGAAACTTGAATTATTTTGGTGAAAAGGGAGCTTTTGAAGGGCCAAAAGTAGTATTGTAGCTAGGTATGGCTGTGATACATATGGTAAAAATAGAATGGAGCTTCATAGATGGTCGCATTGAGCCGTCTTGCTATTTAATATTGACGGGATATGCAGCTTCAAAAGCGGCAGCTCTGATTTGAGCTCTGGCTCACGCAAACCATGAATGAACTTTCCGGTCATGTGTAGGCCGGCGAGAGAAATATTGTCGGAAATATTTCTGGAAATGTTTCTGGAAATATTTCCGGAAATATTTCTGGTCATGTCTGGGCGCGGCCTAAGGTTTGTTCAGATCAGCTTGCAGCATGTCAAAGCTCTGTTAATTCTTCTACGCAAAAAATTGATAAAACTGCAAGTATTTCCGTAAGTTCTGCTTGTACAAAATCCGTTGGTTCGAGGCAGTGGGATCTGTGGACTCAGTTTGGTCAAAGTGCCAAAAACCTTCTGTAATAAAAGGCAGCTGTGGCCGAGAGCTGTTGCTCAGATATTCAATCTGCTTGATACTACCACACTCAGACTATTTTCAAGTCAAGACCTGTCAGCAGTCATCGTGACTTTCACTAGAGTTCACCTGAATTTTTGCTTTCATTCTCGTCGCCAACACCGGAATGCATCGTACAATGAGCTTGTTATGTTCACCAACAAAAGTAATTTGTCAGAATAGTGCTTCCAGCTATGAAAAACAGAAATCTTGAACTTTCGGAAGAAATCAAGTACCTAGAAGTAATATTAGACAAAAACTTCTGTGAGAGAAATATCTGAATGTGAAACTTACTTGATCTCTTTATGATTTCAAAAGGTGCAATACAACTTTCTCCACGCATTGTTGTTTGAAATTACATATATTCATGCGAATCTACGTAACAATCGTAAGACCGATAGCCACGTACGCATCCGTAGAGTGGTGAACTATCGTGAAGCTCTTGTTTGCCCCTAGGTATCTGTGGTGCTATGAATACTATTCCTGGAGTGACTTTTGATGCACTTATGAATCTGCCTCCACTCGGCATTCGGAGGGTGGTAATGTCCTCTACTCAAAGAATAATTCAGCTTGGCCTATGGATTTCAAAAGAAATATGAAATAATGATTTGGAGCAAAAGGTACGGCTTGAAATCAGACATATACATATAAGATCTGGAGCTGATGTCTACCTGCATTCACCGAACAATAGGTGGTCTATTTCCCTCAGAGAACATGTTTTTGATTTTCAAGTAGAACCTTTCGTTCTTTTGAAAGCTGTTTGCTGAGCAATTAATTAAAATTGGAGTAAAAACTGTATTACTTCTTCTTACGATAGTCAATTCACACTCTTGACACTACGTAGACCCTTGACTGCATTGAAAGTTGTCCAAGAATGCTAGCTACGATTGAACTCTGAAACTGATTGAACTCTGAAACTGACTACCGGAACAATGCGGGATTGAAAAAAACGAATTTTCTCATGCTATTGCGAAACAAGGCTCGACGCTTCCACTAGATGGTCCTGGACCTGCCTCAGGTATACCGATTCCATGTGTACTTGACATTTTTTGCAAGTGGGTTGTCGATACCTGTAGAGGGAGATACTAGACAAACGAAGATTGCCCTCTCAGAACCTAACAATGGAACGTCAAGATTTCATCTAAATAAAAGAAGAAAGGATTGTACAGCCATGACAGGTATACTGATTGGACGCAACCACTTAAAAGGACATATGTAGCAAACAGGTGCTGCACGAGATGATTTTTACCCACTCTGCTTAGAAGATGCGGACCTCGTGGAACATTTTCTTTGCGTAGTCCCAGCGTGTGTGCGTATTCGACTCAATGCTTCAATTGGTATGTTCCTCATATGTAGAACATAGTCTGTTATACCCTGTTATTCATTCTGGACTTTATTCATTGATCTTGAAAACTCTGATAAGCTGGGGGTAGGAATAAATTCCGGTCTGAGTGCTTAGAGATGCCAAGAGTCTTTTTGCCCAAGGCTGGCAACGGTAAATAAAAAATATATTCACTTAATCAAAACATTTAATTTTATGTATATATTTTAAACGCACAACGCCCGAAAATCCACACACACTCGTTTTGTTCTATTGGAAAAAGGAAATCCCGCTTTGCTTGCTGCTACCAATGCTGGTCCACTCATCGTCTCGCCGCTTTCTCGTCTCGTTGAAGGCTCTGTCGCTGCCATGTGGTCATGAATGATACCAGCACACCAAGCTGATTATAGTTCGATAGTTCAGTGCACGCCTCTACCCCACGCCAAACTTGCTCCCTCTAAATTTTCTCACTTCTATCTTTCTTATCGCATCGATAACCTGTAAAATCTTCAATTTGAATAATCAATATGTTTGTCAGAGTAGACAATGCTGACATCTATTTTTTCAGCGATCGTATTAATAGAGGATAGCTTATCAGTTTGGCTCATTTCAATTTCTTGACTTCTTAAGGTAAGTCAAAATTTTTCATTTTCATATAAAAACTTTACTCAAATTATACAAATAACAATTTGAGCTTTTCAAAACAGAAATGAATTAAATTTTTCTTATTAAAGAGAGATCCAAGAATAAAAGTTTTTTTAACAAAACTATTATAAATATATTCAACACGTGTGACTGAACTGTTGCTGAAGTTTATAAAGATAAGTATAAAAAGTTTTTTTACTTACCGCCAACAGGTTTTACATTCCACAAAACGTAAAGCCATTATATACTTCTCCAGACTACCAACAGTAAGAAAGATCACAACGAAAAAGCGCGACCTGATAACGGTTAGTCAAAAGAAGCCAAATATAAGTGATCGTAGCTGGTGACCGTTAACCAATTGAAGTGACCTAGGCTGTAAGGCTCGAGAAAAATGAAATAAAAAGTTTGCCGCTCTGCCCAGTCACCGCACAAAAATGAAATCACATATTTGCGCCACCGGCCCTTAGCCACAAGTAAATTGAAACTACATGGGCGTGAGTGCGGCCGTCAAAGTGTTAAGCCACCAAGTCATAAATAGAAGAAATACAGATTAGTACTATCAAATCAAAATCTACATATTCAACGGATTTCAGACTCTTTCCATAAAAGCCAAAAATATGCACTAACAAATAATTGGAGATGCTTAAACTGCAATGACCGAATACTTTTTAGTAATGCTGTAAACTATTACACATTTGAACAATAGCTTATTGTCAAATCACAAACTCACTCTAATTTAATCTTTAGTGCTAATATTGTATTACATACACATAGGTATCTTTCATTCAAACTGGAATCCTTTGGAATTTCGTCCTCAGCTTCTTCCGTTCGAATGGCTCATCGTGCAAACCTTATCTCAGAAACGTCTCGCTAACCGCTTGCGGTACGCTAAACTTGAACCTTGGCCTATTGCTTCTGCGATGACTACAACATACCGTTTTCATAGTGTCATATGCGAATAATCGTTTCCTTTCAAACTTTCAACTCGTCCCCGTCATTGATGGCTAAGCGACTGTCATTTTATCCTGCCGCATATGTTGGATCCTGCAACTTCTATAGGTACATCTACAAATCCGAGCTAAAGGACTTTACCCGCGCAACTTGCCAAATATTAGATGCAAACTTTGAACTTGAACAAAGATTCCAGATAATTGTGGCGCTTTCTTGTCATGGCCCAAAGACGGATGTTCAATTGAAATTCGCTTAACAAGAAGTTTACCAGTCATCCTGTTTTACCACTGCTGTGCTATCGTTCGTCTTCTGAATACACCAGGCTCTAACGAGCGGCTGTCAAATGGGTGGAGAGAGTGAAGGCAGGCTGGAAGGCCGACTCTTGAGATGTTAGCAAAGTTGAAATGATGTGAAATATTTTCACGTGTCAGCGGACTCAAAGTCATTTAACAACTGCGGAAGGATCAAGCGCAAATTCGCTTTGCGATACTTTTGCTGAAACAACGCTATTGGAAGAAAACGTATTGCGTACTTAAAAAGCCGGATTACGCTAAGCTTACGGTAATGTTACAAGTATATTCTTATCGCACCATTAGTGGTGCTATAAGCTGCGAATGCAGACAAATTTCGGATGAACGAAGCGAGCGTACGTCATTGTTTTTCTTTTGTTTTAATTCTCGATGCTGTGTCGCTTTTTTTCTGAAAAAGATCTTGGAACTTCGCAGAGATTATATGCCGAGGAAGCGAGCGTACAAGCTCTTGCGATTCCTGAACCATGGTGACGAAACGATACGTAATGAATTGAGCCGCTTCATACTTGTTTTCTTCTTCATTGATGTGATTGGAGTCGATTAGTGTGTCGACGACAACCTTAATGAATACCAGCAGCCGACAGCTTTTGTTAGCGATTTATCAGGAAATTGGAAATGGTTTTGAGCTTTGTATGTACCGAAGTGTTTAATTTGGTAAATATATGAGTGGTTGTTGGATGAATGATTCTTCGTATTTTTGACAATTTCATTTACTGATTTCTATATGAAAAATGGCAGATTTTGCAATGAAGGAGCAAAATTAAAAAGCAATTACGCACCTACTCTGCTTAAAGATCTTGTTCCTCAAGGGCGTAATTTCTTCTGTAGCAGTAGCCAGAGAATTCTTTCAAGAACATACATATTTGTATGTACAGTGGCTGACATCTTATTTGATACAGTGCTTCTTTAAAAATTTAAGTTGCAATAACTCAGAACATAATAACAATATTAAAAAAATATGAATGCCATTTTGAAGAAAAACGTTTGTTGTTTATTAAACAAATTTATATTTTTTACAAAGTTGCTTTTTTACATCTTCAAAAACCAAAAGTAATAACAAATTTCATATCACAGCTTATTTGATACAGTTTGATTAAACATTAAAATTGTTGTCAATTATTAGGTTCCCAGCTAATTTCAATACTTCGTATGATAGCCCTTAGCGTTAAGAAGAGCCTGGAGCCTATTCGGCATTGAGTCAACGAGCATTTGTGTGATGTTAGGAGTAATTTTTTGCCATTTCTCTAGCAGCTGTTATCCAACAAAGCCCTCAGAATCTCAATGACGTTCATATCTGGTGACTGTGCCGACGGAGACATTAAATGAGGGCAGTTCCAAATTAGCGAGGACTGCACAATTCCCGACTTGTGCTTTGGATCGTTGTCTTGGTAGAACCAAAATTGGTTGCGAACACCCAGTTTTTCGGCACTTTGCAGCAAATTGTTTTTGAGTACATCGAGGTACTTTGTTTTGTCCATTGATTCCTCAACAAACTCTGAATTTCCAACTCCGGCTGCGGACATGCCGGCCCAAACCATCATATTGACAACACCATGCTTCACAGTAGCTTTAAGGTTCTCCTTGTTTAGCTCAGTGTTTGCTTTGCGCCAGACATATAACATTCTGTTGGAGCCAAAAATATTAAACTTAGAATCGTCCGCAAAAATAACCGTATTCCCGAACCCGGATGGCTTTCATACATGCTCTTTTGCAAAGGAAAATCGGCTTATTGTATTTTTTTTGGAAATGAATGGCTTTCTACGAGCTACTCGCCCGTTGAAATCATGGTCGCGAAGCACTCGTCGGACAGTTTCCTTAATACACGATGAACCTCAGTAACTAATTTTGGAGCGGAAATCTTCGGGTTTGCTTTCACTTTTCATACAATGTATCGTTCGTCCAATACGGCGACAATTTTGTTTGGCGCATTTCTGACGCTATTTTCTACCCGATTTTCATGTACAAAACGCTCAATTATGTGCTGCACTGTAGAGGCATTCAAATTTACACTTTAAGCAATTTGCCGAACACTTTGTCCTTTTTTAAAGTGGTTTAATATCAATTCGCCCTGTACGATTGTGATGCGACGACCCATTTTACAACAACTACTCAATTTTGGCACTTCAGCTTGCAAGATCTTGCTAACAATTACCTAAACCAATGTTAAAACACAATCGAAAATTCAAGAAACAAAAACAACACAAATTAAAGGCTCGACAAATAGAAGTTTATTCGCATTAAAGTGTCTGCATCAAATAAGCTTAAAGCTACAATTCTTCTGCGCCAGTGGTATTTCTCTTATGCGTGACGCCGAGGAATATTCCTGGATAATTTTTTGTTTGCATTGTATTCATTGAACATGCATCTATTCACCTACGTTTAAATTTTTTTGACAAGGTTCCTTGTTTCAAAGTTACAGCGATTAGCATTTTTAAATAGTCAAATAAGCTTTGAGCCACTGTACATATTTAGTTTTTGGAACTAAAATTAATGTGACATCCAAAATGTAACCAATCATGATACCTACTATAAAACTTAACTGTAAAAGTCATTCCCTTCTCTAAAAACCAGCTTAATTTTTTATTCAATCGAAAATACATATTACGTCCATTTTCATTACATTCACGACTGGTTTTTTGCTCGAAATAGTTTCCCAGAAATGACTGAACGTTTTTTTTTAATCCAATAGTACTCGAAATATCGTCACTGAAAAATTAAACCACAATGGTCAAAGAAGATGAATTGACACTTCGCAAAACCACATTCATCGGTACTGACAACGCTCAAGTTCTCATTGGCTTGGTAGCATCTACCTACATACATGGTTAAATTCAATGTTACATGCATACATTCTTCTCTAACGGCAAATCGCAGACTGCCAATTAAAATATAAATTGCCATATCAATGGCGATAATAATGGGTATCTTTCTGTCTACATACATATTCTCGGAAAAACTAATCTTCTGTCGTAATGAGTCCATATTACTCTCTTCCCACGGGGAAATTTACCATGGAATCCATATCATTGGTGTGCACATTATAATCCAGCATTGTGAAGACAAATTAGCATTTTTCTCTTTGCATGGCCTATGGGCACATTTTTACATTGGAAAAGAAATCAATTTTGGCAGCTGTCATTTGAGCCCAAAATAATTCCAGGATCGTGAAAATGACTGATATAATGTTCAAACTAAAAGTGCTTATTAAAGTGTAGCTTTGCTTAAATTACTCGATAGTTGCGTCATAAAGTTGAATATTTTCGAATAGTTAAGGGGCTAGTAGTGAACAACGGGAAAGGAAAAAGCTAGCCAACTTACTTAGCAGAAAAATAGTGGAGGCTAGAAATTAATATTTTCCACAGATGCCGTATTCCGAAATTTTCCACAGATGCCGTATTCCACAGATGCCGTATTCCACAGATGCCGTATTCCAGTTAAACTGATATCACAATTCGGCTTGAAGATTTTTACCATAACCTGTCAAAAACTTGCTCTGTTTCCGCTAGAAATAAATTGGGAAATATTTGGTCGAAGTAATATCTTGATACGCAATATTGAGATTTCATACCATCTTATGCGTGGGCAATGTCATGGCATGCCATATCATTTTGAAAATGCCTTTGAATAACGTTTGTTTTATCTAACCGGTGAATGCTTTTAAAAGGTTATTTGAAATTGAGAGTGAAGAAATTCTGCTGCTGAAGAAAAAACCGCGTGGAGAATAAATAAATGTTTTGGATAAGAGGGTGAAATTTGAGATGGAAGTGAAAGTATTAAGTGATTTGCTAGAGTACGAAGAAGGATGGGAGAAGAAATTTGAAAAAAAATCTACCGATCATTTATAGGCATCTACCCATATTAAATTATCCTTAAACATTAAATATAACAAGTACTTTTTGAATTTTATTATTCAAAACTTCCGCATCGAAATTTGACTTCTTCGTAATTTTTCGTCATTCGATATTCTTTAAATCCTTTAGATTACCCAACCAGATCTTAAGATCCCTGTAAATTCAGAACTTTTGCTTGCGCTTATAAGAAACAGAACAAAGCCACAGATCAGTCGAATTGCATACGATGGCTAATGCCAAGTGGAGACAGCGTGTAATAATATGGCAATGCCAGCTTCTGCCGTAAGCCAAAAAAAACATCTAGATTATAATGGAATTTGATCACGGTTCCCTTCTTGTCTATAAATCAGCATAGACAAAGTATATCATTTCTAAAGTTTATCAAAGCCGAGCATATTGAAACGGGAAACTCGATCGTTTTGCGGAATCAGCCTCCGAAAGCAGAATCAAATTGGAATTGTTTTTGCGGGATGATTAAAATTGAACAACTTTTTATTTACAATAAACATTTTAATCTACATTGAAAATTCTATTTTGACAAAGTGGTTTCGAAAGTATGCACTGATTCTCATCAGACACCAGCACACAGTGCATACTTGACTGGCGTGACCACTTGCAGGTGGAAATCATTACATTTTTATTTATGCTAGTTGTGACAAATTTTAACATCTCCGACTTATATCCATGGGTATAATTTTACTTAGTAAAGGTAATTGTTAAAATTTGTCACACAAAGTGATTTCACGTTTGGCAGTGTTCAAAGAATTTGCTGCCAACGAATTACATATGAAGAAGTTCTCTGCGCGTTGGTTGAAAAGAATGTTAACCGACGAGCAAAAGAAGAATCGAGCTGACATTTCAAGCGAGAATATCGAAAAGTTCCGGGCAGATATAGACCTAGATCCACCATTTTGATAAAAAAACCAAACAGCAATCGTTGACCTGGAAGCGACCCTCTTCACCGACGCTGAAGTAATTCAAAGTGTCGAGTTCGGCAGAGAAAGCTATGGCGTAAGCTTTTTGGAACGCTGAAGGAATTATTTTGGTGGAATGTTTGGAAAAGGGAGCCACCATATCAGGCTTTTACTACGCTGACCTAATAAGAAGATTGCGGAAGGCTGTTTAGAAAAAAAGATGCGGCAAACTGCGAGCCGGAGTGCTGTTTCATCAAGACAACGCACCGGTTCACAAGGCTGCAGTTTCGATGGCTGCAATTCAAGAAACAGGATTCGAACTGCTTCAACATATGCCCTTTTCATCAGACCTAGCTCTGATTGACAAGGAGCACCTTCAGGTCACGAAATTTGAAGATAATAGCGAAACGATGGCCGCTGTTGACGCGTTTCTGGAGAGTAAAGACAAGGAACTGTTTTCTAAGGATATCCTAAATTTGGAAGACCAGTTTTTCTTTTAGAATCTAGATATGTTTCACTTTTTGAACAGATATTAATGCATGTAAAAATTTATTAATTATTGTCCATACAAGATCATGATAATTTAAAAATTTAGTGGAAGTTTCTTTTTGTAAAAAAAATATGAATAATACCTGCAAACACTTCAACCAAATCTTACCATATATGGCTAAAATAAAATCCATCTATTATGTGAATTCCATCTATTATGTTCAAATTTGATGACTGCATTGAAAGTTATGATGACTACATCGGAAGTTTTTTTTCTGAGTGAATTTTCAAGATGGCAACACTGCCACACTGTAGCCCATACTTTCAAATAACAAATATTAAACCAGCTCAAAAGAGATCAGTAAAATTTGAAAATTTTTGAATTGCGATAGCTTTTGACAAATGAAATGAAACTTACAGAGCATATTAAGTTGTAAACTTATATTGTTTTTATGAGCATGCTGACACCCTTGTAGCTACGGCAGGCGCTGAAAGTGCAAATCATCGAAATCATGTTCAAATCATCGACTCTTCTGAAAATTTGCCAGTTTTTAGAAAAAAAGTATTTAATTTATAAATGATTCGGTTTGTCTGCAAAGCCAAAGTAAAGCTTTTGATATTCTATATCGAGCAAGAACGGTAACACTTCCCCAATTTACCTAAGTTTTTAGTTGTATTTAATGTGTACCAATTTTTTCCTAGCTCAAAAAAATTATTTTAATAAAAAAACCGATTTTTCCCTTCAAAGATAGATATATTTTAATTTTGTGACAAATATCGATATTTCGAGGGTAATCTGCCCTCTTCTTCAGTGTCTATCGGTCTAATCTTAATCTAACTTATGTATGTTTCTTATAGAGCTTACTTTAAAGTATTGACTTATACTAATTACCAACTAATTGTCCATTAATTGACTTATACTAATTACCAACTAATTGCCTATTAATTACTTTACTAAAATACATTTAACTATCCATATTAATTTAATGTGCCTCCCCACTATCAAATGAATGTTCAAATTAGCCTGAACAATGGTGATGCACAGTCTCTTTGGTCTGTGTTTAGTCTTCTATCCATAGGGGTTTTCCATATGTGCAGGCTTTCGTACGCATCCAGTTTTCGCACCTGCTGCACCTCCTTAATTACCTCCACGTTGTCCCAAGTTATGTTGTGATCCTCCTCCAATATGTGCTTTGCTACTGCTGAACGTACTAATGTTGTATTCTTTTTCCTCGCTGAAGCTGCTTCCCGTTTATGTTCCGTTAGTCTAACACCAACTAACAGTTTCGTTTGACCGATGTATATTTTGTCGCATTCTGGGCAGGTAATTTTATAAACTCCACATTTTTCCTTTTTATCCTTTTTGTCTTTCACGTGACATAGTATAGTACCTAATTTTTTAGCTTTACTGGTTGGAACTGCTTTAATATCAAAGCGTTCAAGAAGTACCCGAACTTTTTTGAATACTGATGAATAAATAATTGGAACTCTTATGGTTGTTTCTTGTTTTTCCTGCGTAAAAAGCGTCGTTAAAAGATCACGCTGTATTCTATACTTTTTCTTTTTGACAAGATTTTCAATTATATGAATCATCGAATTAAAGGGGGCCATTTTTTGGGAATGCCAATGATCAGACGTGGATGGTGTTGTCCTCTGGGTGTGTGTGGGCTTCCGGTAGATATTAAAACTAAGAAGACCTTCTTTCCTTATGACCATTAAATCCAAGAAGGGTAGTTTCTCATTCTTTTCAATTTCCATTGAAAATTGGATGTCCTTATGTGCTTGGTTCAACTTCTCCAAAGTTTCTCCCAAAGCATCTTTTTTAACTATAGCTAGAATATCGTCTACATATCTCAGCTAAACCCGAGGAAGTGAACCTTCTTCATAAAGTTTCTTCTCTAGTCTATCCATAAATATCTCACTCATAAGTGGGGATAAAGGATTTCCCATTGCAACACCTTTCATCGCTTTGACGTATTTCCCCCTGAAAGTAAAATAACTTTCATTCATGCAAACCGTAGCGAGTTTCAAAAAGTCTTTAGCACTCTTCCTCCCCTCCGGTGAGCTATTCCTCCTAATAGCCAGTCCTCAAAGAACGTGAGTGCTTGTTTTACTGGCACGCTTGGGAACAGAGCCTTGACATCAAATGATACAACTAGCTCATCTTCCCCTATTGTTGCCACTCTTCCAAGCCGCCCTATTACCTCGTCTCGATTCTTAACTGTTCTATCGCTAATCTTCCCTAAGGCCCTACACTCGTCTACAATCCACTTTGCGATTTTCCTCGTTGGAGCGCTTGTAGCGGTGACAATTTCCCTAAGTTCACTTCCTTCCTTATGTATCTTTGGAAGGCACCTAATTCTTGGCAATGACGGGTTTGAGACCCGCAGCTTGTTCACTTCTCCAATCGTCCCTTTGCACTCTTTCAAGACTCTTTAACTCGTTTCATAGAGTCTGGTAAGGGATCTTTCCTAAGCTCATGGTAATCCCCGTTGTTGAGTTTTTCCATAACTAATCGGTCATATTCGTCTTTGTCCATTACGACCACGGCATTTCCTTTATCCGCTTTGGTATAAAATACCGGTTTAGCAGCCAACTCTTTGAGCACTCTTTGTGCCTTCCCAGTGTTCCCCCTCTTACGATTTTCCCTCCTGATGAGTTTAGCCACATTGCCTCTAATCTGTGCTTTCTCCTCTTCGGGCAGGGTTTTAACCGCTGCTTCGATGTCTACTACCAAGTCTTCTGTTGGGAATGTTGTATGAGAAGAAAAAGAATGCCGTAGAGACTATCCCCAACTATGTGGTGAATAAGTCCACGGTTCAATTCACAGGAGAGCAAATGAAGCTACTTAACCAAGGTCTGAATTTTGCTGTCAAGGAAAAAACATTCCCAACAGAAGACTTGATGATTGCAACCATTGCTGTGGCCGATGATGGCCCACAGTGAGGAGGCAGCATAAGATGATAAGCAACCGATAATGAATATAAGTATCAAGTGTTTGACTTTCCTAGATTTTGAAATTCATTCTGGTGGTAGCGTTGAAAACCTTTCCGCCCTATGAGTTTAAATGCATTTTTGAAATCAAAGTGGTACATGGCCCTTACAAAAGGTTGTACGTGTGGTACACTCAAAATCTTCCACTGTTAATTTTTACATAATTTAATTTATGCTGAAAAATTTTTTGCTTCAAATAATTTAACATTTGTTTTTCATTTATTTATTTTGATTTATTTCAATTCATTTATTTTACTAAAACGTATGTTTATTAAAGTAAGAAAGAGTGTTTGAAAATGTTATTGCACACAAAAATGTGTTATTGCACACTCCTAACTACCAGTGTCTTCAAAAGCAATTGCAATAAGTTTTGATTTCATACAAGGCGTAGATCATTAAAAACCCTTATAATAATAGTTTGAACCGCCTTTTATTGCCGTCGCTTTCATCAAAATATGTTTGTCTTAAAATAGATTTTGCGCTAAAATTCAAAATGGTTTAAGAAATTTTTAGTTTTTTGAATTTTGATAAGATAAAACTGTGTCCCTTACGATTTTACAAAATGAATGGAAATCGTTCTGTATAACCTTCACCATCCACTCATTAATATAAACTTTGTTGGAATATTTGCGTTGGTTTTGTATCGTGATTGATCATTCTGTATGCAAAACCAAAAATGTCACAATACTTTGTATGCAAGCTCATTAATGAATAAATTTTCGACCTTACGCTCAAAATTCATATTATAATAAATTAATATAGCTACTCGTATAAATCTGCAAATACTGTATGCATCGTAAGATTTTTCCTCTGGTATCTCACCAGCCACTACTAGCTATTCATGCTAGTAATGGCTGGTAAGAGCACTACTTCTAGCTATTCAAGCGAAGATACGAGTTTCTAAGACATTTTTAAATCTCAATTTGACAGTGAGGGAATGTTTAAAGAAATGGTTCTCATCGACATTGAAATAATATAACTTCCCATTAAGAGTTCGATCAAAGAATACTATAGTTTATGTTTCTGGCTGTTTATTAAATTTACAATAATTTCGCAAGTCACTGAAATACTATTTTCACTTCACATTCAACTATATTAGCAACAAAAAAACATAAACTACATGTGAACTTCAATCAATCAATCGCAGATTGATCTGTTTATAAATTACGAAACTATTTTACATATTTCAAAACCACGCAACACTGATTGCTTTGGGTTAATCTATTAATCTCTCTCTCTCTCTCTTAATGAATTTCCGTAAACGGTATATAGAAGACTGATTCTGATCAAATTACTTTCCACGTTACTTTCTTATTTTGCCCTTTCAATGATTAACTCATCCGTCACATATAGTTCACCAAACTATAATCTGAACTAGTAACTCTTATATGAAAACATCATCCATCTACACTTTTTGCTTAAAGGCTTACGTAAACGCTCAATAAAATACGAATGCATAAATGCTATATTTTTTCCTCATATTTAAATCACACACATGATAGATTTCTGTAATGAACTTGTTTTGAAGCCATTCACCAATCAAAATGTCTGCAGTAGGTGCAACAATAGGCAAAAAATCATCACTTTCTTACTGATATTCGTATCAGTTACATTTTAATCGTAAAATGAAATGAACTTTTTCACAATTTAATAAATAAACCGGAAATGAATAATAGATGTATCGGTAAACACTAAAATGAATTGTTTAGGTTTTGTTGCGTGATCGAAGATCGTCGACGAGACAACATACTGTAACGCTTGGTTGGTTGAATAAAGAATCGTAAAATGGACACTGAAAATAAGTTCAATGAAAATTGACATGAGTCTTATGAAACAATAACTAATCGAGCGCATTATGAAATTATATTTTGTGCTTCCAATACAAATGTATAAATTTTTTTTAGTACAAATAGATGTTTACAAATTTAATAGAACTATTTTTAAGAATTCTAAGAAATTTATTTAATATTGATTGCAAATGCTGCGGTATTTGTATCAAAACGAAAAACACAGACGAATCGATTGAATTTCGAGTTGAATCTCGTCACATTATTATCTCTACAGAAAAATATGATGAAGGTTATCAATTTTATTGAAAAAGAATGCTTAAGGCTATCCAACAGCCATTAAAACTTATGCAGTATAAAATTGAATAAAGCTAAAACAATTCATAAGCAGGGTTTATTTTGAATAAACATCAATAAAAAGAAAATTATCTACACGAAAATAAAATATTGTATTGTTATGTTTTAAAGTACTTTTCCTTTGACTCTTGCTCGCCGTTTTCTAAATGAATTTTTATGGGACAAATTAATGTTGCGGAGTCAAATTGTGGTGATAGATACGAGTTAAAATAAAAAGAAAATACTCAGAGTGTTTAGAGAAACGAGATAGGATGATCTACGTTTTAGATAGGATAGGATGATCTACGTAGCTAGCACCTAAGTTTCAAAGATCCTTATTGAAAAATTGTCATGCAGCAGAGAAATCATATTATGTAGACTTATTCTGCAAAGAATGATCAAAAGCACACAAAAAAAGATGCTAATTTAAGAGAAACCCAGATAAAGAAGATTCCAAACTACGCACTCATAACCAGTTCCGTTTAGGATCTTTTGAGAATTCAATGAATGTATCGAATGAATTAAATAACAATGACACATTGCTATTTTGATAGCCAATGGTAAATGAGAATAAAAGTCAAAAACCTCAAGTGCAAATGTTGACTCCTAAAGCCAAAGAGTATTTTGACGCCTGATAACCAAACATATATTTCAATACCAGCTTATAAGGTGATGGTGCAAGTAAGTAGCAACGCAATTAGAATCAAGCTATGTGTAATGCTTAAGGTCTCAAAGATATTTCAAAAAATGAATCAAAAGGATTTCTTATTTATTTATTTATTTATTTACCAAACAAGGCAAAATGCATTAACAATTCAATATAACAACACAACAACAAAATACATATTTTTTCCAACACATTAGAAAACAAAATACATCACAACTTTTATTTTAGTTACTTTACTTTACTTTAATATATTTTATTTTGATTTAAGCTAAATTGATGGGCAAATTAAGTGGGATTAGGATGTTGATAGGGCCTTTAATAAGTTTGCTTTAAAAGTGTGTTTAGAGATCCCCGAAGCGTAGTTACTGCTTATAGAGTTGAATATTCTACAGCACCTATTTATGGGCTCGTTATATGCATAGGTAGTGTGGTGATTGACCTCCTTGAGCAGAGTTGCATACCTAGTGCGTCTTGGTTG
This sequence comes from Nemotelus pantherinus, assembly GCA_963978885.1. Lineage (NCBI taxonomy): Eukaryota > Metazoa > Arthropoda > Insecta > Diptera > Stratiomyidae > Nemotelus > Nemotelus pantherinus. The sequence continues at coordinate 41,653,664 of OZ022265.1, read as the reverse complement.
GTCATTGAAAATAATTTTGTTGGAGAGAGCTTCAACATTGACTGCACCACTTATAATATCAAAGGTTAGGCATGCACTTAACAGTGTTCTTCTAGAAGAGAGAGGCATTAAATTAAGAAGGTTCAGTCTGGTTTTGTAAGAAGGAAGATGTTGGAAGTCTTTTGGATCATAGAGGTCCCTCAAAGCGAAAAGTAAAAACTGTTTCTGAACAGATTCTACTCTATCACTATGTAGCTCAAAAACTGGGCTCCATATTACGCAGGCATACTCCAATAGAGGACGCACCAGAGTGATATATAATGACTTGGTAACCCATATATTCTTGAACTCTTTAGCACGTCTCTTAATGAATCCGAGCTGTTTATTGGCCCTGGCAAGGATTTTGTCATAGTGGAGATTGAACCGCATCTTGTTGTCCAACACTACCCCGAGATCTATAATATGATCAACCCTATCCAATATGGTGTTGTTAAGGCAGTAAGAATACTTTTTGATCGTATTCTTACGAGAAAAGCTTATTACATGGCACTTGTTAATATTAAGATTCAAATTATTCACATTGCACCAATGTTCGAGAGATTGAAGCTTGGATTGTAGAAGAATTACGTCAGATTGCGTGTTTACGCTGTGGTAGATTTTTAAGTCGTCTGCATAAAAGAGATGGGGTATACCAAGCAATGTCTCAGAAAGGTCAGAAATGAAGATGTTAAAAAGCAGGGGACCTAGATGACTGCCTTGCGGTACTCCAGAAGATGCGAAAACTCTTTTAGATAAGTGGCCCTGGAATTTAACAAGCTGAGTTCGATCGCGAAGATAAGACTGGAGCCAATCAAGAAGAGACCCTGATATACTTATGTTTGTTGCCAAGATCGCTCAGATAATCTGCGCGAAATAGACTGTTCACTGAAAAAAAAAAACTGAGTAAAATTCAGTTACTTAGAATGTAAATACGCATATCGAGCAAATAAAATAGTTGTGCTAGAAGAGGAAAGGAAAGCAGGATCATATTCCATTAGAGAGGATGGAGTACGATCAGTACATAGCTTACTTTTGGAAACATTCAAAACAGCGACAATTAAAACCATCATTGTCAAGAATAGGGTGGCTAAAAATTGTTTTTAAAATCTGTTTGTGAATTAGTGTAGCATAGAATATTTGAACAGAGAAAGAAATAGGACAATATAAATAAAAATAAAAAATTTTTTGGCTTCAATGCCTCCGCTAATTTGGTAAAATTTACCTAATAAATAATTTCACTTGTTGGTGCTGCCGATGATATTGTTAGTGGTACTAATGTTGGGGCTGTCGTTGTGACCCGAGCAGTTCTCCTGATTCGTTTTGGAAGGTTGTGGTCGTAGAAAGTACTACTTCTTCTGAAGTCTTGTTAGTTTCAACGTCTATTGCAGGCTGATTGGAAGCTGAAATGTCTGACTGTGTAAGACATTGTATGTTGGATGCGCCCAGAAGAAACCCGAACGACAGGCAGAGCTCAAGCGTAAATTCGAGTAGTTTAAGAATCAGCGTCAAAACGGTGCTCCCGGCTTTAAATTGTATGCGAAGAATTTACACCACACCGTCGATGATGATCGCCTTCGCAAAGAGCTCTCAGCATACGGTACAGTTAAAAATAATACAATTAAATACAATCTCGAAAAATATGGCATTAGCAAGAAGTTTAGTTCGATAATAAAAGATGATCTATTGGATAGGCGGATTGTGAAAAAACAGTTACAGTGCATCAGTCGGGAACGTTTCATCAGTATAGGCATACCGCAGGGATCAATTCTTGGACCAGTATTATTCATCCTGTATGTGAACTGCATCCAACATCTCCAGCTGTCTGGCAAATTAGTCCTTTTTGCTGGTGACACACTCCTTTTATATTCTGGAAAAGACAAACCATCTCTGGAGTATAAAATTAATAGATATCTAGAAACATACCAAGTGTGGTTTAGGCATAGCAAACTGCTTATAAACGTCAACAAGACCAAGTACATCACTTTCCAGCAGAAAAACAAATGTCCTATAACATAGGCGTGCCGTGGCCTAAAATCTGGCAGGGGCCAGGGATCGAAAGGTTCAAAACATGCGATGATTTTGTCTTCCGTAAGGTACACGTACTGTTCATACAACTTATATGATTTACTAATAGATTATATGTTTGTTAGTTTATTCTTTGTTATTTGCTAATGCATAATGCATTATCAAAAAAACTTCGTGTGTGTGAATACGTATGAGCTACTACCACATGCATATAATGTGAATGGTAGGTATGAACTACACAAGAATTATCTATGACCGCAAAGAAAGAACGCTTGTATGAATTATACGGGAATAGAATGGAAATAATAAGAAATATAAGACTATTTTTTCGTTTAGAAGCTAAATATATTTCAATTTATACTTGAAGAAGAGGATAGCTTAGTTTCAAAATATCTTTGAAGAAATTGGGATATATTAAGCTTAGAAGAAAGAAATTGATCTCTTGCTTCAAACTTTTGTTACCTAGAAAGCCTAGAAAAAGCAAAAATAATTTGCCAAGATGAATAGTGCTGTAACTTACTCTTTTCGAGCCATTTGGTTTGCAGGGATATCTTTGTAGCCCTAACTGCGTGTCCGAGGCTAGATGAAACAGCAAAACCTTTCAAACTAGTGCTTTTTGCTGTTTTTCGTTTTCGTGATCCTCTGGGAAATGTGAGATCCAGACAGTGCTTCTCTGCGAATGATTTAATTTTTTCCCAAACTACATACAAGTTTTCTCGCTGACTTAGTGTTTTAACTGTTCCATTCACAAGATCTATCCCATCCCTAAGAGTTGCATTTTTAGTTTGGAAATATGTGTTTACTATGTTCGTCATAGAAAGAACATAATGAAAGATGAAAAGATTTACTACAAACTTAGGACAACTGATTGAATGAAAGATCCCCAATGAATAAACTGAGTCGTTGTATTTTCCGTCATTCATTTCTCTCTCTAAAGCCTCTTTCATAGTCCCATAGCTATCGATCACATATTTGCAATTGTGAAATCTCATTGAGTAACGAGTCTAGGTTAAACTTCTCATTCCACGCCTTGTATTTAGACCAACTGCCTCTTCAAGCTGCCTCAAAAATTCGTATTGTGATGGCTTCGAAAAGTGTAGGTAAAGGGATTTGGTGGCATTGAAAAGGATGTACACGTTTCGATTGTGAAAAATGTGTCCATCACAACCAGGATAATTTGATGAGCTAGATAGTGTACAAATGTGGCTGCAGGATGTTTCATCTTAATTTAGATTTGTACACCACTTTTTTGTCCTGACATGACACTAGCACCATTATAAGACTGTCCAACAACAGGCGATTCGCTAAGTCCGTAGCTGTCTAACAGGCTCAAAATTATATCTGCTAATACGAGGCATTTCTAGCTCCTGAACAAAGGCAAACCTACAAAGCTTAAAAACCTTTCTTCAACTGCTAGCTTTTTAGCAAATCTGACAACCACGGAGAGTTGTTGCTTTTTGTGGGCCTTTGCTTGTTCTGCCGTAATGGATATCAGTCGCGAAGCATGATTCAAATGCAACGAAAAACTTGATGATTCAACAACAACGAAAAAATGCACGGCTATCACTGGCACCACTTTCATCATGTCCTCTGAAAGCACGTCCTTGGCGACTGAGACACGTCGTAAGGTCGATAACCTTTTCCAAATAATTTCGGTTCATCTTGACAATATTCTAAGACTGTTCAAGCACCATACCACTTAATGTCTTCCAAGCACTATTATAGTTTTATTATTGTGCACGAATTTTACTATCCGGATAATTTATCCGGATCACAAAGTTTGGTCGAGCTAAAATTTTGGTGTATTTTTGGCGACAATGGAAAATTTGGCATTGTGATAACTTCACACCGAATCATCAGATCATCACGAAATTTACAAGACTCATCAACGGGCATAAAAAATAAGTTTTTGTCGTTTTTAAATAATGTGGGCAACCTTGTAGCTACCATAAGCACGTAAACACAAATCTTTCACACCATTGACTCTCAAGTATTTTTTTCGGCTTTTAGAATAAAATGCAAATGACTGATGAAATTACTATATTTATGCAGTCAAATCTAAACCTGCAAAATTCCCAATCGCACAAAAATCGCACCGAATTATTTATATTTTTAGTGCCTGGAACTTGCGACCGGATAAAATTCATAGGATATACTGGTCTTGAGTAGATACAGGTCTGACAAAAGTTTAATGAATGTGATAAAAACCATGTGGCGATTGTGTCACTATGAAAAAACGCTCGGTGCAATTGAAGTGCTATGCCTTTTAACTTCCGATGCAGTTATCAAAATATAATGAAAAGTAGGTCATATATAGCATAAAAGTGGCAAGGATGCCATTTTTTTTCTCCAAATGACTTCGAAAATTGTATTTTATAATACGTTAATTACCTTATTGCCTACCATGTTAATACTCAGACTTTGTTTTGTGAAAAACATAATTGCATAGAATGCCAGTTTATAAAAGTGTTTTTATCTAAATACCTGTATATTGCCTAGTAAGAATGAACAAATAATCTTAATAAAAAAAGGATGATTGGCGGGGTGGTTTTCGTCTTTTTCTTAACGTATAACTTGTCGAAATTAAATATTGTCGTCCATTTCTCGAGATAAGTCCCATAAAATCGTAATTAATACCGCAAATATCACAGTCTCTATATTATAAGTAGTGTGTATGCTTTGGTATAGGCTTACACTACTGCACTACATAATTCTTGCTGTAAACACAAAAACCTAAGAGGCGAAAACTTAAGTGTCCGCTGTTGGAAATATTTATTTTCCTGGGAGGGGCCAACCTAGGGTCTGGGGGGGTCCCAGCCCCCCTGGCCCCCCCTACGGCGCGCCTATGCCTATAAACCCCTTTATTCATATAAACTGAATTCGTCTGGAAAAGGCTAAAAAAATGAAATATCTTGGCTTAATCCTGGATGAGAAAATGTCATGGTTACACCACATTAACCACATCAGACTTATGCACCAATGATTGCAACCTTAAAAAAATTTGAGTTCTTGGAAACCAGAACTAAATTAATGATGTTTAATGCGTATATACTTTCAACTATCACAGACGGAACTATTTTATGGAGTCAGACATCAAAGCAAAACATCGAGTTGATTGGAAGACTTATTTTGAAAGCAATTAAAATCATGTTTAGAATGCCGACTCTAACGCTGAGTGGACACAGTTACTGTGTACACTCGAACAGGGTTGTTAAATATTCAACAACTAGTTAATTTTAAAAGGGGAAAACTGATTTTTAACATCCTGAGCAACAATTTGAAATGGCCTAACACCCCCCGCATTGTGTTGGAGATAACTTACCGCGAAACCAGAACTGCTGGAAATCTATTTCTTGCAATTCCAAGAACGGATAGATTGAAGATAAATCCAATACAGAAGGCTATCACATATTACAATTCATTGCCGAACTCGGTCAAATCAGCGTAAAACATAATAGAGTTCAAGGTATACTTGAAATCTCACATCAAAAACACCAACCGTTAATGTCGAAGATACCAGAGTTTTTTGTAGACTTTTCTCTGGACACATGTCAATGAGGACAAACATATAACTCAATGTAATTAAAACTGTAATTAAAATTAATAAAATTGTATCCTCCCTTATACCAATTTTCAATTGTCTGCGAAGTACTAGGACGATATGTTTGTTTATATATCTAACTGTATTATTTTTATATCTAACTGGAAAAATCCATTGACTAATCATATGTGCTAGTAAATTCTAGAGTTATTTTTCGAGAAAACCTCTGTGTTTTCATCCGGTTTGAAACAGATCGATTGGTTTGCATAGAATGGATTTTAAAACATCATGCTACCATAAGCCCCAAACACACGGCTGCTAATAAAGTTCAGATTCTAGAAGAAAAAAATATAAAACCTTCACTCAAAACTTGTAGTTTTTCTGATGAATTGTTAGCTATGTCTTTCACATAGCTTGCGCAAGCAAAAAATCTCTCACGTAAGTTAAGATATAAGACTATGTAACTTGAAAGAGTTCCATAATGATTTGTGACGTGAAACAAATTTTAGTTGCTGCAAATAGCGGGAAAGGTAGAAAGAAAGTACTCGGTTCAGATACTTTAACGCTCCAAGTCTTTCATTCTTAACGTCTTGGCTGACTCAATCAACATTCAGTGGATAACTATGCAGGTTTTTATTTCCGTTTTCGCAAAAACTATCAAATATGTATAAAAAAAAAATATACGCGTAAAATAATGCAACAGATATTTGGTCTTACATATCTCATTTTTTCACATGCAAACTGGTAATGTTTCGACGTTAAATCAAAAAATAAACAGAAAAAATTTTTAAGGTATTTTCATTTTGTATTTTCGTTTCTTTCATTTCAACTAAACATAGAAAACAACTATTTACAACAGTTATAACAACAACAACAATTTTTCTTAGAACTATAAAACAATCGACATTCAATGTCTCAGTGCTACTAACGCAGAATTGCTTAATCCTTTGGTATTTTCTTAGCTTACTTCCAGCCGTGTCCATGTTCATATCCACCATGCGAATAACCATGAGAGTAGCCACCATGATGACTATACCCATGACCGCCATGGTTCACCTTAACCTTGTGAATAACTGTCTTCACGACGGGAACCTTAACTGGGAAAGGTTTTGGTACTTTGACAGTAATATATCTCACGACCGGGTATGGCACGTGCTTTTCAACGGGGTAGGGGACATGTTTTTCAACTGGCACTGGGATAACTCGTTCAACTGGAATTTTAAGTTCTTGGTGCACTGGAATCTGAATTTGATGTGGGATTGGAATGTGAATTGGTACGGCTTTTGGCTCAGCTACGATGATTGGGTGAGGAATTGGAATGCTAACTGGCTTTTTAATAGGAACGTGAATCTTTCTTACAACAGGAATTGGAATCGGGCGAGTGATTTCAACGTGTTTACTGATTGGAATGGCATGGCCATGTGTGTGAATTACTTCACCATGACCACCACCGGCTCCAAAATCACCACCGTATCCTGATCCACCAAAACCTTGTCCTCCTCCGTAGCCTCCTCCATAGCCTCCTCCATAGCCTCCTCCATAGCCTCCTCCGTAGCCTCCTCCATAGCCTCCACCATAGCCTCCACCAACGCCTCCGCCATAGCCTCCACCATAGCCTCCGCCATATCCACCTCCATAATCTCCTCCAACATCACCTCCATATCCACTCTCATATCCACCACCAAGTCCACCGTCATGACCTCCGCTTAAACCGTATCCTCCATCCAGGCTGTGACCACCTCCAATATCTCCTCCGTATCCACTTTGACCACCATCTAATCCTGATCCTAATCCTGCACCATGTGCTCCATCTAATCCACCTCCATAGCCGCCAAGGTCACCGCCGCCTACGTTATTTTCCAGTCCATGGCCACCATCAAGTCCACCGTCACCGCCACCGCCACCATGCAAAATTCCCGCCCAGGTGTGAGCTGCAAGTCCTGCTATGAGCACGAGCTTCTGCAAGACGAAAAAATAATTGTTTTCCTCTAAAACGAAAATGTAATCCTTGTAATTATTCTTACGAATGCAATCATTTTGTCCGAACTTAGATAAAACTGCGCTGTAGATGTGCTGTTTGTTATACGATGATGTGCTGTATGCTACTTTTGGGGACACTTCCATCGGTTTATATACGAAAAACCCAAACCAATTCACTTGAGGTCCCAAACGAAGACAATCTTGCATTTCGCTCCAAAAAGACCACCAAAACACCTTTTTCTTTCTCTCGAAAACTGTTCCAATCTGCCCCTACTAATTATGGCATGTGTACCTACCGACGGCAACGTCGTGGAGTTTAAGAGCGCCACTATGCATAGACACACCACAGATTCAACCTCAAGCGGCAATCACTTGTGTTTGTTTTGTTTCTAAACTTCGAATTTTACTATAATCAAAAGCGGAGCAGCGAGCACTAAAGACACCGGAATGTTAGTATTTTTGCAAAAAAATTGATAGCTATTGTGGATCCAAACGTTATTTAGTTTTTTTTTGTCTCGAAGCTAGCGCCAAGCAACGTTAGATTGGATAACACCCATTCGACAGATTGCGCCAGCGTTACCGGTGATCTAGCTATTTACTACGTCCAAAGACACAGGCTCCGATTCAGTAAAAACGAAAAGTGACTGCAACTGCGATCGCGATCACAGGTCCAAATGAAAGACTTTCACTGGTAATTGAGGCCGGGTTACCAGCTAGACGTATTTCGAGAAGATTCTTAAGTATCGGGTCTTGGCAGTGGTTTTTGCGTGTCACCAGATATTTTTTGAAAAAATCTCACATTGAAGGGAGTTGTGTAACATAATGACGATTACGGTTTCTGTTTCATCATTGCTTTTAAAATATAAAATGAGTAATAGATGCGCGTTTTTAATACATCACAAAACTTAAGAAAAATTATCATTCTAGTTAGTTTTGTGCCGAAAATTATTTTTAAAAATCATTTTCATGAAACATGATCGTCATTAATTTTTTATTTTCAGTGCCAAATCATCGAAGCAGACACCCGTTGCGAACCTTATCAAAACCCTTCAAACCACAAACGCCATGCAACCACGTCTATGCTGATATCATCAAAACAGCAGGTGATCATACATACAGAGGTCAAAACTAGCTCTTGGCTGGCTTCAACTAATCAAAGTGGCGCGCATCTAGTGAATGTTGTCGGTCTGTTATGATCTAATTATTGATCGTATATAATTGCTTCGCTTGCAAGTTTCCGACGACCAGTTCCTGTACTACCGACTTGCTCGAGAAATATGTATCTCACTTAAATTTCAAATGTCCAGTGCTGTAATAACGAAATTTTCCATTGATAGGTTTGCATCTGTTTCCTTCCTGGTCCACTTAAGTACGAAATTAGTGTTGCTTAGGCGGTTGTTCCGATGAAATTAAAAATAATGATCAATAATAATAGTGATAGTGGACGGAGCTGTTTCTTGAAGTCATCAAGCATGACCGATTCAACTGGTTTCCGAACGCTAATGTTTATAGCTGTTGTTTTCATTGCATAGCTAAAGAGCATGGTTTGTTACATCTTTTGGCTTATGTCTTTGAGTGATTTTTGCATTTCGGATGTAATTTTTGTTATGTTTGCGAGTTTTTTTCTGCAACAATTTTAGTTTTCGGAAGGCAATGAACGGTTGGTTGGAGATGCAAATGTATATATAGCAAGCGTAAGTTCTTTAGGTTATTATAATGCATGCATGCAATGTTTTTACTGTTTCATATTAATTCATGTTAATTTTTGTGCTAATTTTTACGTTACATATGTTGGAATGAACTATTTCATTGTAATATACCGTAGTACTAATTTGCAAACCATCCAGCTTAAATTTATATTGAAACAATAAGTTTTGATACGCTTTTATTCATTTTTAAGAAAACATTACATAAGAAGATGAGGAGAAAGAACACTTAACTTTATATTAGAGCCAAATTCCTTTCTATTTAAATAAAATTCACTGTCCGGCTTGAAGTCATCTTATATTATAGAAACACTGCCGTGAAGTTGGTGTTTTCCTGTTGCTACGTTTTGTACCAAGCTTTTCGATAAGAGTTACTAATGACAACAATTTTGTTTCAATTTAGATAAGCAACTCAAACTTTTTGAGTAATATTTATGCAGAAAATTTCAAAACTGTGCCTTATTAGTGGTACTTTAGTGAAAAAACTTCTTAGGTGTCGTTCGTATATGTTACAATAAAGTAAACAGTAAAGGGCGCAGAACACTACCTTGTGGAAAACTAGACGTGGTTTTAAATTCAAACGACAAGGCACCGTGAAAAGATACACGTTGAGCTCAAAGAGTCAACCCAGTTCAAAAACAATTTGAGAAATTGAAAAGAATGAAGCTTAGCTAAGAGTTTAGAATGATCAAAAGCTAAAAGGCTTTCTTCAAGTCTATGTGACAGTTGGTATGACCAGCTTAAATTGAACTGGTTACTTGATGAGAAAAATCAAGAAGTTTGCTTGTGGTTGAACGACTATTCACAAACCATTATGGTACGGAGACATGATGAATTTGCAATAAAATGCTATAGTACCGGTGATGATAGCTTCAAAAATGTTTAGTGACGCAGGAAAGTTAGTTCGATAAGTTAGGGCGATAGTTGCATGCGTCGTTATGGTTTCCTTGCTTGGATAAAAGAGTGACAGTAAAGAACTTCCACAATTAAGGAAATATTCCTACTTTTAAGCATGCACTGAGAATATAAGGCAGTGCATGTAGTCGTTATGACACACATTATTTTAAGTCCAAATTATGTATACCGCCTGAACCAGGTAAGATTATTTTCAAGTTGACGAACAAATGTCCTTGAATTCTTTATCTCTAATTTCATTTCCATTTCTCATTTTTCGGATTATGCGCAGCAATTCTGCAAATGGGTAAAAAGCTGATGAGATTCGCAAGCAACTGCTGATGATATTCGCTAAACTACTACATAAACGGTAGATTTGTAAACTCCATAAATATATCTGATTGGTCCTACTAAAAGGTGGCATAACAGCCTGTTCCTGTAATAATCGTTAGACATGCAGCCAATATGGGACCGGGCTGTAGAATTAACGACAACATTCTATCGGCAGACAAACGGACATGAGAATGAACTCATTCAGTTAATAGGGTGCGCAGATGGCTCCAACAAGCCATTTATGTGCCTCGTGAAGACAAAGTGTCAATGGCAGCTCATGATTTGCGTTATTAAATTATGCAGGCCTCCCAACAAACAAAAAGGGCTAGATTTAAGATCGAGGATAAGATTTAGGTCTAAGTCGGTTAAATTATTTGCAATTAGGTATAGGTTAGATATAAGTCATAGCGTAACGTACGTTGCTATTACCAAAATGATCTCAGCCGCTGATTAGGCTGGCTATGAATATTAGCGCTTAAGATTGGAAAACTTCGAAAAAAATGTAATAATGAAATACAAACGACTATGTGTGTGTGTGGGTTGGGGGAGAGGCGCATTGGCACCTCTAAACACTCAGGCCAAAGGACCCATTGTACTCATTTCCTCCTGCCTACCATATTTTCCCCCACTTCTTGATAAAGTTTAGGATCATTGATAGGGGAAAATAGGCTATCGTCTGCATGCGTGCAGCATCCCAGCCAAAGCATTGGTATCTGAGACGCGCAAACGCTGGGCATTCACAGAGCAAATGCTCCGAAGAGTCAGCCTCTTCTAGGCGGGATGAACAGAGGTCATCCTGTACAACACCTATTCGGTACATATGTCCTCCTAGGCAGTTGTGTCCAGTCAGAATGCCTATCATGGACCTGCAAACTTTCCTGCTCTTATTGAGCAAGAATCCTGCAGTCACATGGTTGGGTACTGAAAGGAAGACCTTCGAGTGCCTGGCCACACCAGCAGTCATCCATCTTTCTTTGTGAGCATCATCTACCCACTTTCGAAGAATGGCACGTGCAGATGCGGTCGGCACACCCAAGGCGGGTTCAGGGCCCCGTAGTGGAAGTCCCGAACCTTGCTTCGCAATGACGTCAGCAATTTCAATTCCCTCAACACCACAGTGCCCCGGTACCCAGAGCAGATGCACCCTATTGAATTTGGCGACAGAGTTTAATCGTGCTCTGCACTCTTCGACAATTTTCGAGTTTGTCAGGGGTCTACGCAGCGCCATCAGTGCAGCTTGACTGTCACTGCAAATAGCAATGCTCTTTCCCCTCCATCTTTCTTCAATTGCCCAACAGGCAGCTCTCAGGATAGCAAATATTTCTGCTTGAAAAACCGAAACGTGCTCCCCAAGAGAAAAAACCCACCTGCCATTCGATGAATGTAGATAGACACCTGCTCCAGATCTACCATCTGACCTCGAGCCGTCCGTGAAGAAGATCTCAGAATATCTCCTCGTATACAGATCTGGATCGTCTCAGTTACGAATTACTTGGTACCTTCTTTCGAAGTCACGCATCGAACCCCTAATAGAGCAGTGCCCCACATCGTCTTCACCTACCCATAAGCCAAGCTGAGCTAGTCTATGGGCAGAGCTCATCGCCACACTCTGAACTTGAATGTCGAGAGGGGGCAGATTAAGAAGCGCATCAAGGGCCGCCCCCGGAGTAGTGCTCATGGCACCACCGATACCCAGGCACACCGTCCTTTGCAGCGTGGCTAACTTTTTTCGAACATACAATAGCTTCACGATAGTCCACCACAACACGGATGCGTATGTGAACATCGGCCTAATTATTGCTGTGTAGATAAACATCACTACACGAGGCTTTAGACCCCATGTGGTAGTAAAAGCTCTCTTGCACTGCCCGAAAGCTTTTAAAGCACGAGTAAGCTTCACTTCCACATGTTTCTTCCAGGGAAGTTTTTTGTCCAAGATTATTTTATTTTATTTTATTTCAAGCCAAGCAAGGCATATAACAAAAAATAATAAAAAATCACTATTTGAATTAAATGTAAGTTTTCTTAAACTACACTTTAACAAATTAGCATAAATAATTTTTATTCCAAACTTATATTTGGTTGTCAATTTGAGGAATTTATAAGGATTTTTTTATTAATTTTTTATTTTTTTTTTATTCCAAGATATTTGACTTCCTCTGAAAGTTGAAGTGTTACATTCTTCATGTTTGGAAGCACTAGTCTTTCCAGTTTTCTTTTCCTGGTAAACAAAACAATTTTCGTCTTACCAGGATTCACTGTTAGGCAGTGCCTCGAACACCAGTTGTCAATCAGATCCAATGCACGCTGTGCATTTCTACATACCACATTCAGATCTTTACCGACAGCCAGTGCGGCCACGTCATCAACATAAGCCTGCGCGAGCAGCCTTTCTTGTTGCAGTTCGTTAAGCAGGGAGTCGACTAGCATGCTCCACAGAGCGGTGATAGGACTCCCCCTTGAGGGCATCCATTTGTCGCCTCTGTTCTTAAGTAGCAGTCGAACCCAGCTTCCGCCAGCAACCATCTCTGCGTCAGCATGGCATGTATCCACTTAACTAAGACTTAATCGACGCCATGACCTTCGCAGCATCACATAGTTCCACAAAGGGTGCGCAATCAAAGGCCTCTTCAATGTCCACAAATACCCCCAACGCATACTCACCATTTGAGATCGCTCCTTCAACTCTGGCCACCAAAGAATGAAGGGCCGACTCGCATGATTTTCGTCGCTGGTACGCATGTTGCTCATCATTCAAAGGGTTAAACTTAAGTGCAGTAGTACGTATGTGTCGTTTGACAAGTCTCTCTAGGTATTTCAACATAAATGATGTTAAGCTGATCGGTCTAAAGTTCCTTGTATCGGAATAGTCATCTCTCCCCGGTTTAGGTATAAAAACTACCTTGACCTCTCGCCAAGATGACGAAACATACCCCAAGGCTAAGCATGCCCAAAAGATTTCCCTCAAGTTTGCCCCCAAGTGGTCAATTCCCTCCCTAAGCGTAACCGGATAGATACCATCCAGGCCCGGCGATTTGAAATTTTCAAAGGACATAATTGCATCCCTAACCTTTTCACTAGTGACCACAGATCTATCAAACGACAATATCCTGCAGGTCAAAATAAGATAGCCGCCAGTTTGTAACTTTTTATTGTTAACAGAACTAAAGTTAGGCTAAGAATATACAGGTGAAAATAAAATAAAATCTTTTTAAATTCAATTCCAATGGATATGACCATCAATCCTAAAGCATAAAAGCTATGTGTGATAAAAAGCTTCGCCATTGGGGCTAAATTTCCCATTCAGAAAAAATTGAAAGATTTATTGTATGAGAAAATTGTCCAACGAATATAAAACACCTGAAACATATCTTTCACTTAGATCCTGCCGTTTCATTTATATAAAATCCAGGAGGTTTGCTTCAGTATGCTTATGTCATCTGAATTCTATTAAGAAATCAATACCATTCCATATATATTGAAATAATCTAATCTTTCATATATGGTATACTGCCTTTTGCCAAACACGCCAAATCGATAAATCATTGGTTAAATGGCCTTAACCACGCAACATTCAGAGGTTAAGCATTTCTCTGACTAACTAACCAAACCATGCAATTTTTGCTTCGCCTGCCAACCCATTGACTTTGGATTTAACTTCTTAACTCAATTTTACCCTAACGTCTTAACTCTGGTGAACCATCAACTTATCACATAAACTGTTTTAAATTTTTCTGTACATCTTACATTATTTTAAGATACTGTTCCTCTGGATCAACAACTCCTTATTAATAATAACTAATTTAACTCTGTCATCGCCTGGTAAGTTTGCAGGCTTTAAATTGTACGTGGCAACTGTGAAGTTGGTCAAAAAACCATAATAATATATTTACAGCATAGAAAATAAATAGCTTTTGTAAACTTTTGCACAACAAATACTCCACCTTCTTCATTTACATCACACTACAGTGTGTTCCAAGCCCAATCGTGATACCCTTAAAATGTTATATATTCAATCAAAAATAAAATATTAAGTAAAACTTGAAAAGTAAAAAGTAAAAAAAAAACAAGTTAAATAAAGAACATACAAATTTAATAAGTAATAAATAAATTAATAAATAAATAAAACATTTATGTATAGCTTATAGCTTAAGGTTAGGGGATACGGATGGCATGCAAAAGAGAAGATTTGAAGTATGATTTGGAAATCGTAGAGGAATATAAATTGCTTATGCTGTTGAATATTCTGCAGCATGAATTTTTTGGCTCACTAGCTGCATATGTGGTCGAATGTGGATATTCTTTTAGGAAACTATTGAACTTGGTGTTCCTTACGGTGATATTTATCAAAATTTTACTATTCAGGAATTCTAAATTAATAACACCTCTAATGACGTCGAATGTAAGGCAGGCCGATATCACCATTCTTCTGGAGGCTTGTATCGATAAGTTTAAATGACCCAGTCGAAACTCATAAGAGGGTAGGCTATTAAAATCATAAGTGCTGTGCGGTTCTTACAAGGCGAAAAGTAAAAATTGCTTTTAAATTGACTCAAGTCTGTCACTGTGGGTTCCAAAAGCGGGATGCCAGCTAATGCAAGCGTATTCAAGAATAGGATGTACAAGTGAAGTGTATAAAGATCTTGTGACCCACAGGCTATGAAATTCTTTGACACGTCTTTTGATGAAGCCTAGCTGTTTGTTTGCACGAGAAGTTGAAGCCGAGTTTTTCATCTAAGATAACACCGAGGTCAGCAATGTTATCAACTCGAGCTAGCATATTATTGCCGATGAAGTACGTATTATGTGTGACCGTGCATTTTCAGCAAAAAACTAATAATCTGGCATTTATCAATGTTGAGAGAGAGAGAGCTTGTTTATATTATACCAATGATCAAGTGAAGCGAGGTTGGATTGGAGAAAGTTCGATTCAATGGTCTGATAAAGTTTGAGATCGTCTACATGGAGTAAATGAGGTATGTCTGCTAGGACGTCAGATAGGTCTTGAAATAAATATATTAAAAAAGGTACACCAGTGGTAGCAGTAATGTTTTTCGATAAAAGTGCTTGAAATTTTACACATTGTGCTCGATCGCGAAGGTAAGAAGTCAGCCAGCTAAGTAAAGGCCCGGCAAGACCGAATTTCTGATGCTTAAGAATTAAGGTAGAATGGTCAACTCTGTCAAATACCTGAGTGAAGTCAGTGTAGACTGCGTCAATTTGGTATCTTTTTTCCATTTTGCATAGGACGTCTGAGATTAGGATTGTCAAATTCGTGGTAGTTGCGCGATCTTTTCTAAAGCCATGTTGTTGCTCATTCAGACGGGAGTCAACAAGCGGAGAAAGTTTATCGTACACCATCTTTTCGAAAAGTTTCAGAATCGAAGACAAAATGGAAATGTCCCTATAATTTTCGATACAGTGTCGCTCACCATTCTTGAGTATGGGTGTGACAAAGCTGTTGAAAAAGGATGGGTCTGGTGCATTTTAAATATTTTGGAAACTATCAGCAAATAGGTCACATATCTCTTTAGGAGAACAAGACGTAATATCATTAAGAAACATGACGATGGATAACTTCACCTTAACAAAATCGAAAAAAAAATTTCGGGTCGCGGATAATTTTTTCGCCGGTTGTCCTAATGTAAGTGTCATAAGCCTCATGAGACTTTGTTAAAAACTGCTTAGCAACTTCATTATACTCTTCCTGAATAGTAGGACTAACGTCAGTATTTTCTATAATCCGCTTATAAAGTTTGTTCCTTCGATTTCGCATATGCCTAAGGTCCCTAGCGAGCCATGGCTCAGACCATTTATTCTTCTCTTTTTTATCTTTGTAACAAATCTTTCCACGGCGTCAAATATTTTAATGTAAGAAGAGGAATACCTGTCTTGAGATCCTGAGTTAAAAGAGTATTCGTATAAGAGTGTCGAGTTGAAAGAGTATTAGTATCAAGAACATGTTTAATGCAATCATAATCAGCATTACGGAAGTCAAATACAATTGAGTTATTGAAAGCTTTTAACTAGGTGGAATCAGGAGTGGAAAGTTCGACTGATAGTGTTGTATGATGTAACCTGTTGCAAAAAAGATGTTCAGCGTCATTATTTGTATCTTTAGAATTGCTTTAGTTTGTGCTTATGATATGATTCTTCAGAATCTACGAGTACTTCGCCTAAACAAAAAATTATCACCAATTAACAACCCTCTGCACGCACATTGCTTAACAATTTCGCATTTCGCGCTAAGAACCTTTCATATCCCATAACATAAATTTAATAAATTAATATCTATGATCCGTAAGAGAATGTTATGCTCAAGCCTATTCCCTATGTACCATTAGCTTAGTTGGCAGGCAGCGGGTGGTGCAAAATGATGTCGAAAACGCCAAAAACTCACTTCCCCACACCCTAATCATATTCCAAAGCATTCCAGCCCTTGCGTTACCCCACAAACTCTTCGACCAAGGGGAGAACACCACGAACCTGTACCAGGAGCAGAGCTGACGATTTTTCGATTCGACGACGGTACGATGACATTGGCGAAGTATTAAAAATTACTACTCGTAATGACAAATATAATGTGCCGAGGGAGTCAACGTAGCCGTAAAGGTGTAATAAAAATAATTGTCCGGGCCATCGAGTCGATGGAGAAGACTATTAGGATTGATATCGTTTTCGAGATCGAGTGAAATTCTTACGTGTGATTTTCATGGCATGCTGGAATGTGCGTAGTGGTTGTATTGTGATCAACCGAAACAATAGATTTAAAGATAACTGAATGGTTTTTGATGAAATATAGTTTTTGATAAACCTTTAACAGGTGATAGTGCTGTCATTAAAGGTTTTTGATTTGTAATATAAATGAATTATTCCCGATTTCTTTGTTTCAAACAATGGTTTATGTTAATATTGAAGGATTATAGTTGAACGATTATCGGTTAATTCTTGCGAATTCTTGCGAATATATATAATTTGCTATGATACATTAAATCAAAAATTCTCTTATGGGAGTGATTATGGCAGAGGTGATATGCAATTGTTTTTAGAGAAATTAGAAACGTGATCAAGTAAATTTTTTTTCGTTTCTATATGTATCGTGAAATTTATTTCCTGTGCCAATTCATGCTTTAAGTAATACTTTATACCTAAACAACTTTACCGAGCAACTTAATGTCGCAAGACGCACTCGAACATCATAAAGTAAGTATATTGCAAACTCTCAACGTAAAAGTTGTTCAAAACTCCTCAGACACTATAAATTGGAATCAATTTCCAATGATCCTGCATTCATTTTCAAAACGACACATCATTTCCTGACATAAAAACAACAACACGATGAAAAACTTTAGGGCATTATTGTAGCCGAAACTGAAAAACAATTTTAATACAAGCACTATTATACCGCATATTATTTATGTTCCGGCTCGACTATTATGAGCTTGCACCATAGATAGATTTGGAAGGCTTGTTAAATTTTCTGGCACTGAATTCCAGCATTTTTTTGTTGAAGCTGCTTGCGATATCGAAACACTAGTACTCGATAACTGACACTACTAAGTGTTTCATTTTCTATTTTGCTTTGGTTATGCCACAGCATTTGCTCATACATTGTACGTTCATACGTTTAGATTCAGTCGAAACGATAAATCATCGATTGAAGGAAGTTCGGCGAGAGAAAAAATGTTTACACTCCATAAAGCAAATCACCAGCAGAAGAGTGAGTACGCAAGGATATTTCCATCGGAAGGAAGTGAACAGGCTTGAGCTGAGCTGTATACGCTGATGCCTATGTATAGGTACGCTGTGTACTGACGAATAAAACTTCAAGTCTGAATGTATTCGGAATAAACAATGAATGTATCCAATTACCTTGTTCGCTTGCTAGACTTGAATTTTCTACAGGCAGAGGCAGCACCATATTTATTTTTCAAAATTCGTCTGACTTCGCACGGCAAGTAAGCCAAATTTCTTCACTAAAAAACACATAGATATCGAGAGTCTATTTGCAAAATGCAATAAAAATGCGAAAAATTCGAAATGTGCAAAACGCATTTCGGCATGATTTTATGCTCTATTTTTACAGTGGTTCAAAAGTATAATCGCACTAAACATTATTGAAAAGCCTGTGATTTGAGGTCGATTACTGAATTACAAAAGGCGAACATTTTTCAGCAAGCTTGCACACCAAATTCAATATTTTTGCGTTGGAAGTTAATTGCGTTCATTTGTTTTTTTATTAAAATAGCTATTGCATAAAGAAATATTTTTTATGCTCATCAATTCTTAACAATATAATTTAAAAAAAAGCTAAAGTAATACACGGTAAGAATAATATTCATGAAACGATCAAGTGTGTCAGTGAAATGGTTGATAGTTGAAAGCCAGTTTCTGAATGTTCAGTTCAATATTTTCAAGAAAGTGGAGGCGCAAGTCTCCTCTTTCTACGATTTGAAGACACCTCATCATTTTTTTAATCAAGTGAATAGAAGGGAGGGCAATTAAAAGTTGTTTAACTATAGTCCACAGTCCGGGGTAGAAGCCACTGATGTTTGTTTGAAGCCAAAATTCAGTGAGACGATCACAATTGTGAAAGATGGCTTCTAAGGCTTCATTAGTTGAAAGATTCACCAATTCCTCCCGAATCTGAATTGGGCTTATAGCCCAATGAGGGACTTCCAGGGACAAAATATCTTCAAAACACTCAGAAAAGCTTTTGCGCGAAAATTCAAAGAGCTCACAGTAAACACCAGTCTCATCGAAGGATGTTTCACTGCTCTTATGCAGATCCGACAAAATTCGAAACTGGCTAAAATCATTGCGACCAAAATTCTGCTTTCAAAAATTTATTTTCTTCCATTTAATTTTGCAATTAAATCGGTCATGTAAGCAACATGAATCTTAAGTTCTGGCAACCTGTCTTTCGGAGCTACAGCTTTCTTTTCAAGAAATTTAAAGTACAGAAACGAAAAAATTGCCGATCTTATTTAGACAGGTAACTCTGGAGAGTCCGCGGACCTCGGTGTGTCGAAGCAATCGATTTAATTTTTCTTTGCTGTCCTTATACGGTTTCTCGAATAATTGATCATTGAGAGCATTACTGCGAATTTGTTCTGAGCAAAGTAAGGACTGATGGGTCACTGAGGATTTCGCAACTAATTGTGGTCTATGAATCTCACTGTGAAGTGAGCAGCTAAAACACTTGGTATCTCTTTCGTCAAAAGCGCGAAGAATCCAAACATTGCAGAAACCCCATCGGTGGCAACGGAAACAATGCTCATCAGGGGAATATTTTTCTGCTTAAATAGTCTTTGACAATATTGAAAGTAAAGTCACCTTTAGTATCTGCAATCAAGCTTCTTGCATAAAGTATCTCTAAATAATTTTTCCTTCCTTCACAAACCAGACGTACGCTAACAGTAAAGCATCATTAGTATTTGACAGCATCATAAGTACTTGACATATTCGTACATATATCCATAGAGTGATAAATTTTACTTTAAAATGTAATCTTCAATGAAATTAACCAGGTCATCTTACAAATTTAATGTTTGTTTTGTATTTCTACAATTGACCTTGTTCACAATAAACAATTGACTGAATGCCAGTAGTAGAAACATGGGAGTGAAAACGTATTTTTTTTATTACTCAGATACTATTGGAAATAATATTCGAAAAAAATATTATTCTACATCATACTCATTCCATGTAAAAGCATACAACTAAGCTACTCTGCCCTGATTCGCATAAACGTTCTTACTACATTTTTGTCATTTTTGAGTTAACAAAATTTGAAAAACCTATCTTTTGTGAAAGTATGTTAAAATCAATATTGGAAAACGCACTCTCCATATATCTCCAGTACAAATCAAAACACAAATCATTGAATATCTCGAAAGTACTAAAATGTAGATAGAACGCTTATGCAAATCAGGGCACCATCAGAACTTTTCCATTCAACTTTCACCTATTTCCGATATGCAACAGGAAAAACTTATATCCGAAATTCAATTAACACATACCTCCATGCAGCAACCTGTAGGTCGCAATTTCATTTCTTACAAAACTTATCACTAATATCTTCATATGTATGTACATATATGTGGTATATAGGAATCAGTAGCTCCGCTGGAATTTTATGACGTTCGCCGCACAATGGATTCAACGCAACAAGTAACGAATCAGTTTTTTTTTTCTAATATCTGCCTTTAGTGCTAATATTGGTTCAGCTTTGTTTTTGCTCACGTCTACATTTTTACTAGGTTATTTCGATCGCTAGGAGAGTGTTTGATTTCTGCCGATTGAAGATTGATTGAAAAGTAACTTAATAATTTCGAATTGATGCATTGTTTGATTGATAGTTGGAAAATATTTGATTTTGCTCAACATGCTAAAGAGTGTACAAATCGACGTGGGGTAAATGCTTTCTTAAAAATATATCAATGCTACATTTTGATTGATATTCGTCAAAGTGTAGGCTTTCCACAAAAATATTATTCTGATCATGACAATATTATTCGACACAAACAAAAATTAAAAATTTGTATTCGTTACTTTTAGAATAATCAATTGTATTATCCAAATCTGACCGCTGCTGTTTACTATAACTTCTGTTTTATTTTTAGTTGGATTGCTTCACAGTGAAGGAAGTGTTTTACAAAAATACTATTGAGCAGTCATAAAATTCATGAATCATCAATCATTGACTACCAGTTTTTATCTTTTGATCTTTTCTGTCTCCCGAGCTAAATAAATAAAACAAAATATTCAAATATTCTTCTTATTTTTTCTTATTGAGATCTGATATTTTTCATCTTCTATTCATTCACAGAATAGTGCTCTCTCGGCACGATACCTATTAATTCAATTCAATTACCTCTAATTGCCTTTATTTGTTTTCTTAAAATTGTTCAGGCTTATTTTTCTTATTTGTATTATAGCTTTCGCAATAAATAAAAAAAATCAATCGAATAATTTGAATGTTAGAAACATAACTCACAAAAACACAACTTGCTTATAATAAGAACTATCCAATTGCACTTAGTTCAAATTTAAATTTGAAACCAAACGTGCGCCAGTAGAAAATTTTAGGTGCTTTCAAACGTATGTATGTATGTACTTCATACTTTTACTTAATTTAATGTAACGGAAAAATGGGCGACTTATATTGGCAGATACAACTTGAACTTTACAGCATAGGATATAACATCACGAGAATATTGCTGTCATTCAACTTAACACTAAACATAATTTAGTACTTTTATTATATTGACCTACAAAGTTTTTGAGCACTCAGAAGCATGCAGCGATACTGCATTGATTGTTGGTTTTCATTTCAAAAATAAAGTTCTTCCGCGGAAAAAGGTAAACACTCCAGAATTATCGGCTATAGATAAACCTGATGTGAAGAAGACTTTGTGGGAAGTTCTCACAATTCAAAAATTTGCCAATTTTCTGCGCCTATTTGAAAGCAATAAGCGCCCACATGGGTTGGAAACTTTATATACTAGGTGGGGTGAAAAGTAACCTCCTTGGGAATGAAAAAAATGTTTTTTTTAATTTTTTTTTAAATTTTATTCAATGTTGTCCTCTTTTAGGTCGATACACTCATTCTAGAAATTTTCCAACTTTTTGATCCCGTCCGAAAAGTAATTTTCCGGAAGGCCTACAAAATACTCATCCGCGACGTCGATGATCTGCTCGCACGAGCTGAATTTTTTATTGATGAGCCATTTTTTGAGGTTTGGGAACAGATAATAGTCCAAGGGAGCCAAGTCAGGCGAATAAGGTGGATGGAGAAGCAATTCGAGCCCTAAATCGTTGATTTTAGCCATTGTTGCGATGCTCTTGTGTGACGGCGCGTTGTCTTGTAAAAACAAAATTTTTTAGGCTTCATGTGAGGCCGTTTCGCATTGATTTCGGCTTTCAATCGCTCCAATAATGCGCAGTAATACTCGCTGCTGATGGTTTTTTCTTTTTTGAGGTAGTCCACGAAGAGTATGCCATGACAATCCCAGAAAACCGACGCCATGACCTTTCCGACCCATTGAGCCTCCCTTGGCCGCTTCTGAGCACTCGTGCCGGCTTCAGTCCATTGCCGGGCACTCATTCGGTTCTCTGGCGTGAAATAGTGGATCCAGGTTTCATCAAGTCACCAATCGAAGCCAAAAGTCCACCCGATTCCGCATCAGCATGGCCAAACACGCTTCCGAAGTGCGCTCGCGTTCGTGTTTTTCGTCTGGAGTCAGCATGCGCGGCACCCAGCGGCAGGATAATTTTTTCATCTGCAGAATCTCACCCAAAATATGGCGTGTGCGCTTGGTACTAATCCTTGTGGCATCTGCTAGCTCGCACATATTCATTTTCCTGTCGGCCAACACCATTTCATGTTTTTTTTTGACATTGTCCTGTGTAACCGCATCGGAGGGCCTGCCGCTGCGGACTTCATCGGCAGTGGAGTTTCGGCCACCACGAAACTCTCGAAACCAATATTTGACGGTATAATCTGAAGGAGCACTAGCTCCATAATATTTATCCAACTTTTCTTTTGTTTCCTTCGCCGTTTTGTATCTCAAAAAATAATGTTTTATGAGAGAATGAAAATGGTTTATTTCCACACTCAACATGATGCCAAACACGTCAACAAAAATCGGCTGTAAAAACAAAACAAATGACTGTATCGCTCTGAAATTTGACATGTCTGCCTAAATATGAATAGACTATAAGGCACAATAATCTTTTTTGCGATTGCAGCGCATTCTGGTGGTCAAGGAGGTTACTTTTCACCCCACCTAGTATTATCATAAATATATATTTTATTTACTTTATATATTTTCATAAAAACTGGAAACAGGAAAAGGTTTCATTTTCAATATTATTATTTCTTTGAAATACTTTGTTTTCGAAAATAATACAGGAGTACCTATAGATTCACTAAAACACCCACTTCCTCCAAAGGGTTAAAGATATTTCCATGCAAATGAAAAAAAAACCGGCAGCCTATCTACACCAATATCTCCGGAAAATTAAAGCTCTGTCGTATTAAACAATTCAAAGAAAAAATTCACTGACATTTGAAGTTCATACATCCGAGTACAAATACTTGGCATATATATATATATATATATATATATATATATATATATATATATATATATATATATATATATATATATATATATATATATATATATATGTATATATATACAGTGGCGGAAAAAAGTATTCGCGGTTTAGATATAAATCTAAAATATGACATTTTTGTTCCTTGTCTTACTCAAAACAACTTAGTGTGTTTAGCTAAATTTATTCTTAAGCTCACACAGATATTACATAAACAATTAAACCTACAAAACAAAATGTATATCTAAAGCAAAAACAAATTAACATGAAATTCATGAAACAATTGAGTGGAAAAAAGTAGTCGCGAAAAGTTTAATTTGGGAATTGTATTTCATTTAGTATTTAGTGTGAAGACCATTGGCCTTGATAACAGCATTCAGACGATAAGGCATCGAATGAACCAACTTTTTTGTGTAATCAGTGGAAGTGTTTTCCCATTCCACCTGTAAAACTTCTTTAAGTTGTGTCCTGTTTCTGATAGTATGCTGTCGAATCCTTTTCTCCAGATCACCCCAGAGGTGCTCGATGGAGTTGAGGTCCGATGATTGCGGTGGCGTATTGAGCAGATGCGGAACATTAAACGCGATCCATTGATGCACACAATAAGCCGTGTGCTTGGGATCGTTATCCTGTTGAAAGTAATAACTGCTACCAAGACATAAGTTATTGCCGCTGATTTTCAAGGCATCTTTTAGGATATTTAAATAAAAGTTCTTGTCCATGATGCCGTTGATACATACAAGCTTCCCAACCCCCAATAACTCCACCGCCCCCATGTTTAACAGACTGCCTTAGTTTTTTTTTGCAGTTCTGTGCATGATTTTCTCCATACTAAGCGTCTGCCATCGAAATTGAACAAGTTGAATTTACTTTCATCTGAAAACAGTACTGTATCCCAGAATGTTAGATCTTTCATGTCATGTTCTTTTGTAAAACTTAGTCGCTTCTTTTGGTATATTTTTGAGAATAACGTTTTTTTTTGTGGTAATCTCGCATTATAACCAGCACTTTTCAGTACGTCGCGCACTGTCCGGGCACTCACTGTCTTACCATAAGTTTTGCTGATGTTAGCTACGATTTCAGAAGAAGTTGTTGTTGGATTTCTTGTAGTATCACTAACAATTTTCCAGCATACGCATTGAGCTAATACTGAAGGACGGCCACAGTAATGTTTACTTTTGAAATCATCCGTTGATACATGTCATTGGCAAATACTCCGCACTATGGATTCACTTCTATTTAGAGCATTCGATATAACAACAAACCTTTTTCCTTCCTATAATAATTCTCCTTTCCTCTGGAGTAGTTTCCGAGCCTTTACGGCCCATTATTGAAATAAAAAGTTTTATCACTACTAAAACTTTCCAAACTTCACGCGAATACTTGACTACGCTATCTTTATCACCCAATTCATTATATATACAATTTGTCACAAATTTGTATTTAATTAAATTTATTTAAAGCTTTCAGGCATGTTTTTGCAGTATTCCACATTTTATTTAAACTACATATATTTACTGAGAATCTTCATTCAACTGCTCACGGCGCTTGTTTCCCAAGTTTTGCAATAGCTTTCGACCGTTTGATGTTGTTTTTTAACGGCACACCTAACTAACACAAGTGGCCCAATATTACGACAAGGAATTCTTGTCATGCCTGGGATAAAGCAGTGCCTCAACCAAAGCCATCGAGTTTGTCCATACATAGTTAGTTTTTCTCTTATCATTCAACAAGTTCGTAAAACAAGTTCATAGTAAAATGTTTTACAGAAAACTTGAACTGAAAGTCTATTTTCTCGACCAACTTGACATTTTCTATTGACACAATCAGGATTGCATGTCATTTTGATGGCATTTGTTACGTATGGACTATTATTTATCCTGCTTATAGTTTTCAAAAACATGCAACACTTTTGTTCTAATATTCTCTTTAAAGTTTAATATTCGTTAAAAAAAAGTTGACCTAGCTTCGTATTCGATATTACAAATGTTCAATTATATTCGTACTTTCAAATATCATTCACTTTAAATTGACGATAGCTACATCTCAATGTCAAGAAAAACACACAGACGCTGCAGCTAGATTTAGCATTTCATTGACAGTAATAGATTCGCTGTGCAAAAAATTAGTCTACATTTACTAATGCATTCATTTGCAGATTCTCAAAATATTTTAAGATCTTCTACCACTAGTTTGTCGCTTTCCCATGTCAGCACTCATATTCAGTGAAATTTAAAATGATTAACATATTGTCGAATAAGTAACTCAACAGTCAAAATTCTTTCACCAAAGGATTGAAAAAATACTTGTTTTTTTTCAGTGCTTATATTTTTACAGTTAGAAAGTGACTCCAACGAAGCGCATTTCTTAAATTCACCACATTCGAAAAAAAATGTTTTTCTTTCTTTGGATCCAAGCTACTGCACTAAGCATCATATCAGATTCATCAGTGTCTTTTCTTCGTTTTCATTGCCTCTGTTTCTTTCAAGGCCGTTCAACTATTTTTGGCCTATCAATGGCCAACAAACAACGAGTGATTCATTGATACACTGTAACAGTTCCGATTACATGTAACCATTTATTTTAAACGATTAGTCTTCTTATGTAAAAACAACGATTATCTAATGAATGTTTACCAGACCGCCAATTATGTATCAATGCTCTTGACAATGTCGTCCAGCATGCTTTTCGGTAGCTCATCTATGTTACCCATCTATCGAAAATTCACAATTTTGTCATAAGTTACATGAAAACCAGTCGGGTGTGTATGAGGTATGGCTCCATAAAACTTTTTTGGATGCGATATCAAACTATAATGAAGCGGAAGAAAAGTGACAATAATATTTGACAAAATCATTCGAATGTCTTTCAGAGGAACAATTTAATTTTCGAATGGAGCTTAGTTTGAATGAAACTACTTAAATTATGAACTATGGTGCACAAACATTTTGACAAAAAAAAATGCTTTCCATTGTTTTTTGCGACTTTTAGCAATTTCATGTCATTTGATTCATCAAAATATAGCAACTGACGTTCATCGGCAACGGAAGATTTGACTGCGCAGCGAAGCGGTCGATTTTACTTTCAAATTTCCAGACGAGATAATTTTGGGGAGCAGCATGCAAATGTATGTTTGTATGTGGAGCAAAGTGAATGTGCTCTGAACCAGGGCTGCCAGGTCTTCTGACTTAAATTACCGTACAAATGTTCAAAAATTACCTGATTTTCACGTTTTTACCGTACGCCATTACTTTGTATTTGTGTAAACCTTAATACCTAAATACTTTCGATAGAACATTCATTTTCTCCATGAATATGATTCTTTTATTCGTTAATTATAGTATAGTTTTATTGGGGACCATGTTTTTATTTTACAACTTGTAAGCAAGAAGGAAACAAAACGCGGCTACAAAAATAATTTAGCTTTTTGGTCGAAATACAAAAACCAAAAAATAATGATTGAGAGAGAAAAGGTGGGCTTTCAGTCAAAAACTATAATTTATTCGAAGAACTATTTCATTTTTCGCTTTTTCATTTCTACGCAAGCAAGCTTATAAAATTGGGTGCCATTCCGAATAAAACTTTGATTCGCCTGTTCAAAATCGGCTACTAAATTTTTATCTTTAATATGCCACAAATACTCTTCCACACTATGAGGAAGATAAGCTTTGTCTAAGGGTAGACATTTTTCGTTCATAGAAGGATATACATATATCTTCAGCTTTTACGGAGTAAGAAAAAGTTAAAGATATAAGTAGATCCAAGTAATATCAAAAACCAAACAAAATTGTTCGTGAAATACCCTAACGGGATGTTTTCGTTACAGCTGTTAGCAATTTTGGCACAGTTCGTGGCAAATCCTTAAATGCTAAGGGTGCAACTACTCGAAGTATACGAAACAGTAAGTGCATAACATTTCCTAAATACATTTATTGGGTTAATATTATTTGGTGGAATTTTCAAGAAGATGAGGTAACAGAAATTGGCACAAACATACATAAAATCAGCCATTTGTAGAAAAAACCAAAATTACCGTACGGTAATAGTTTATTACCTTTAACCGTACGGTGCTTGAAATTACTGTACAAATACGGTTATTACCGTACACCTGGCAACCCTGCTCTGAACTAATGATTAATATGTTTCCGAGCGTTCCACATGTATACCATTGTGTTTCAAGTGAATAAGAGATCCAACATTAAACCATGACCAATATGTTGAGCTTTTGTTTTTAGCAGTGATTATATTTACAAATATGTATATATGTAGGTAACTGTGTAAATTGTTAATTCAATTGCATGAATTTTGAATCAAGGTATGCTTATGCGTGTAACACTTAAGTCTATGGGTTTGTAACTATTAAAACATTGGGTTTCTGCCAATTTCCTTCCTCGGCAGAATTTTTCTAAAATGTGTTCAGTTAGCTTTGAAATATAAGCAGCAGATTTTTTTTCGTTGCTAGATGAAAGGTTTTTGAATGTTTGGTCGGATAGTTAGACATACAATTAGTGCTGCCAACCGTCCCGTATTTCCCGGGACGTCCCGTATTTTTTGCATTTATTTCTATGTCCCGCCGAGACAGACAAAGTCCCGTATATCGGTCAAAATATAAATACAAATGTACGAATATTGGGCGTAGCACGCTTAAGGACCGCGTGGTCAGCAACATGATTGTTGCAAACTTATATAGCAAATATCGCAAACGCTGTGTTCGCCCTTCCACGTTATCAAAATAAAATATGAGAAGCGCGAGCAATTAGCGAACAAATGAAAGGAGCGGGTGATTGTCACCGACCACTACCTCCCTTCTTGTATTCACCGAATGCAAACTGGCTGGAATCGCATTCTTTCTCTATGTAACATATGAAACCACCTCATGTCTCTTATCTACTTCGTTGTTTCTAGCATCGTTCTGTGTCGCATTGGTTTACATTAGATGTGAAACATTCGTGCCTTTGATTTCTTTGAGTGCAGTGTCAAAAAACGTTTAAAATTAGAATACTACAGCGGTGTTTCGATATATTGTAATTATCTATCAAATGAATGACCAAAACGATAGTGACGCTTCAACGAAGGATTCGATTGTATCCGCTAAGAAATTTAAAAGGCTGACCAAATGCAACTCCAGATGGGAAAGCGATTTTGGCTGGTTACAGCAAGTCAAAGAAGATTCTCATAAAGCATTTTGTAAGATTTGCCATAAGGATTTGTCATGTGCTCATGGTGGGATTGCTGACATAAAACAAAATGCATTAACAAAGGCTCATTTACCCATTGTAAGTACGAGAATATCAAGTAGTCTTTTGAAATTTTCATCACAGCCAGAAACATCTACCTCCGAGTTCAATGGTAAAATTGCTGCTGGGGAAATTACATCAGTTTATCACACGGTTAAACACTCTTTAAGCTTGAACAAATATAATCAAACAAAAAATTGTTTGGCGAGCGTTTAGGTAGAAATTATACAATAAAATGAAAAGTCGAACTCGTTTCCTTTATTTCTACCAATTTATTTTTCAAAAATCCGTATACCAGTATTTCGGCTATCACTTATAGCCTTCTTCAGCGATGTTTCTTCGACTGAGGAAAATAGTCCCTAATCGTCCTATTTGTAGATAAACTTTTAAGTCTCCTTAAGTGTTTTCTTTCCGTCTGGGTATTTCCCCCATCGTCGGTAGGTGGGCCGCTAATTAAATCCTCATTATCAGCCTCATTAACTGTTTCGTTAATCCTTCTTTCCTGGCTCGTGGGTGAGATGTTAATTATCGTGTTATTATGATCTCCGGTTGCCCTTGCGGTACTTCTTCTAATCAATTTGAACAGTGGGGAATATCCGTTTCCCAAATCCCTGTTAAGGAGACACTCCCGTGGAGCCTTGAATATCTCCAAACTTTCCGCTACATCTAGCTTTCTACTATCTCCCACGTTGCTTATCAGTGAGAGGTTTTCCACCGAGATGTTGTGGTCTGCTCCAACCATATGCTCCGCTACTTTAGATTTGAACTCCTTAATGTTTTTCCTCCTTGCTGTTTCTGCTTCCCTCCGATGCTCCTTGAAGCGAGTAAGTGCACTTCGTTTCGTTTGGCCTATATATTTTAGGTCACAATCCCCGCATTGGATCGAGTATATCCCTGCTTTTTCCAATCTTTCTATTGGGTCCTTTGTTGACCCAAGTAGAGTCTTCAGCTGGTTGCTTCTGTTTTGGAATACAACCTCTACGCCCCATTTCTTTAATTTGGGCTTCAAACCCAACGAAATCCGATTATATTCTAACACGACCCTTCTCAGTGGGGGCTTGTCCTCCTTCAGGTTTGTCAAACCTTTAAGTGCCAGGTTCCTCATCCGTTTTACAATCAGTCCTGTTATCCGTTTGGTGGGGTATCCATTGCTCTCAGCTACTTTCAAAATGTGGGATGTTTCCTTCTTTAATCCCTCGGACGATAACGGTAGGGTCAACATACGATGGATCATGTGGTTGAATGCAGCCATCTTGTGCTGGTACGCATGGTTGGAGTTGTATCTGATGACGCGATTTGTGTCTGTTGGCTTCCTGTACACTTCCAGCTCTAATTGTTTCTCCCTCCTCTTTAGCAATAGATCCAAAAACGGTAGCTGACCATTTGTCTCCATTTCAAAAGAGAAATCAATATTTCCATGCAAACCATTGATGATTTCCACGGTTTTTTCTACTTCTTCTCTTTTTACAACCGCGCAGATGTCGTCCACATACATATCTCCTCCAAAATTTCGGCATGAGGCCCTTTTCTTCTAGATCCGCTTCTAGCTTAGCCATAAAAATCTCGCTAATAAACGGTGACAGTGGGTTGCCCATCGGAGCTCCTTTCAGCTGCTTGTAATACCCTTCCCTGAATGTAAAATAATTTTCTTCCATACACAATTTCGTTAGCTTGATGTACTGTTTGACCTTCGTCTTCCAAAGTGCATCATTTTGTTGCTGAAGCAACCAGGTCTCTAATATAAGAATTGCTTCCTTTATAGGTATGCTCGGAAAAAGAGCTTTAACGTCGAAGGATATCAGAATTTCATCCTCTTCTAAATCTCCTATCGATTGAAGATGCTCACAAAATTCTTTCGAGTTTTTGACCGAATATGACCTAAACTTATGCTCCATGCTCTGGAATTCCTTGACCAACCATTTTGCAATCCGATGCGTTGGTGATTTTTCCGCTGAAATTATCTCCCTCATTTCTTTTCCTGGTTTATGAATTTTGGGAAGGCCCCTTATCCGTGGCAGCGCTGGATTTGAGACTTTCAAATTGTTGTTGGATAACACCTGTTTGCATTCCTTCAAAACTTTATCGACCTGCTTAATAAGTGTTTGTAGTGGATCGTTCCTCAGTTTTCTATACGGCCCATTATCTATTTTTGTCCTCATTCTTTCATCGTAATCCTCCTTATCGAGTATAACTACTGCGTTTCCTTTGTCTGCCTTGATATAGTATACCGGTTTACTTTTTAACTCTTTGGCCATTTCCTTTTCTTGGTGGATACGTTTTCCGCTGTGACTGTTGTTTTTCCTGATAGCATCTGTTGCTGCCAGGCGTATGCGTTCTTTCCCCTCCCCTGAAACTGGACCATCCAATGTGTATGAGTTGATGCCTGCCTCTAAATCCACGATTAGCTGAGGTATATTCGCTTTGTTCCGAATGGCGAATTTTAACCCGTTGTTTAAAAAATCAGTTTGTGCTGCCGTGAAGGTCTGTGATGATTGGTTTACCACCAACTTGCCGGTCTCCTGGGTGCTGCTTCTTTCTTGTGTACCCGGCCTCCGTTTACTCCCTTCCAGAGATTTGAACTTCTTCTCGAGGTGCTCCCAGCACCCAGGAGACCGGCAAGTTGGTGGTAAACCAATCATCACAGACCTTCACGGCAGCACAAACTGATTTTTTAAACAATGGGTTAAAATTCGCCATTCGGAACAAAGCGAATATACCTCAGCTAATCGTGGATTTAGAGGCAGGCATCAACTCATACACATTGGATGGTCCAGTTTCAGGGGAGGGGAAAGAACGCATACGCCTGGCAGCAACAGATGCTATCAGGAAAAACAACAGTCACAGCGGAAAACGTATCCACCAAGAAAAGGAAATGGCCAAAGAGTTAAAAAGTAAACCGGTATAATATATCAAGGCAGACAAAGGAAACGCAGTAGTTATACTCGATAAGGAGGATTACGATGAAAGAATGAGGACAAAAATAGATAATGGGCCGTATAGAAAACTGAGGAACGATCCACTACAAACACTTATTAAGCAGGTCGATAAAGTTTTGAAGGAATGCAAACATGTGTTATCCAACAACAATTTGAAAGTCTCAAATCCAGCGCTGCCACGGATAAGGGGCCTTCCCAAAATTCATAAACCAGGAAAAGAAATGAGGGAGATAATTTCAGCGGAAAAATCACCAACGCATCGGATTGCAAAATGGTTGGTCAAGGAATTCCAGAGCATGGAGCATAAGTTTAGGTCATATTCGGTCAAAAACTCGAAAGAATTTTGTGAGCATCTTCAATCGATAGGAGATTTAGAAGAGGATGAAATTCTGATATCCTTCGACGTTAAAGCTCTTTTTCCGAGCATACCTATAAAGGAAGCAATTCTTATATTAGAGACCTGGTTGCTTCAGCAACAAAATGATGCACTTTGGAAGACGAAGGTCAAACAGTACATCAAGCTAACGAAATTGTGTATGGAAGAAAATTATTTTACATTCAGGGAAGGGTATTACAAGCAGCTGAAAGGAGCTCCGATGGGCAACCCACTGTCACCGTTTATTAGCGAGATTTTTATGGCTAAGCTAGAAGCGGATCTAGAAGAAAAGGGCCTCATGCCGAAATTTTGGAGGAGATATGTGGACGACATCTGCGCGGTTGTAAAAAGAGAAGAAGTAGAAAAAACCGTGGAAATCATCAATGGTTTGCATGGAAATATTGATTTCTCTTTTGAAATGGAGACAAATGGTCAGCTACCGTTTTTGGATCTATTGCTAAAGAGGAGGGAGAAACAATTAGAGCTGGAAGTGTACAGGAAGCCAACAGACACAAATCGCGTCATCAGATACAACTCCAACCATGCGTACCAGCACAAGATGGCTGCATTCAACCACATGATCCATCGTATGTTGACTCTACCGTTATCGTCCGAGGGATTAAAGAAGGAAACATCCCACATTTTGAAAGTAGCTGAGAGCAATGGATACCCCACCAAACGGATAACAGGACTGATTGTAAAACGGATGAGGAACCTGGCACTTAAAGGTTTGACAAACCTGAAGGAGGACAAGCCCCCACTGAGAAGGGTCGTGTTAGAATATAATCGGATTTCGTTGGGTTTGAAGCCCAAATTAAAGAAATGGGGCGTAGAGGTTGTATTCCAAAACAGAAGCAACCAGCTGAAGACTCTACTTGGGTCAACAAAGGACCCAATAGAAAGATTGGAAAAAGCAGGGATATACTCGATCCAATGCGGGGATTGTGACCTAAAATATATAGGCCAAACGAAACGAAGTGCACTTACTCGCTTCAAGGAGCATCGGAGGGAAGCAGAAACAGCAAGGAGGAAAAACATTAAGGAGTTCAAATCTAAAGTAGCGGAGCATATGGTTGGAGCAGACCACAACATCTCGGTGGAAAACCTCTCACTGATAAGCAACGTGGGAGATAGTAGAAAGCTAGATGTAGCGGAAAGTTTGGAGATATTCAAGGCTCCACGGGAGTGTCTCCTTAACAGGGATTTGGGAAACGGATATTCCCCACTGTTCAAATTGATTAGAAGAAGTACCGCAAGGGCAACCGGAGATCATAATAACACGATAATTAACATCTCACCCACGAGCCAGGAAAGAAGGATTAACGAAACAGTTAATGAGGCTGCTAATGAGGATTTAATTAGCGGCCCACCTACCGACGATGGGGGAAATACCCAGACGGAAAGAAAACGCTTAAGGAGACTTAAAAGTTTATCTACAAATAGGACGATTAGGGACTATTTTCCTCAGTCGAAGAAACATCGCTGAAGAAGGCTATAAGTGATAGCCGAAATACTGGTATACGGATTTTTGAAAAATAAATTGGTAGAAATAAAGGAAACGAGTTCGACTTTTCATTTTATTTTACTCTTTAAGCTATTATAGCATGGACTGCTCACACAAGCTGCTACCTTACATTTGCACCGATTCAAAAATTGTTCAAAAATTGAGCTGTGGAAGGATGAAAAAAGAGAGCATTGTTTGTGAAACATTATCCGTAGAGTCAGTTAAGAATATTATAAGGGCTAGTAAAGACCAAAACTTAGATTTCTTGATTAAAGCAAGCAATTAAAAATATAGAAAAATGTTTCCTGTTTGTGTAAGATTTTTCGACTTTAATACGGGCTTAAGAAATCGACTTCTTGACTTTGTAGAGTGCAACGATGAATCTGCTATTCAAGTATCAAAGCTTTTAATGGATGTGGCCTCCTTTTAAACAATATATCAGCTTTTTCCGCCGATAACACTAGCGTAAACTTCGGAAAGCATCACTCAATTTATACCATTTTGAGGATGGAAAATGATAACATTCTTAAAGCTGGTTGTCCAGTGCATATTTTGCATAATGCAGTAAAATTTGGTACTGATAGGTTGGCAATTGACACCAAAAGCTTGATTATGAATATGTGTATCCATTTCAGTAGGTCGACAAAGAGTAGGGCTAACTTACAAAATCAATTTGAAGCAACTGAAATGCAGTGGACAAAACTTCTTAAACATGCTCTACCAGACTTTTATCCCTTGGACCGAATGTAGAAAAAATTTTAAAAATTTGACCTGCCTTAAAATTATATTTAAAGGAAATTGGAAACGAGTGCCCTCGAATGATAGAAAACATTTTTGCATCTGACAAAGAGGAGAAAAAGACATTAGGTTATTTGTCTTTTGTACAAAACGTAATGTTTTCATTAGAGGTTACTATGGAAAAGATTGAGTCTGAATCAATTACAATTTTCGAAAGGCATGCTGAAATTTTTGGAGATCACGAAAAATTTGAACAAAGATTAAAAGACAATTTTTTTGGCTGCCAGGCCCGTCAAATGCTCGCCGTTCTATGAAGAACCGAGAAAGAAGCTGCAATAAACGTCTTTCGTCACTTTTATTCCAACTTTTTGGAGTATTTAGCAAAAAGATGTGACATGTCCGAAAATAATATCTTTTCAAAATTGGATTTTCTAAATCTTCAATCAATGATAAATTATAATGATTTTGTGTCGGCAGTGGAACTACTGAAAATTGAAATTAATATTGACACACTTTACGAAGAATTCCAATTGATTAAAAAGAGCCTGGAAATTGCATGTTCCCACGGCGATCCGCTCGATAAATAGAAGAAAATAATATAGAACAGTTTTCGAAGACCGAGATAAGCAACATTTTCACTATACTTTCTTTCATTTCTAGCATCTCTAGTTCAAATTGTTTCGTCGAAAAAGTATTTTCGCAAATGAGTCTAAAATGGGCCGATGTACGTAACAAGTGCACGCCAAATTTGATTAAAGCCGCACTGCTTACTATGTTCAATTATGATTTTGATTGTGTATCATTTTATAAATATGTCAAATCACAAAAGAGTATATTGCATGCCGTAAAATCTGTAGCAAAGTATAGTTTTAAGTCTGATTAAAGGAGATTTAACACAAAATGCAATGTTTGATTTTTATCTCGGGTAAAATTTATAAATCCCGTATATTTTTAACTTCAAGTTAATTTCTCCTGTAAGGCCGAAGAAAAAGTTGGGAACCGTACATACAATGCAGATCAATTGTAAGCCAGAAAAATAATTGTCATGACTAAAATTAAGAATGCATTATCAAATCTAGGAAAACTCTAGTTCATAAGAACCGTTTGAATCGCAGAGTTTTGTTTTAGAAAACAAAGCAGACAAAATGTGTAGATTTTGTTTGAATTTTTTTTTTTGCTGAAAGTTTTACGAATGAATTATTTCCTATATTCAAACGGATAATTCCATAGGGACGTCTATCACATGAAATTTTAAAATTTTTCCGTATGACAGAGGTGGGCCAAGAGATGCCAGTCGAAGCTGATCGTTTTTAACACCAACATTTAATTTAATGATTGCAACGGAATTTATGGGGGGTTAGATAGATTTTGAAGTTCATCGCCCATAGAAGATTCAAAGCTTAGGAACAGCATACATATTGTTGTGTTTTTCCACTGAAAACACGCTTCATAGATTCAATATTCTCCGCGTTCACGAAATAAAACAGTTTGTTTTCTACAAATAATCACACTTTAATTCAAACAATAACTGTTACCACTAAATTGCGTACACACTTTACTTATTGCACTACTAACACTATATCAGTCACGTTACAATTTACTCGCTTTTAAACAAATGTGCCAGGAAACACTTAATTTGCTCTTCCACAAATTCGATCTGCAAGAATTGCTGTATAAGACTGACTTAGCTAGGACTTACATATATTAATACTTCGTTTGGATAAGGTAGATTGTTATTGCATGCTTCTGGGCTATTCTCAATTTCTCTCTTCCTATGAAAATCTGTTTGTATCTTGGCGTGTAGAAAGTTCTTACCCGCGTTTATCTATTGAATGTTTCTGTGCTATGAGATATACATTTGAGATAGTTGGAGAAGATATTTCTCGACGTTTTTCGTTATATTTCGCACTGATAGGGTGAAATATGATTTATGATATGATGATGTATTTTAACTCACCAATACCTAGGATACTTAGAAGCTATGATGAGCATCAGTTTGAGCATCAGTTTGGTTCTTTGTCCATGTCTTTTCAAAAAAAAAAACGTCTTGAAAGTTTTCGGCGAATTAATTAGCGTGTGTATATATGTATGTGCTCTTTTTCTTTTCGGTTTCTTGATTCAGAAAGCTAAATTACAGCTACGAGCTAGAAGCAAGTGGCAACCAAGTCCACCACTCCCGAATAAACAAAGCTCCCCGAGACTGCCGCACTTGATCCCGGATGGGGAGAAAAGGGCTGGAGACCTCGTTTCTAATAATGCATTCTAAGACCTTCCGGATAATGTTTTGAGTCGACCCCTCACGCGTGACTATCGTATGAGCTGAACTTCCATAGCGATGTAATGAACTATTCGAGTTTATTGTAATCCATCGTAAACAGAGGGTCAAGATTATTAAGCTGCAATAGAATGATACTCAGCAATCAATAACAGTAGCAAAAGGAAAGGTATTTAGCTTGCTGAAATAAAGTACTCTCTTTTCGTTATAATAGAAACCGAAAAAGATATCAAAAATGTCTTAAGAATAGGTCGTGGTACCATCAGTACCACTGCAAGATCGAAAATTGAGATAAATTTGTCAAAACGTACCTCTCACCCTCCTTCTCTGTTATCTTAATTTTATTTCCCCTCCTACTTTCTTATCTTATATCTTCCCACTTTTCCTAAGCTGTATGCGGAGAAAGAAGGTCATTGGAACAATTTACTAAACAATTTATCTGTTTCCAAAGTTTGAAGGGAAACAATATACTTCAAATAACATCGGTTTATTTATGTATACCGGCCCCCACATCCAAACAGTAGCCATATAAAAGGGGTAATGATTAAAAGCATCTTTTTCCGGAAGCTTGCCTCTACCTCAATAAGGAGAAATACATTGATATAAACCTTAACCACCTGCCAGATTAATTAGTACGGTAAGAAGATTAGGACTTTAGGGTTCTCAGAACAGAGAGATTTAAGGAAAGGAAACAAGCGAATGCATATGCGAAATTTAGTCAAACAATTTTACCACAAAGACAAAATGTATAAATAGAACAAATCGATAGAATTACTACCACAAATATTCCGTTTTGTTTCTCCGCCACCTAAGTTCAGCGAGCTTTTGGTTGTAACTTGTCAAATTCGCGTACACATGGCCTACTACTTCTATCTCTATCTTCCTGCTCGTGGAGGAAAAATCTACCAGAATTGCCCATAGTGCCCATAGTGCCCATAGTTTTCCTTCACTACTACTAACGCTCAGATTCAGGCAAATTACTTGAATTTCTCACTGCTGTTTTTATTTCCTTATATCTTTCTTTTCTGCAGAGGTAATACATTGAACTTTTTGATCGGCGTGTCCTCCGCCAATAAAAAGCACTTTACAGAAGTCAGTATAGAAAGCTCTTCCTTAGCATACTGCTACATGCGATTGCGGGGGGACAAATACAGAAAGTGATAGTCACCATCCGTACAACAACAGATCTCAACTTTCATGCCAGTTGAACCCACTTCGAAACCGGTAGTGCCAAGAAAAGTATAAGAAACAGAAGCAAAAGGATTAACCAGCTTCTAGTAATTATTATTTTGCGTGAGAATAAACTGAATGTAGTTTCACACAAATATGTTAAAGTTCGATATGTAAGGGATATGTTAAATCCGAAGGTGCAATATTTATTTAATAGCTCGTTGGCTATCTAAAAGTATTCGTGTTGGCTATCTAAAAGTATTTAACAAAATCTGTTTCAAAGAGCACATTTCAAAGCACTACAAAATATTTTTCACAGCAGACTGAAGTCAATTAGTCAGTGGAAGCATTGAAGTATTTTTTCAGTACCCTTTTCTATGGAAAACATTGAGTACCTTTTTCAGTTTACAAAACAGTTTTTTTCGGTCAGGAGGCGAACCTGCTAGCGTGACTTTGATTTAAAGCAAACGAAAAATCAAAAACAAATTCCTGGCCTTCCACGAACTTCTTCTTTAAAAATTCAATATACATTTATAAACTTTTACGATGCAGTAGATGACAAGCGTACGATACAAGCATAGGCAATAACAAACGGACCGAAAGAAATGCAACAGCATTTTGGACTTTCTCATTTCACATTTTTATCACAAACGACACGCAAAAGCGGCGGCTCCTGCCTCAGATCGGGTCGACTCGGACCACCGGGAACTTTTCAACCCGTAGAAATTATAAAAGTTTCTAGATGGCTTTTAACACTGTGAATGTCCTTTTGCACTAAAACCGAGCATCTCAAGTTAAAATACAACTGGTGAAAATAACGAGAATGAATTGCAGACTCACAAAATATGAAAGAACGCTGTACTGTGCCGTTATAGTACGAGTGCCGATAAAGGACCAGAAAAAATAGTTCTTGTAACACTTTTCTAAGAGTTCTTTTTTCATAATGTTTCATTTTGGTTGACATTATTGCAAAAGTTTCGAGAACCATAGACAGTTTGATGAAACTGTTTGTTACGTTCGGGAGTTGGTGGAAGCCTGAGATAGTGTTGTAAAGTCATAAAGAATAAGAATGAAGTAATGAAAGTAATTGAAGTTGTTCAAAGGAGTTTTAGGAATGTCTGTTATAAAAACCGGATTTTAATGATTGCACTGTAGAGTAAGAGCTATGGAGGTGGCATTTGATTTCATGAAAATAAAGTACACACCACAAACGAAAGACTTGAAAAATGGAAGCAAACAAAGCTGATTTTATATTATTTAGTTTTATAGTTTTTATTTGACAGTCAACTTTATATTGGCCCGTCCAATCAATGTCAAAACGTTCCCCATTGGTTCAAGCTTACATGAGTAAATCAGTAAAATCAACGAGTCTTACGAACAACTTTGTCCCAACCAACTGTTCAAACCTACCACTAGCCACCACGCCATTTTCATTTAAAAATTGTAGAGCACTTATTGTCTAAAACTAAATACTCTCTTTCGCCTTCAAACATTCTTTAGACGGTACTTTGGCCAAGCATTCGATTTCTGTACTGACTTCTTGTGTTCCTCTATTCCCGTATGTATATCATGATTATGGGCATACGACGTCGTTTCGGCAATAAATGTTACTTGGTCAAGAGATTTATGCTAGTAGTTTAGGTACAATTCTAATCCTCATTTCACTATTTAGATGATAAATGAAGTCATCAAAGCTCATTTGGGTGCAATAAATATAACCTGGTGTCGCCATATTATTGCTAAGCCCAAAAACATGACACAATCACCTGAGCGCACAGTTACTTACTCAGCCAACGACAGGCTTGACTACAAGACGACAACACGGCAGAATAATGCTATGGGGTTTCCTTCCTCTTATAAGATGTACCGAAAGGCAAGTGAACACGGGAGGTAAGCGACGGATGCGGCAGGATGAATTCTAATGCCAAAAAGACTCGTCGTCATTGTCTATCTTCTGCTATCTTGGACACCGGGTGTTGAGCGATACTACGAGAACTGAGATACTGTCATGATGGTATTACTTCTTTCGTCCTTAAGCGCTTCAAACGTCCCCACTATTTTCTTAATGAACTTCTACAAATTTTGGTCACGAAAACTCCATCAAGGAATTCCTTCGCTTTTTTTCTTTGGCAATTTTTTTTTCTTTGCTCATTCTTTTGCTCGTTTTATTCTTTAGTTCCATCCAACCTACATTTGTCAGAACAAAGCGTGAGACCGGAAGAAAACGTAAAAAAGATGAGTTGAAGAGTTTTTTGGAGCAGAACAGAGCATCTAGTGGGTTGCCAGATGGCAAGCAGGATAAATGATAAGAATTATTTAAATGAGTCTACAAGCCGGACTGGATATTAAAGATATGTAATGCAGGAAGGATATACCGAGTTGGGTGGAATATGCAGAATTTTTTGGGCTTTATTTTTCCTACTTACTGCAAGTACTTTGCTGCTCAACTTCTCTGAAATTATTGGCTTCTTTTTTTATGATCACCGAAATGTTACCAAACGGATGGCTGAAATAGCTAACTACTTAGTTCCATGCCTAATCAGAAGTATGCCTCCTTTATGTGCGGGTTTCGTATTCTTCTTTAAGACTTGTGATGTTTTCAATACAACAGAAGTCAATACTATAACAACAGCATTGTTTCAATAAACCACGATTCAGATACATTAATCCGGTAACACTACACTGAAAATAAAATTCTAACGAAATACCAGCATCACTAGCACTTGTTTTAAAAGACATGCTGGACCAAGAGAACGTCAATGCTCCTTGTCGGAATTTTCGTAATGACCGGAGCTATGTCGCTACAACATTATCCCTGGGCATTCCGCAGAACGTTTCGCTTGAGGTGATGGCAAGTGCAGGCAAGGTCGCCTCGTGGATAGCATTAAAGGTAACGCACGCTCGACGTAGCTTTAAAAGCAATCAGACGAACGTCCACAGACCAACTGCCCCAACTTGACACCTACGCTAAGTAGCCAGTTCACGGCACAAACGTTTCAAACACCGTCATTGCTAATAATACCCCGGTGTAAGTATCCAATAAACAAGCATGAAAATCATTAAATTTTATTAAAAAAAACAGAACAGGCTTTTCGATTTTCTTGTAGCTTCACAGCGGGGAAAGTAATCCGTGTAAAATTAGGTCCAGAATAATAAAATCGGAAAATGACCGAAAAACAATTCGTTTCCATAAAAAGTAAGGTCTGAAAATCAAAAGGAAAATTGGGAAATGTTAAACGATTCGGAAACACGGTACCAGCAGATTTTTTCCTGGTGCTGTAATGTTTACGCCTTACAGAAGGTAAGAGTGCTACAAGAGCATCGGAGTGAAGAAGTGCCAGTAAAGATCTCCCAGCGGACAGGACTGACTGAAATCAATCTCAGTGTCAGAGTGTTTAAAGCGCCTAAAAGTCAATTTTGAAAGTAATTGATTACGTGTTGAGCGTCCCGTCGGGTTCCCGGAAGTGGAAAGATATCCGGAAGTTACAGGCTGTTTCTTTTAGTCATGACCTGCCCTGTTAGCGTTTTCCTTATTTCTTCAGCTCATGTTGTAGTAGGTATTCGGTTTCAGTAATTTCATATAAAATTGCTTTTCATTTTTTGTTTACAGTTGTCGACACAATTGCTTGCTATGGAGGCCTGTAAAGTTCAGTGTAATAACAAAGGGGGACGTTTTTGTATTGAAATACTTTATTTACGAGCTCGAGATGAATGACCTCGGCAAAAGGACGTTTCATTAACTGTAAAAGGCACGTGTAGTTCAAATAGAGTGCCGGCTTCAGTTTATTTGGAATTTGTTATAGTTATTCAAAAAGCTAGCGGAATCTTCATGATGTTAAAAATACCGGATAAAAGTCACTGAAGAATTTAAGGTTTTCAGTGAAGAATGATATCAAATCACTGGTACACTCAGAAAAATATTTTGTAATATCAAAGTAAAATTACATAAATCTAAGGAAAAAATAGGCATGATTTGGACCCGAAGAAGTAGTGTTATAGGATCTAAGAAAAAAAATCCCTTGAATGAAATAAACACATATATC
This sequence comes from Nemotelus pantherinus, assembly GCA_963978885.1. Classification (NCBI taxonomy): domain Eukaryota; kingdom Metazoa; phylum Arthropoda; class Insecta; order Diptera; family Stratiomyidae; genus Nemotelus; species Nemotelus pantherinus. The sequence continues at coordinate 41,611,766 of OZ022265.1, read as the reverse complement.
ATAGTAGTAATGACATTTTCATTGAACTAAATTTGGTGTTCATCGAATAAATGAAATGAATTTCATAGATTTCATGAATTTTCTTCACAGGTCAAAACGCACTTAAGATCTTCGTTTTTTTGTAATTAAATTTATGAAATTTTTTTTAATATAATGAGAAAACCTTTTATATCCGAATAAAACGTTTCTTAAAATTGAAAATATTTTTCCAAAAATGTGCCTTACCTGCAGCTCCTCCTTCCGCATATTATGCAATATGAATGTATACTGTTTCCCCAATTAATGATTTATAAACCCCAATTAATGATTTATAAACTTAAATCATATCAGTTGAAAGTTGGCATCAATATTATTTGCGAATAAAACTATATTTTCGAGTCGATTAATCTCACTTACAAAAACTATCCTCACTACACTATATTGTAGGATGATATTTATAGTAGTAATTACATAAATAAATAAAAGCAATATTTTAGGAATAAATTTATTACATACCGTATATATTAGTTACAAAAAGATTAAAAATTATATATTATTATTGTTTTAAAATGAATTTTTTATCCTCATTGCTTGTTCTCCATTAGGTAAGTTGTATATATGGATGGGAGGTTTCCGTATATCTTCTAAATTGTTAATCAAAAAATTATTCTCTTCGCCTGAAATAATATAGCCTAATATATGACTTTTAAAACAAATTTTCAATGCTTGTCCAAGCAAAAAAATAGAATTCTCTGATTGAATAATTTCAATAATTTTATAAATCTGTATCTTAGAATCATTTTCGGCTACAAAACAATATACTTTTTTATATTTATTTCCACAAAATTTACAATATCTATTGAAACACAATTACATTCAAAATCAATTCCGGATACATTTAAGGCTTAGAAAATATTATGCTACCATATTCATAATTGTGCAATATAAAATGAAGGACTTACATTTGAAGTACAAGATTCGGGAGGAGATGTATTATTTTCCATTACCTCTATGAAACTTGAGGTTGGGGACGGACTAGTGTTAGAAGACCTCAGAGTCTCTGTGTTTACAAATTCTTTAAAAAAGTGTTCGAAACGAACTTTTGCACCAAGATCATGATCATTTGGGAATAGTTGATCAATGTGTTTTTCATTTAGCCATTTAAAACTTTCAAAATCAATATTACACTCTAATAGAGTGAAAAACTCAATGAAAGGAAATTCTTCGGTATTAAAAATACTTACCTTTAAATCTATCAAAATATTCAGAGAGTCCCCAATTATTAAGTAGGGCGTAAACTTGGATATATTTGTCGTTTGGTAACGAAATAATTCTCTGTACGTTTATATAACTTTCGGAGTCTGATAAATTTTCTACACTCATATCATTTGAAGTCATCTCTATATCGTAAGCACTATCACTGTCCGAAATAAAACTTTTCTCTGAATTTTCAATTAATTAACTTTGTTTCAGGTTTACTACATTATTTCTTATCTGCTGCTACTGAAAGGATGAAAAAGCACAAAATCAAACTTATTTTCACAACTGTAATTTATAATATAAACAATTTATAAGTAACGCACTTCCAAACTACACGCAATTCCCGAGAATCGGAGGCAAAATGAAACACGCGTCCGTTCATGTTTGGGGAAGCATACAAATAATCACAAAGAAACTATGATGAGAGTGCTGTCATGTATTAATGAAAATTTCTTAGACTTCAAAAGTATTTTTCATTAATTTAAAGATACTTTCCTAGATTTCATTAAATTTCCTTCCAGCTCTTCTTAATTTCTAAGTAAAGTGAGCATTAATCATAAAACATTTCATACTTGTAATTCAATATCTTTCATAAATTTAATGAAATAATTTCATTACTTTGAAGTACTATATATTTTTTATGAAAGAAGAACAAATACATTCGAGCTATGAACTTTTTGTTTAAAATATAGAATAATATACTTAAATATTCGAAGATATTTATGTGTTTGGCTTTATAAATGCTTACTTTGAGTCATGACTAAGTTGACATTTAAATCGTATGAAAATTTATTTAAGCAAATGTTATATTTCATAATTTAAACAAATAATTCTTTAGATTAAGTAAATTTTCAGAGATTTTAAATTGAAGAAGTATTTTCTTTAATTATGCAACATTTATTTTTCTGAGTGTATAACAACCTCTGTTGCGGAGATGCTTTAAGTGATGGAAGCTTATTGATGCATTATTGATGCTTATTGATGCTAGCATGCATTTAAAAAAGTTGGAGAGGAACGATTGCTGATATTTTTGAATAGACTACTAGAAACCTCCTTCCCCGAAAAGAAAATTGTTTGAAAATATTTTTATTAAATAACGGCATCTGGAATTGTCGGGCAAAATTTTCCAATAGAATAAATGTTGCAGTTAAAAAAGATTGTATGGAAGAAGTAAAAAATTGTATTATATATTAAGAAATAACTAACTGGTAAAAGAAACTATTAAAATTACCAATTGAAGACACCAGTGAAAAAACCGGATAGCTCCATATATTTTCAAAATGCTTTCTGTTACTGAAACATTTTTGAAATAGATTCTCAATTTTTCGGTGTCATAAACAGATGTCTTAATTCTGTAATGAACTATTTCATAATTAGAGCTATCTGTTCGTCTATTTTGGAGGAAAAACCAGACATTTCCTGGAATTATTAAGTTTTTGCAGTAAAAAACTTGAATACGAGGGTGATTCAAAAGTAGTGATAGTCAGCTATTTCCAATTCGCATAAAATTAAAAAAAAATGAGAAGATTGCGGGAGGCAATTAAGAACAATACACGGAGTAAACTGCAAGTCCAAGTGCTGTTTCATCAAGACAACGCGCCAGCTCAAAAGGCTGCAGTTGCGGTGACTGCAATTCAAGAAACAGGATTCGAACTGATTGAACATTCGCCCTATTTACCAGATCTAGCTCTCAGTGACTTCTACCTCTTTCCTCGGCTCAAGGAACACCTTTGGGGCAAGAAATTTGAAGATGATAGTGAAGTGATGGCCGCGTTTGAGGCGTTTTAGAATAGTTGGGACAACTCATTTTTTTCTAAGTGTCTCTGGGGTTTGACAAAAATTGACTAAATGTATTAGCTTTTAGGAGACTATGCTGAAAAATTAATATTTCTTTTAAGTTTAATCACCTTCCTATATATTGAGTATCATTACTTTTGGATCAATCCTCGTATGTCCGCACATTGCATTCGAAGAACCGTCGGACACATTTATTTTGTGAGGAAACTGTTAGTCAGCTCGACGCTTGTGGATGAAATAGTTCGCAGTGAAACGGATAGTGAATCTGAAGTCGACTTTTCGATATCGTGGTCAGAATATGTTGCGAGAGAAGTTGGAACAACAAGTAAAGAAGATTCATTACCTGTTCAAAAAGGTGGTTGGATAATAAATCTAGTGGATCTCCTACGTTGAAAGATACAGGTTATCTTCATGTGTGCAGGTAAAAAACGAGTACCAAACATAATCTACTGAAAAAGAATCGCAATCCAAAGAAAGAGAGCTAAGGGGTAAAAAGTATACCAAATATGCTGGAAATATGGTAAATAGGCACGCCTTGTAGCTACAAAAAAAATGTTTTCTGGAAAATGGAGCTCTTTTCATGAGTATTTTCAACGCCTTCAATGCCTAAAATGGTAAAGAAAGGCAAAACGTCTATGTGTGTGGAAAACATATATGACAACAAACAGTACAACGGTGCCGATGTCCTACTGGAATGGCATATCGAAGTATGAAATAAGTTTAATTATCATTTCCTAGACGATTTCCTTAGCGGAACAGTAACTAAGTTGTAGGCGCGTTTTTTTGCTCCTCTATCCAGCAGAGAACTGAATTGACGCATTGGAAACAACAACACTCCCGTACCAGTGAATTCACTAGTACAGAAATTCTATTCCTCAAAGGTAGTTCAAGTGCTGAACTATAGTATGTGCTGATAGAAAAAAGAAAAGCTCATGCGAAGTTGTCTTTTTTGCTGTGAGGTAGCTTTGGTTTTTACTAATTTTCGAAAAAAATTAGTATTAAACTCGCTTCGCCGAAAATTCGTCATATATATATATATATATATATATATATATATATATATATATATATACTAGGTGGGGTGAAAAGTAACCTCCTTGGGAATGAAAAAAATGTTTTTTAAAAGTTTTTTTTTTATTTTATTCAATGTAGTCTCCTTTTAGGTCGATACACTTATTCCAGCGATTTTCCAACTTTCTGAACCCGTCCGAAAAGTAAATTTCCGGAAAGTCTGCAAAATACTCCCCCGCGGCGTCGATGATCTCCTCGCGCGAGCAGAATTTTTTATTGATGAGTCATCTTTTGAGGTTTAGGAACAGATAATAGTCCAAGGAAGCCAAATCGGGCGAATAAGGTGGATGGGGAAACAATTCGAGCCCTTAATCGTTGATTTTAGCCACTGTTGCGATGCTCTCGTGTGACGGTGCATTGTCTTGTAAAAACAAAATTTTTTTTCGCTTCAAGTGAGGCCGTTTCGCAGCGGTTTTGGCCTTCAAGCGCTTCAATAATGTGCAGTAATACCCGCTGCTGATGGTTTTTCCTTTTTCGAGGTAGTCCACGAAGAATATCCCATGACAATCCCAGCAAACCGACGCCATGACCCTTCCGACCCATTGAGCCTCTCTCGGCCGCTTCGGAGCACTCTGGCCGGCTTGAGTCCATTGCCTTTCACTCAGTGGATAACGGTGACATCAATAGTCACCAATCGACGCCAAATTCCACCCGTTTCCACATCAGCATAGGCAAACACGCTTCCGAAGTGCGCTCGCGTTCGTGTTTTTGGTCCGGAGTCAGCATGCGCGGCACCCAGCGGCAGGATAATTTTTTCATCTGCAGAATCTTGCTCAAAATATGGCGTGTGTGCTCAGTACTAATCCTTATGGCATCTGCTAGCTCGCGCACCTTCACTTTCCAGTCGGCCAACACCATAACATGTACTTTTTTGACATTGTCCCGTGTAACCGCATGGGAGGGCCTGCCGCTGCGGACTTCATCGACAGTGGAGTTTCGGCCACCACGAAACTCTCGAAACCAATATTTCACGGTGTAATCTGAAGGAGCGCTAGCCCCATAATATTTATTCAACTTTTCTGCTGTTTCGTTCGCCGTTTTGCCTCTCAAAAAATAATGTTTTATGAGAGAACGAAAATCATTTTTTTCCATACTCACCAAGGTGCCAAACAAGTCAACAAAAATCGGCTGTCAGAACAAAACAAATGGCTGTATCGCGCTGAAATTTGACATGTCTGCCTAAATATGAATAGACTATAAGGCACAATAATCTTTTTTGCGATTGCAGCGCATTCTGGAGGTCAAGGAGGTTACTTTTCACCCCACCTAGTATATATATATATATATATATATATATATATATATATATATATATATATATATATATATTTATATATATATATATATATATATATATATATTTATATATATATATATATATATATATATATATATATATATATATATATATATATATATATATATATATATATCAGCAAAATGGTTAAGGGAGATAATCTCTGGAGTGGCCAATCCGATTGAGCTGAAATTTGCCGAGCACATAGACGTATAAAGTAAGTAGGTCCATAACTTGCTAGAGCTCAGATATCTTAAACTTTTTGGCGGCGGCGCGACTTTTAGTGAATTTTCAGGTACTCCTTCATATCCAAGCAGTGTAAATTTTTGCTAAAAAAAAGTATTGGGAATGAAACTTATTATGTTTTTAGTTTGCTTATGAAAAGGGGTGGAAATTTTGAGCCTTGTGTAGGCGCTGAGTGCCTAAAAGTAGGCAAGGATTTTTTTCAAATTTCGATTTATCATAACTTCTAAGAAAAACAATGAATCATCGTGAAATTTTCAGAGCATATTTGTGTAGACTAGAATTTGACACACGTGGACTTTCAAGACTGTGCAAACAACTCTGTAGCTACAGCAGACACCTAAAAAAAAATACTTCAAATCATCGACCTTCCTGAAAATTTTTTGATTTTCCAAAATAAATTCAAATTATTGATAAATTTTGTTTTTTTGTCCACCAAGTCAAATAAAATATTTCAAAATCCCGCGGTAAACAAGACCGGCAACCCGTGATCAAATTACCTCTATTTTCAGCACTCAAAACTTCTGTTCATGAGAACTGACGATCGGATAATGCGATCAATATGAAATTTACAGGACATGTTGGCATTAACTAGGACCAGGTCTGATAGAAAAGATTTTGAAATACGGGCAACACTGTGGCAGTGGTGCCATTTGGAAAAATCGCTGAGAAAAAAAACTGGTTTTTGGCCTATAGCTTCCGATTTAGCCACCAGATTTTAACAAAAATCACGCGATAGGTGAACCTTACTCTAAGATAGATTTCATAGAAATTCGGTTGAAAAATACGTATAGGGACACCAGCTACGGCAATTTTCGTCTCCTAAATATTGTAAATTTGCTCAGGAAAATAAAGGTTTTTCCCCTATTACTTCCGATGCAGTAACGAAATCAAAACGACATTCTTGTGATAACCATATCCTGTTGCGTTTCTAATTCTGTAGGAATTTCATTGAAAAATCGTGAAAGGGTTGCCAGCTATGATGAATTTTGTAATTTATTGACATTTCTTTATCGAGCGATGTTGTCATAAAATTTCCAAATGGGAATGATCCTGCAATGACAATTAACAACAAATATTTACGTTTCAAAAATTTAAAAAGTTTGGACGATGGTAACCCTAAAATTAAATTCACTCCTATAACTTACAGCGCAGCCATTCAATCGAAACGAAATTCATAGGGTGGGTTTAACACAACGTGAAACAGCTATGATTCTAGCACATGATTGCCAGCACCGGATAATTTCGTAAATATTGCACCAACAGATGCTTCCACTTTCTATTCATAAGCAAAGCATTTACAATAAAATAAGCAACCGGTTTTTAAATGTTCAGAGTTTTGGAAATCTTTCGTATGGCAGCCCCAGACATAGTTTAATTGCTGAAATTTTCGATGACATCCTCGGATGAAAATGAAATTCAATGGATAAGTTGATTAAGCACGAGCATGTTATGGTAGATTTATTGCTGCTGTGTTGGACAAATGTTGCCAGCACTAAACATTTTCATCATTTGTCTTATAGAAAATGCTGTCAGAAAATGATATTTGTTCCTTTGAGTAAGAAATGGTTGATATGATACTACAAAGAAGTGTATAACGTCTTCACACATTTTTAAATCCCTCAAAGATAGCTTCTTCGAAAATTAGTTTTCTAGCAGTTCTGATGCGCTTGACTTTTTCAAGGTTATGTTGAATGTTTTGGTAGTTAGGAAATTAGAAAAGGCCCTCATAATGTGTAGAAAATTAATAGATATAATTTTCTGCTAGTCCTTTTTCTATTTTTTATCGGTGTGGTAGTTTATATTCGTTATTTCCTCCCTTGATTTTCAGCTGTTTTGCGCTACCACAGCAAATACAGCAACCTATAGAAATCTTACCGAATGCACTGGTATTTTGTGCTAGATCGTTTTTTTGCGGCATAGTTCTATTCTGTTCTGTATCGGACCTATTGATTACTAAAGTCAAACTATCGAGCATCTTCACAGAGACAAAAAGTATGATTGCGACCAAAAAGCATTATGTGGAAAACAACAGAGTGGTATGCACTTTGCTTTGTGTGCTATTGAATTGAAACACGAGTGCTCGATCGTTTCAATTTTTGAGGCAGCATTATATGTATATTATGTTTCTCGCACCCAACGCCTGGCAAATGACTCTTTAGATTTTTATAGCTCCAAGAAAACGTACACTCGAGTGAAAATACTTCTTTTGCAATAAATCTGTTCTAAGAAACTATTTCTTCAATACATCGTACGAAAAAATAATAGAGAACAGTTAGATCGATTTAAATGGAAATGAATTAGAAGTGGTGGTAACGAATTTGCTCGTTTTGTTGCTTTGTCGCATTTAATTCGTTTTCATAACGGAGACGAAAATCAAAACACGTGAGAAAAAAGGAAGTTTTCGAATTTGAGTCGGTTATAATATAAATCACATATTGCAATATAAATCATAAATTATGTGATTTGTGGAGGTGCCATAAGAATATTCTTGAATCGGATATTACTTTTTTTTCAATTTATTATGCTTCACACATGTAGCGTGAAAAAACAAGAAGTTGCAGAAAGCTCTCCGATTTCAAGAAAGAAAAGCAATAGAAACGGATTTTCAAAGGACGGATAATGTAACGTGATAAATATATAAGAAAAGTTAATCAGTAAAGTAGCATACATTATGGTAGCATGCAAGAAGCGCTAGACTATTACTAGCTCAAACTAAGCTAAGACATAGGAATAAAAATAATTCAAATACATAATCTTATATACTAACAAATCAGCGAGAGATGATAACCGCTACTAAAAAGTCCAATTAGTGCATCCAATTAATGCATCTAATAGGTGGATCATATCGATCAAAATTCATCAGAATTTTATTGTTTTTTTGCAAGAAGAATTGCTGCAAAGCAGTCATTGTGCAAAGCTATTTTTCAGCAAAAGAAAGAAAATTCAAAAATTACGCTGAAAAATCATAATTAAATTTTCGCTGATTTCATGAATTTTTCTTTTCGTGAAATTGATTTGAGCAAGAGAACAATCGGCGATAAGTGTGCAAAATATAATAGCTAATCTCTTTTGACTTCAGGGTGACGGTGGCGTGGCAGTTTAAAGAGTCGATCCGAGTCGCACTCGAGTCCACTCTCAATATTGTAAGCAAGACCACCCGACATCGCCCCTTTTATATCAGATGGGTATCATGGGGTTGAAGGAGTGCGTTTTCTTAACAAAACTTATGTTAGCGAAATTCACGATCAACGATAGGTGGAAAAGGCTTTTCTCTGGACATGCCACATATCACAGGCGAAGCAATGGTATTTGACACGCGGCTACAGTAGGTAGTTGTAGTCGAGAGTTAGCCTCTTCCAGTTGTGTTCAGTCAGCATGCCTGTCATAGCTCTGCATACTTTACTATTCTTGGCGAGGAGACATCCTTCATTCCTATGGTTGAGATCTAAAATACAGACCTTCCTGTGCTTGACCAAATAACAAGATACCAATCTCTTTTTGAAGGCTTCAACAACCCACTTCCGAAAAATGTTATATGCAAATGAGGTTAGCATACCTAAGGCGAGTTCAGAACTCCACTAGGGGCAGCTTGGAGCCTTACTTCACAATGGCATCAGTATTTCCATTTCTTCAGCACCACTGTGCTACGTTACTCAACACATATGCACTTTATTAAACCTGCACGCTGAGAAATTACCGAAATAAATATACTAACATCTTAATACTGTTATAGTAACATCATTGTCACTAATACATAATTTTAACAGCTCGATATTTTATGTTAGGAAGTTATAATATTATATTTGCAGTTTAACTTTATATATTAAGGCTGTTAACTTTTTATGTTAAGTGAACATATTTCGACAAAATGTTTTAACATCTTAACATAAATATACTACTATGCCTACATAACTGTATTAACTAAGGGTGGTGAATTTGTTGTTGACCAAAACATATACAGAATTGAAACGCTCAGACGCAGTGCTTCTCTCTCTCTCTCCCTCCACAGAAGTAACTCGTTGAAAGCTCACGCTCAAAAGGCTTGCAACGTAGCAGTGTTTTCAGGCAATTTTCGTACATGTAGCCCAACTTTGGCTTTTAAAAGAGCCCAAAAGAGGCCTAAAATATACCAAGAGTTTTTCTTGCTAGATACAAAAAATTCAAATATGTATTTATTTTTTGTGTAGTTATAGACAAACCTCCCATATCTTCGAAAATTATATTTACAATTTCATTTTTATTTTCTGATACAAGAGACGTCTAAATTGAACAATCCATTTTTTACAATCCATTTTTTGTATCATATATGGTGGTGTTTTACAGTCTTTGCAACAAATTTTGTTGCAATTCGAGTGAATTCGAATTCCCATCAAAAATTTCAAAACATTTAGTTGCATTTCATTTTGAATTTTAATTTTTATGGAATTTATCATATTCAAACATCCATCGACTATTATATGAAGTGCAGGAAGAGATAGCAATAAAAAAGCGTGCTTGCATATCTCTTTGAAAATTTGCACTCCAGCAGCAGATTTTGCTTCATAGGTCTTGGATCCAAATTTGTATGAATTTTGACCATTTACTCAAACTTATTAGTCTTTAAAGCGCAGTTTTAAATTTCAATCTTATTGCTGAGCACCTTCGACAAACGGTTCAATTATAGACTAGAAATGAAGTTTGAAAAAGTTGAAGTTTTAAATTCAACTTTGTACTTTATTAGTAGTTGAAACTTGAGCTAGTCAATGGTGTCCAAAAAGTCGCCAGTAGCCCAAAAATTTGATTTCGTAGCCAAATGCAACGGGAAGATAGCCCAGCTGGCGAGAAATCGCCAAATCTTGAACGTAGCTGTGACATAATCTCGTCTGTTTTTAATTCACTTCAGTTGAATTTTTGCGTGCCGCGTGAATCGTTGTTTTTCATCTGTGCCCAGTGTGCCAAAATCGGAATTTCGTTGAGAATTATTCTTTGTAGTTTATTCAAATAATAATAGTAATAATACTTAAACACATATTCTAATAATCAATTTTTAACATCTTCGAATAATAATTTTCATTTTGAATTCACAACAAACCACAATTCTAGTATTATGTGTAAAGATGTTAATATTATATATTGACATGCTATAATATGGCTAATAAAGGCGTTAATATAGGATATTGGCATGTTTATATTAACTGCTGGTATACAAATATAGCATTGTAAGACGTCAATATAACTTATTGCCATGTTAATATTAAATATTGGACAACAAATAAAATATTGTAACAGAAAAATTCACCACACGCATGTCAATATATAAAATTATAAGAATGCTGTGCGCTGGCAATATAATGTTTTTGCTAAGTCAATATAATAATGTTAAGAAATGTTTTTAATATAAATATATTAGCTGCAAAATATATTAAGGTGGAACAATGACTTTTTAGCGTGTATAGAGATCAGAAATGAATATATTAAAAACGGTGGGCTAAGATGTGTCCTCATAATATTTCTCTTTGAAATTCCTTGAAATTTTGTGAATAGGGCTCGATTGTGAAACATGGGTGGAGTAAAGCTTGTATAAAAAAGAAAACTATTTGTTTACTTACCCCCAGGATCCCACGATGAATCAGATAACTCATAACTAATTCTGCGGACAAGTTGAATAGTTGCACCATAAAAATAATTAGTTTTTCCTCAAAAATGGCATGGCAAATAAAGATCTTTGTTGGAAAAATCCATCCGATTTCGAAATGCAGTAACGACTTACACGTCCCAAAAAAACACACACTTCCAGCTAGCGAGGAAATAACACATATGAAGTGAGTTTTAAAATTTCCTCACTCACGAAACTGGTATTTGCTTTATGGATGAACGAGGCCTTATCAAAAAACCAGCGAGTGAATTTTTTTTCAACGAAAACAACTCAACAGCAACTTTATTTTTTCATTGAAAACGTTGAAAATGTGTGTTTACTTCATGTAATATGATCGTTTATTCTCTGCTACGAAAATATTCTTTTTCTTTCACTCTCCCGGCAAGTTTACGCATGAATAACTGCTCCAGGTACTTCACATCCTTCAAAATGCCCTCAACATTTGTTATGTTGTCACTCTGAGCAGCTTTGTTTTGTCATATATGATAAATATGTATATACACAGTGTATTTCGAAGTAAATATCGTTACGATTCTCAAGAAATTTATTTATATTAAAAGTCCTGCTGACGATATATTGTGAATGATGAATTTTTTTTCTCGTACTATGAAGCAGCTTTGTACCATTCACTGTTGTTTTGGAGCAGAAATAGGTAGAACGTAGATGTGTGCCAATTTTGATTTTAGAGTTACATACATATGTACATATGTATGTACTTATGTATGGCGCATAGAATGCCCCAAAGTACTTTTAACCTGGAACATTATACCCGTTTGATTGGAAAACAAAATTCGAACTCGATTGATAATAGGCAGTAATTATCGACAACTGAAGATTATTTTGGTGTATCGTATAGGTAGTGGGCGTTATACCTTCGCAAAACAATTTTGATTATGTTTTTCGTGCACCAGCGCTTCATAAGCTATACATTCAGTGTAAATAATACATCGAAAATATATGGTTGCCGTTCTAGCCGCCGCTTTTATTTGAATTTAATCTTTAGCTTAGAGTGAAAATTTAATCTAGGTAATCTAAGCAACAGATTTCTGTTAAAATCCCAACATACATACAGTGTAAACTGGTTTAACTGATTTACGAGGAAAATTAAAATTGGAATCACATTGCCCAAAAATTCATATTTTTTATACACACATATGTATCTATATCAGCGAAAAAAATTCAGGAGAAGATTTATGTAAGGAGTGGGTACATTCAAGTTAGGTTAGGTTAGGTTGAAATGGCTGCCGATCCCCAGAGACCTGACGACCGGCACACATAGGCACAAGAGAGGCCCGTTGTGATACCATACTAAATTAGTGACTCTCTCCTACTCACTAAAATCAGGAAACCATCTGCTTCCTTTGATAAAACGGACTATCGCCTTTAAATTGACCGGGGACAGTTCCGTCAGATTTGAGAGAAAGGGTGCACCAAGTACCGCCAATCTTCTCCTTGCCAAAGCCGGGCACTGGCACATGAGATGGAGGACGGATTCCTCCTCATCCTCTGAGCCACAACTCCGACAAAAAATCGTTAAACTCTACGCCCAGTCGTTGCGCGTGCCGCCCTATGAGGCAGTGGCCAGTTAACACACCGACAGTGCAACGCAGAGCGCTTCGAGTTAAGCCTAAAAGCTGCCTGGTGCGATGCGCATCCATGGATAACCAGGACTGCCTTGCTATCGCACAGGATGATTCCTCTGCCCAGGACTTCCTAGCGTCCTCAAGATATTTTTGCCTGATGGCCAATTTCACCGATGCCATCGGTATTCCTATTGTGGAGCAAGAGACCTCCGGTAACAAGGTTCCAAGCCTTGCTAGCTCATCGGCCTCACAGTTGCCCTGAAACCCCCTATGTCCAGGTACCCAAATCAATTGAACAACCGAATGTCTCGATATCTCCCTAAGAGATGCACGGCATTCAGCAACAATGATGGACACTGTACAAGGACCAGCAAGGGACCTAATAGCCGCTTGGCTATCTGTGAAAATACCAATATTGACCCCGAATATTCGATTACACAGAAGCCAGTCGATAGCCTGAAAAATAGCCGCAACCTCTGCCTGAAAGACACTACAGTGGTCTGGCAGACGGAGGGACAGCTTTAGATTCAGCTCGTCCGAGTATACACCACACCCGACTCTGTTGCTAAGCTTAGAGCCGTCGGTGTACACATGGACAAGCCCACTTTCGAGGGTGACGCTATCACGCCATTCATTCCTACCAGGAATGCGAGTTGTGAACTCCAGATCTAGTAGGCATTGCGGTGCGATGTAGTCAACCCCCGCTGGAGCGGGAACTCCCTCGGCCAAAATTCTCGCATGGCCGACTTCTGTTCTATTCCATGCCGAGATGCAATTAAGTCTCACAGCAGCAAGATTGGCTTGCTGTAAGATAAGTAGATTGGTTGGTAGCCAATGAAGCAGCACGAATAGTGCCTTAGTAGTAGTGGATCGGAGCGCTCCAGTTACCAGCAGTGCAGCCATCCTCCGCACTTTTTCAAGCTGCCGTTTGCAGGTTGCCTTAAGAGCAGCCTGCCACCAGAACGCTACCCCAAACAATAGAATTGGCTCAACCACAGTAGTATAAAGCCAAGCAACAGTACGAGGCTGTAATCCCCAATTCGCTCCAATGGCTCTGTTACAGCAGTAGAGTGCATTGAAAGCCTTCCGCGCTCTTTCTGCTATATTGTAGGTCCACAGCAACTTCGGGTCAAGGATAAGCCCTAAGTACTTGACCTTCTGGCTCAATCCAATGGAGACCCCATTTAGTTTGGGTAACTCAAATAAGGGAATTTTGTACTTTCTTGTAAACAGTACTAGCTCCGTTTTACTAGGATTCCCATTCAAGCCGCACTCACGACTCCAACGTGAAAGAATGTCAAGAGAGTGATTTAACCTCTCCGATAGAGTAGATAAATACTTTCCCGACACTGCCACAACTATGTCGTCCGCATAAGCAATCACTTTGCAGCCGGCACGGTCCAGTTTCATTAAGAGAGTATTCACCGTGATGTTCCACAGCAGGGGAGAGAGGACCCCACCCTGAGGTGTGCCCGTACTGACTCCTCGTCTTACGCTGACATTCCCCAGGGAAGAGATTACCACTCTACTTTTAAGAAGCTGCACAATAAAAGCGATCAGCCGCTCATCGACGTGTAGCACCGAGAGTGCCTCAACAATTGCGTTACACTGTACGTTGTTGAATGCTCCCTCAATGTCCAAAAAGGCAGCAAGCGTATATTCCTTTAGAGCAAGAGATTTCTCAACCTGCTCAATGAGGACGTGAAGAGCAGTCTCAACCGATTTGCCTCTGGTATAGGCGTGCTGAGACTGCGAGATCAGCACAGGATCTATTGATTTTTTAATATGGTAATCAATGATCCTTTCCAATATTTTAAGCAATACAAAGTTAAAACTTATTGGACGATAGTCCTTCGGCTTAACATGCGAAACTTTTCCTGCTTTAGGGATAAACACAACTCTAGTTTCCCGCCAGCTGGAGGGAACATACGAGAACCGTAGGCAAGCTTTGTAGATCTCTCTGAGCCATGGTAGCGATACTTCCATGGACTGCTGAATGTCAGCCGCAAGGACGCCATCAGGCCCTGGAGATTTAAACGGCTCAAAGGAGTTTGTAGCCCACCTTAGTTGAGAATCTGATATTCTGAACGGCGTTGTTGAGTTGTGAGCTTGCTCCGTTTGATGCACCGCTTCTAGAGGGCAATAATTGCCCGGAAAATGCGCGTCCATAAGAACGTTTAGTGTATCTGCGCACGAACTAGTCCAAATGTCCTCAGGGTTCATGATGCACCCCATAGCCTTTGATGTCGTGCTTAAGACCTTGCGAAGGCGATTTGCCTCGCTGAGACTCTCTACGTTTCCACAGAAAGATCTCCACGAGGACCTTTTTGCCTTGCGTACGGCATACTTAAAAGCCTTGAGCTTCGTTTTGTACATCGACCAGTCATTAGAACTTTTCGAGTTGTTGAACTCCCTCCTACACTCTCTTCGCAGGGTGCGGATCTCCATATTCCACCAGGGAGGCTTGGGATTCCCCCTGGCTATGGGTGGTTTACACGCTGCCCTGGAAGCGGAATTGAGAGAACTAGTGAGGGTGTCAACCGCCTGATCTAATTCATGGTAGCAGTCAATGCTCTTGGGAGCATTTTCCAGTGAGGATCGGACCATAACTTTAAATAAGTTCCAGTCCGTCTTTTTTCTGTTAACAAAGACTTCCTGCACATCAGAGCTGTGGCCAGCCACGTTAAACGAAATGTACCTATGGTCGGAGTAAGAGCACTCCTGTAGAACCCTCCAGTCACGGAGCAAATGTGAGTGCCGCCCACTGACCAAGGTAACGTCAAGAACCTCCCTACGATTTGAGGTAATGAAGGTTGGTTCACTGCCAGTGTTGGTGATGGAAAGGCCGTGGGCAAGGATGAAGTCAAAAAGTTCCTCACCACGGCCATTTGTGTTGGAGCTACCCCATACTTCATGATGCGCATTAGAATCAGCCCCTAGAAAAAGAGGCACCCCCATTTTCATGGCTTCAGCCACAACACCCTTGACAATGTCGCAAGGAGGGCTATCTCCATGATCGTGTGCCATGTACGAAGAAACAAACCAGTATGATCTCTGATCGATTTCCACTGCGACAGCCATGTTATCCTTGTCACAGAAATTGTGCAGTACAAGGACTTTAATGGTTTTCTTAGCAAGAATACAGACACGTGGCTTGTGCAAGCCGTCAGGTACTATCAGTCTGTATCCATTGGTACGTAACCCGCAAACCCGGTTTTTGGCAACCCATGGTTCTTGGATTAGGATTAGCTCCTCCTCTGTCTTGGACAAGCGGAGCAGCAGGGCAGCTGATGCTGCTATGGAATGGTGTAGGTTCACCTGCAGTACCTTCACCATCATGCTTTAGTTGATGAGGGTTAGGTCGAGGTCCTCCTCGGACATAGAAGCCTCCTCAACCCCTTGCTCTGCATCCAGAGTCATGAGGTCCAGGCAGCCACCCAACTCGGAGGTAGTACCGATGCTAACCCCATCAACAGAGAGGAATTCAACATCCGATTCCACATCAGATGTCGTCCTCGGACAGGCGACAGACTCTTCTTCAAGCGGCTCTCCGGCCGTTTGAGCCACCCGCTTTGGGTCAGGCCTTACAGTTTTCGGATCTCCCGAAACAGAGCTTTTTGGCCTGTCGCTTCGGTAGATGCGCAGGGTCAATGTTTCGACCCCATACCTAATAACACCCTTGCGGGCATCCAATACTGGTAGTGCCTCATCATTAATGATGAAAAGAGCCTCCCGCCGATTGTCTACTGGCTCGCCAATCTTGGCCACCCTCCAATCCCCCGTAGGAAGATCGGGGTTGAAGAGCCGCACTATATCCAGGACTTCCACTGGATTCGAATGGAAGCAAGGAGTCCATGTCTTGCACTAAATTGTTCTTTGAATTGAAATAACATTGGACTAAAAAAGTGTTGCCATCAAAGCTCGATGAAGAGAAAAAGAACATCAGAGAGTAAAATAGAAAAAAAATTTCTGTCTGATTCGACTAAACCAAAAATAGAATAGAATTCGAAGATACTGAATTAGTGAAAAAGCTTGCATAATCAATTGAAAATTGAAGTAAACCAACTTCAAATGGAATAAAGTTTGAGCCCTGGCTGCAAGTACGATCAATCCGAATTTTGCTTACCTGCCACTTTATCACAAAATAAAAATGCTACACGTTACAGTAGGATGTGAAGTGCAGTTGTCTTTTAAAAACTCTGGACCTCCCATATCCTAGTGCACCTTTTTACTGTCAGAGGCTTTCAATCAAACACTGCACGAATTGTCAGGCACTTTCACTCCGTACCAAAGAGCAAGTACACTAGAATATCAAGGATATAAGCCGTTTGAAGGTTCAACATACGCCTTTATGTTAGTGAGATAGTTGACCAAATTTAATGGTGTTTACAAGAGTTCGCAACGAAGGCGGTAAAAGGTAGGGTCTGACCGACCAGAGCCGATGTTCGGCTATAAGTGTTACATTCGGCCGAAGCCGAAAATGAAGCGAAACCATAACAAAATCAAAATAAATCGTTTTAATTCTTTAATGATATCTCCATTTAATTGTAGCATATTATTCGTTACAGAACTATTTATATTTTATTTTGCATATTAAAATTCAGGAAAAAAAGAGCAAAGATTCCTTTCGGTTGTATTTTTAATACATTTATAGTTATACTACATTTTTTCAGAACTGTGCATATCTAGTAATTGAATTCAAATAACCTAATGCTATAAGCTAAAAACGAAAGTTTTTGGGCATTTTCTCCTCGCAAATTAGCCCTTCTATTGGCATAAATCTGCCCAGCAGCGCTAAATATTTGCTCACCAGCTGTACTAGAGAGAGGAGCCGATAAATATTTAAAAGCTAGTTTCTGTAAATGATTGTAGAGGCTCGAAGCCCAGTACTGGAACATTCAGCGTACATCTTAACCGAAGGTTCGTTCAAATAGCGTGTAAGATGTTCTTCAAAATGCGAGTATTCTTCGATATTTGTCTGTTCAGGCGTTAATGACACCTTGTCATGGCTATCGTATAGATCAATTTTTGGGGAATCATTTTCCAAAAGTCGAAATAACGATGAATTAGATGGTATGATTTCTCCAGCTACCTTTTTAGATACTTCCGCATAACTTTTACGTAAGAACGCCAAAACTTCGATTTTTATATTCACGATTCGATTGTCAGTAAAGTATTTAGTTTTAAATCGAGGATCGATCAAAGCAGCAACTAACAAATACAGAGTATTTCTTATGTAAACAAATCTCTTGTTGACAGACTCACATAGCATTTTTTCAGCTAAATAATATATTCAGAGTCGTTATCTTTCAGGGCAAGTTTTGTGTTGACCATAGCAATCAAAGGAATAATTAGGGACACTGACGAAAAATCTACAGAAACATCAATCGTCGCTTTTTAGTCGGAACTTCTATTCCACGCTTTTGCCGGTTTTTTGTTACAGAAATCTTTCAAAATGCTCATACTTGGTGTAGTTCATGGAAATTATTATCGCAGCAGACTTGCAAGTTGGTTCCCACGTGCATTTCCGACTATTTCATTCAATTGCGTGAATTTCAGAAAGTCCAACTAACTAGAAACCGAATTTGAGGCCGAAGACGCTTTTTGTGGCCGGAGGTGACCGAAGCCGTAGCCGAAGCTGCGGTCGGACACTAGTAAAAAAGTTCTTAATTTCTATCGTTAGAGAAAATTTTGTATCAAGTTCTTATTTCCTTACTCTAATTGGTAGTTATGTACATCAAAAATGAAAATAAAATGAAAATACATTGCCGTATGTTTAGCATGGTATCAAAAAGTGCGCAATAATACTGCACATATTGCATTTTTATCCAACTGATTTGCACGATTCCGTCTGCAATCATGTTCGAATAAGTCAATCAGGTATGAAACGAGCACAAAAAGCGCTGCCACTACTCCCAATAGATGCATATAGGTACTCGTTTACCTATGCTGAAACACTGCAACTTAGAATCGCATATTTCAATCCTCCTATATTCATTCTCAGGATCAAAGCTCAGTAACGCGTTACTGAGCCGGGAGTACTTTTCTGTACCTGCATTTCATAAAAATGCTTTGGAGCATTGCAAATGATTGTATAGTGCATTTTTAGCGAGGTGGCTCTCGCATTTGAATATTGTGTATTTCAGCTCTTCAAACCATTTACAGAAAATAATGATGATGCTCTACTGCACACTAAAGACAGATTCGCTGAATCAGGTTTTCATATTTGGGAATATTCAGTTGTCAATTAAAATCAAACGGGTGTTTGAAAAGGCAAAAGTATCGCTTAAAAACATTCAGCACTTACGACGTTCGACTTTATCAATTTTCGATTATATATCCCATCAAATTTAATTAAAAGCTCAAATATCATATTTTATCTGTAAATATGTTCGTTAGCAGACATGACTAATAAACTTCCGCACAGATAGAAAACTGCTGCGAAACTTTTCTTTAGCGTTTGATGCCGATGCCGAGGATCCTGATTAGAAATTGCTTTGGTTTGGCTCCATGAATCCGCAGGAGAGATTAAACCACACCGTTTCGCAAAAGGCGCTTTCGTATTCGCAATGTATAAGCCTGACAAGTTTTAGATTAACATCGTTTGCTATTTTGTAATAACAACGACGTTCTCTATGAAACATAGCAGACTCTCTATGGTGGCTTCAATAAATACATACTTGTGGCATTGCCAAACTTTGTTTTCAGTAACACGCTACTCAACACACTATTTAATATTCTCAGTCCAGACACGTTCATCAAACGAATTCATTGGGCGAAAATGTAATTACGGCATGTTGTCAGAAAATCATTTTGCTGAAGAATAGAAAACAATTTTCGATGCTCAGGACAACAATAATGGCACCAATGTGACCGGCGTTAAAAGTGATATAAAAGCATAGGCACAAACTTATGGTATTAAGTTTGTGTGCACTTGCGTGCATACTCATAGGAACGAGCGAAGCTTTGAATGCACTTGTCACTTGCTTTGATGAATCGTTAGAAATAGCTGAATTTGTCACACCTGCTGTGCAGTCATAACTCTACTTCAGAGCGAGTTTCATCAAAGCAAGCTATTTTAGTGGTAATATTGAAAATACCGATGTGTTAGTTTGGTCAGCAGGAGGAAATTCAGATATCTAATGACTGTTCGAAATTTTCACATCGAATTGCGTTGCACTTCTATTATATTAATATTCGATCCAAACTTAGTTTAGTTACAATAACCGCTTATTTCAGAAATAACTTATACTGCCGTGCTAATCATAAACGCTCTATTTGACATTTTTTTCATTTTTGAGCTATCATCGGTTCAAAACCTATCTTTTGTGGAAGTATGTTAAAATCAATAGTGAAAAAATGCCCTTTCCATATATCTGCATGCTGTAGAAAACACAGATCAATGAATTCAAGTTACTTAAATGTAGATAAGGCGTTTATGCTAAGGACGGCAGTATACCTTGTCTGATATCCACCAACTACTTCGGTCCCATTTTATTTTGCTCTCATTTTCCATGCATCTTTACTAAGCCGAAATTGAACACGTATGTATACCAGCGTTACCAGACATACGGAAATTATCGTAGATTCAAGGTGATTTATTAGAAAATCTAGCCTACGGTTCAAATAAATTACCTTGTATGAGCCCTACGGAAATTTCAACTTGGGTGTCAAGCACACATATGTACCTTTACTTTCAATTATTCGAAAACAAATACTAACAAATTAAGTGAAAAGTCAGATATCTTTGAAAAATATCCATGATTATGAACAATTACCACATAACATGACAAACAATGACATCTACATAGATCAATTTCAACAACTCATCTGGGAAATTTAATTAAATCCTCAGACACCGATTTAACTAAAAGTTGCTTCCCGGACTCGAAGATAGCTTCCAATTTGAAGTTAAAAAGAACTAAAGGAAGTGAATTGGAATTGTTTTTGCGGGATGATTAAAATTGAACAACTTTTTATTTACATTAAAAATTTTATTCTACATTGAAAATTCTATTTTGACAAAGTGGTTTCGAAAGTATGCACTGATTCTCATCAGACACCAGCACACAGTGCATACTTGACTGGCGTGACCACTTGCATTTGGAAATCATTACATTTTTATTTATGCTAGTTGTGACAAATTTTAACATCTCCGACTTATTTCCATGGATATAATTGTACTTAGTAAAGGTAATTGAATTTGATCACGGTTCCCTTCTTAATGTAAATAAAAAGTTGTTCAATTTTAATCATCCCGCAAAAACAATTCCAATTTGATTCTGCTTTCGGAGGCTGATTCCGGAAAACGATCGAGTTTCCCGTTTCAATGTTCTCAGCTTTGAAAAGCTTTAGAGATGATATACGTTGTCCATGCTAATTTATAGACAAGAAGGGAACCGTGATCAAATTCAATTACCTTTACTAAAGGAAGTGCTTTAGTTAAAAATGTAATAGGGTCTAGCAAAAAAAAAAACTTGCTCATAATTTAAGTAAGTGCAAATTTAGTATCTTTGTACACTGAAAAAAATTCACATGGCGACCTGAGCTATGTAACACAGCGCATTATTTATTGCGCCATACGCTATGTACATAGTACTCTGAGCTATGCAATATGGCTCCCCGCACCATAATGTCAGAATCTACATAGCGCATGGTCCTATGTAACATGGTGCAGCATTTATGGTCCCACACGCTATGTACATAGTACCCTGAGCCATGCAGTATGGCTCCCAGCGCCATAATTACATGGCGCAGAAATTATGGCCCCACACGCCATATTACATAGTACCATGAGCCATGTAATATGGCTTCAGTTGAAGAAGATAACTCCAATTATAACTCGCAGCCATACTGTGTGAGGGAACTTATATATGTGAGTATCATTAATAGAAGCACTGCGGCCCGATGAACCCACACACTTTGGCACAGTTCATAGTCATATCCTTGACGTAAGATTGTCGCAAAACTTGCATCACAATCTGCGACTGACTGTCCTCGATGAACTACCATCCGACCACAAGCCGGTACTCTGCATCATAGAAGATGTCTTCATTGACGAGCCCATTCGAATGATGAAGAGAACAAACTGGAATGCTTTCCGAGACGCAATGGCGAATGAAAATTTCGAAGAAACACTCGAAACCGCCAGCGACATAGACAGAGCAATCAGCACTCTGACAGCCAAAATCAAGCAGGCACAAGAGGACAACACGATTCATACTCCAACAAAGGGGAGCAACCCTTACGAACTCCCAAGAGAAATAAAAAATCTCATAAGGAGGAGGAACAGAATGCGGAGAAGAACTAGGCGTACGGGTGACCCTAGCACTAGAACGGAAGCAAACCGGCTGACAAATACCATCAGCTGTCGGATCTCACAATTCCGCAATGAGAAGTGGGGTGACTTTCTAGAGAGCATGGAGTCTGGAGATAAAAATTACTGGCGCATGACGAAGTACTTTTGCCAAAAAAATAAAACCGGGCTAAAGTTTGACGATGCTGGCAAGGCGGAGGCCTTCGCCGGGGTGTTGGAGCTGCAATTCCAAGAAAACCGTTCTCTGGAGGATGACCTTAGCGAGGAAGAGCAAGTTTCTGAGTCTGTTGATACCTTTCATACAACTCATTGCATCATTTCTCCAGGGCAGAACTTTTTATGTTAGAATTAACAATCATCTCTCGTCAATGCGGACAATAGAAGCTGGAGTCCCGCAAGGTTCACCACTCTCCCCAATATTGTATAGTTTATACACATCAGACATCCCCGATATGCCCAATGCAAAAGTAGCCTTGTACGCCGATGATACATGTATATTTTATACCTCAAAGCACGCAGAAGCTATATCTTCAAACCTGCAAACCTACATAGATATGTTACTGGATTATTTCCAGAAATGGAAAATCCAAATTAACGCCGAGAAGACGCAAGCCATCTTCGTAACGAGACGACAAAGACAACAACCACCACAACTAACAGTCGACAACCAGATGATAGACTGGCAACGGACAGCCAAATACTCTCATGGACTACACACATAAAGAACAAGAGACAGACAATTAATGGAATTTTAAGTAGACTACAACCATTGACCAGACCAGACAAACTTAATATGACGAACAAGACGTTAATCTATAAACAAATAATAAGACCAATGTTGACTTACGGAAGCACTGCGTACTATCAGACTTGCAAGACAAACAAACGCCAAGTGCAAATCTGTCAAAATCTCGCTCTGAGAAAAATATTTAGAATTCCATGGTATGTTAGAAACACAGACATACACAGAGAACTAAGGATCGACCCGATCGACATTTACATACGTGACAAGACACTAAAACTATTTGACAGACTAGACGGACACCCTAACAGTACCATGGAGGAACTGAAGTATATCATCAACCGACCTAGTGATCGATACCCTAGCCTGCGACAGCTAACGGCATAGTGCGGAACATCTGCACTAAGGGATGATTTAGTGTTAAGGTGAGGAGTGAGTTGAGCTGGAAAAAGACGCCCACCCAGAGGAGGGGAGTCAGAGTGCCGAAAGCACTAGCTCCAGAAATAACACAGTTCCAAGAAGTACTGCGGCCAGACTTGGCTAATTCCCGCCAATTGTGCTACCTAAAAGTTGAATTGGCGGCGGAAAATTTTTGATTTCGCGGGTTGGTGGCCTTAGGGCTATATAATGTTTATGAAAAACTGAATTTGAAAAACTGTGTATTATTTTGAAAAACTATATTTGGGCCATATTTAAAACTTATTAATCGGGACATATCGAACCACTTGAACAATCGAACTACCGCGCACACAATTTCATGAAGATAATTAACTCTGCACTGAAAAAAAAAATTGCGCCAGACGCCATGTACTATAGTCCTCCATGCCATGTACCATAGTCGTCCACGCCATGTACTATAGTCCTCCACGCCATGTACTATGGTCCTCCACGCCATGTACTATAGTCCTCCACGCCATATGCTATAGTCCTCCACGCCATGTACTATACCTCCACGCCATTTGCATGGCGTAGAGGACTATGTTACATGGCGTGAAGGACTATAGTACATGGCGTATAGGGCTATAAGCATAGCGCCTGCTCCTATGTACTTTTCGCCATGTATTATGGCGTGTGGCGCTATATTTTATCACAATCCCCAAATCGACTATGTACATGGCGTCTGGCGACTATGTACATGGCGTCTATGTACATGGCGTCTGGCGTCTGGCGCTATGTGTTTTTTCAATGTAGACGGTAATAGTCCGGGAGGCAGCGTTGCATTTTGGATGGTGATTTCACGCCGCTTGATTTTGCATGTAGCCGATAGCTCATATATAGGTAGGAATGAAAATAAACGTCAGCTGTCAAAATCGTGGTGGGCCTGGTTGTGAGAACCTGTCAAACCTGCAAAAAAATGTTGGCAAAAAAGTGATTTCACGCTGCTTGAAAATTCGTCCAAGCAATGCTTATAGGATAAGAATACATATAAAAAAAAGTCAGCTGAATAAATAGTGGTGGATTGTACGTCAGCCGAGGGCATAAACCTGTAAAAAAATGATTCATGCAAAGTGATTTCACGCTCGATGAAACTAATACAGCTGACTCTATAGATCATAACAATCATGAAAACAATCGTCAGCTGTTTATTTAACGGTGGTAAGACCGTCAGCTGAGCCGTTATAATTGCAGACCTGGTATATTTTGCAATTTAATTATTGGTCTAACTGACGATTTTTTCCCCTCAATTTCTCTAGCTGACGTACATTTTTACTTAATGTACTGTTTACGTAATCATTTACAACAATTTTAAGTGACTTGAAATCAATTTAGACTAAAATTTATGATTTTAATCTAAATTTCTATTAATAAAAAGTATAATTATGTCGATATAATTATTTTTTTATTTAAGACAGAGGTGAGGGCAAAATAATTCTGAATATTATTTACTACTTGACAAAATATATTGATTATTTATTTGAAACAAACATACATTCTCAAATTTCATTACTAATAATCGAACTTTTTATATTTAAATTAATCAAATCCATTAATAATTTTTTACATTTTAATTAAATTTTCTATATATATTGCCATATTTTTCTAAATATTTTTGGTCTAATCCTCTGATGTGTCCGATTCCATCTGGTCACTTTCGCAGCTATCATCGGACGTATCAAAAGCTGATTCTTCTTCTGTAGTTTCGTCACTATGCTCAATTTCTTCGTCCTCTTCGGTGCTTTCTGGAAATGAATTAAAAGAATTATTATTTATCATTGATTTATTCATAAGTTTTTACAGAAATTGACAATTACCTATAGTGTTGACAACGCTTGTCACGCTGGTGATACTGGGTGGAATTTGATTCCCGTCGAACCATTTAAAGACATATTTATCTTCATTCTGTTCCCATCCATAGTCCGTTGGTGCAGATTCAATTGGGACTGCTAGATATGCATGGGTCCAGAGGTGGGCTATGTAAGATGCACGCAGAATTTGCTGATGTAACTCAGACTTACATGGCGGAAATATCGCTCCATCAATTGAATTTTTGAAATTCAACACATCACTTTTCACATTCATTTTATACATCTTCGTAAATGTAGCAACTCGTGCTACATTTACGTCGCTGATACTTTTAAAGCCATAGATTCTGCAAACGAATTCTTCAATCGTTTTTTGAAGCTCATACATTTCACTATTGTTTATGTTCGCAATATTTGAAAATGCTTTCATGTATGATGCTGAATTTATTAAAATTTTGTAAGGATTTTTTTTGCCTCGTCTGTAGAATGCCGGATTAAAATCACATCCTGTGAACGCGTGGAACCCTGGTAAAGATGAGCATAAAGTATTTCCGAGCATTCCGTACAATCTATTGATATTAATGTATCGTTTAGCATTACCGGTTCCAAAGAGAATGGTAATTTTTAAATCTCTGCGAATATGCTGCATGTTGCCCAATAATATAATCAAAATATCAGTGTCCGAGCATCTTATAGTCACGTGTGCATCAAAATCGATATGACAAACATGGAAGACCATTTTTGTGTCACTTTCTTCGTGAGCCTTGCAGTCTAAATCCGGGGCTATACATTTGATTATTTTCTCATTTTGAGTTACGTACTTAGAGCATGATTCATAATTGATGTAAATGGTTTTCTCGCCAATGGAAGAAGCCATGTAACTATTTTCCCAGTCCTTACAAAGAAACTTTACTAATGCATCCTTGAAGTTAATGTTTTTCATTTCGTTAACGAAATTTGATGGCCGCACTTGATCCGGACTTTTTATATTGAAATATTCACCCTTTATCGTTCCTCTCATTGTATTTTCATGGTCTTTTATCGATGGAGAAAAATATCGATCGAATGATATTATAACAGTACGAGCAGTGGTGGCAGTGAAAATTTTAAGCAGTTTTTGTGAAATGCTCCCAAACGTTAGTGGAATATCCGTCATGGAATGTAAAATAAAAAACCCATCACATGCTTCAGGTGCATTGGATTCTATATTTTCTTCTAAGCATTTCAACAATACAGATTTGTCAGTTTTACAAATCATTCCATCTAAGTGACACATAGCTAATGGAACTGGTGTTAGCGGATATGTGAAAACTGCATCAATGTTTAGTGTTGTTTGTAATGACAATAATAGTAACTGCCCAAATAGATCACGCTGCATTCGTACTTCAACGATTTTCCCAGCAACAGACATTTTTTTCTTTTTTATCATGTTTGCAAAAGTCATTATTTTGTTTTTTTTAATTGATTTTTCAAATCTATCTACGTTGATGCTGCATTCATTAATGAATGTTTCACGTTGTTCATTCCCCAACTCCTCTACGTGAAGCAAGAAATTGGCAATATCAGTTGATGCAGCTTGTCCCGTAGATATATTAAATAAAAATTATTTATCCAAATCTTTTGAAAATGGATTGTTCTGTCTGATGTGTTCAACTAAATTTTGCCTTTGAAGAGAATATTTTTTAATCCTTTTCTTATCAAGGTCAACAGTAATATCTTGATATTCTTTCAAACCTGCTTGTTCCATTACATAGCTGACGATTTCCGTACGAATACTATGGCTCTTACACCAACGTTGGCGGGCAGAAATTGAATTAGTTGAATGAACTATGCCTGTTAATTTGTTTGCAGCATTGGCATTTATTGTTTGCTCCAAAGTTAGGTCAACAGGCTGTCTTGAAAATGGTTTGTCAGTTCTTTTGACCCCATATGACCCTTTTTCAAGTTGCAATTCTAATCCTGGATGGCTAGTGCTTACTTTCATTAAATTTTCATGGTATATTACCGTATAACGCGAATAATTTTGTTGATTGAAAGCAAAGAAAATATTTGTGATTTTAGGCAATACATATTTGAACAATTCCAGATCTGGTTTTCTTATACTCCGACTTAATAAAAAATAATAATTAATGAATTTGATGTAAATCATATAGAATTGAGCAGTTTTCCCAAGCTTGCCAACCAGTGTTGCCTGTTCATATACTTTATATGCGTCCAATAACGTTTTTAAGAAAAAGAGGGAGAAGAAGAATCAGTTTCTGATACGTCTGATGATAGTTGTGAAAGCAACTAGCTGGAAACAGACACATTAGAAAATTAGGGCCAAAAAAAACTATTTAGAAAATTTGATAATTTGCAATAAGATTTAATAATTTATGTTTGTTTCAAATAAATAATCAATATATTTTGTCAAGTAGTAAATAATATTCAGAATTATTTTGCCCTTACCTCTGTCTTAAATAAAAAAATAATTATATCGACATAATTATACTTTTTATTAATAGAAATTTAGATTAAAATCATAAATTTTAGTCTAAATTGATTTCAAGTCACTTGAAATTGTTGTAAATGATTACCTAAACAGTACATTAAGTAAAAATGTACGTCAGCTAGAGAAATTGAGGGGAAAAATCGTCAGTTAGACCAATAATTAAATTGCAAAATATACCAGGTCTGCAATTATAACGGCTCAGCTGACGGTCTTACCACCGTTAAATAAACAGCTGACGATTGTTTTCATGATTGTTATGATCTATAGAGTCAGCTGTATTAGTTTCATCGAGCATGAAATCACTTTGCATGAATCATTTTTTTACAGGTTTATGCCCTCGGCTGACGTACAATCCACCACTATTTATTCAGCTGACTTTTTTTATATGTATTCTTATCCTATAAGCATTGCTTGGACGAATTTTCAAGCGGCGTGAAATCACTTTTTTGCCAACATTTTTTTACAGGTTTGACAGGTTCTCACAACCAGGCCCACCACGATTTTGACAGCTGACGTTTATTTTCATTCCTACCTATATATGAGCTATCGGCTACATGCAAAATCAAGCGGCGTGAAATCACCATCCAAAATGCAACGCTGCCTCCCGGACTATAACATCACTTGTCAAAAAACAACTTGCATAGTGGTAAGGTACTGTGATAAAGCTTCTGGTGTGGTCAAAAGTAGTTTCTATGAGCTGGTAGATATAGTTTAAAATGATCAGTTGACACCAAGCAAATATATTTTTAATTCAATAACGTCTGCATTTGAATCAAGGAACATACCGAAAGAAAATATAATCGGGTTTGGAAGTGATGGCTACAACTTGATGATGGGGGAACATAACTCTGTTTCAGCATGTTGAAAACAAATTTGCCCGGGTATAAAAGTATTCATATGCATTTTTCACTCAATACACTTGCGAGCTTCAGCCGCATGTAAAGCCTACCCCAAAGACTGCGAAATGTTAGCAAGGGATATTCACAGTTATCTCAGACAAAGTAGCAAAAGACAAGCGCTTTTAGTATCTTTCCAAGCATATTTTGATTTGGAGCCTTATAAGATCTGCGGCCAGTACAATCAAGATGGCTCTCCTTAGGATGTGTCGTTCACAGATTAATTTCACAGATTAATTGAAAATTTGAGTGTCCTTCAAGTTTTTTTTAGTGATCAGTGGCTTAGCAGCATATTTCATCGGCCAAAAAAATTGTCTATAAATTACAAAATCCATTGACGAATGTATATTTGTTGTTTCTACACTGGATTCTTCCAACATTCAATGCAATCAATGCATTTTTTCAGTCTTCAAAAGTGGTTTGAACAGAAGTTCATCATAAACTATCTGTAACGTTTACCGAAATTTTATTATACTATATGAAGAGCTCTTGCGTTCAGACTACAGCTATTGAAGCTTTCAATCCAAATTTGCAAGAAATGATTTTGCCGATCGATAACATATGTACATATATCTTCCAATAGCGGTCGTGTTAGAACTTGATGAAATAAAAAAAGTTCTAAAGGATCGATTCGAACCACAATGCCCAGAGTTCAGAAATCAATGTGTTCAGTTTTATAGAGTCAGTTGAGGAGGAATAAAAAAAGGATTTGATTTTGACGATCCCATTTTAAAACATATTAATATTCTTAATCCCAATGAGGCCACCAATTTTCACATTAGGGACACATATCCGTCACTTTTTCATGTACATAAATATTCGCACGAAAATTCCAGTGCAATATTTAGATAACGAAAGGCGTAGACTAGCGACGTTCTCACTTCCACGAGACTTGACAGACCCCGATTTATCAATTTTAAACTACACAAAATTCTTGACCATGAAGGCGCAAAAAATTTGAGAACCTAAGTCGTTTTACCTTAAATTTAATATCTCTCGTACATTAAAATGCAGAGTGTGAGAGAATTTTCAAGAAGATTCATATAATTAAAAACAAATTCAGGAATAGAATGAAAACCAGATACTGTAAATGGGACTGTTTTAGCATCAGAGATGTCAAAAGTTGTGGGTGCGTTGAGTTTTTGAGCCAACTGTTTTAATATACGATAAAATTAAATCAGACATATATAGTAAGATAGAAAACTTTGCAGATTTTTCTTTCACAATTGAATAGTTGCCATAAAATTGTTTAACTGATATCTCTTTTTTCTGAAATTTTATGACTCAATAAAGTAGTTTTTTTTAATAATTTTGTTATGGAATAAAGTTAATTCATATATTGAACTGTAAAAGGTATTTTTAATTTTCAAATTATGAAAAAAAAATCCTCAAATACGCCTACGGATAAAGCATCTAAAACAAGATAATTTTCTTGCAAGGCTACGGTAATTTATTAAACGGATTCTGGCAACCCTGATGTATACCCACGTATCTTATTATCACCTGCATTTACATCAGTGCATTCGAGAGTAGTATCTAAATACCTTCTTGCTCAGAGGCCTGATAGGAAGATTACGGTTGCTTGCAAAAGAGTTTACTTTCAAAGCCTAATTGGTGCAGACACTGAGCAGGAAATAGCTTATTTCGTGGAAATGACGATATTCCAAACACAGTTTTTATTGATTTTCGAAAAAAATCGAAATAGAATCACTTTGCTCTAAAAATACACACATACGTACATATATGTGTTGCGTTTTTTTTTTTGCACTCTTGGACAGGGTAAGTGAAGATAATTTTCGGTAAGTACATTGAATACAACAATAATCGCTGTGATTATAATAATTCGATGATTATAATAATTCAAATTATTATAAAAATTTCAGAGCTGACTGTAAACGATTACTTACATAGATTAGACTCCAAAAATTATGTTCGCAAAATGATTTTGGAATTCATCGACTCTATCAGAAAATAAAAATTACTCCCAACGACGATGTTTATGGATGGTATATCCAGCTCAGATAAAAAAGGAATAGCATCCACTTTTTCTAAGGTCTTTAGTGATTCTTCAAGTCACTAAGTCCACCTACTACCGATACTAATAGGACTATTTCAAATTTTGTAATTGCTTTAAATAGTTTTATCGATAAACTAACTTCTTTTGATGAAATTCCACCTGTATTTCCAAAAAAAATATGCTCTTAATTTAGATCTTGCACTTCTGCACATCTTCAATAGGTCATTAAATTGTGGCGTTTTCCGAATGTGTGGAAATCTAACTTTGTAATTCTCGTGTTTAAATCTGGAGAGAGATCAGATGTACGAAATGACCGCCCTATTTGTATTCTATCAACAATACCTAAAGTTTTCGAAAGTCTCATATCCGCTTACATAGCCCCAATGTTAAGGCCACTACATCTTCACAATCACCATGTTTTTTTTAAAAATGAAACCAATCTCGACTAATTTGTTTACTTATCATGATTATCTTTACAAATCACTTGAGTCATATCATCAAATTCAATCTATTTACACAGATTTTAGTAATTCTTTTGATAAAACTTAAATCTGCTAACGAAAAAGTTTAAAAACTTCGGAATTCATGGAAAATTTCATGATTGGTTCTGCAACTAACTACGAGGACGTTCTCTATTAGTTAACATTAATAACCATTATTCTCATCTCTTTTTTCCATCTTCAACTTAATTTTTATAAACGGTATCAGTTTAATTTTTCACGATGTTCAATTTTTGCTATTTGCTAACGATTGTAAAATTTTTAGAACCATTACATCATGAGCTGACATTGAAATTTTTCAGTCCAATCTAAACAACTTTCATAATTATTGTGTAACCAACTGCCTAAAGGTAAACATAAAGAAATATCAATTTATCGCCTTTAATGGAAGTAAAACTTATTACAACTATACATACACAATTAATAATCTACCACCAAAGTATATTGACAGTGTGAAAGATCTTGGTGTAACTCTTGATACCACCCTTAGTTTTATCCCTCATATAAAAGGTATTGTTAACCAAGCAAATAGAATGTTGGGTTTTATAAGAAACACTCAAAACTTTTATAACTCAAATACAATAAAAATACTTTAATTTTCTCTTGGGCGCAGCAAACTTGATTATGCGTCAGTGCTATGGAATCCATATTATAGTTTTCACTATAACATGGAAAAATCGAAAAAAAATCCCTAAAAACTCCTACTAGACCAACAGGAAGCAGCAACATTTTTTACCTTCATAATTTTAAAAAAAATTTTAACATCCATTCCCCTTTAGAACGCATGAAGCGTAGGAAATAAACTATGAAGCTATGTTCATTCGTTTGATGTTGAGGTTAGTTTGACAAAATCCATTTTTACGCAGCCTGAATCATTTCTTTGAGATATTAATCACTAATTTATTAAGTTCTGAACCTTTCAATTTATATATTATTAGCTAGTAATAAGTTGAATTTATTGTAGTATTTGCTTTAATGGACAACTTGTCAGTACATAAATTAATATTTTCAGGGGAGTGCCAGGTCCATTAGTATATGCTTAACGACATACATATAATGAACGAACAAGTAAATTTGGAAGTCTCATATTTGTAGAATAGAAATTGGGGGCACGCTTTTTTGCAAAAACAATGAGCAGAAAAAATGTTGCTGAAATAAAGAGATTTTTATGATTTAATAAAAAAAGCGAGAGAAATCAGGATTTACAAACCAATGAATTTGCTACGATACCTACAACATGGGACCAATTGCTTAGTATGATGATGTGGGTGGTCAGTTCAGATATTTTTCAATATTTTTCAATTTATAAATCTAGTTGGTTTCAATGCCAAAAAGTTTTCAATAACTGATTTTTTGATGTAGGGCCTCAATTCGCAGTTCTATGACTTAGTTTATGCGAGATCCTAATTTAATCTCGATTCGGGATTATCCCAAATATCGCGTCGTATAAACGAGCAAACTTGGAATCAGGATTTTGCGAAATTCGAATTGCGTATATCCATAGAAACTTATTTTGCGAACTAGCTTACACGCACATAGAAACTGAGCGGTATAAATATGGCAAGATAGGAAGTTTAGGTTACGTTGAACATTTCAGTTAACATACGAAGAAGACAAGAATGAATGTAAAGAGCCATTTGGTGTTAGCTGAACTTTTCATTTACTCGTTTTTGTTGTTTCTGAGGCTTCATTTCAAACTAAGAATGAATTTCACAAAAAGGATAATTGACAACAGACCAAGTGCACAGCGTTTATCACAAGTCGGCATGCTGAACAATCACTTTCATTTACACATTTCATATGCACACTCACTCATAGTCATCGGGCGTAAATCCAACTGTTCGGGTTTAAGCTGAAATTCGAATTTGACCGTTTATACGACGTTCTAACTGATATAATCCCAAATCGGGATTCAATTAGGATCTCTCATAAACTAGGTCTACATCGGCCAGCTTAGTTGCAGCTAGATAAACTGGAGTATAGAGGGTGATTCATTACGAGGTTTGAATATGCTTTTTTTCACAGTTCACGCGTGATTCCTGTCAAACTGTAATGTTATATTTATTCAGTTTTGTTTGACAAATCATGACTTAGGTTTGCGTCGTGTTTTTGGTGAATGGGCTCTGAATCAGCTCAATGAAAATCCGCTGTTTTATAGCGAAATTTAGTTCAATGATGAGGCACATTTTTGGCTCAATGGATACGTCAATAAGCAGAATTACCGTATTTGGGCTGATGAACAACCTGAAGAGCATCAACAACTACCACTACAGCCACAGAAATGCACAGTTAGGTGTGGTTTATGGGCCGGTGAAATCATCGGTCTATATTTTTTCCCACAATGAGTCCGGTCCGAACGTAACCGTCAATGGTGACCGCTATCGCACCATGATAGCGGATTTGTTGGTTCCTGAAATTGAAATTCGTGGTATCGGTGAACTTTGGTTTCAACAAGTCGGCGCTCTTTCATATACATTGAGAGAAACAATGGGCTTATTGAGAAATCATTTTGGTGAGAGCCTGATTTCACGTTTTGGACCAGTAAATTGGCCACATAGATCGTGTGGTATCACACCTTTAGATTATTTTCTTTGGGATCACACGAAGTCTCTGGTCTTCAGGGAAAAGCCAATTTCAATCAACGCTTTGGAAGCCAACATTACTCGTGTCATTCGCTAGATACCGGTTGATATGCTGGAACGCGTCGTCCAAAATTGGACCCTCAGGATGGATCATTTACGGCGCAGACGCGGTCAACATTTATATGAGATCAACTTTCAATTCACAATAAAATGTTTACTATAGAATTCAACTTTATGCCTTTTAATTGAGATTAAAAACCACACCTCATAATAAATCACCCTATATACATCAATACAACTCCAGCATAGATGCTAATTTACTAGAAATTTTACAAATTCTGGTTAATACGTGGGCCAATTTATCCTCAATCACATCGTACTTTGAACTATTTTTTCCAAATTTTCTAATGCATCTAAATAATACTGAAGCTCTCCTACAAACTGGGCTTAAGGCTGGCTTCCAGTAGCCAGTGATGCAATAAATCAATGGAGGACCAGCCATTATTAAGAAACCCGAAGGTCACGCATACAGTCCACGTTGTACATTTAATAATCTCAGCAATCAACACAGGTGAAACTTTGCAAAGACAAGCATTTACGCCTGGATTTAAGGCAGAGTGCGTGAAAACTCCTACTGCAAATGCCATCATAAGATATCGGATTAATGTCAATATCTTCTTCGCAAAGCCTATACGGTAAAGTTGATAAACATGATTAAAAGTTGTTAGCCATTACTAATAGTGTGACTGTTATTTATATAAACTTATTTTAATTATTTAATTCAAAAAGAATGCAAATGGCTGATAAACACATAGTCGGCTAAAAATTTGGAAAATTCCTCATTCTACAAGATCGGTAATTCTTCACAAAATTACCCATTTTGGAGCATCCTAATTTGTGTTTGCATGAATTCACAATTGGATAACCAGATCAAAATCAAAGTCACAGCATGCATTAGCCTCAAATAGGACCAGATCGAATAGAATGTTTTTAACAAAACAAAGGCATTTCGCCCTATAACTGACATTAACTCTAAGCCAAGTTCACATGTAACCTACTATGTGACTTACCTCAACGTTCTCCTGCAGATTTAAAACAAATCTGAAAGACTTTTGGTGTTAATGCTAGCAAAGAGTTGCTAATATGGGTTATTTCGATTATTGCAAAAGTAGTATGTAGTTGTGTGTAGTAGTGTGTACTACAATCAAAGTTTCGGATGACCCAATCAAATTCGATTCACTCACGGGTGCTCTAAAAAATGCAAGTACCAAATTTTCTTATCTTTTTCACTTCGATCCGGTTGTGAGTCGGAAATTTGATTATAAAATCTTAATCAGCCATATGAAACCTGAAAAAATATTTACACATTTTTATGCTTTCCTTCAAAAATTCGGTATCTTTGGTTTCGATGTGCTATACATTTTTGAAGGCTAAATAAAGACATGATATTTACCTAGATGACAGTGGCTAGTAATCTTGAAACAATTCAATCATTTAAGTTTTATAACTGATGAAAAAATATCCCTACTCTGCTGAAAAATATTTAGAAGTTTTTGATCAAATCTTCATATGTGGCGTCATCATCATCTCTAAAAGAAAACAATTTCATTACGAGAAGGGTTCGAGACCCAGCAAAATGAAACCTCCTTTTTGGAATTATCCTGCCACTGACAAAATTTTTTCCTAAAAAACTTCAATTTGTTTTCGTCAACTATCAGTACAATTGATTTTTGTGTTTTACACAACACAACTGTTCGATTAGAGCTGCGGTTACAGTTGAAATATTCTTTTGAAATATTGTGTGGATTATACTATATAATAAATAAATATAATAAATAAATCATTTACACATTTGTTTGAAGCATATTTTTGAGCCCATTCTCATGGTGAAGGCATTCGAAATATAATACACCTTATCTATTTATTTAATCACTAATTATCCTCCTAAATAATAATAAACCGAAATCTGGTCCACCTTGTGTATTGCGTATCTAAAAACTACTGTGCCGCTTTCTCTATTGCCAATTTTGATAAACAAAAAACCCAATAGCGCACCAAGCAAAATTAAACGATTGGTTCCAATTCCATAAAAAATGCAAGCAAACTCTGTTGCAGCACACTTGATCATCTCCCCAGCTCTTCACTGCTAACAATTTGCTTTTCAGAGATGTAGCAAACAAAATCAATCACATGTCAGTCGTATCAGTAAAACCATGTAGCGGACGAGACGACGAGAGGACGTCCAACTTCCTGTTCAAAGTCAAACTCTATTTTTCGATTTTCGAACTTTTTCCTGCCTTTATTGCAGATTATATAGCCGGAAAAGTGCAGCCAGACTTCACCTGTTCTGAAATAAGTTTTCGACAGGAGCTGTACTCAACGGTCGGAAAAGGCAAATATTCGTATATGTTCACTCGTTGTTACTCAGGAATCGTTCGATGATAAAGCCAATGCGGCAGGGCACGACAGATAGAATCTTTTTACAGGGTATCGCAAAACTGAAATGAGGAGTAATTACTTGAACTTACCAATCATGAAGCGAAACATATGTAATATTTTCTGAGTGTTTGGATGATTCTTCTAAATAGTATTTTCACGTTATGAAGTGTTTCTAAAACCATTCCATTTGCGAACGTGAAAGAATACTAACCAAAAACAATTCACTCCAGGAGGATGCCCTGATTCCAGAATGTGTACTTTTACGCATATTAGGGTTCGGAACCATTCGACTTGACCGTTGATTTCCAGTGTCCTAATATCCACTCCCATATGATGTTTATTCTCAATTCCAACAGTCCACTCGACGACAACGAATTCGAAACGGGAGCATGGAACGACCGACTAGAAAAATTGTTAGAAAAGCACATCACAGAGCCGAATTGGAAACAAGAATCAATTTCGGCAAAAATGGTAGGATAGTTTGAGATGGAGCATTGGTTCCGACTCGCAACCCTTTCACTGGGCTACTGAAAGTGGTTTGAACTTCAGGGGCAACTAGCCTGCTCAGTAAACCAATTTGAATTTTTTATAAATGGCTCGGCTTACAGTCAAACGGACAGGTGAGTAGGTTTCATCAGCTCGTTGACTATGAGCAAGACCGGAAGAATACTTTTGTTCGTTATGCATCCTCGTACATTTGATTGAAATGGCACTGAAGCTCTAGTCCTGCAGTGCGTTGCATGGATTGCAGACATTTTGCCTGAAATAGCATATTTTGCTACACAGAAGTTGCTATTGTGTACGAAAAGAATGTTGTTCGGTATATATCTGTATATGCCTAAGCTTTAGTTAAATATACTACTTGCGCACATTTTGCAATGTTTCAAAAAACTATCAGATGAAGTAACTAAAATGATGAAGTAAATGTAAGAATGAGTTGACGCTAGCACTTTTTGATCCAAGATGAATGTAACAAAACTTGCCAATGAATTAAGACGTATTTAACAGTTACATTTCATATAAATAACCAGCGAAAATCTTTGATTTCGTAGACATGCAAAGCATGAGTTGTTTACTAAGAAAGTTATTTATTAATAATTAGTTTACCTTTTTTTCTGCATAAAGTACATTCCAGAAAGCTTATGACTCTGCATGAATCATTTCTAACACAGTAACCATAGGTTTTTTGTCCTTATCGTATGTATTATTCCCGTGTGAATAGCACCCGCACTGCCATGGAAATGATCTATGGAAAGGAAACAAACTTAAGGAACACGTTCATATCTTGGTGTCTGTGTCAAGTTTTTTCATCTCAATGGAACATCGACAGTCCTGCTGTTGAAACGAGCTGTACACTACCAGGACAGAGCAATTGTTATCGAAAATATCGTAAGAGTGACGTTTTCTTGTGTCTGAATCAGACAAGTCTTCAGGTTGGCCGAGGTTACCGACTTTTATGGCCAATACACAATATATGGCAAGATAATACAATATAGGCCAACAATTGGTAAATAGTAAAAATTCTATACTGCGTCTCATCCATTGTTGCTATTGAAGCTTCCTTCACGCACTATCTCTCTAACTCTCACGCAACTCACATTCACAAAATTCACTGTCATGGAAACACAATAGCTTTAACAACAAATAGAGTCCACTGATGTCAACGACATAACATTTCCACAAATTTTTAACGGGAAGATTCAAAAAAGCACCAGCAACGGGGAAAGTGAGTTATTCGTGAAAACAACCGATAATAGAATAAGAATAAAATCTAGAAAAAAAACTCTAGTGCATCAGAACCGCTAGAAATACTAATGTTCAATGAACAGTAGAGGAATCGGTAAAATTTTTAGTGCGTATTTTACCACACATACTCCAAACTATTTCGAGGGACATGTACGGCTTTGATTTCAAAAAAACATTTAAATGCATAGGGTGGAAAGGTTTTCAGGCCTAACACCAGAATGAATTTCAAAATTTTGGAAAGTAAAACACTTGATACTTACATTCATTATCGGTTACTTATCTTACAAAACTTTGAAAGCGGCACCTCCAGTAACTCAAATGAAGAAAATGCTCAGTGCTTGCCACACTTACCAGCACTGCAACAAAAAAGTTTACGAAAGCTGCTTCACGTCAACATCAACATACCATATGAATCTTGTTTTCATCCGACAGCTCTAGCCTAATTTTTCAACCGAATTTCTATCAAACGTGGTGTAAAGTACACTCAAAAAAATTTTGGTTTAATTTTACCCTTATAATAGTAGGAAACTGGTTTCCTACTATTAAAGATGTAAATTTACAAAAGTGCGTAAAAGGAATATTTTACTTACGACCAAATCGTGTAATTTTACCCTAAAAAATGATGCAATTTTATGGCTTTGGCGCAAAGGTGAATAACAAACTAGTAAATTTACACTGTTTTTGCTTCAATTCACAAGCTGTTTATCATATCAAAGATCATCGCTTACGTCATGCGCAGACCGATAATATGACGTCATCGTGCTCCCTGTCTATTGCAGCTCGTCCTGGTCCAGAACCGCCTCTTTTGCTCCTCTTAAGTGCTCCTCTTTACTCTTCTTTTGCTCCTCTTTGCTCCTCTTATTTGCTGCTCTTAAGTGCTCCTCTTTGCTCCTCTTTTGCTCCTCTTAAGTGCTCCTCTTAAGTGCTCCTCTTTGCTTCTCATATTTGCTCCTCTTAAGTGGTCCAGAACTGGTATTCTATACCTACTCTGCAGTATGTGTTTTCCGAAATCATTAACCTCTGTAAGAGTAGCTAACGACGAAGTACAACAATATTGTAAAAAATACGCAAAATTTCAGAGAATCTATTTCATTTCATAAATTAATCTGGTCACTTTTTCTCGTGACGTGAATCACGTCCGCACAGGGAAAAATTGAGAATGAGACAAATTAAAGTTTCACAACATTTTCAATTCCTTTCATAAACACTCTCTAAACTTGAAATACACCATTACGATCATTTTTCTCCGCGTTTCTCATTACTTAGTTTCCATCTCTTGTTAATTCATCGTCTTACTTTGCATCTCGGTGCTAAATGTCGTACTTAATTTTTGACAACAGAAGCGAGTGTTTTCAAAGGAATTAATTTCAAAAATTGACAAGTTTTTCGGATTACTACAAAATATTCTACGACGAAATTCACTTTATAACGAAAGTAATGTTGTTTGCCGGCTACGTGTTACAAATTTTGATATTTGCCAACAACAGAATTTTCAAAATCCCGACAGGTCTGCGCACACTTACCTCTCTGCTACTTCTTGTGGAAGTTGTCACTTTTCGCCTCACAGAAAACATGGTCACCTGTCCACTTGGAAATACTTAGCATTTTATATTACGTGTCCGAACTTACGAAACGTTCAGTCGTTTGCCTTTTGAAAGCTTCGGGAAAATTTAAAGTGTGACAAAAACAGTTCTTGGAATTAAGTTTTCGTCATTACAAATTAATTAAAGAAATCAGTGCAACTTTCTCATGTTACGTTAAGCAGGAAAACGAAGTTTTGAATAACAAAAAAAAAGTATCAAATTAGCGAAGGTGTAGCCGTTCGGAATGAAAAATCGAATATTATCTGCCATAACAGACAGTAAACAGATGCTTAAAGCGATGACATAAATTGAAATTAGTCCTTCAATATTCAGTAATGTTTTTCTGTTTTCGGCATCCGTCTATGTCGAAGAAATTAGAGAAAAGTCCTTATTTAACACTGAAACACGGCCTCTGGTTGAGAAAAAACGCCACTTTCCGACAAGTGTCGCCGGCCACACTGTATTTTGTGCTCGAACAGGTGCCCTATGACCACAACTAACTAATTTATCAGATGCCAGGGCAGTGCGGCCATGGACCGTGCGAGTGAGTTTCGGTCATTTTTCGGCATCAACGGAAGAAAGGAATTCATCATTGTGGGGGAGCTAGCCTGCTGGCCTTATCCGTAGTCGAAGTAGTGGCAGTAGAATTTTTAATTTGCTCGTGACGCTGATCCTGGATTTTCCGCGAGAGGGATGTAAAAATATTAAATAAAGTGCAAGCGAAGCCGCAGCAACTACGAAACATACCGACATGATGCCCAATCTAGCCCCGACAGCGTTTTATTCATTTTACTCGACCCACAAGCGAACGGTTACAAAATGCACGAGCAGAGTAGGAATGTACCGGTGGGAAATTATAACTTCCAATTATTAACATAAGGCGAGTTAATTTCGTGTACAACAAAGGAGAGCGACGGTAGAATGTGAAAGCGAGCGGGGAAAAATCGAATTGAAATTTTCAGAATGAAACGGAACGTAAGTGTGACATTACTTTTAATTGAATTTTTTGATTATGGAAAGGTGAAACTGCATGAGCCTGCTTTTGGTATAATTTTATATTTTTGGAGGGCAACGATATTAGCGATCTGAAGACCGGTAATGATTGCATATTCGTGACGTTAATGAAATTGATAGGCTCCCTGCTATCAATTTAAAATTACATTTTAGCATTTCGCTTACATCGGGATTATTAAATGTCGCTGGCTTTTGAAAATATCCGTAAGTGTATACAGATTTATACTTTGCTGCATTTGATGCTTTTGAGCCAAAAGTAGCAACGACAAAATTAATTTGCGTGTGAAGAAAAACCATTAACTTTAATTATCGGACTAAACATTAGCTCAAATAAAATAGGGAAATAGAAGGACCATTTATTTGTGCGAGGTAATTTCTAGCAGAATAATACAGTGGTTTTAACATTTATGAGTTTATACTGGATCTAAGTCCAGGCAGCATTTATGTAATAATATGCACATCGTACGTGCTAACATTGATTTTTAGTTTTATAAACTAAGGAAAATTTGCACAATCAAAACCTAATGAGCTATTTTTAGGTGTTAATGTAAAAAAAAAACTTAAAAAAGCTTATATTCACTTATCCCAATTTAGCTTCTACATTTTAGAAACTTGAATCTGATATCTGGGTGTATGTGGAGTTCGCATCGGCCACAATTGTATGATCAATCTTCAACTGACTTGAACAAAAGTCATTTACTTTTCGCAGACAAAAAAGAGTTCCTATTTATCTGAAGGTAAAGGATGTGAATAAGCTTCGAACATTTTAATTGAACTTATGCATTAATGAGTTGATGAGGTAACATGCAAAGGATTCGGAACTTTTAGAGCCAAATCATGAAAGAATTTGATGAGACATTTGCGGTGTCTTATCCAAGCTGGACATTTGCATTTTTCCTCTCTATTGATGGGTCTAGACGACGTTATCGAGAAGTATACGAGGAGATGAGCAAAAGACAGATCGTGCAAGGCTGTGCAAAATTAACTATGCCGTCACTAAGGATTAGGTCCAAAGCCGAACATTTTCCATTCGTTGGATAATACGTTGCTTCTGTGGGTAGGTAGACTGCGAAACGAGCACTATCTATGTATATCATCTGTTAGTATTTTCCCTGCTTTATTCGTGGAAAAGCAATTCCAATTTCTGTGGCGCGTATTATACTGCCCTGCTAAGCATAAACGCTCTATCTGCATTTTTTCCATTTTTGAGAAAGCACTGGATTTGAAAACAACATACTCTATTACATCATTCTACAAAATACGAAAAACCTATCTTTTGTGGAAGTATGCATGTTAAAATCAATTTTGAAAAATGCACTATCCATATATCTCCAGCACAAGTCAAAACACAAATCATTGAATATCTCTGAAAATGTATATAAACATTTATGGTTGGGACGGTAGTATAGTCTCCACAAAGTACGACTCGCAAATATGTTCTAAAAAGATGTTTCAAGTCTTACTGAAAAGCAATTTTTTTTATCAATTTTATTTCCACCCAAAAAGTCTAGGGTTTT
Source organism: Nemotelus pantherinus (assembly GCA_963978885.1). Classification (NCBI taxonomy): domain Eukaryota; kingdom Metazoa; phylum Arthropoda; class Insecta; order Diptera; family Stratiomyidae; genus Nemotelus; species Nemotelus pantherinus. Next base: position 41,569,812 of record OZ022265.1, on the reverse strand, counting down.
TCTTATTATCTTGCCAAATGCTTTGGGCATTTCAAAGTACACACCTGACATTTGGTTGCTATTGCTGTCTGATGCTCATTTTGAGATGAATTCGCGGCACAGAAACCAGAACGATACCTCAAAAACTGCCTGTAGCTGTTGTTGTTTCGAAGTACACCTAGCAATGCTGGTTATCAGGTGAGTTGTTAGTTCAATCAGCTGGTCGCATGTAAATAAATCATTAGTCACTGAGTTTTGACCATGAAGATTGAGTGGTCAGCTTAAAATCGAGGAGTTGTTTTCGAAATTTTTCGAAGTCTTCCAAGTTTTCATATTACATATATATATATATATATATATATATATATATATATATATATATATATATATATGTATATATATATATATATATATATATATATATATATATATATATATATATATATATAAAACCTTTTCCCAAATGAAAAAAACTTGATCTCACATGAAAAAATCCTTTTCCCAAATGAAAAAATCCATATTCCAAGTGAAAGAAACCTATTCCCAAATGAAAAAATCCTTTTCTTAAATTAAGAAAACCTTTTCCCAAATGAAAAAAAAAACCTATTCCCATATGAAAAAATATTTATTTCAATTAAAAAAAAATCTTTACCTTAAAAATACGAGTATAAACAATTACATTAATACTAAACATTAATACTTATAATTATATCCAAACGATTAATGATGCTGGGCAGCCTATAAGTCGCTGCCGAAAGTTTTACAAACATGCCCGGAACATAATTTGTAGCATCCGTTGATGTTATGATCGACACTGCTCTACCTATTACCTCCACCAGTGCCTGGCCTTCATCGCTCTCTGTCAAAAAGGCCCACCCCGATTATTTAATTTTGGAGAAGGTTTGCTTTACAGGGTTCATTGCTGTAGGCGAGTATGGTAGCAAGGCTTCAGGATGAGAGATGCTTGTGCTGCTTCATAGACAACATCTTGTGTTTTGTGGATTTTTCGTAATGCTTGTCACAGCAGCTATATAACGCCTTGGCTATTCAAAGCTAGTATAAGGGAGATATTTCTTCCGCGAACTGTTTAAATAGTTGAAACTGCCCGTGTTCCCTTTTTCGAGCGACCCTTACTCCGACATAGATGCAGGTTGAACTCAGACTCATCTATGAAAATAAGACGTTCGCGATCGTCGGGTATCCAGGAACTGAAATTCAATGCAAAATTTTTACGTTTCTCAATGGACTCCCCCAAATTCATACGGTCCACTTCAACAGAGGCCTTTTTGAGGATAATCGTAAGTTCTCGCAGACCTCTGCTTATGGTGGACTTCGTCAGATTGAAGCCTTTATCTATTAACTTACCTTTTATCTGCATTATAGTCAAAGATGGGTGCGCTTCGACAATCTCCTTGATCGTGGCTAGCGCGCCAGGTGTGAGTAGCTTAGTGCGTATTCCCCTTTTTTCGGTTCAAGCAATTCGTAGTCATTTTTTTTGTATGCTCTCAACACAGTTTTAGCTGTGTTGACATTAATACTAGCTTTATGTGCAGCATCCTTAATGGTGAAAACCTTCTTCGTACATGTTGCTGAACATGGTTTTTTGCACCAGGCTAACTCGCTTTTTGGAGCTTTGACGCTGCCTTCTACTCGTAGGAACCTGAGTTGGGGTCGGCAGTGGCGTATCGCTTGAATCAGAGGTGCTCAACTATTATGAGCTACGCTAATCAACTGTATAAATATTTCAGTAACAAGACGCTGTACTACTAACAACAAACTGTTTAAAATTTTGAAAATTTTGATTGTTAATAGGAGCTCTAAACTGTTGCACGTGCTACAAATGATCTACATGCTTTTTATAACACAAATATTTTACCTTTTCGGTTATAAAATATCACAAATAACAGTTGACAATTGAAAAGAATGAGATTTATTCCAGATAATTCATATTCCGTTCATCAGAAACCAGAAAATGCAATACGGAACTCATCTTATGTATTGAAAACATATTTTTATTGCTGTATTCAATATGAAACTAATATTTTTCTGTCAGGTACAGCTTAGAATTTTCGTATGTAAGGTATGTATACTTTGAATGTGTGTGCATCATTAGTTGTAATAATTTTTGAAAATTTACGGGCAAGATTTTTTCATTTGGGAAAACAATTTTTTCATTTAGGAAAAGGTTTTTTTTCATTTGGGAAAAAGATTTTTTTGTGCTAATACATAAATCAAGTCTAAGAATAACTCTGGGACCAATGGCACCATATATTGACAAGAAAATGAACTACGCTTGGATTAAACCCTCGTTTTACTTAAAATTTAGATATCATTCATATTTTATAGAATATACTTCAAAATCGACATAACATATAGCTCATTGTACATAGTACATATTATACTGAGCCACAAAATATAGCTAAAAGCCGAATTCATTATGGGCTTTTCTGATTCGCAGCATAGTCTCAATTCTCATGTATCATGTCTCCAACTGCTATGAACATAATCGTTGTATATATCATTAAAGTAGGCTAAATAACAATAGCGTTCTAAAAAACTTGTGCAACTTAGAGTCAGCTCTTAGGGGTCTATTGCGATTGTCGATTGGATGACCATTCGACTGCTGTCGTTCGAAACAATAAAATTTGGTTTGGAATTGTGTTAGTGCATTGGACAAATATGTGTATTATTGTGAATTTAGATATAAAAACTTGTGAATATTCTGTATTTGGCACTTGTTGACAGCGTAAATCAGACGCGTTTGTGAAGTCGTCGTCCATGACTTAGTTTATGCGAGATCCCAATTTAATCCCGATTCGGGATTATCCCAAATATCACGTCGTATAAACGGCCAAAATTGGAATTGGGATTTTATGAAATTCGAATTGCGTATAACCATAGAAACTTTTTTTATAGAAACTTGTTTGTGTAACCATAGAAACTTGTTTGCGTAACCATAGAAACTTGTTTGCGTATGTTACATGTTGCTACTTCCTCCAACCAATTTGAATACAAATGCTCTATTCGGCGTTCCACAATGTTGTGGAAAATACCAGGGCTGTGGAGTCGGGAAAAAAAACTTGCGACTCCGACTCCGACTCCAATGATAAGCCTTCTAACATTTGTGACTCCGACTCCGACTCCCGAGTAACGACTCCGACTCCGTACTTCTACTCGTAGCTCTATTATATAGTTAAAGCCAGAAGGTTTAATTCGTTTTTTGTCTTACAATTAGATCATATTTTCCTACTAGTTTGTTTCCTTTAGTAACATTAAATTATAACGCTACGCTATATGAAAATATAAATAGAAAATATTCCTATTGCATTTCACACCCTAATATAAAAACACAGACAACACCTAATTCGAGTTAGTTCTTAAAAATAATATTGCTTCAATCAGATCTGACATCATCGCTCCTCTTAAATCAGATTTAATTATTCTAAGGGCAGAAAACAAGCGTTCCACAGATACTTGAGTCGGGGGCAATGCCGTAACGAGCACTGCTGCAATTTGGACGATTTCGGGATACTTCTTTATGGCATCTTCTACTTCCAAAGCTGAACTTCGGTCAAACTTCTCAACATCATTCAGTGCCCTATAAAAATCCAATTTCAAGGCTTCCAGTTGCGATTAATTTCCTCCTTCGTTACTTTTTTCCAAGCTTAAGCGCTGCCGCTTTGCTCATTCCTGCTCGTCAAGATATTTTTCGAATTCATCTTCATCATCAACTTCAGTACTTGGGAGAAGTGATGACGACTGAATGGTTCCCTGCTGTGGTCTAGCCATGGCGTCACTTTCCGTATGCAATCCTTTCATACGAACTGTTAATTCGCATAACGCAATTTTAGCACACGCTTGCTGATCTTCTATCAGGATAACCCGGACTGAAGGATCTACATATATAGCAGCTAAAAGGACTTCATTATCTAAGAGACAAATTTCTCTACGAAGAAGTGAATTTTTTAATGCATCGACCAAGTTTTCATTCATTTTTGAAAGGCGAAAGATAAGAATTTTTCATTTTTGTAAAAAAAATCAGGTGTAAGGTCATCTGCCTGAAATTCTTTTGTCATTATATAAGGTTGATATAGCAACTCTAGAAGTTTTTTAGCTTCTTCCCAATCCAGTCAAAAATTGAAAAATGGTCCACAAATTTTTAAGCTTGGTGATGAATTTCGGAGTCGGAGTCGGCTAATGAAAATTAGCTTCGACTCCGACTCCGACTCCATTAAAAATTGTTCGACTCCTCGACTCCGACTCCTGACTCCGACTCCGACTCCACAGCCCTGGAAAATACAGCAGGCACTAGTAATTTGTGGTACTTATTTATGATTAACGTCTTCTTTTGCGAAAATAAACGAAACGACATTAGTTTTAGCCTAGTGCACAAAAAAAGCGCCGTCACATATTTCATATGTGTAATGTGTAAATCTGCTCAAAACAAGACCCGTCTTGTTGAAGAATCATATTTATTGACACATTTCATATGCACACTCACACATAGTCATCGGGCGTACACCCAACTGTTCGGGTTTAAGCTGAAATCCGAATTTGACCGTTTATACGACGTTCTGACTGGTATAATCCCAAATCGGGATTTCATTGGGATCTCGCATAAACTAGGTACATGTAAAATACCATCGATTAGAAGTGTCTGTCAAATCGACACTTATCAATCACAATCGAAATTCACAATACCGAACTTCACAATCGACGAACGATAGTCGATAAGCATCGTTTATCGACTGTTTTTAGACAATCACAATTAACCCCTTTGTTAGAGTCAGCTCTTGAAGAATAGGGTCACGGGTTTGAATACGAATTCGAGCAAGATTTATTTGACATGATTTATAAATTAAGAATAAAATCCAGTATTGGAAATAGGAATTTCCATCATATTCATCATTTTCAAAATACAGAAACTGCTTTTTCTTGACCGTTTGGGATATGAAAGCAAACTACGGCGCAAAAAGCTTACTCCTATGAATTTGTCGCCATCCAATATGGTGCCAGGTACTATTTGTTATCAAAATTTCGAAATAGAGTATGAATATCACGCCTAAGGCTATGCTTGTTGTCAGTGGAAACAACGTATAGGGGACACATTCTGCAAGGTAATCACTACAAGCGCAAAGTAGACCACTTTTTTATATTACACAACATTTGCAACTTGATGATATTATATTTGAAGTCAGTATCTCACGTGAATACAAAATCATCCTTCATTATCATTTTTCAGCACTTGCGATTGGAGTATCTTTTAAAATATTGGCATCCTTCATCTGGTACATAATTCTATCGAATAAAAAATTTTATTTTTATTTTTGCATGCCTTAGAGATTTGCAATATTTTTTTTTTAATTCAAAATAATATTTAACAAACAGCTTCCAACTCAACCATAACAAGAACATTTATCACACAACCTAAATTTTTCCATTATTTCTTCCAAATCGTTATATAAAGATGAAGCACTTCTTTTGGGGCTCTTCTTAGCACTCCTCATGCTCAACACCCTACCAAGCTCAGAGGTCATCCAACTCTTGACTACATTTCTCCTGGATGCAGACCATCTGACAATACTTTGAACGGTCGATCATGTTTTTGCAAAGAGTTTTGTGATTTTCTGTACGAATTTTCTTCCTTTTAAAGCATTGAAATCACTTTTCGTTCCCCCATTGACGCGTTCTGTTTTGCTAGCATTGGGTTGTTTTAAAATTCAACGTTTACCACGAAATACAAAAATCACTTTGAGTTTCAGCCTTTCAGTTGAAACCAAATTGACTTTAACGGTGTTTGTAAACCTGTTGTATTCACATTTTTTGACTATGCTTTTGACCATTTTCTATAACTTATGCGTTTCTGGAAACCAAACATTTGCTTTGCTTTGCATTTTAGGTATCGTGTCACTGCGATGCATAAGCTCTTGTTTCTTCGAAAGCAATGCTGAAGTATATCAGCCCGTTCAGATATAATAGTTATTAAATACATTCGTTAGTAATAATAAAGATTACAAACTTTCTCCCAAGAAACAGCATAACGTATGCAAACTTTTTGCAGTCACTATAATTTAAATTTCACTGGTTGTACGCAGTCGCTAAATAAATAAATTTTGTCAAATAGAATGTTATTATTATGAAATTAAAATTAAATTAGCAACATTTATTTTGAAACAACAAATAACTCATACTTGAGTTACTGCAGACTAGTACCGAAGTAAATTTGCATGTATTTCAAATGGCCAACTTTCCAACTGATCATGACAGGATATCTTTCACAATTGATTTATTTTCAATATTTTCCATCTTATAATTGTCAAAGCTCGAAGTGAACTAATTTTTCTTGCATCCTTCAGAATATTCTTTCCTTCTTCAGAGTATTTATGCTAAAATTCCAATAGCTACCAATATTAATTTTGCATCCTGATTGCCGACCTGAAATCTTTAAATTACAGCATCCTTTTTAACATTCCCATATAACTGAGCCAAAATTGAAAATTGTTTATTTGCTTACAAACTTAAAATGTATCCCGGATGTTTTATGGTTTGCAAACAAATTGTCAATGCGGAAATTTTATGCTTTATATGTGCTAACGTTTATTTAATTAAGTGGCAGACAACTAATCATGCAAATAATGAAAGTGTAAATGCGTGGAGTATTGGATGCAAGTAGAACTGGGTCAGAGTGCATACCAACTTGAAGTTTTGAATTACGGCCAAGTAACTTGTTGGTGCTGGGGCTATTATGGATTTGCATTTTGATTGTGTTGCTATGTATGCTCTCTGATGAATTTAAAGCCTCGTCCCGTTGGATGCAAGTTGTACGACTCGCACTGCAGGGGAGTGCAGTCGATTTCCATTTTAATTGGAATTTAATTTATTCAAACGAATTGAATTGGAATCCGGGGTGTTGTGATGACAAACTTTGTGGTTTGAGGTTGATGTGACCTTGGGTCTAGCGCCAGGAGCGCATCATGAAAGACAATTAATTCTTTTGTTTGCGCTTCATCTGCTGATCACAGTCGCGTGATGCGGTGTATAATTAATAACTTGTTATACGTTAAACTTCAAATAAGCATGCATACGCACCAAGTTTTCCAATTTGCAGTAGAAATGTGACGATAGCAGTAACTGTTCGTTTTTAAAATGGTGGAAACTATTTGCCCTATTATTGTCCTCCGCGCTTGTTGGTTGCGTGATGAGATCAATTTGCTTAACAAACAAGCCACGTTGAGCTGAGGGCGTGGATTTAATAACACGTGAACGGTCGATGAAAAATGCGACAACGTTGAATTTGCTTCAAATCTTTGTAATTTCAATTTGAATAAAATGCAACTTCATTTCGAAATATCCAACTCGGTACGATGTTCTAGGCTAACTTCTAATTCTCTGCCTGATTAGATGTAATAAACACAATTTGATGTAAATACTACGCATTACTTGTAGCTGTTCATTAGGTTGGTCATTATTTTGGAGACCGTGCGCTTATCGTGGATGTCAGCGTGTCGTGTAAAGCGCTTTGTTTTTTCGTAAATTAGTTTCAGTGATTTATTTTGATGGTTTCGGATGGCAACAAACAGTTAATTTGACTGGGTGAAAATTAATTTCGATGCAGGACTCGGGATGGGATCGTGAATTTGTATTTTGTATTATGAAGTCATAAATATTTTTTATTGTCCATTTAAACGACTTGAATATAAAAGCGTAGCTATTGAGGCTTTACTTATGCCCTGAATAATAGTCATCCAAAGCAGTGATTGAACTCGCAATCTAAACCTCTTTGTCCAAGGTTTTATTAAATTCTTGATTAATTCGGTGTTTATTCGAACTCGAGGTACAGGGTGACGCATCACAAGCACCAATATCAACTCTCTTCTCTTGTTACATAAATTCCAATATTGAGTATTTACTTGTTTTTCACCTTAGTTTTGCTCCAGTAGACCTCCCATTCATGTTTGGCCTGGTACAAAAAATTTCCGGCTAAGTTGATGCTGAAAAAATCAATTCATTCGACTCCACTGCCTACGCGAAATCATTGTTTCCGAAAGCTAAAAGCCACTAAACCAGACTGCTCTGAAAACATCGGTTACGTCACAAAGTTACATCTTTTGGTGCAACATATTGTTTTGAGCATCAACGCCTGCGGATCTGTTGATTTAATTAATGCAAAATCGGATGGGCTCGTCTATTGAGTTGCATAAATATTCCCTCGTCATAATCGTTGCCATTGCCGTAATTGACGGCCGATGCTCTGGTTCCCGGTCCAGCTATCTAAGACCGGAACGCAAACAACGACTTGAAAAGTGAGAGCAAACCACATTACAACTTCTGCGTGTCGTCAACCTTTCTGACTAATTGGCAAGATAAGCTCCGAGGCCTGCCCAACAGCCCTAGCTGATCCATTCCTTAAGAAGAACTATTAATTCAATAAAGCCGATAACGCCTAAGTCTCGCTTCCAGTTTGATTGGCACTAGACTACTATTAGTCGTCGCGACTTCTTGGAGTGTTAGCCAAGATGGTCAATGTTTAATGATGGCTGTGGTTCGATGAGTTGTTCAGGTCTTGGGATGGTGCTTGAAATTGAAAGTGGTTTTACCTTACGTGAACGCTTGAGAAATCTCAGCGGCCCGTAAGATGTTGAATGAAGCTAATAGAGCCGAACGGAGGCAAGCCGCTTTGGCCGAAGAAAGGTGAATGTCAGCAAAATATGCGGTAGAACTGTCTTGCTGCAATCTGCAGCCAGGTGTAATGTGTACGACGTGCAAATGTTGATGCACATTGTGAGATTTTTATAAATGGACATTGTGTTGTTAAGTAGATTGATGAACTTCTGTTGCTTCTACTTTTTTTTACAGAAATTTGTCGCCGCATGTTAACAGCACTTGTCTGGCAGATAAGCTACGATGACATTGTGGTACAGATAGTAGAGAATATGTTTGGACAGAGGTTTGTTTTTGACTTTTTTGAATAATTATGTAAAGACAATTTTGAAGCTTTTTGTTTTGTTTATGAGCTATGAGAGCATTCATGTTTGGCTGGTTGCCAATTATGAAATTGCATAGAGTTTTGCAGAAATCGTGCTATGGAACATTCTTTAGGCTTTGAATATCAAGTGAGCAAAAGTAAACGTAAATAAAAATGTAACGTCATAGAGGTACATTTATTTATTTAATTAATAGTCATGTTCAATAGGTAAAAATCCAAATGCTGAGTACGGGAAACTGAAATAAAGAGAAAAAGCACTGCAAAAAAATTAAGAGAATAAAGGTTACATCATGTGATGCAATACACTACTTATTTGAAAAATTTTAAATAGCAACAGAGGGCGTAGCTGTGTTGCTTAAACAAACCTGATAATAGTCAATAAAAATAAGTGTAAACTCAAGAAAATCTAACCTAAACACCAATAAAGAATGAGTGCAATCAGCTGCTTTACGAACGGAAACGTCCATACTGAGGTTCAATTATCTTACAAAATAACTTTAGAGCAGACTAGCCGATTGCACAATTAAGAGGACCTATTACGGATTTTATCTTAAAACTTCGATGTCTTCAAAAGTATTAATAATTTCAAAAGAAAATTTATTTATTCCACTGTACGTTACTTGTCGAAAAAATCATTTTCATTTGAATACATTAAGTATTAATAACGTAGTACTTGCTAAACTTTAGTGGATGAAACTGATAGTTTTATTCATTCAATCATTGTCTCGAAAGATAGTCAAAATAGTACAATGTTTTTTTTTTAAATGAAATTATAGACCTCAGTGAATTTATAAAGATTGTCTGGTAAGTTTTCAGAAATATCAATTGTATCCGTAATGATCTTAATTTACCGGAATTTTAATAGCCCTGTTTCTGTCAGGCCCTTTTTTCTTAAAAACTCATTATAACTAAAAATCATTTGTCCAGAATCACAATAGAGAATAATGAATCTACAGAAAAAGAGAAAATCGAAGTTGAAGGCATGAGACGGAAAACGATTTGAAGATAGCATCTCTAATATGATACCGTCAATCTCGCAATCATCTGACCTACCCTTAAAAATAAAGCGCTCATCGAGAAAAAATCCGAATGATTCAAGAAGAGGAGGGTAAAGGAACCAAAGGCAATTATTATGTAGAGTAATAGATAGAGTAATAGAAAGTAGATCTGCGTTTAACAGATTCCATGACATCGTTTAAATAAGCGTAATGCGGACACCAAAGTTCAAAAAAATATTCAATCAAACCAACAACAAAGAATTTAAAGTGGTATAAACAGGTGGAAAGACTAACGGAGGCTTTGATATATCTAGATAAGAATTTAGAGGCATTGACAGTGATTTACATATAGGATTTGCAAGTGTAATTAAAGCTTCAAATCACGTATTACGCAAAAGTGTTTAAAATGTTCAACAACATTAAGAGGAGACCAAGAAATAGAATTGGGGAAAATTAATTGCGAACGTTTTACATAGTTATAACCTTTTGTAAAACACCGCAATAATTTTGCAAGAAAACAATGTAAATCTAATTTTTTCGATGTTCTAGGGACAATTAGCTGACATGGAAATTCAACATTTCATGATTGAGAGAACGAGTAAAAAAGCAATACACAAAAGTTGCACATTTTCATCTAGAGTGTATCCAGCATGCATAAAAAACGAGCCCGAATAGCATGAAAGTTTATTTCATTCCTAGTCAGTTGACAGTAGGGTGTTTATTTTGGCAGTTCAAAATTCAACTTTCAAACTTCAAAATGACAAATGTTAAGCTAGAAAATAAGAATCAGGTTAGTTTCATTTTAAAACATTATCAAAGAATATTTCGACTTATAGAATGAGAAATCTGTTGACAGGATTTAATTTTTAATTTTTCCAATTTAATTTTTCTTTATTTATAGATAATTGTTTCAGTTAATATGACTTATCGAAATACGTTTCGTAAAGAGCAAGAGAATGAAATCCACTGATTTTACAAGAATCGGTACTATAGATATTCATTATGTTTCCATGTATTGTCGGTATCCTGCAATTTAGTGCAAAAGATCGCCAAAAATTCTAAAATTCTAAAAGTGGACAAAATCAAAAAATGCAGAACAAGAATAAGGAAGAAATCTGTGCATTATCATTTGAATATTCTTAAATGGTACTTGGTTATTTTTCTTCTCTTCATCTGTTTTAAAAAACAATAATGCATAGACACCGCTAGAAACATTAATTGTCGGAATAAAAAAACAGTAGAAGAATTGTGCAGATTTTTGGTTGAATATTCCACCACACGTGCTTTTTATTACAAGTAGCCTGTATTCAATGCCATGTACGACTTTGATCTCAAAAATACATTGAAACTCACAGAATGGAAAGGTTTTCAAGGTTACCACTTGCATGAATTTCAAAATTTAGGAAAATCAACCACTTAATACTTATATTCATAGCCGGATAATCTTCTTATAAAACTTTGAAGGCAGCATCTCCTGTAGCATAAATGATAGAAATGCTCAGTGTCTCCAACACTCTAACAGCACTGCAACTAAAAGTCTACCACAACTCGTTGACGTTAAAATCAGCCTTATCTATAAATCTGAAGAAGAATTGGAATACTTTTGGCTTTGATGCTAGCGTAGGGTTGACATCTGGTGATATCAACCTTATGCTAACATTAAAACCTATGGTATTGCATTATAAGTTTTAGGGGCAAAAGAAATTTACGGTTACCAACCACAAAACTTTTCCAATTTTTGAAATTTTCATATTATTATTTTTTTGGTTTATTTTCACTGCAAGGCTATTTAGCTTAGCTTAGTCAAGATATGGCAAAAAATTACAAACCTACTATAGCTGGCAGCCCTATCATAATTTTTCAACCAAACTCCTACCAAATTAGACCTACCATGAGATCCATTTGCCATGTGAGTTTCGTTTTCATTTGATGACTGTACCGGTGGTTATAGGACAAAAAAACTTTATTTTGCCGAGTGAAGATTATATATCACACCTGACAGCTTTACCCTAATTTTTCAGTAACTATTCTAAATTTTTTTTTTTATTTCATATGTTATCATCAAATTGACTGGACCATATTTCGTTAAAAGCTGTTGATTGGTATAGAGCAGACGCAGTTTTTTTCTTAGTGTTCTTTTCCAATATGACACCATTGCCGCAAAGATCGAAAAATCGAAAAAAAATTTTTTCTTTAGTATAGCTATAAAAAAGGCCGTTTATTATTATTATGCGTTGTATATGATTAAATGTGATTACTTTTGTACGCCCCGCCAATCTTTTGACGAATGTACTCCATCGGTTTTTTTATCATATTTCGACTTTAATTCATAAAGAAAAAAATTGATTTTGAATTAAGTTTATTCCGACCTTACAACAATTTCATATTTGACATTGCCTCTGCACTTCCGGCCCGTAGGAGTAGGAATAAAGGCTTTGGGCTAAGTTACTTATCAGTTCAATCTTGTTTCAATTTATTCGATATTTCGATCCGGTGTGGTCACATATGTGATTCAAATTTCAATCTTTGGATCTTTGAATCTGGCATGTATACGTACCAAGAGATAGTGATTTGAATTGAATTAGGGATTTTTGAACTCCCCTCTATGTTTAATAAGGTGTCCTGTAAATTTCGTAATGTTTTAATGACTCTGTTATCACAATTCTAAATTTTACGAATTTCCTTGGTAAACTTTTAGGCACCTGGCGGCCGCCTGGAGCTACAAATTTCTAAATCATTACCATAGCCAAGCTACAAAATAATAGATATATTTGTTTTAAAGTACGCTGCCTTTTAGTATCTAGTACCCATACTCTTAGAACTGAGGTCAGTATTTTGACAACTATCGTAGAATAAAATAAAAAAATTGTTCTAAAACTATGAATACTTTTGAAAATATCATAGTTTTAAGATAACATCTTCAATATAGCGCGATCAATCGCAAACTCCACTGCCCCTAAATTTCACGGATGTCTCTTCAGTGAATACAAGCAGCAGAAACCGTTAAAAAACAGTTGAAATAACTCATAAAATTTGAAAGAAGGGAAAGCATGTGAGCCATTATTGAAATCTAAAATATCAAAAAACTATTTTATAATCAATTTTATAATTGATACATTTTTTTAAAAAGTTCATTGCATATACAGAACAATTTTTTTTTCCTTTGATAATAAAAATTTTTCTTGTCTGTATTGTGATCCAATTCTAAACACCTATATTTTGGGTGTTTAGAATTGGGTCACAATACACAAAAAAAAATATTTTGACTAAAGCACTTGTAACTCATCAATTTTCATATCAGTTTTAGATAACTTCTGCTTGTTGAAATACCAATTGTGTTTAATTATTCTAGAATTTGTTGTTTGTTGTACTTTCATGGGAAAAACTGAAAAATCATTACAGAAACGTACAGCACAAATGCTAGAAAGCAATGAAAAACTTAAAAAAAAAACAAATTTTCCATGCCAATTAAATTCGTAGTTCCCATATAGCAGTCTCATTACTTCACAAATTACAGAAAATGACTTTACAAAACGGTGAAACCATATAGATAAATAACAAAAGCCGAATTCAAAATCAATTGAAAAAATACTACACATACTTCTTCTAATCTTTACAAATATTTCCACTAGTCACTGTACTACTTTTGCATTCATAGAAATGATTGTCTAATCGATGTCTCGTGCCCGTTGCTGCACTCCAAGTGCTCGCACATGTTACACCAATGTAACATGATTAAGGTGTCTTTGCCATTTCTGCTTTGCTTATAAATATTATCAGATTACAACGATATTTACTGACCACCGGCTCTTTTTTCATGAAATCGAAATGAAACATGCGAAAATGTGATGGGAGGTAAAAATCTGTGGTTTATAAAGATGAGTAAGCGTCCTGCAATAAGTGCATTAGTTTCGTAACGCAGTGGCTTGAAGGTTGAAATAAGTGATCATTATACATTGCATATCTTAATTCGACATAATGCTGTGGACTTTGGTTAGTATTGAAATGTAGTCAAAAAAAATGTTAAATTTCATTTCTTTTTCCAGCTTCTAGGACTCGCTCTTAACGATAAAGTGGTCCCACAGGCCTATGGATATTATCAGGACTACCCGCAAGATACGTCAGCCAACAATCAGTTTGCGCGAATTTTTTACTCCTCTTCGCCACAATTTCCCAACTCAAATTATATTCATGGCAATGACCAATATCCTGCCACATCTTCTAATACTTTGGCTTATAGCCTACCGCAATCCGAACAGGACACATCTCCATCTTACAATATTGCATCCTACGCAAATTCGATTGAGTCAAACTATCCGCGGCCAGAAGAATACTCGTATCCGTCGGCGCCGGAGCAGCAAAACTATCCACATTTTCCTTACGAGCATGCGTCTCAGTCGCTACTTCCATCCTACCAGGAGCCAGAAGCTAATAAATTAGACGTCGCTCAAAGCTCAACAGAAGTGCAGTCTAGTCCTTCTTTTCATCAGCTACCGCAACACACAATCCATGTCAATGGTGAATCGGTCCCTTCCAATCAGCATTTCCAATTATCTCGCCAAGTTCCTGTGCCGCCTTTCAAGCCAATTCCAGTGTCTTTTGCGAAGCCAGTGCGAGTTGAGGTCCCTCATCCGATCATTGTTCCAGTACCCAAGCCCTATCCAATCAGAATCCCTGTAGTACAGCCAGTTGCCGTGCCTTTGATGAAGGAAATTTCTCTACCTGTTGAGAGAATTGTGCCATATCCTGTCGAGAAGAAAGTTCCTTATACTGTTGAGAAACATGTTCCGTATAAGGTTGAAAGGCATGTGACTGTTCAAGTTCCACAGCTTTACCCAGTCAAAGTACCAATCATTAAGACAATTGTACATAGAGTGAAGACATTTGGGCGCTTGAATGTACCAGCTATTGGATGGAATTAAAGTATTTATAAAAAAAATGGTAAATGGTTCATGTTGTATTTATTAAAGTGATGTTGTTATTGATTGTTGTCTATTATGTAAATTAATAATTTTAATACATATTTCTAATTTTTGCATTGTTTTATTGCTGTGAGCAAACTTTGGAATAAATAAAAATTTACATACATCTTGTGCCCATAAAGCAATTGCTAATATGAATGATAGCTGTTGTTTCTCATTTTGTTTAAATTTATATTATTATCGTTTATACGTTTTTAAATTTGCCGCATTAATTTTTCTTGCAGTACCATAGATATCATTCACTTGTTTCCGTCTGAGATCGAAGATGGTCGCTAAAATTTTTATAGTCTATGTTTTTATAGTCAGAAAGTATTAATTAACTATCTTCTCGGTGTTTATCAATTATTCACAATGTTAAGACGATTTTAATTGCAGTGAGTAAGTTTCTCTAGAAGCATATATATATATATATATAAATATATATATATATATATATATATATATATATATATATATGTATATATATATATATATATATATATATATATATATATATATATATATATATATATATATATATTAACAAGGAACATGTATTCACAAGGAACATATATTCATATATTCACTCAAAAAAATTTTGGTTGAATTTTACCCTTATAATAGTAGGAAACTGGTTTCCTACTATTGAAGATGTAAATTTACGACCAAATGGTGTAATTTTACCCTAAAAAATGATGCAATTTTATGGCTTTGGCGCAAAGGTGAGTAGCAAACTAGTAAATTTACACTCTTTTTGCTTCAATTTACAAAAAGCTGTGTATTATTCAGCTGATATGACGTAAAAGCAAAAAATGCACATCGAATGTGTAAAAAAATCTGTGATTCGTTATTTTAAACGAAATAATGAATATATTTCTTATTATCAAAGTAGTTATAGACCCACTTTTTAGAGTGTGGCTTACGAAACGCGAAGTAAATATTTTTTCAAAACAAAACGAAAAGCTCTCGAAAATTGATTGATCTCATGTAAGTTCTTTAGTAAGGAAAAATAACACCTCTATTGTTATATTACTAAGGTACTATGAAACTCGAATGATAGCTTTTTAAGTTAAGCTCCATATCCTGCAAAAATATCAGAAAAAAAACCGCTCAGACAGTTCTGCTCGTTTTAACAAAATTAGAAACAAGAAGCAGCACATAGGTCACTCATTTAATAATATTTATTGGACGATATACATAGTTACAGCTTCTTGCCAACAAAGTGGTTATTTATAAAACAAATTTTTAAAAAGAAGAAGGCTAAAAAGCTGACAGCAGAAGTCGAGAGTGAAGACGTTTACAAAGACAAGCAGTGAGCTATTGTTGTAAAAGGTCTAAATATATTATAGCGATGTTTAATGATCCCAAAAAAGCAAAGCATCTCTAGACAAGTTGGAATGGAGCAGTTGTCAAAAAAGTGGAGCAACTAAGAGCTAGTAATTAAGAGTTGCATAGTTAGTTAGAAGCTAAAAGTGGAGCACGAAATCTTATAGAGCACTGTTCAGTTCAGGGAATAATTCAAAAAGTGACTTATACTACTAAAAAATTTACTTCAGTCACATTTTTTTGGTTGACAGTCGGTTCTGTCAAAATTTACAAACAACTGGCTGCTTGCCCAAAGTTGATATGTCAAATAAGCTAGGGCACAAAATTGTAGTCTGAATTGTTCCATTTCAACCCAGGGTAGGGTCGTCAAACACAAATCAAAGCAGATGAGATATTTTGTTGAGATATTTTAATCAAGCTCAACATAGAGCAAGCAGCTCATCAAGCACAGCTAATATATTTATTAATTTTTACTCAAATTTACACCTAATTTTAACACGATACACCCACCTATGAAATAGTGCCAATGCATGCGTAAAGTGCTGTATAGTTAACCTAACTGTGAATCCTTCAGCACCATGAATAACAAAATTCAAACTAGTGTGTTGCATGGTCGTTCGGATAAGATGCAAACATCCAAGGTGAAATTAAGAAGAAATTAAAAGGGCTTCCAGTCGAGCTCTGAAATATCCAAGAGGAACTAACTGAGCAGTGTCGCCTCAGTAGTAAAATTACAACAAAAAAACTCTAGCGCATCAGAACCGCTACAAACGCTAATTTTCGAAGAACAGTAGAGGGTTTGTGCAGATTTTGAGTTTGCATTCTACCTCTACTTACTTTTCCTACTTAAAACTAATATACCCTAAGTAATAATAGAATCTAAGCTTATTTTAATTTATTTTATTTATTAGCCAAACAAGGCATAAATACATATACATACATAAAAAAATATGAAATATCCAATTATTTAAAAACAAAAAAAAAGTGTAAGGCACAAATAAATAACACATTAATAAATAAATAACTAATGGAGTAAACAAATAAGTTTAAAATAGACAATAAGTAAAATAATAAGGAAATAAAAGAATAACAATTAAAAACGATAATTAAACAAGAGCTTAAAAGTTATGGTGTACAAATGGCTTGGATAAGGGAAGATTTGAAGGATAGTTTGGAAATCGTTGGGGAATAAAGGTTGCTAAAGCCATTGAAGATCCCGCAGCATCTATTCACCGGCTCATTAGCTGCATATATGGTGGAATGTGGATATTCCTTTAGCAAACGATTGGACCTGGTGTTCCTTAAGGGGATATTTAGCACAAATTTACTATTAAGGAACTCAACTTTAATAACGCCTCTAATTACGCCAAATGTGAAGCAGGCCGATATCATCATTCTTCTAGATGCAAGTGAAGTTAAGTTTAAATGACCCAGTCTAAACTCATATGGCGGTAAATTTTCGAAATCGTAAGGGTTGTACAGATCTCTTAGGGCGAAAAGTAAAAATTGTTTTTGAATGGACTCGAGTCTGTTATTGTGGATTTCAAAGGCTGGGTTCCAAATAATACAGGCGTATTCGAGAAGAGGGCGTACAAGTGCAGTGTATAATGATCTTGTGGCCCACAAGTTTTTAAACTCCTTGGCACGTCGTTTAATAAAGCCGAGCTGCTTATTCGCACGGGAAAGAATTTTGTCGTAGTGCAAGGTGAAACGAAGTTTCACATCCATCACAACACCGAGATCAACAACGTTATCAACGCGAGTTAATAAGTTGTTGCCGAGAAAGTAGGTACTCTGCGTAACCATGCATTTACGGCTAAAACTTATGATTTGGCACTTATCAATATTCAGCGAGAGCTTGTTTATATTGCACCACTGAACAAGAGAATTAAGCTTGGATTGAAGGAAAAGTGCATCAGATTTAGATTCAATGGTGTGGTAGAGTTTGAGGTCGTCTGCATAAAGTAGGTGAGGAATGTTTGACAGGACGTCAGATAGATCCGAAATGAATATGTTAAAGAAAAGTGGGCCAAGATGACTACCTTGTGGAACACCAGAGGTAGCAAATATATTTTTTGATAAAATTCCTTGAAATTTAACGAGTTGTATTCGGTTGTGGAGGTAGGAACTGAGCCAGCTTAGTAAAGATCCAGCAAGTCCAAATTTGTGCAGCTTAAGGATCAATATAGAATGGTCAACTCTGTCAAAAGCTTTGCTAAAGTCAGTGTAGACTGCGTCAATTTGATAGCCTTTCTCCATTTTACACAAAACGTTCGAAACTAGGATTGTCAAGTTTGTGATAGTTGAGCGACCTTTTCTAAAGCCATGCTGTTGCTCATTCAGACGGGAGTCAACTAGTGGGGAAAGTTTATTGTAAAATATTTTTTCAAAAAGTTTTGGAATGGAAGATCAAATGGCAATGCCCCTGTAATTTTCAACGCAGCGTCTATCGCCATTTTTGAAAATTGATGTCACATATGAAAGTTTCCAACAGGATGGGAAAATACCGCATGAAAGTGATCTGTCAAAGAATATATGCAGGGGTGTTATTAGCTGCTCTACACACCTCCGCAGGAAGGTCGGCGGAAGGAGATCAGGACCAGGGCCTTTGTTGCAATCGAGCTCCAATATAGCTTTACGTATTTCTTCGCGTGATATTTTAATTTGGCTGAGAAAAGTGGTTGGTGCTGAATTAGAAGGAGAAACATTTGAGTTAGATGGGTCTGATACAGTGAAAATTCTCTGGAAATTATCTGCGAATAAATCGCAGATATCTTTAGGAGAAGCAGAGGTGATATTATTATAGGACATTGACAATGGATAACCGGTGACTTTCCGCTTCATATTTACAAAATCAAAGAATTTTTTTGGGTCGTGGATTATACTTTCACCGGTTTTCTTAATATAATTGGCATAAGCATCGCAAGACTTTGTCGAGAATTCCTTAACTACTTCATTATAAGCTTCCTGAATAGTAGGATTAACATC